>WOXC01000460.1:427500-1027500 GCA_011680675.1 Gymnobelideus leadbeateri
TCCAACATAGTTGTCTCTGTCCCTAGAGTTCCCTTGACTTCTAAGCACAACTTTCTGAGTTCTGTGGCCCAGTTCTTATAGTTTCAGAGCGAAAGTACAATTAAAATCATAGCAATTGGGAGCTTTAAGGAAACCACATAAATGATTTCGATACTACAACGGTCACTTAATATGTACTTGTTTATGATGAATACTATGCTAAGCACTGGAGAGATACAAATTTCAGATATGACTCCATCACTACCCTCAAGGAAGTCACAAGCACAAAGCATTACAACACATGGCAGTTGTATGGCAAATGCATCAAGTAAGTAAAAATCAAAGTGTTATAAGATGTTAGAGAAGTCTAGCCCAATGTTTTCCTTTTATAGGTGAGAGCACTGAGGTTCTAAGAGTTGAAAGGATTTTCCAGTCTTGGAGGTATAGAAGTATGCAAACTTGGATTGAGAGAATTCTCATTTATGTACAATACTGTAACATATTCACATGGAATTTATGTGAAAAAGTCATCAAATCCAAAGCCACAGTTTATAAAGCAGCATAAACCATGCTGAGTATACATACATTAAAGAAAGCATTGCTAGTCAGAGGATTTTCTTTCAGAAGACATTAACATCTACTATGAATCAGCCATTATTGTTGATGCCCTAGGAATTAAAAAGGAGATATTGCTGACTGGATTCCCTACCTTTGAGAAACTCAATCTATTGAGGAAAGAAGGGGGAGGTGACAAGATAAATCCATGAAACATACATGAAAATATATAAATCAGAAAGCACAGCCTCATAACTGCTAACTTTTCTGAGATATACACACAATTTACATACAATTACTAAAGGGACTGGAGATACCGTATGAAAATGGTGGCAATACGCCAAGGCTTTAAGATTAGTTTTAAGTAGGATTTTGGAATAGAAAGGCAATTTTACAGAGAGAAGCAAAAAAGAACAAATCAGACAAAATATGAAGTCAGAGACAGAAATTAGTGTAAGCTTCTAGAGCAAAGAGATACCATCCTATTTGTTGATGTCTTCCCACAGTCTAGTACAATGTTATTCACTTATTAACTGGTTAACAAATGTTTGTTGAATGAATGAATATATACATGTACATATGAATGAATGAATGGTTAAATGTATTGAATGCAAAAGTAGGTGAAGTGAAGTCAGGGAAAGTATCAATATTTTTCAAGCTAGAGACAGTGAGCTTGAAATAACCATTTATTGACCTATACTTCCCATATTTGGCTGAAAAGTGACTTTCAAAAAAAATAAGTAACCAAAAATACCCACATTCTTCATCGTCAAATATCAGTTTAAATAGTCTATATATAATATATTACAGATATGTATATATACATATATATTTAATGACTTATTTGGGGGGCAATAAGTAAAAACATTCTGCATTTGAGCTGTTTTATTTGGATATTTCTATATTATGTTTAGACTGAATTTGGTTCCACTTCCCATTTTATATTGCCCTGTTATGTTATTTACTAGTTTCAGGACTTCACAAGCATCCTCTGCCCTGCCCCTCCCCTTCCCCCATGCAGACACACAGTCTTTCATGTTACAGACCTTTATTTAAGTCTCCTCTTTTGCTTCCTTGAGTGGCTCCTTCCTGCTGTTTCATAAGACAGCTGCTCTTTGCTGGTGGTCTCAGCCAGTTCCTGATCTCTCTTGTAACACAAGCAAGATGAAAAAATTAAATTTGTAAAAATTGTTTTTGTTTTCTGTTTTTCATTGTGCTCGTGATATTCCTTAGATTTCTGAAGAGAATCATTCAGGTGTTATGTAGCAGAAGGGACCCCAGAATAAAAACTTAGAGTTGCAGATACATTTTCAGTAGAAAGTAGGCATTTGAGGCCCATCTAAATCACATACACATAAGAGGTCAGTATTATGATCAAAGGAAACTGACCTCGGTTAAATTCCTTAATTAACTGAGTACTAGCTTTAGATCTATTTCTAGCTCCTAATAACCTGATAATAGTCTCAAACTCTAGATTTCTCTTTCCTCTTTGTTTCATGGTTCAGCTATATTGTTACTCAGCCTTTTTAAAGGAGTAATTCAAAGTAGCATTGAGTAGAATATTAACTAGCACAACATCTGTGTCTCTTATGAAATTCAAAGTTCTTCATCTCTCTGATCAGAAAAAATCCTCAGTATTTGCTCTATGAGAAAGATAACATGAAAACTTAATTTCCCTCTTTTTATAGAGAACTGAAACATAAAGAGATTAAACAAACTTGTCTTTCCTCACCAAACACTGAGACATTGGTGAGGATAAAACTAGATGCGAGGTTTTATGGGAACAGGGTCAAAATCTTAACAACTCTGTAACTCGTCTCATTTTTAAAAGAATTTCCTCTTTTTATCCATGACTGCAGGTGTTAGTTAATACATAAGATGATGAACCTACATATTTAAAAGATGTAAATTTCATTGAATTAATAAAAAGAAAAGCAAAAATTTTCAAATTTTCCACAATTAAGAATCATAGAGTAGCAGTACATAGCTATGATAAGCTCATTGAACGAAATAAACCAAGGCAGAGAAATAAAACTGAAAAATATGACCTGAAATCTTTGATCTTTTAAAATTTCTTTGAAACTGAGAAACATGGATATTTTTGAACCTTGAAAATGAACAGTATCTGAGATAAGAAAATGAAAGGAAACTTTGAAAAAAGAAAAGGGAAAAATAGAGTAGCTTGGAAACTAACATGCAGAGCAGAGTCGTGACTTGTCACCAATTACACTACTGGAAGAGCAGGGCCTGAAATACAAATCACCTTACTCCTACTTCAATGGTAATAGCCTGCTGGGAGGAGGGGTCTGCCTGCCTCCATTCTCCCCCTCCAGTCCAGCCTCCATTCACCCACCAAGGGATTTTCCTAAAGAGCAGGTCTGACCATGTCACCCCCTTACCCAATAAACCCCATTGGTTCCCTATCACCTATGGGCTTAAATACAAAATCCTCTGTTTGCTGTCCAAAGGCCTTCATTAGCTGTCTGCCTATACTACAGTATCTTACATAAGTTCTATCTAATCAATGAAACTCTGATTGAGGAATCAGAGTATAGTGGGTTGCCTTTTTGAATGTAGCTTCTTAAAGCACTAAGAGTATACTAGGACTATAGTCAGGTCTATTATCTATGCTGGAAAGTATTAATGCTGGAAATTATCTAGATTATCAATGATTTATATTTTAATGGGTTCTATATATCAATATGTTATGTATTCATAATGTCATATATATATATATATATATTTATGTGTTTGTATTTTATGTTCATATATATTAATATAATTACCATGTATTCATTCATTTCTAAAGGCATTGACTTGTTCAACAACCTTTATTGAACTATTATGTTTAAGGCATTATATTAGACTCTAAGGGAGACTCAAAAATGTTAGCCCTGGTCTTCTAAAGGTTTAGAATTTAAAACTATTTTAATGTCATAATTGTGCTTTGGCTTTAAAGTGTGTTTGCATTTGTTAAAAATATGTCATACATGAAGTAAGGAGATATAACCCAGAGGTGTTTCATAGGAAGGAGAAAATTCCTAGGAATTGAAAAATTGGGCAGAAGAAGATCCACAAATTTAATGATTTCAATATAGGTGATAGGGTTGGCAGTCCTTCTAAAGCAGGTTACACCCTAATGGTTATGTTGTTTCTTCCACATAAAGCTTCAGATTAACATTAGATGCAAAGACAAAGAAGTTATTTTAAATTACAGTCAAACTGGTTTATTTGATATTCCCTGGTAAAGACATATACTGTCTCATCTTTGTGCCTTAGCACAAGTAGACCCCCATGCCTGTAATGCCCACCTTTCTCACATACATCCCCTAGAATCCTTATTTTCTCTTCAAGGATTAGCTGAAGTACTACTTCCCATGTAAGTCCTTTCTTAATTACCCTAGATCTTGGGGCTTCTATACATTGATTTCTTTGGATTGTATTGGTATGTACATGCACATGCATATTTACATTTACACACACACACACACACAAACACACACACACACATATATATGTTCTGTATTTTCTACTGTATGCATGGCATTGTTTTCCACAATAGAAGGTAGGTCTTTAGAGGGAAAGAATTGTTGCTGTTGCTGTTGCTGTTGCTGTTGTTGTCCTCTTGTCTTTGAATCCCCAGTACCAACTACAAAGTTTGCCACACATATGTGTTTAATAAATGCTGACTGAATTAATGAAGAGGCCAAGACTCTACAGGTCCTTCAGGATGTTGACATTCTTCCACATTGCTTCCAACTCAAGATCAACTTCATGTCTGGAGATTCGCTTGAGTTCCGGTCTGCCACCATCTCTGCCTACTTCCCATCAAATTGGCTGTGCTGAGAAGATAGAATTTCTCTATGGACACCAGATACTAGATACTTGCTTGTGCTCTCAGAATGCAGTCTCCAAACACTTTGTTGTTATCAGCATATTGCGCCCTTTCTGAGGAGTGACTATGTAGATGATAGGCATACATGAAGAATTAAAAAAACAAAACTAATAAAAAATAAGACAGCAACAGAATCAATTAATCAACAAGTATTTATTTAGCATTTACTGTGTTCTTGGCACTTTATTAAGGCCTTGGGATAAAAAGAGAAAATAAATCTCTGTTCCCTCAAGGAACTTATATTCTAATGAGAGGAAGATTTGTACATATATAAGTATATTAAAAATCCATACAAACTTAATATTAGTGGTATTGAGAGGAAAAAATGCTAAAAGATAAAGGATAATTAAAAACTTCATGTAAATGGTGACACTAGCCCTATGTTTCAAAGGGAAACTGGAGATTCTAAGAGAAGACATAAGAAAGAATTTTCCAGCTGTGAGGAACAGCCAATGAAAATACATGGAAAGAGGAGATGGAGAATTATACATTAGATCTAGTGAATAGGTCAGTATGGCTGAATTGTAGAGTGAGTAGGGCAGAGCAGTGTATAAGGATGCTGGGGCTAGGATGCAATGAGTTGTAAATGCCAAAAATTACATTAGCAGTAGCATGGATTGGAGTAGAGAGAGATGAAGGAAAAAGACCAAATAGGGGACTATTGAAATGATATTGCAATAATTGCAAGAGGTTATTAAGACTTGTGCAAGGGTGGTAACTGTGAGATTTGAGGGAAGCAGACAAATGGGAGATAGACATGACAAGATCTGGCAAATGATTATATGTTTTATGAGAGACAGAAAAGAAAAAGTGATTAAGTTTTTATTAAGTACCTACTAGTTCAGCCACTATACTAAGCCATTTACAAATATTACCTCATTTGGTGCCAATAACTGTCTTATTAGGTAAACACTCTTACTATGCTCATTTTACAGTTAAAGAAACTGAGGCCAATAAAGGTTAAGTCACTTGCCCAAAGGGAAGAGTAAAGGGGAACATAAGGTTGCAGACCTGGATTTTCTACAGGAAAATTTGAGAAAAGGGTTGGTTTAGGAACTGAGATTAGTACCATAGGAACAAAAAAGCTAGCAAACAAATTTTAAAATGTTAATCATCAACTAAAGTATTATTTCAAATTTCTATCATAGCACACAGATGATAAGGGATTCTCATAGGCTATGCCAGTGAAATACAAGCTCTAAGAAATATGAGCTTCAAGTATAGGCTGAATGATGTGCTTTTGCCTAGGGACAAGCTAGGTAAATTTGGAGTGGCATGTGACCATATTGACCATAGGAAAACAAATATTTCTGCCAGACTAATTTTTAAAAAACATATTCAATCTTTTAGAGTGATTATAATTTGAATTGCTTCGTGGAGTATCCCCCATCCCCTTTATGAAATAACAAATATATGAAATAGTGAAAAATAATAACAACTAGTCCCTTGGTTTAGAAATATAGGGATATCAACAGCTATGATTGAGTTAAAAGAATTTTGATTCTATACAATTTGTTTGACTGAATTCAGTAGCCAGTACAATGAAATGGGGGCATATACTTAATTACTATTTTTAAAATTGAATTGAATGAATAAATAAATGGATGAAAAGCATTTATTCAAAAGTTACTATGTCAAAAACATGCGAAATAGTAGGGATATAAATAGAAAAGCATGATATTCTCTTTTCTAAAGAAGTTCATATTCTCCTGGAGGAGATAAAATTGTAGGCTTCAATTCAGATGAAAGGGTACCGAGGTCCCTAGGATGCAAGGACAAAACAGATTTATGTAATACTGAATGGAAACGAGGGGTTAGCCATAGGAGATTCATGGCCAGATAGGTCATAAACTCTCCTCTTAGTAAATCTGGAAAAACTTGATAGGGTGAGTAATATTCCAGGAGTTATTTAAATATTATTTTAAAGATGCTTTTGCTAGTACAGAAAGTCACTTAGAGGAAAAATGTTTTTTTTTTCTTATACCTTTTATTTCTCAAAAGAAGTACTGAAGTGAGAGATCAAATCAACAAAAAATGCAATATTCATTCACTAGGAATATAAAAATAAACCAATACACAATCCCTGCTCACCAGGGCCATATAAGGGGGAAGGATGAGAAAACTACACAGAAAATTATGAATATAAATTAATTTGGGTAAGCAATGATTTCTTACATACTTCTATTACTGACATTAGACTGATTCAGAATATCTTACCTTAATCAAATGAAATCAAATTAAGTTGGTTTCCCCACCTTCAGTTAGTCCTCTATTAGGTAAGTGCTAGAATCTGTGATATTTACATATCCTAGTGCTACTTTTGTTTTCTTTTTAATTCTATGGCTTCTGAAAATGGATATTACTCCAAGGGGAAAAAAAGTAAATCAGGGGCCATCAAATAGCACACTTCAGTGACCATTTGCCATATTGTAGTGGCTGTTAGTGTAATGAAGTTAGGCATTTTGAATTAGGCCCATAATGAAACAAGATCAGTAATTATTTTATATTGTCCCCAATAATCAATGTGATGTATGTTTAGAAAAATTCAAAATACATTAATAGCATATATTCAAGCAGATAAAATTCACTGTATGTCCTAGAAAATTAGAAAGAGGTCACCTGAGCTCAGTCTTGGGAGAAAGAATGGATTTTACAGGATGGGGATGGAGGTAAAGTCTATAAGGATAAGTAAGGATGCCATGTAAAAAGAACCAGAAAAGGGGCAGCTAGGTAGTTCAGTGAATAGAGCACTGGCCCTGGAGTCAGGAGGACCTGAGTTTAAATTTGACCTCAGACACTTGACACACTTACTAGCTGTGTGACCTTGGGCAAATCACTTAACCCCAATTGCTTTGCCAAAAATAAAGAAACAAAAAGGACAGAGGTGGGAAAGGATATGATAAGATCAAAAATTAATTAAAGAATATTTTTCCTTTATGTATGTGCTTTTTCCCTGCTGATGCTGGACATATACACAAGTGTGTCTCTGATTTATGAAAAGATGTTTCACTATTATTTTCTTAGGTCTGATCACATCACCATCTCATTCAAAACAACTTGCATAGCTTCCCAATGTTTACTAAATAAAATAAAAATTCCTTCAATAGCCATTTAATGGCTTTTACAATCAGGTTACAAACTACCATTTTAGTCAAAGCACACACTACTCCCCTCCATACATTGTGTTTCACCTAAACTTTCTACTGCTTCTACTGTTTTTAATGTGTCATTTCAGAAAATGTTTTGCTTTGAGCTAATTATATCTGGCTGATTATTAAAGGCAAACACTCTGTAGAGACTCATAAGCATTGATTTTAGGAGTGTAGGCCCAAAGCACATAGATCATGAACCTTGGGTAGCCAACCTTATACAAGACCTGAATAAATTGGAGGGGTTGCTCTGGGAAAGGGAAAAATAAAAAATGATTCCAAGTACTCAAAAGTAAATAACTTAGAGAGTTATACTTCCATCAACTAAAATGTTGGAAGAAAGGGTAGTTGGGCAGTGTTTGTTTTACTGTGGTCTCGGTCTGAGGTTGGGTAAGGAGTTCAATTTGGTCTTCTTGAACTTAAGATAATGTATCCAGATAGAGTTTTGAAGCACAACTTTGAAAAAGTCAGGGAGGAGATTTAGGGGGATAACGACATAGATTCCTAAGACAATTACAAAGAGTTGATACTGAAGTTGCTGAGGGGAAAAAATTCACAGCTAAAAGAGAAGAGAAACAGGGCAGAACACTGGTGGAGACAAGACTTACGGAAGGTGGGAATAAAAAGCCAGCATAAAGGACATACAAGGGATGTCAGAAATATAGAAAGAAAAGCAGGAAACTACAATTTCATAGAATTCAGTGGAGGGAGAGCATATCAAGAAGAGGATGATTAACAGTGTCAGATGCTTCACAGAAGTCAAGAAGAATTCAGACTGAAAAGAGGACATTAGATGTGTTTATAATCAAACTATTCAGGGGCTTTGGAAAGAGAATACACTGGTGGGGGAATAAGTCAGAATGCAAGAAGTTGATGAATGAAAGTGTAGTAAGAGAACAGACACAGTACTTATAGACCACTCTTTCTAGAAGCTGGCAGAAAAATGACAGGAGAGTAAAAGGATGTTAACTTTAGAAGGAAAAGGGGTCAAGAGAAAGTACTTTTAGTCACAGGACCCTTGAGCAGAAGGGATAACTCAACATAGAGGGTGACTGAAGATAATAGAGACAAATGGGATGACTAGCAGGTATATCAGGATCACAATTTTATTTCACTACTTAATTACATATATATATGTAAATGTGTGTCCACATATATATGTGGATACATATACATACATATGTATGTATACGTGTGTGTGTGTGTGTGTGTGTGTGTGTGTGTGTGTGTGTGTGTGTGTAGAGGCAGCTAAATGATACCATGGATAGAGCACCAGGCCTGGAGTCAAGAAGACCTCAGTTCAAATCCAGAGCTATGACTGTTCATACCATAAAATCAATCAGTCTATTAGCATTTATTAAGCATTCAAGACATCACTCTGGAGGTACAAATACAAAGTAGGAGAACCCTGACCTATGTTCTACTAGGGAAATAAACCATGTTCGTGGATAAGTAAGTAAAAAACATATAAATACAAAAATATATGTGAGTATACATGTATACAGATATAAATGTACATAGATATAGAGTTATTTAGGTGTATAGGTATGTATGGTATATATCCATATGTATGTATTTGTACCACTCATGGGAGAGGAAAAACAATAAAAGCTAAGTGAACTTTAATCTACAGAATTTTTAAAACGGGTACATGTCTTACTTTCTAAAAATTTAATTTGTTGTTTTGGTATATATGTATGTGTACATATCATAATTCCTCAAAATTTGTTGCTTGGCAAATTTAACAATTGGTAGAGTGCCTTAAACAATAAAGCAACTATTACGCTGCCCATTTCACCCTATTAAATTCAATCACCATTTATAAGACGTCCATCGTGGTCAATATACAATTCAAGACACTGAAGTTATAAAAATAAAATAACATTATAACCTTACAATGTAAATAGCTGCTTCATATTTTAAAATTTCATAAACTCTGGCATTTCCCTTTGTCATATGTCAAATCTGTTACTAAATGTTGTTTCGTTGTTAAATTTTCTGCCTCTTTAAATTAATTCTAACATAATGTAATCATCAGTTTGTAAACACATAAGCATTGTTTGTCTTTAAAGCACTACTCACATACTTCATCTTGGCATGGAAGTTGCCCTGGATTCTAGAATGCTACGTAAGCAGAGTGTAAACAAATTTTATCTGTCCTAGAAAAGAGCTGTATGTAATGCTGATAAACTATTTCTCCTTTCTGAAGGTTAGCCTAGGTCAATACAGAGATTCAGGTTTGCTATTTTGTGATGAAGCATACGGACAATTGAAGCTCATTAAACAAAGGAAAATGCAAAATGTCTTTTGGTTCTATGACAATACCCTTCTGCTCTTGTGGTGATGGTACCAAGATAGCTGGGAAAGAAGCATATAAATTCTAATAATAAAATAGCTTTTATTCTTTAATTATTTTATTTTTTGTTAAATATTTCCCAATTTGAAGTAAAAAAATTAACAATATTTTTTTATAATTTTGAGTTCCAAATTCTTTATTCCTCTCCTTCCCATGTCCATCTCCTTGAGAACACATGTAATTTTATTTTAATTATACATGTGAGGTCATGAAAAACATATTTTCATATTAATCATTGTTTCTCTTGATATTCTTGACCTTATCTTCTCCCAGATGAATCTTTTACTATTGTTTCTAGCTCTACAAAACAATTTTTTGTCATTTTGGTATGACACTGAATAAGTAAATAAACTTAGATAGAATTATCATTTGTTATTACATGGCTCAAGCTACCTATGAGCAATTAATATTTCTTCAATTGTTTAGATCCATCTTTATTTCTGAAAAGTATTTTGCAATTATGTTCATATAATCCCTGGATTTGTCTGGTCAGGCAGACTCCTAGGTACTTTATATTGTCTACAGTTATCTTAAATGGAATTTCTCTTTCTATTTCTTCCTTTTGGCTTATGTTGGTAGTATATGGAAAGCTGATTATTTATGTTAATTTATTTTATATCCTGCAAATTTGCTGCAGTTATGTTTCAATTAGATTTTAGGTGATTCTCTAGGGTTCTCTAAGAATGCCATCATATTATCTGCAAAGGATGTTACTTTTGTTTACTCATTGCCTCTTTTAAATTCCTTTAATTGCTTTTTCTTGTCTTATTTCTAAAGCTAGTATAATGTTGAATAATATTGTTGCTCGTGGACATCCTTACTTCACTCCTCATCTTATTGGGAAAGTTTCAAGTTCATGCCCGGTAAAGATAATGCTTATTGTTGGTTTTAAATAGATAATAGGTATAAATAAAAATTTTAGGTACATATTGTTTATCATTTTAAGAACAGCTCCATTGATTTTTATGCTTTCTGGTGTTTTAAATAGAAATTGGCACTATATTTTTAAAAGACTTTTTCTGTATCTTTTGACATATATTATTTTTGCTGTATTTGTTATTGTAATGGCAAGCAAAGAAGTAGTTAACATCTTGATTCAGCTATTGAATTAATGCCTAGTTTCAGTTCAGATTTCTTTTGAGCCTAGTATCAAATCTGTTAAGAAACAGAATGTGTGAACCCCACAATTTGTGAACCTTAGAACTCATGAACTCCTGCAACAGGAAGGGGAAGAACTAATGACCATATGTAAGGAGAGGCCCAGGCTAGAGACACCAAAACTGAGAAGAGGACTCTTGTGGTGGCAGAGTCAAGAAAACTTATGGTATCCCGGCACTCTGCTTGTCTGCTCTGTCTGTGTTGACGTTTATTTGTGATATTTTATACAGAAGCCCTGGGACCTTACTGGAAGCCCTGAAAGAGGATTTTCTGGTTGTATGTTTACAGAAGTCCTAGAGGAGGGTTTTGGAGGTCCTGGGAATTTACTGATTTGTTCCGACCTCTTGGGCCTTGTTTGTGGGTCTGTGTTGATTTCTATGTTGACGATTTGTGTTGAATTCTCAGACCTTGTTGGTGGGTCTGAGTTGATTTCAAAAGAAGCAATCCAGGACCCAGCTTCTAAGGGATGCAAGAAAAACAGGTCACCCCAGATCACCGGTCTTGTTTCCATTCCAGCCACCACAGTCATTATTGGGATGAGCAATATTTGTGCAGGAGTATACCATTTCTTCTGAGATCAATGCTAAATATAGACCAAATACTGAAACAATAAGATGTCCCAAGGCAGAGACAGGAAGTAGTATGTAGCAAGTAGATAAAAGAACTACTCCCAACTCATATCAGAACCAAACTGGACAGCTTAGAACTTCACACATACAAAAACCCTGAGAAAAACGGTATCTCTGCACCACATCGAAAACCACCTACTTCCTTGCAGTGCAGACCTCATAAGCCATCATCCAGGGGAACAACCCCTATGAAAAAGGAGCCCACTCTCTCAGCGACCAAAACTGTTTTTAGACATCAAAATTAATATCTAAGGGCTGGTCATCTTCATCACATGGCAAAATACCAATCCAAAATTCTTTAGTGGATTTTTTTTTACTTCCTTCTGGCCCACAATTTTTGTCCTCATTACATGAACATTGAATATTGGCACAATGAAAAACAGAATTATTGTAGTATAAAGGAAATTCCAAAACAAAATGAAGTATGAGCAGAGCCCTATTCCATACCATATATATCAAAGTCAAGAAATTCTCCTAGAAATGGAGATGATCATGTAATACAGCCTAGAAACTCAGCTACTATAACCCCTTTGAAAAATCTAAGGGCTCTAATGAGGGCTAGACTTGGAAGAACGCACTGTTTGTCAAGGAATTACTTAATATCCAGTGTGATAAAAGAATGATTTCATGATGAAGAATTCAAGAATTTATGTTAAAATCTGAGCTCAAAGCGAAATTGTGTAAGACAAACATTTGAAGCAAAAGGAGGATATATTGCATATTAAAAACTTTTAAGATATGAAAAATGCCAGGTTTATCAATTATATTAATAAATGTAGTTATTTTATTTTATCCCAAGTAATTAATATATTGTTTGAGCATTCCATATACCTACTTTTTCATCTTTACAAATTCTTTATTAAAACATATGCTTTGTTGTGTCCTTAATGCAGGTAAGAAAATGGAACAAGTAAACTTTCAGAAATAACCTTTTGCAGCAGACATCTCCTTGTCACTCACAGTCTTGACTGGAAAATGATGAAAGTCCTTTCTGCCAATGACATCATGTCAATACCTATTGTTTGGAATATTTCAGAGCATCCTAAATAAGATCACTCAAAAGAGTTCCCAGTATTGAAAAAAGTGGGAAAGGAGATAAAATGAACAAAGAAAGCCTGCCCTCCAATTACTACATACAGTTAGATAGACAATCAATTAGTTATAATAATGAAAATGATAACAATAATAAGCATTATATCATATTTTAAGGTTTGCGAAGTGATTCATATATGTTATCCCATTTGGTCCTTACAACAATCCTGTTTTTATCATTATCCGCATCTTACAGATTAGGAAACTAAAGTAGTTGATCTGCCTAGGGTTACCTAGTGTCTTCTAGAAACAGGATTTGAATTCAGATCTTCCCATGATTCTGCCTACTTTATCACCGAGCTACCTTTTAGTCCATTTCTCTTAGGTATTGCAGATGGATGTGAAATAGACTAAAATCAATTAGGAAGAGGGAGAGTGGGACAACTTCCCTTTGCGAAATTACTGTGTTTTGACAGACCTCAATCAAACGCCCATCTTTTAAAATTCAATGTTCTTCTAACAATGCTATAAGTAATAGAATGACAGTCTGAAGAATTTAACTTGTGGGTCACCCAAAGAAAAAGGTTGTAATGTATTACAAAATAAGTAAATTGTAGGAGAAATAAAATCAAAGTAGAATATCAAAGGCGTCAAGGAGAAGAAAAAGAGTTTGTATAGAATGAGGAAAGCTTACATAACTCAGATGATCTTCTAAGACCTGTACAAGAACTCTGGAGGAAGTCCTTCATCGTGTTCAAGGGACCTCATATGTAGAATCAATTGTACAACATTAACAAGAGTCATCCAAGAAAAAAAAGATATAGATGTATTGTCATCTGCATTTTTACATAGCATCTATACTTTGAAGAGATTATGTATATGCTAAAATATAGAGCTATTGACATATCTCTGGTTTTCTACCCATGATATCTATATTCTTTCAAGAATTTAGCCCTAAAAGTCAGCATAATATCTTTAGCAGTTTCTAATACAGTACCTGGAAATCTAATTATTACTTCCCTATTCACTAATAATGTAGAAATATACATAATATATATGTGTGTTTATTTATACACACACACATGACCTAGAGTAACATGACAACTTTCCAGCCATACTGGATGTCATTTCATATTAATTAAATTTAATTATTTGCTTATTATTTTTCATTGAATATCATTCCAGTCTTGCCCATAGAGTAAACATGAATGTAGGAGTACTTGTTTGATACATTTATGTTTGCATTTACAAGTGTATAATATAAATGTATATTTGCAAGCATCTCCCCCATCCTTGCTAATATCACATTTCAGTGTCTGAACATGTCATATTATTATCCTCATGACATTATTTGCCCTGAAACATTCTCATTTTGGATGTTTTGAAAAAGAATTCTATTACACTAACATTTCAAAAGCTCTAATTGTACTTCTCCATTAGAAAACTCCATGAATACCTGCAAATATGACTCAAGAAATTTTCCAAAAGGTTCTACACCATTCAGTAAACCAAGGTTTGTTGAGATCTGAGAGGGCCACAGGGTGTGCACAGAGCCTGTCTAGTCTCTAAGCAGGTCTAGGAAATGAAAACACAACCAGTTAAGTGTGAAGAAAGATAAATTGCATATTTCAGTGTTAATCATTGGGCCCAGGTTTGAAGTCTGTGAGCAAAGGCCATGAATGTCCCTTTGATTGTGCTTCCATAAAGAGATGAATGGATTTCCCTTTTCAAATGTTAACATGCACTTGGTATTTAGCAATTGGTCTTAATGCGATATACAATAAAATTGCCATGATTTGCATAATCTGTTTGTTACCATTAATAGTCAATTTTATGTGAAGTGGAAACATTTTATTTCTAACGCTTGTCATATCTATTTAAGAACGCTTACTAAGAGGAATAAAATTGATTCCTTAGAATTCTAAAGAGGAAGCAAACTAATCCCACTTTTATTCTATTGAGGCCTGCTGCTCGCTGGGTACTTCCATGTAGCCAGTGAGAGGGAATATTTTCTTCACAATCCCTCATTCACAAAAATGCACCTGTATTGTAAATACTGGGCTTATACAAAACTCTGGCCTAATCTTGGGTGGTCTCTTTACCCAGGTTTGATTAAATATGTCTTTTCACAACAGGTGACTTTTTAATTGTTTTCTTATGGCAACCCATTTATTCCTCAACCTTTGTTTGGCTTGCATTAGTTTTCAAAGTTAATGACCATGTGTGAGAACATGCTGAGTACAGGTGGCCAATGGCAGTGCTAAGAATGTGGGTATTATAGCCCATGCAGGAGGCTATTGATTTAACTTTGCCAATTAATACATACAGTGGTTGAATCGTTCCATAACCCTGAAGGCCTTTCAAATGAGGGAAAAGGCCAAACAGGCATTCGTAATGCAAGTATGAAATTAAGAAGAAAGCAGCTTGTTCCTTTCATTCAGTGGGTATTCTTTTCTTTAGAAGGCTGAGGTTTTTCCCTTGCACAGCTTGAGAACTACAGAGCACCAAAGTGGATTGGTTTCTTTTCTGTGTGGTAAGATCAGAGATCCATCCAATTTTAGGATTCCCTAGCACAATACCTTCATCTGACAGATACAGAGATTGAGTCTTAGAGAAGTTAACTGGCTTACCTAAGGTCATACAAGTATTGCAAAACTTCACATTTTTCCTCTTCTGTGTTTTAGATGGCATTATTAGTCTTCAGCAGGTGTTTTCAAAGGGGGCTTCTTTGAATTTCTTTCCTTTCAGGCAATACACGTGGGAAAGTATTGTGATGGCAGACATGGTGTTCAATAGAATTCAACAGATATTGAATCACTTCTAATTATCAGACTTTTCTTACACTGAAGCCCTCTTATTCTCAATATGATGAATTCAAAGATAGAGACTGAGCTACTTGTAAAATAATGAAGTCTACGCACAGCCAAGGTAAGTGTATCAGAGGATTAAAAAATATTTGGGGACTAAATAGGATGTCAATAACAGGATATTGAGCACTAAAGAAAAAAGGAACAATTAGTCATCCCACTGGGTTTCATTTTGATTCCTTTCCCTTTCTGTCAAAGCCACATTTGGTTACAATTAGCTTATGTAAAGGAAATAGCATCTGAAGTCCTATTTTCCAATTGGGATAACCTTTCTGACCCAGCATGAAGACACTTGGAAGCATTTTTGCAGTCTTGGTTAGGTATGTATAGGGTGGGGGCAATTTGAACAAGTACAAATTCATTTGCCAAGTATGTTCAAGTTATAAAACTATGTGGTACCAGCATCATGACTAAAATAGCCTCTAGCACAATATGTGAGGAGAATGTGCTGCATTCATCTGTCTATGCTCTTGTTAAGTCAGACATATAAGATTTTATCATTTAGATCTAGAAAGGACCTTAGAATCCAGTTCCCTAATTTTACAAAAGAGGAAACAAAATTCCTAAGAAGTTATGTTATTTACCCTGTGTCAAACAGCAAGGAGTGTCTGAGGTAGGATCTTGAATCTAGCACTTGAATCTAGCACACTCTATAACACCTTGCTGCCTAGAGTTTGCACTAATTTCAAATTGGGGCATATATGTAAGCAGATTTCCTTAAGCCTCAAAGTAATGAACTAGTAAGGGCTAGTGGATGATGTTGAGTTTTGTTGTTGTTTCTGTTCAAACGTGTCCAACTTTTCATGACCCCATTTGGGGTTTTCTTGGCAAAGATGCTAAAGTGTTTTGCCATTTCCATCTCCAGCTCATTTTACACAGCAGACTGAAACAAATAGGGTTAGGTGATTTGCCCAGGGTCACACATCAAGTTAAGTGTCTGAGGCCAGATTTGAACTCAGAAAAGTAAGTCTCTCTGACTCCAGGCCCAGAACTCTATCCATTGTACCACTTAGCTGCCCAGTGATGGCAA
Organism: Gymnobelideus leadbeateri; assembly: GCA_011680675.1. Lineage (NCBI taxonomy): Eukaryota > Metazoa > Chordata > Mammalia > Diprotodontia > Petauridae > Gymnobelideus > Gymnobelideus leadbeateri. The sequence goes on from WOXC01000460.1 coordinate 444,151, forward strand.
GTAGCTGAACTGTATTGTACAGTTTCTTAAAGGCAGAGAAGTCTTGCTCCCCTTTCCTTCCATTCCAACATCCTTCTCCACAATCATAACCAGTCCCTTGCACATAATGGATACTCAATCATAATGGCTTTGGATTTCATGAGGGAAAATTAAACTGGAAATATGTCAAGTTTGTAAAGCCTCTCTTGAAAGTTGTTCTCCCCATAGCTTCTGCTCAATGCATCTACTAGCTCTGGTGTTTGCCACTTCCTAAAGAAACAAAAAAGAAGGGATGAAAGATTTAACTAGAATTATTTTACAAATATTCAGCTAGAATCCAAGTGATCTTAAAATGTAGTGTGGTCAATTCATGTTCTCCAGTGCTGTGGTTAATAATGAAATGAACATTCCACAATTTAAGTTTCTGAACCCATGGTAGGATTTTTTTGCTATTTTAGTGCCCTTCTGCCCCCATTCTATCCTTCAATCACATGTCCCCTGAGTTTCATGGATTTACTTAAAATAAATTGACACAATGGAATATAAGTAAGTCATCAACAGTCCTACAATTTGGAAGAGGACCAACTCCCAACTTTCCTCTTTTCTCATACTTTATTTTTAGTCATGTCTCCCCAAATCCCAGTTTCTCAATTAGCCTCAGTTCAGAGGCAATAGAATAATACATGATGTTTGCATTGAATGCATTTCTTCCCTCAAGCTTAGGATAGTTCACGGGTGTATCACTGCAGGATAAAGGAAAGAAAAAATTTTTTCTCTGATAGTCTGCAGAAGCAACACATATGCCTAGCTTGCCTTAGAGACATACTGAACTGTCACTTCAGCTATACTTTAAAAGAACAAGTGCTGAGAAAGGGTTTTCTATATGATATAAAAGCATTTTTTTTATTTCATCTAGGAGTAGATGATAGGAGGCACATAGAGTATAGAACAGTTAAGTAAAATTATTGCGGCTATAATTCTCCTAGCTCTATCCCTTCTCTTGACTTTCTTGCCCTTAGCTAACATTAAAACTCCATTGCCACCTCTTAAAATACACAGGTGGGTAAAGACAAAGAGAAAGAACCATTCTCCTCCTATTTGGAAAATTGCAAAGGTATCATTCTTGCAACATTCCTACAATCTGTTCTCCTTTCAGGGGGGTAGAGGGAAAGAGAAGAATCTAGTACAATAATAATAATAAGAATAAGGCTTTTTGTTCTCACTGAATACACCAGTACTTAGTACCAATACCTTCCTGTACTCTGAGATGAGAGGAGATAGAGGAAATACAGGGGAGTTGTATTCCTTTCTCTTCCAGGGCTGGGGCTGGGTAGGAAGGTGGAGAGAAAGCACAGATAAAAATAAAGACTAATTATCTAGCACATCATATTAGTGAGCTGCATGACAATCACTTAAAACTCAACTTCCTGAGCTTCATATTTCAGTTGTAGATAAAATCAATGTGTTCACACATTAAGTGGAGTGGAGAATTGAGACAATTGTCTGTTGGCAAATACATTCCCCAAGTCCAAATGGAAGCCAGACAGAGGCCTGAGGCCTGCCGGGAATCAAACTTTCACTCTCTGGGAACCACCCAGATATTAGCAACACTGAACAAAAGACTATAGAAAAAAAAGGAAGGGAAGTTTCTTCAGTGTAAATCATCCTGTTTCTTCTATATGAATGTGTGGCCATTTTCCTGTTCTAAACTGACAATATCTATCAAGCTTATATAACACAATCCTCTTGTGGCAAGGTAGCCACAAATATTTGAAACTCTAAGCTCTTCAAGGTAATTAAGGGCATATTGTTGCGGTTATTATATCTCTCTAGTCAATAGAGAGACACTTGGGGTTCTTTAGGGTCAATAAATGATCCCAAGACCTCCCACAAGAATAGTTCATGGCCACTATATAAGTAAAGAAAGGACAGATAGTCCTACCTTTAGAGAAAGTAGGGACTGAGTTAATGAAACTCTTTAGAAGCAAGAAAAACATATCAGTAATAGAATCTAGCTTTCTTAGGATCTATACTCATAGCCATGAAAAAAAGGTATTATAAAAATATTTAATAGGATCATAGATTTAGGGGTCTTAGAGTCAAGACCAAAAACATTTATTAAGCACTTACTCTGTGCCAGGAACTGTGCTAAGTGCTGGGAACACAAATATAGACTCCTAAACCTTGCCTTCAAAAAGCTAGAATTCTAGTAATGGAAGATGTAATGGCAAGCAAAGTAGTACTTAACACTTTGTTTCAGCTATTTAATTATTTAGCACCTTGTTTCCCTTCAAGTTTCTTTTAAGCTTGCCCATGATTATATCAAGTCTTTGTTAAGAAAAAGAACTTGTGAACCCCACAACTTGTGTACCCCACAACTTATGAACTCCTGTTGCTAATGCAACAGGAAAGGGAGGAACTAATTACCATATATAAGGAGAAGCCCAAGCTGGGAGAGGGTGGAACTGAGGAGAACTTAGAAGAGAACTTTAGTGGTGGCAGAGTGAAGTAGAAAACTTGTGGTATCCCAATGCTATGTTTGTCTCTTCTGTCTGTGTTGATTTTTGTTTGTGATATTTTGTATAGAAGCCCTGGGACCTTACTGGAAGCTCTGAAAGAGGTTTTTCTGGTTGTCCATTTACAGAAGTCCTGGAGGAGCATTTCAGAGGTCCTAGGACTTTGTTGATGAACTGTGTTGAACTCTTGGACCATGTTTGTGAGTCTGTGTTGATTTTACAAGCAGATAGTGAATTGATGATGGTGCTGGCAATGTGTATGAATGTTGCTTTGGCTCTGTTAAGTTTTGTCTTCCCAGAAACAGGAACTGTGAAGGACTTGAGGTGGACTGGACATTGTGAACTTTAATATGGGACTGGACAAGGGACTGGACGAGGTGCTGGATGAGGAGTTGGACAAGGAGCTGAGAGCTGCCTACCATTGAACTCAGGTAACAGCTGGGTAGATTCAGGTAGGAGCTAGACCCATTGAATAGGAACCATGGAATTTGGGAGCCAGCCTTGAGTCAAGATGAAAAGACCTCTCCTTGGGTACTTGATGCTGAATGAGAAGATCATGGTTTACTATAGCCTAGGGGTGGAGAACTTTGACCTTTGTACTTTGTGTCCCTTAAGGAGGCTTGCTTCTTAAGGATGGTTGAGTTAAGGACTTACTAAATGATTATTCTTTGTTTAAAACTATGTGACCATTTTGGTGAAAACTATATGGCCGCTTTAGTGATAAGTTGTCCAGTCATAACATTGTGAATGGTGTACTTTGAGTTCTGTCAATATTTTGTCTTAGTTTATTACTGAATAAATAAATCATGTAATCATAACCTTGAAGCTGTTCACAGCAACAGTCCTCTGGAAAGCTGCTCATGTTTGGCTTTACAGAAGACAATACAAAACAGAATGCTGAAAGGGAGTGGGAGAGATGATAGTACCCTCTGGAGGGTGAAGGAGGAGCAAAAGAGGGAAAATAAATGATAGAGAAAGTACTGGGTAGAATCAGAAGTACAACCTGAAACAGAATAAAGACATAGTTGGTCTGAGTCTCCTCCTTGAGCTGGAAATTCTGGAAGGAAGTTGTCAGTCAGAGCAGAAGGCTATAGGAATAGAGGGTTCTTCCAGTGAAAGAAGTAGTCCAGAGTGTGAATGATGTTCCAGAGATAAAACTTTTCTATGGCATGGTAAATAAGTTCCTGTGAAGATCCTGTTGGTCTGGGCCACTTCCTTAAAATTGAGGTTTTGAAGGAATGGGGTGGAGGGTATGTCCAATGTGTGAAGTAGTCCAGAGGTTGAGTTAACCTCCAGGTTTCTCTACCATGGAATTCAAAGTCCTGTGGATAGTCAAGAGTATATAGCCTCGGGGCGGCTAGGTGGCGCAGTGAGTAGAGCGTCGGCCCTGGAGTCAGAAGGACCTGAGTTCGGAGTCGGCCTCAGACACTTAACCCACACAAACAAAAACCTAGCCGTGTAACCTTGGGCAAGTTACTTAACCCCAATTGCCCTAAAGGGGCGGCTAGGTGGCGCAGTGAGTAAGAGCGTCAGCCTCGGAGTTGGGATGACCCGAGATCAGATCCGGCCTCAGAAAATGAGCACCCACGCATAAATAATGACTAGCCGTGTAACCTTGAGCAAGTTACTTAACCCCAATTGCTTTAAAAAAAAAAAAAAAAGAGTATATAGCCTCATGAGGAATGACCCCTCAGAGGTCATCTGTCCAACCCTCTTAATCTGTAGGTAAGATAATAGGGACACAGAGAGGTTAAAAGGATTGTTCAGAATCTCCTAGATAGATGTGTGTGTACGTGTGTGTACACACACACACAAACACACACACACACACACACACATATATATATATATATATATATATGTATATATATATCCTAATATGCTATGAACAATAGCATGTTATTTTTTCTCCTTACATCCAACAGTAGGCATATCATTCTAACCAATTTTTTATACAAATGTTGTACATATATGTGTGTGTGTGTGTGTGTGTATTATTTTTACCTGAAACATATTATTTTACCTGAAACCATAAATACCATAAAATAAGAAAACAATTATTTGAGAATCTGTGGGAGGACAGGAATATTTATATGCTATTGATGGAGCTCTGAATTGATCCATCCGATTATCAAAAGTAATTTGGAACAAGCAAACCATTTGACCCAGTAAAACCTGTACTAGGCTTCTACCCCCAAAGAAGTCAAAGATTTAGAGACCAATATACAAAATATTTATGGCAGTTTTTTATATTTTAGCAAAGAACTTTAAACAAAGTGGAGCTTACTAATTGGGAAACAAATCAAAAAGAAGGAGCATAATGGAATATTACTGGGCTATCTGAAATTAATGAATGATTTAGAGACAGCAAAGGAAAGGAACAAGTATTTATTAAGCACCTACTATAGGCCAAGGACTCTGCTAAGATATTTGCAAGTATTATATATCATTATATTTAATATATGTATATACATACATGTTGTCATATATGATATGAAATATAACAATATATTATTATATATTATAGGTATTATCTTATTTGAGGTAGCTGCCTCTAGTAGCAAGCAACCTAGCACACCCAGGATGGCTGCTAGTACAGCTTTTCTAAAGGAAAGCAACTCAAAATGGGTTAACAGTCTTACTTTAATCAATCATACATATATCATTTACCTAGTACAGGGAAAAAGTCAGCACTATGAACTTCAGAGAATACAAACAGAAGTTACAACATAAAATAACAATTTAGCAGACAGGGCTTCCAGCTATCTGACCATATGGATGTAAATCCATACCTAGTTAGTTACCAAAGAGGGAAGCACCAACATCTGCATTTTCAGTATATGTATATATATGTATAGCCTTCTCCTGAAGCAGAGAATGTCACAACCCTCTTGACCCACTGACCAATCACAAAGTAACAAAGTGGGCATTCCTGAAAAACAAGCCTCCCACCGCAGGATCCATGTGACCACGTTCAGCCTATTAGGGGACAGTGTATATTTTCAAATCAGGGAAGGTTCTCAGATTCACCTAAGCCTATCAATAGGCCAAGAAGCAAATTCAAATTCCCATTACACTGCCAAAACAGAAAAACTGGAAACACTTAGTTGAACTGATACAAAGTAAATTGCTTGTAACCAAGAGGAGGAGTTATACAATGAATACTCTATGTGAAAGAAAAAGAATTAAATCTTAAGAACATTAAAAATGAGGAGGAAGATGAGGATGATAACTAGCATTTACACAATATTTTAAGTTAGGCTTTATATTTACATTTCATTTTACATTTGATCACACTGATAAAGTTAATGCAATAACCAATGATGACTTCAAAGACTGATGGTGATAATGCATGTTTCCCACCACTTGACATAGAGGTGATGGACTAGAGAAGTCTAGAGACATGTTTTCAGACTCACAGTCAAGGAGTGAGTTTATTTTTCTTGTCTAGGCTTATTTGTTGAAAAGGAAGTTTTCTCTATGGATTGGGGGAGTTGTGAGTAGTGAGAATGATACCAAAATGAAAAGAAAAAAGTATATCAATGATTTTTTTAATGTATACAAGAAAACAGGAAGAATTTTAGAATGGAACCCAGACAAGAAGAGCAGTTTTATAAATATCATGTTAAATTTCAGTTCACAGTTTCATATGCAATCTTTTTTTTCTCTTTTTTTCTTCACATATTGACATATTCATGTTTGTTGATGCTTGAGTTCATTTTTTTAACTTTAAAATAAATATGGGCTAAGTGACATATATAAATGAGGATGAGAGAGTTGAAGCAACAATCATCTTTTGGCCTAAATCACCTAAACACATTTCAATCCTCTACTTCATTTTGTATATGAATACATAGTTTAAGTGGTTGCCTAAGTTCTTAGAATTAGTGTTTGAGGTTTTTGAAAAGCCATTTATTAAAAAAAAAAAAGTGATGCTCTCATCATTTACATTTTTTCCCCATGAATGCCCCATTTAGGTTAAAAGAGCCTACCAGAGCTGAGACTACCAACCCATCTCCAAAGCATATAAATAGTACTCCATTTAATTTCTACCTGCTAAAATAAATTGTTTACCTGTATCTATAGTCGTTTCAAGGAGGGGGCAGAGAGGGAAGAATTCAACCAATAGTGGTACCAAAACTATTATATAATTTTTTCTGGAAAATTTTTTTCTTTGTAATATAATTTAGTTATATTCAATAGGCATTCATTAAAGACCTACTAACATTCATTAGATTGGCAACTCTTTAAAACCAAGTACTAACTTTACCCTTGTCCTTTTTTTTATCCCTAGCACTTAGCACAAAACCTGGCACATACTAAGTGCTTTAAAATTACTTAATAAATAGCCTACTTTATAGTAGGCATTGTGCATCATGCTAGGGACAAAAAAAAAATGAAAGATGTTAGATTGGGTTCCCTCATTTCAGTTTCGTTCAATAATATCTGCAAATCCATGGGACAAGTTAGTCCATCAACATAAAGTCAAAACCTCCTGCGTCCTGGAAAAGTGGTAATAAAACTAACAGAAACAACATATATAGCATTCTCAATGAATTATAACCAGAAGAATAACAATCAATTTCTTTACCTTAGAAAGCAGTAGAATTGATATCTTTAGATTGACTTTAAAAAAAAAATAACTTCAATTTGGGAGGACATCAATGTTAGAGCAGTGAAAGCTCAGTTATCTAAGTGGGTAAGCATGGAAGCTGGGGCAGTTAGATGGCACATTGGCTAGAGCACTAGACTTGGAATCAGGAAGACATATCTTTCTGAGTTCATATATGACCTGAGACACTTATCTGTATTACCTTAGGCAAGGCACTTAACCATGTTTGCCTCAGTTTACTCATCTGTAAAATAAGCTGGAGGAGGAAATGGAAAATCACTCCAGTATCTTTGCCAAGAAAATTACAAAGAGGGTTATGAAGACTTGGACATGACTGAAAAAATTAAACAGTGATGTGTGGAAGAAGACACCATATGGTAGCTTCCAATTTTATAAATTATTCCTGATAATTAGATCCTAGTATCTCATCTGTACTTATGCTTATAGAAGAACTGCAAATGCTGTTAACACTATCTAAACTTCAACTCCTTGGGGCAAAGCCTCAACTGCCACATCCTAGTCATGGTTTTGATTACTACCTTCTAAGATTCTCAAAACTTTTCCAAACATATATTTATAGCTAAGATTCTAGCAATACCTATACTGATAGAATCTTCTCTTTCTAGCTATATCTCTGACTTAAAATTATATAGAAAATGTATAGATATATGTACCTCTTTGAAAAGAATTTTAAATTAGTCTAGGAACATTACTGTATTTGCATTTTTCAATAAGTCCTTCACCTACTAGGACTAGAAATAGTAGTTTTCTCCTGATCGTTTCTCTCAAGTCAGGATATAAAAAGATTTGCAGATCCCTAAAATAATATGTTTCACATTTTCATCCATTGACATTTAATCTTCCCAAAATAAAGACTAATGGAGAGAGTGTTTTGGTTTTTTTGGGAGGAGAGAAGGGGGGAACCTTTTAAGATTGGCTTTATGCCAGATGCTGATAGGCATTGGTCCTTGAGGGACTATTGTAACTATGCAGCTGCATTGTTGGCTAAAGTTTGTAGTCCCTGAGATATTTTCTGGTTCTGTTGTTGTTTTTGAGCTCAGGGAGGAGAGGAATCTTTAAGGGGAAAAAAATCCAAAGTTTCTGTGTTTCCTTTTCCATCTTTCACAGTCACTGTAATGTCAACACCACTTAGGTCAAATTTCAGGCATTCAAAAATGTGCAGACCAGTCCAGCTGCAAGAACTACAACTTGTTAAAGGACCATAGCCTGAGTAATAAAACATGTCGAAGGGTGTTAGCTAACAATTTACAGGTGTGTGCCATCCTAGAAAAACTTTTAAATAGCATGAGATTTATAATATATATTAGAAACCCAGAAAAATTACATATGAGCATTCATGTTTTTCATTTGTTTTGTTTTGTTTTTGCTAATGCCAGTAGGTATTGAAACTAAATCATTAGAGAGGTGTGCATTATAGGATGCTTCAACTACCCTAAACTCAGCTGTTCTATACTAAAAATTAAACCTAGGAAGATAACTTTTTTCTAGTAAGCATTTGGACATTGGTGTATTTGTTAATGTAAATTACTTTTCCTGTTGCTTAATATTTCAGCAGGGACAGTAAATTCTTGGAAACATAGGACTAAAAATCAGAGTTTTTTTTAACCTTTTCAATGTAATGGAATCCCTCTGGCATTTTGGGCAAAACTTATGGACCCCTTCTTAAAATTATATTTTTAAAAGCATAAAGCAAAATACACAGAATTACAAAGGAAACCAATCCTATGGAACATAGTGATTAAAACGTTAGAAAAGAAGTGCACAGACTTTGTTAAGACCCCTTGGTAGATGAAGACTCAGTATCTCCTTTTTTCCATCTCAGCTTGCTGTAAACACACATCTAGTTTCTCTCAGGTGAGAAGAGGCAAGGTTTCTTATCAAGCTTCAAAGAGAGTTAGTTCCACAAGTGAATGACCTCTTGATGTGCAGCTCAGAGCAGAGGGAGTTAAATCTATTGTAAAGGGAATGTGAGGGGAATTTCCTCCCAATTAAAAGTTGTCAGCAATAGTTGAGTTAGCCTTGAGAAAGCGGGGGGGACTATTTTGAAATCTGAAACCATAACCAAAGGCATGGATGAGGTGCTTCTCTTCTACAACTAGTTTCTTCTCCCAGGCCATGATGTTTGCTCCTTTCCATTCCAGCCAAGAGTATCCAGACACCACACACACACACACACACACACACACACACACACACACTCACACACACATCAGTAAAAGGAGTATGGAAAAGGATCATTTTCCATGATGCCAAGGACAAAGAAAACCCATTCTTAGCCATACCAGAAAATCTGTGCTGTTAAATGTTTAACAACCAGGTTTCTGAAAAATACACATGACAACATTTTAAAATTTTTATTTATTATTAGTTTTCAATATTCATTTGCACAAGTTTTCAATATTCATTTGAGTTCCAAATTTTCTCGGCATCTCTCCCCTCTGCCCACTCCAAGATGGCATACATTCTGATCACCCCTTCCCCCAGTCTGCCCTCCCTTCTATAATGCTACCCCCTCTTTTCCAGTCCTCCCTTAATTTTCTTGTAGGGCAAGATAGATTTCTCTACTGCATTGCCTTTCTATCTTATTTCCCAGTTGCATGTAAAAACAATTTTTAACATTTGTTTTTAAACCTTTGAGTTACAAATTTTCTCCCTTCTTCTGTCTCCACCCACCCTCATTGAGAAGGCAAGCAATTCAATATGTTATACATGCTGTAATTGTTCGAAACACTTCCATAACAGTAACAAATTTTAAGTTTAATCTTCATTACTAATATTTTCACCATCACATTACTATGTGTAGACAATTAACAAAACAATAAATGCAATCCTGATTTGTAGAATTTGATGATTTCTGAGGTTTAAATGCTTACATGGAAAATTTAACAGTTGGTTCTTCCAAGCCAGTTAGAGCTGCCTAGAACACACCTTTTGCAAAACCAACATTCCAGTCAAAGTACTCCATCCTGATTCTCACTGTTACTGATATTCATTTAAGATCAGGCCCCCTAGAAGACAGAGGTTAAATATTATTAGAAAAGTAAAAAGCACCTGTTTTTACCAAAAAAAAAAAAAAAACCTTAACACAGCTGTAGGTGGTTACATTAGTGTTATTGCTATATTTGGTGTAAATAAATCCCAAGGAGGAAATTCCTACAATTATTGCAGATCTATTATCACTTTTTGTGCAACTTGCAGTCTCAGAATTGTATCTCAGTGTAACTGAGATTTCCTTAAAATTAGAGCAGCTAGGTGATACTATGTGAGAGAGTGTTGGGCCTGGAATCAGAAATACCTAAGTTCAAATTCAGCCCCTGAAATTTATCAGCCTTGTGGCCTCTAATCTCTAATCTTCCTCAACTACAAAATGGGAATAACTATATCACGTATAACTATATCACATATCTCAGAGGGATATAACAAGGATTAAAGGGGAGAATATTTTTGAAACACTTAGCATAATGCCTGGTACATGGCAGATACTTACTAAATACCTATTTCCTTCCAATTTTACACAAAAGCTGACTTGAACATTGGTCTTTCTGAATCTCAGGTTGTTCTCTGTTCACTGTAACATGCTGATTCTTTTTTTTTTTTAAAGCAATTGGGGTTAAGTAACTTGCTCAAGGTCACACGGCTAGGTTTTTGTTTGTGCGGATTAGGTGTCGGAGGCCGGCTCCGAACTCAGGTCCTTCTGATTCCAGGGCCGGCGCTCTATTCACTGCGCCACCTAGCCGCCCCCATGCTGATTCTTAAGCAAAGGAATTTTGAATTTAAAGAGGCAACATTGGTGCTTTAAGTCAGAGAGACCTGTGTTCTAAAGTTATCACAGATACAGTAATATCTATCACAGCTAGTAATAGCTGTATGACTGTACATCATTTAACCTCTTTCAATCTGTTTCCTTTTCTATAAAATTAGGATAACATAAGGACAGTTAAATGGCTCAGTAAATGTCTACAGCACCAGTCCTGAAATCGGGGGAAACTGTGTTCAAATCCAGCCTCAGAAACTTGACACTTAACTAGCTGTGTGACCTTGGGCAAATCACTTAACCCCAATTGCCTTGCCCTCCCCACACCAAAAAAAAAAAAAAAAATTAGGATAATATTAGGACCCACTTCACAGAAATATAGATCAAATGAAATTATCTATATAAAGCACTTTGTAGATCTTGAAATATTAAGTAAAAATAAACTATTATTATCATTATTGAAAGAAATTCTCCTTTTGTTGAAAATAGTGCAAATAGAAATGGTCATAGGACAAGTCATTACTCTGTTACTATTCTTTTACATTTGATGTTCTGTATTACCAGTCCACATGAGGATAAAATAACTTTCTGATGTTGTTTAAACATATTAAAATATCAACTCATTGACTGAAAATACCTTGGACATAACTCTAATAATACATAATCAATAAATAAGCAATTATTAAATAGTTACCATGTGCCAGTGTTGACATGGACTTCAGCTTGCTCCCAAAAATTTTTGATTTCTTCTGATAGGTCTCTATGTTTTGAAAACTTTTTATTCCATGCAGCTTAGAAATTGTGTGGGATCTGTTACAGACATTCTTAGATTGTTATATATAAGAGATTGTGGGCAACAATTTGTTCTGGTGTAATTTTCCAGTTCCAGGGTATTTCATTAATTGAGTTCACAAGGATATTTTAAAGTCTTTATTTATCATATGGGGATTAGTCAGCTGTCAGTCCATGAAGGATAGAAAGTTATTGATGTATAAATCTAGGCAGTGGGTCATCTGTTCCTAGGCATACAGTAGGTGCTTATTTTTGCAGACTGAAGTAATATGCTTCACAGTTTAAGTTAACAAGAATTTATTAAGCACTTACTATGTACTAGGGACTGTGTTAAGTGATGATGATACAAAGAAAGTCCATTTCCTCATATAATCAACTTTTATCACTAAATCTGGGCTCCCTAAGGAAAATGTATTTTAATTTCTGGTAGAGGATACACAGACTGAATTATCATCATAATCTTCTCTGTATAAATAAATTCATTTGTGAGATCTTTATCCACAGAATGCTTGCTGAATTCATGTGGATCTAGCCCATAGAGTGTCTTTCAATGACAATACTGGATCTTAGCCTAAATGATGGGCTTGGTGTTTGTTCATATTGTATAGTCTTTCTGTGTATACTGTCTTAATCTATTCTTATCTATTTTAGAGTTTCAAATATATATATAAATACTGTATTATCCAAGTATTAATTGCTCTAAATACTCCCTTTGAGCTTTGATTTTAAGATGCCAGTATGTCTTTTAATATAATTAGCCAAAGCTTTCTCTTTGGTAGCTTTAGGCTCAATATGTCTTGCATATAGGATACAAAGCTATTTAAAAATATCATCTTTATCTATTGGTTAAATTTGACCTCCAACTAGAAGCTTGATGACATTAGTCTCTATTTTTTCTAGTATCTTTTATTTATAGTTTTAAAATGACATGTTTATATCATTGGAAAAAGATTCCAAGAGATAAAGGAATATTTTATGAGAGGATTAATATAATTTAATCCTATACATGTATATAAAATAATGAGATGCTTTGGTTCAACTCCCTTTTTAATTATAAGTAATATTTAGTTAAATTTAAGGGAGAAGATAATGGCTTTAAGGATAGAAAGAACAACAGTGAAATTAAACTCTCTCCCTGAAATAGTGTACATTTTATATCAACTGATCTTGGAATTATTCTATAAATGGATTTTTTTTAATAGAGAATAGTTTCTATGAAGATATCAAATATTCTCACTATACCTGAATGTATTATATATTTGCAATATGAGAATAAGCATCATATATGTTATTCTTATTAAAATATGACTAAAGTTAAAGGGACAAGAAAGTATGCGGGGGGGTGGAAGGAGTAATCCTAAGTGTGTAAACCCCCTTAAATCCTGTGGGCTGTGGCCAGGATATTTAAAGCATCCTCATGGCATGATATCCAAGATTAGGGTCATATATGTACACACTAGGTATAAGAAATCCTAAGATGGCTTAGGTAGATTTCATGTTTTGTTGTTAAACTCATGTTTTGTTGTTGAAGACCTCAAACTGTTACTTGTATAAACTTTACTGGGAGGTGAGGTACTGTGGCAAAGATAGATAATGATCATATCTTAGCTTTATTGAAAGCCAATCAATAAAATTCTAAACAAATAGGGTACAAAAGATGGCTCATTTACAATAATTCACAGAATAATGAAAATATTTATGTCCCATCTTAGTATATAAACTCTTTGTGATAGCTGCCTGCCATAGTCAGTCTCCATTCTTTGAACTTGCATGGCAAAACTCATTGATAGAGTTCCCCTCCCATCTTGTCTCTGTCTCTGTCTCTTTGTCTCTGTCTCTCTCCCTCTGTCTCTGTCTCTGTGTGTGTGCCTGTCTGTGTCTGTCCACGTCCTCTCCTTCCATATACTGTTTTCACTATCTTATTCAAAAATAAAATCCAAAATTCTTCCACCCCCACAGATTTTACAATCCCCACAGGTCCATGAAGTCAGGTCCAGAGTTCCTTCCGGAAAATAGGTAAATTACCCTCAATGCCTGGTTATGTATCTAATTCTTTGCATTTCAAGAAGGAAGAAAGTAAACAAGCATTTATTAAGTATCTACTATGTGTCAAACGATGAGCTAAGCACTTTGCAAATATCTCATTTGAGCTTCACAACAACCCTGGGAGGTAAGTGGCATTTTTATGTTCCTTTTACACTTCAGGAAACTGAAGGAAAGAGAGGAAAAGTGACTGACCCAGAGTCACCTAGCTCAGTGACTGAGGCTGAATTTGAACTCAAGTATTCCTGATTCCAGGAATCATTATGTCCCCTAGCTACCCCTTGAATAAACAAATGAATGAATGAATTACTATCACCTAAGGTAAATGGAAACTTTCTTAAGTCCTGTGGGCTGTGGGCAGGATATTTAAAGCATCCTCATGTCATAATATCCAAGTTTATGGTCATATATGTACACACTAGGTATAACATTATTTCATCCCACCTTTATACAAAGCACCTTTTTTGAAAAGCAAGCCTATCCAAAGACATGCCAGAGGTAGAGTATGCAGAATTGATTTGCAGAAGTCCTTCCCTTCACCACTTCTTTGTGGATGCCCATCTACATGGCTGTTACTATGCCTCCATTCCAAAACTGTATTAAGAAGATTTAGTTTGCTATTTTCTGGAATTCTCCTGTATGACCTCGGGCTCTCTGGTCCTCAGCCTTCTCATATGTAAATGAAGGGGTTAAAGAAGATGAATTGATTAGGTCCTTTTCAATTCCAAATCCTATTAACTTATGATCATGTATAACACAGGGAGGGAGAATTTATATAAGAAGAGCATCCTGGCTGGGACACAAAAAACGGGGCGGAGATGGGGGGAGAGGAGGAAGAGAGATGGGAACTCAGTCAATATCCCAATATCTTCTATGCCCTTTATAAGAAAAACATGTTTAGTCTCTTTTTCTTTTTTTTTTTTTTTTTTGCTTGAGGGCAATTGGGGTTAAGTAACTTGCCCAAGGTCACAGGGCTAGGCTTTTTTTGTTTGTGTGCATTAAGTGTCTGAGGTCAAATCTGAACTCAGGTCCTTCTGACTCCAGAGCGGACGCTCTACTCACTGCGCCACCTAGCCACCCCTAGTCTCTTTTTCTTAATCTAAGCAAAGCAAGGGTTAAAAGTGCGGAATCACTACAATGTTTGTGACCTCCTCCAAATGATGAAAAAAATTCATAAGCCTGGAACCATGGGCAAAAACGATTGGATAAGATTTATATAAGTATTCCAAATTATGTAGAGATTTATCTTGATCAAACTGAACACTGTGAGCCCCATTTGGGGTGATCTCTAACACATCAATTTTAAAAGCATGAGTCACAGGAAACTGGGGGAAGAGCAGAGGAGGACATGACTACTGAATTACATAGTTATAGATTAAAATAGCCAAACAAGGTTAAAAAACATCAGGAGAAATAAAAGTATTGCCTGTCCTGTCCTGATGCTGTGCATATGCTATGATACAACTTTGGAATGTTCAGTGAGATGACTATCTGGGATTTCATAACCATATTATTTTAAAGGTGGTTATTAAGTATCAAAATAGATGCCAACATATTTTACAAAAACTTACTGGATAAAATTTATAAAAGTGAGATCCTCTTTCTCTTTCTACAACTGACGCAGCCAAGTTAATTACCCCATTTGTTCTACAATTTTGATCTTTATGAAACAGGTAGTATCACACAACAAAGAACTAGAATTTGAATCTCCAGAATTGAGATGTCAGGGCTCTTCTATTTGCTGGTTGTTTGACCTCGACAAATTCATTTCCTTTATCCGGACCCAAGTCTTCTCATTTAGAAATAGGAAGTAATTGGACTAGGTTTTATCTAGAATCTATTTTAACTCTAACATTCTATGATTCTCATTTTTCTAATCTATCTGCACTACAAAAATTAATAACTAGAGCATAAATAGGCATTAGATGCCATTGGTAAAAATGCATAGTACCTAAAGTGACTAGTAACACTTGAACAATTGAAGCGGTACTTGTTTATTTCTTATTTTTTCTCCTTTCTTTCTTCTGATTTACTTCTGTCTCAGTCTCTCTTTTTTTTATTTCACTTTTATTTGAACTTTAATGTCATATTTACCCCTGTGCCACAAATTTTTATTTCTCCTGGAAATCGTTTTTCTTTTGAGCAACCTCCTCTTCCGGTTTGAGAACAATTTGTTCCTTCTCAGTAACTATCGTTCCAATATGGCAAGGAGATCTCATGTATGGGCTGATTCGACCATGAGTCCTGTAAGTATGCCGTTGCATTTTGGAAGCCTTGTTTACCTGGATATGCTCAATGACAAGAGAATATACAATCAGACCCTTCAGTTCTGCATTACTCTCTGCATTTTTAAGCATATGAAGCAAGAATTCCGTGCTCATTTTGGGCCAACTCCCTGTGCCTAGCCCCATTGCTTAACCAGGGCACATCTGACAACTCTACCATATTATCGATGGAAGGGAACCCATTGTTTCTTCAATGTGACATCTTTCAAAGACTTGGTAGCTTTTCAGATATGCATGCCCTTGGTAACTTGGGATGTTTCACAGATATTCTTGAAATGGACCTGGAGATTTGCACCCCTTGACTTGAATGATTTTGTGGGGTTCTCTGGATCAAGAGAGTACTACATCATTTTAAATTATTACCTAGAATGACTCAAAGGAAGAACTCTTTCTCTTTTTTCCCCCTCTAATGCTCCCTCCTTTCTTCTCCCTCTCCTAAGACATTAGTAAATATATACAAAAACATATATAATATCATATACATAGTGTCTGAAAAATCTTAGTATTTCAAAAGTATAAAGGCTATAAACAGATAAAAAACATAATTTGAAAGTTTAATGATTTACATATATTTTATCATTTACTTTTGCGACTTTTGAATAACACATGTTTAACTTTAATATTAAGAAGTAGGGGCACCCTGTCATCATACATTGCATGTGTGACAATTCCTAAATTACTTTCTTAGAGTAGTGAATCAGAAAACGATAAGAAGTACCAATATTGTTAATATAAATAATATTTCAAGTGTTTGTAACATTTATACTTCTATAGATATATATGCATACCTTTAGAGATACATGTAAATATAATATTATATACTTATAGTAAATGACCTAATCTTCTACAGCATTAAGAATGTATATCTATATGTATATATATATACATATATGCACATATATATAATATACACATACATATGAATGACGTGATGTGATCCATATTCTTTAGTAATTTTCAGTCTATTGGGGAAATAAAACATCACCATGAGCTCTGATTTCCATTGCTGTCATCCCATCTATTCAAACACTGAGGCTGTATCTTTTTAGATACTCCTTTTTTCCTAATATAACCAAAAAGTAATTTTTTTTTTCTTAGTTTTCTTCACCATACTCAGATCATTCTCTACTTTAGTTACTATACCACACTTCTATATTCATCATTCATTATGTGTACTTGTTTTTATCTTCTCTACCTGTCTTTAAAATCTAACTTGTTTCATGAGTTCCCTTTGCTTCCACATCAAATCTTTTTAACCAACTTACTGTTTTCCTCCTAATTGATTTTTCCCCCTTTCTATCTTCGAAATTTTACTTCTGAGAAAATTTTCTTTTCATTTCCCCTCCTCTTTTGCTTGATTTCTCCTGTATAATTTTCATCCAAAGATTTTTCTTATTCGTTCTATGAATTCCATGAAATTTACTATCTCCAAATCTAGAGTACTTGTCCTTCTCTATCATAATTTTACTATTCAATGCTCCCTTCCACCCAAGGTTGTATTATTTATATCCCCAGTAACCAGTTCCAATAGCCTTTTTTCAATTCTCATTCTCTAACTTAACTGCATTATTTCTAACTCTATAGGACATAGGTACCTTGATAGCCTACCAGTAGTTCAAATTTAACGTGTCAAACATCAACCTTATAAAATTTCCCCCCAAAATCTGTTATTTATAACCTGTTTTTGATTTTAGAGTACTTAGAAAATAATAATAACATCTTTTAAAAAATCAGAGAGATTGTCAGAAGGAAGAGATACCTTGGGGAATGAGTGTGACCTGTTGTGATTTTAACATGCTAAGTTGGAGTCAATGATATAACATTCATCTATATAGATATGGTCAGTTGTCAGTTTAAAATGAAGAGGTAATACTCAGGATATGGGTCAGGCATGGAGATATGAATTTAAGGTGCATCCAATAAAAGTTGAAATTGTGGGAGTGGATGAGTCACCAAGGTAAATGTTATAAAGTGCTAAAAACATGGAGTTCTATGAAAGAATCTAGCAACACCTAAAACTGTGTCTGTTCATAAAAAGCAATACAGAAGCTAGTAAGAAATTTAGGCAAATACACACACACACACGCACACACACACATATATATTTATATATACACATATAACCTTCTGCCTCAGTTTCTTCAGTTATAAAATGGAGATAATAATAGCACCTACCTTGCAATAGTTTGTGAGAGTCAAATGAGATAATATTTATATAGCAGTTATCACAAAGCCTGATACACAGTAGGTGCTTAATAAATGTTTTTTCCTTCACTCATCAAGCATTTTATAATCTACTAAGGGAGACAAACATGTACACATTTAAGTGTATATAAAATAGATAAGCCTGGAGATTGTACTTAGATTTCATAGCTTTAAGGAACTCAGTAAGGAAACTACTTTTGCCATTACAAGTCATCACCGGTTACCACGGATAGCCTTAGAGGGTTACCTATCACAAGAAGTGGTTAAAAGATTTCACTACAATCTCATGACCAGCACTTGTCAGAAGAGGAACCTGAATCCAGGACTCTAAGCTTGACTTTCTAGCTGCTATGCCACAATAACTTTACAAAGCTTATAAAAAAATACTACAAGAAAATAAATAAAAGAAGGATAGTAGTAACAGCTGAGGGGTAGGAGTGGTGAATCAGGATTAATTTTCTACACCTAATTCATTATTCTTCAAAAGGAGAAATGAAGAATTCAATCTTCCTTTGAAATGGACACTGAACAAATAAGTTATAAATTCTCTCTCCTCTTTCCTTCTCTTTGCAGCCCTAAAATCTCTTAGTTTTCTCCATTGTCTTTGATTTTTAAGCTTGGGATTATGTCATTTTATTAATCTGCAGACAAGGAATTACAAAAATATTCTCTTCATCTCCATTCCCCCTTACAAAGAGCAAAATACATTTATTTTAATAGGGACCACACTTAGGAAAAACTTAAGTGTATTGCATTCCAGAAAACCCTCAGTAAGAAAACCACGTTGCAGTAGCTGTTCTGCACTATGGAAACAGGCCACCCCAATCCCAACTTCCTGAAACCTTGTACAGTTCTCTAGGACTGTCTCCAGAGGGGTAGGATGAAGATGTGGTGAGAGGAACTGACCAAATCAGCTGCATCTGGGTACCCAGCTTTCCAAGGACCACACTTTGCCTTATGCATAGTCTCTCACACTGGCTCTTCTTACTCTCCACAGGAGTGGATTAAGTGAGGGGAGCTGTCTATGGGATGTGGGCACATGTTAACACTGCCATTGCATATTACACCACCCAGATAGCCATTTGAGGGAGAGCTTGGCTGCTGTTCCAGAAACAGGGCCAAAATGAAGATGAACTGCTTTTTGCCAGTGGTGTGTTCATTTCTGCAAGCATTTCTCAGTCTTCACTCAAGACTCTCACACAAGGTTCTTCTCTATTAGGCATGTGATTGATCGTGTGGTAAACCATACGGGTGAAGATGAGTCATACTGAGTGGAGTATACACTTCAGCCCACTTTGTTTATGTGCCTGTCAAGCTCAATAAAATATGTATTTTGTGCCCCAGAAAAAACAGATGAAATGGTATGAAAATGGTTTCAGCAAAGATTGATTTTTGATTTTGCTATCTTGGCTCATCAGGGAAGGCTTATACCTTCAGGCTTTGTACAATATTTTTCATGCAGTATCCTGAAGTAACATTGCTATCCAAAATGTAAACATCAGGTACAGACATATTAACTGTTAAATGTGTGAGTGTGTGTGTATGTCTGTATATGTCTATGTCTGTGTCTGTGTGTATATACATACTGATTGTATAGCACCTCCACAATTTCTCATAGAAGCAGTTGGCTCTCAGTTACCTCTCTTTCATCAAAGAGGTTTAAGGGTTTCAAGTAAATAACATTGATAATATCAACCTACAATACTTTTGACCAAAATTACCCTAATTTTCTGCCACTGGTGCCTCAAAACACAGGTCCTGTAGTAGAGGCATCTTGATATGTATTCAAAAAAGAGGCAAAAATCACCTTGTCATTATATGTTTGTTGGCAGAGGAGAAAGTGAAAATGTGCCCCCTTAGAAGAAACCCTTCCAACCTGTGTTTTTTTAGTCTTCAATACATGCACTCATATATACATATAATATATGTATATATGCATGTGTATATACATATATATGCTAAGTATACAGTTTCTATTCAGTAAATACTTAATAATTTATTTAATTCTATTATTTTAATTATTTCATCTCTTCATTTCTCACCAGACTACAATCCAGATTTCTCAATTATTCCAGGTACCTCTCCCCTTCAGCTATCTTTTTTATGTGTTCTCCTCTCCCATTAGAATGTAAGCTCCCTGAGGATAAGAAGCATCTCTCTTTTTTCTTGTATTTGCATTCCTACCACCTAATAGAGTCCACAGCACATGGTAGGCTCTTAATAAATACTTTTTGATTGACTGACTCAGACACTATCTATATGCACATATAACACTAGTAAGAGCTGACATTGTAAATTGCACTTTACAGTTTACCAAGTGATTTATGGGTACCACCTCATTTCATTCTCATCATTGTCACAGGATAGTGTAAGTGTTCCTATCTCCATATTCCAAAGACAAAACCTGAAACTTATAGAGGATAAGTGACTAGATCAAATAATTTTGGTAATTGGCAGACTCGAGACTAAAACCCAAGTTCTTTGACTTCAGGTTGTGTTCTATCCAGTATACTTTATTTTCCTCCTGATAATAAGTAGTATGAATGTATATGCTTATGTAGGTAGGTATGTTTTATATAGCTAATGTCTAAGATAAATTCTAACATATAATATGGTCTATATAATATATAACATATAGTGTATGTTATTTATTATCCATGTTAATCATTTTGTTTTTGCTTAGAACTAATGTATCCTCTTCTCATCATAATTATTACCAATAAATGGTGATATGCTAGAATTTTCCAAGTATGTGGAAACTAAAAGTCAGTCAATATTTTCACACTAAACTTTTAACCAAAACTCCTACCTTTTCTGATATTGCCCTGCCTCTCTAGAATGTCCAAACTTCTCCTTCTTACCTACCTATAGTCTTCAAAGCCTTTTGCAAGCATCATTGGATATGTGACACCTCCTTTGACCACTCCAGCCATCCTTGAATACTTCCTATGAATTCTCATATCACTTAAAATCTCTATCACACATTTTAGTTCTTAATCATATTTACTGTCTTATTAATCTAGGCCTCAAATGTATCAATCATGTCTCATTTAGACTGAGAGCACTTTGAAGGTAATTATTTTGTATTTTCCTCTCTCATCTACAGTGCCTAAGGGAGTGCTGGATATATAATAAGCACTGATTAATATTGTTGACCATGTCAACCAACAGTTATCCTTCATTGTTGAAGTGTAAGACTTTGGTTCATGAACTTATTAATTATTCGTATTTGTTCTGGGTCGTAAATACAGTAAAGATAGAATATAAGTGCATTTTGCAAATAGTTATGTTTTTTTAAAAAATATATAGCTCTCATAATGTTTTACTAGAAGCAGCAGATGTAAACAGAGTTAGTAGAGTGGTATGAAAAAAAAAGTACTATATTATTTTTCCCAAGTAAGAAATAGATAATTCATAATACCGGAGAGAGACAGAATTGTTGGATTCAAGTCAATGTTTCGGTAGAATTTGGGAATGTTCCTCACCTGCCAAGGAAGTTTGGGTGTTTTGGAAATGTATTGAAATATGGCTATTTTCAAATCTTATATTCCTTCTTTGTTGTTCACATGCAAGGTGATCCCTCTGCTATTTAAGAGAGCCTAGACATTTGCCAAAAAAAGGGAGGAGAAATAGTCAAATAATTCTCATTAATTTTGTATGAAAAAAAGAAAGGGAAATAAGTGTTGTGTTTAAAGAGGATATGAAAAACAGAGGGAAAAAATGAGGAAAGGGGGAAACAGAGCAGCAAGACCTACCCACACCCCTTTTTTTTTCCTTGGTGGACAAGGCTCCTTATCAAGGGACACAATCCTCAGCCACACCTCATCTGTCCCTTTGATTCCTGGAACAAGCCCCCACCCTTTAAGACCCACCCATCCTCCCCAGACAATCCTTGTTCCCCAGACACACTTGCCTCCCACACCTAAAACAGCATTGCCATATCATTTGGAATTTGTAGTGTTTATTCTATTTTGCACATCTCTAAAACATTTGCCTCTCAGGCACGAGGACAATAACTATTCTTCCTGCCAAGTTATGCTCCTCTAATTCTCATTCTGGAGGAAACAGAATCCAAGATAGGGGTCTTGAGAGTACTTGCATCATTTCCAGGCAGCACACAGTCATAATTTGTATCTGAAAAATCTTAAGGAAGGACAATAAGACTGATTAAAAAAAATGAAGTCAAGAAATACAAAGTTGAACTTGAGGTCAATTTACTTTTCAATGATTCAATAACCAGTGCTATTTTGGAACAAAAAAAATCTCTTATGTCCTAAAGAGGCAATGTTTAGAATAATAGATATTCTTAATAGTAAACAGATTACTTTGTATATTTAAGTTAAAGAAATGTGATTATGCCTAGTAATATCTGACTTTGAAAGAAAAAGATAATGAAATATTTTTAGCTTTCCATTGCCTTACACTAAAATATCTTTAAAACTTAGTAGAAGTCAGTAGCTTTCAGAAGTTTAAGGCCTTAGTGAGATGTAAATATTAAGCTGAAAAATGATCAAAATTTTAATTAAAATATTGATTGCATGTGTAAGACCCAAGAATCTATAAAATATGATATTATTCTTTCTATTCATTAGACTAGGAAATGCAGCATGATGAATTTGTACTCGCTTTTCTAGTCATGTAGCATGACATTCCAGATTGTAACTGGTTTGTTTCTGAATAAAGAGTTCTGGAAATGAAGTATGGTTTGTTTGTTGAAGGCCCTAATCTTTGTCCTGATTTCACCACTGGGTGACCTTTGGTAAAACAATCTTTGTATGTGAGTTTTTCCATTATCCAAATGAGTAGTAGTAATATTTTTAAACTCCTGATCCACTTCCCAGGGATTTTCATTCATTCATTGTATTCTGGGAATGAATGGAATAGTAGAGAGCCCAATTTCTCCCATTCCTCCATAATGGAGATCAGATTTTATTAAGACATAGTTACAGGGGCGGCTAGGTGGCACAGTGAGTAAGAGCACTGGCCCAAGAGTCCGGAGGACCCAGGAACAGTTCGGCCTCAGATACTTAACACCCACACAAAAATAACTGGCCATGTAACCTTGAGCAAGTTACTTAACACCAATTGCTTAAAAAAACACAAAAAGACCTAGCTAGAGACAGTGGACATTCATCAATGGCATATAAAAAGGGGAAGGGAGGAAAGGGCATAAAAGGAGAGGGGAAGATAGGAGGGAAGAGGAGAGAGAGCACCTTAGAAGCCTTTGAATGATTTTTTTTCTTCAATGGTTTTGGAAATCAGTTTGTAATTACTTGATAGTGAATTTCATTGAGGACATAATGGCCAGAAGAAGACCCAGAGACTCACATAAAAGGTCTTTTGAGAAAAACATCTGTGTTGATATATTGGGGCAAATCCCCCCCACTCCCAGGTATAAGGTCCTCTATGAGTATCTTGCCTATGGAATTAAATGAAATGTGAATTAAATGAATTAAATGAAAAGCTTAGTATAAGCTTTCTTGCACTACTTGTCAAGGTAAAAAGGAAGCCAATCAGATAACCAACACCAGACTATTCCCACAAGGTGATTGAAATTAATCTAGGGCAGGAATTCTCAACCATTTTTGTTTCATGGACCCCTTTGGCATTCTGGTGAAGCCTTTGAACTCCTCAGAATAATGGTTTTAATTAGTTGAAATAAATGTTAAATTTCAGTAAAAAGTTAGTGAAGTAAAGCTGTAACTTTGTTGTACCATCCATGTTCTTGGACCCTCTATCTATCCACAGTTAGGAAAGAAGTTGCCCAGTCCCAGTTTAAGAACCTCTGAGGCATAATAGTTTGCCCAGGGCCAGGTGCACCAATATGCAAGGTTGTCATGACAGCATCTTTTCTTCCCTGACTTGTCTCTGAAGTGAAGTCTGGACCCACTAATAGGTAGGAACAGATCTGAGCCACAGTTCAAACTATTTGCAATCTTCCCCTATGCCCTTGAGTCTCAGAGTGGATCACTATGGAGCTGTGAGCTACAGAAATGTCAAGCCTGCTGACCTTAAGTTTATAATGACTGAGATACTAATTGAAGAAGTTACTTCCTTATTCTTGTTCTTGTGCTTGCTCAAGTCAGATGGAGAATTTTATGCCAATCTAGTCAGCAAAGCCAAGTACTTCATGACAAAAAAAAAATGTTTTGAATGCTTAAAAAAATGAAAAATGGGACCATTTTCTATAATATTTGGCTATAGGCAGTGCTTAGTATAAGCTATATATTTTAAGACACATAGCGTCAACTCTCTAGTTACTCAGATCAGGGTTACAGGAACTCACAAACATCTGCTTTATATGGCACAATGAATAATCTCCTAGAGTACCACATTTCTTATGTCAGACATAGACAACCAGGGAGGAGTAACAAAATAATTTTCAATGGTACACAAGATTAAACTTTATCCTTCCTCTCTGTGTGAAATTGTGAAATAGGTTAAGTTTTCCCCATCCTCTCACCTTTTAGAACCCTTTCTTCTTAGAACCATCTTCTCTCAAATTTAGAAGCCATCACTCCACTTACTTTAATTAGGTATTTGTATAATATTATTATTCTGATAACTAATCCAGCCTGTCTTTAGACTACTTTTAGTCTTCTTTGTCTCAGTCCTCTGAATCTCTGCCTCAAGTAAGAATTAATCTTATTTAAGCCCCTCAGATAACAAACATGGATTTCCCTAATTACCTGCATGTGCCAAGATTGCCTTGGGTGGCTCCTGACATAATCTTCCCTGGGGGTATTTGTATTTTTAAAAAGGATTATGTTAAATGTGTGGGGAGATGTTCTATTTGAAAGGGGAAGCAAACACTTTAGCAATAACTGACATTAATGTAATGTTTTATGGTTTATAAAGGCTACATAGTATATACATAATCTCATTTGATCAATTTTTCAGCTAATATTTAATAAGTATTTACTATGTACCGGGTACAGTAGTATGTGTTTGGGATAATATGATTATGATAGCTAACACTGATATAGTACTTTTTTGGTAAATGGTATTTTATTTTTTTCCAATTACAGTTAAAGAGAGTTATCAACATTAATTTTTATAAGATTTTGAGTTTTGAATTTTTTCTCCCTCCCTCCCTTCCCTTCTCCCCAAGAAGCAAGCAATCTGATATTGGTCACACATTTGCAATCATTTACACATATTTCCACATTAGTCATATATTGAAAGAAGTAACAGAATAAAAGTGAAAAGTCACCAAAACAACAAAAAAAACAAAAGTGAAAATTGTATGCTTTGAGATAAGCTCAGACTCCTTAGTTCTTTCTCTGGATGTGGATAACAATTTCCATCATTAGTATTATGGAATTGTCTTGGATCATTGCATTGCTGAGAAGAGCTAAGTCAATCATAGTTGATCTTCACACAATATTGCTGTTGCTGTGTACAATGTTCTCCTGGTTCTGCTCACTTCACTCAGCATCAGTTCACGTAAGTATTTCCAGGTTTTTCTGAAATCTGCCTGTTCTTCATTTCTTATAATACAATAGTATCCCATTACATTCATATACCACAACTTGTTTAACCATTCCCCAGTTGATGGGCATTCCCTCAATTACCAATAATTGCCACCACAAAAAGAACTGCTGCAAATATTTTTGTAAATATGGATCTTTTCCCCATTTTTATTATCTCTTTGGGATACAGACCATTGTAGAGAGCAATTTGGAACTATGTCCAAAGTGGAATACCATTACTGATCAAAGGGTATTAATAGTTTGATTGCTCTTTGGGCATAGTTCCAAATTGCTTTCAGGAATGGTTGATCAATTCACAACTCCACCAACAATGAATGACTGTCGAAATTTTCCCATTTCTTTCCCAACATTTAGTATTTTCCTGTTCTCTTATTAGCCATTCTGATAGCTATAAAGTGGTGCTGCAGATTTGTTTAAATTTTCATTTCTCTAATCAGTAATGATTGGAACATTTTTTCATATAACTATTAGTTTAATTTCTTTATCTGAAAAATCCCTATTCATATTGTTTGACCATTTATCAATTGGGGAATGACTTAGATTCTTATAAATTTGACTCATTTCTCTATATGTTTGAGAAATGGAGTTTTTATCAGAAACACTGGCTGTAAACAATGTTTCCCATCTTTCTGCTTTCCTTCTAATTTTGGTGGCATTGTTTTTGTTTGTGCAAAAACTTTTTAAATTTAATGTAACAAAAATTGTCCATTTTGCATTTCATGGTGTTCTCTGTCTCTTGTTTGGTCATAAATTCTTCCCTTCTCCACAGATCTGACAGACTCCTCCTGAAGACACTCCCCAAACTCTTCCTCTAGACCACCCCTAGATTCCTCCCACAACCTTTCTGCATATAAGACCCCATCTTGCCTCCATGTGAAAAAGAAAGCTGGAGAATTATCTAGTGCAGACTCACTCTGTGTTAGATGATTCTGGCCCGCTCGTCCAGTATAAGCATCACAGATACCAAGGCTCCTTAAGGGTCTACCCATTATGGCAAATCTCTAATAATTTTTGTTTTACTTTGACTAAAAATTTTCTAGTTCCTGACTTCCACAGAGAGACCAATTAAGTGAAGTAGACAACTTAAAATTAATGCATCCAAAACAGAACTCATTATCTTTCAAACCCCTTAATCTTCCCCACCTCTTACCTTCCTTATTCCTGTAGAGGGCACACCATCCTTCTGGTCCCTCAGGTTCACATAGGAGTCATCCTGTATCCTTATTCTCTCTCATCCTCCCATATCCAATCTGTTGCCAAGGTCCTCTGATTTTACCTTCACAATATCTTTCAAATATGCCTCCTTCTTTCCTCTGATACTGCCACCACTCTGATGCAGGCCTGTATCACCTCATGCCTTCATTATTGCAATAGCCTGCAGATGGGTCTGCCTACCTCAAATATCTACCCAATCCAAACTATTCTCCATTCAAGCACTAAAGTGATTTTCCTAAAAATGCAGATTTAATCATGTCACCCCTCCCCTGCTCCCTCTACTCAATAAATTGCAATGACTTCCTATTGCCTCCAGAAGCTAATAAAAATGTAATTTGGCATTCAAAGTCCTTCATAACCTAGCCTCCACCTACCTTTCCCATCATCTTATACCTTTTTCTGCAACATCTACTCTATGATCCATATGATCCTTTCCTCAATTTCAAGAACAAGATACTTCATCTTTCAGCTCCAGGCATTCTCTCAAACTGTCAAAATCTGAAAGACTCTCCCTTCTCCACTCTTATTACTTACCTCCCTGGCTTCCTTTAAGTCCCAAATAAGTTACCTCCAGTGGGAAGCTTTCTCCAACCCCTGAATTCCTCTGTGCCTTCTGAATTCCAGTGCCTTCCTTGTGTCAATTATTTTTTATTTGTCCTTTATATAGTTTGCTTTGTATATATGTATTTGCATGTTAGATTAGTAAATCCCTTGAGTGAGGGCAGGGATTATCTTTTGCTTAGTTTTGTATCTCCAGTGCTTTCATAATGCCTGGCATATAGTAGGTACTTAATAAATGTTTATTAAACTGAATCTGAATTTAGCTAAAAAGCAATTAGTGTCTGGACTAGGGTGGTGACTCTGTGGAGTGAGGAGAATATAATAGATAAAAGAAATGTTACGGAGACAGAATAAACAGCAATTGTCAACAGGCCTATGAGGCAGGTAATACAGGTATTATTAGTACAATTTTATGGAAAGCAGATAATAAAAATATTTGATATGTGTAACTTTTTTTTTAGTTTCCAAAGCACTTTACATACATTATTACAATAACACTACAAACATTATTTTCATTTTATTAATCAGATGGCAACACTTAGAGGTGTTAACATGAGAATCACTTGTCACATAGTGAAATAAACACTGAGTTTTGGAATAAAAATTATAGTTTGAATCCTTGCTTTTTTTTTTTTTAGAATATTATTGATGTGTCTTGAATAGGTCATTTAGCTTTTCTGTGATACAAGAAATGGAAGCACAGATTTGGAAAGCAATATGAGAAAATGAACAGAATGAAGATATCCCAGGTTTGAATCACACACATCAGACACTATTTAACCAACACACAACTAGGTGTGAATCAGGCGATTTTCTACTGATCCATGATTTGCATTGGTTAACAAAGTTCCCATAAAGGAGGGGGTTTCTGACTGGAAAAACAAAACAAAAACAAACAAGAAAAATGGACATTATCACTATGTGTGTACTTATCTTCTGCATTTTTTTAGATTATAAAAATGGCAATCCTTAAGAGCAAGGCCTATATCATGCTTTGTGTTCTCCCTCCCCCAAGGGAGTGCCTTGCACATAATAAATTTCTAATAAATTTGATCACTTGAATAAAGTCACAAAACCATATGTGGCTCCTGTTTGGTTTCTTTTATTTGTTTCTTAAACAGTCCTACATTCTAGTTTTTACTGCTTGTGCTAAAATGGAGTATTTCACACTGAAGCATTTAGAAGCATTGATCTCTTTGGGGATTTCTGAATCTTTACTGAAAGTTCTGTCTCCCACCAACTAGTTTCTTCTTCTTCTTTTTTATGTTTTGCTTTTTTTGGAGGGGAGAGGGCAGAGCAATTGGAGTTAAGTGGTTAAGTGACTTGCCCAAGGACACAGGGCTAGTAAATGTGTAAAGTGTCTGAGACTGGATATGAACTCAGGTCCTCCTGACTCCAAGGCTGGCACTCTATTCACTGTACTACCACCTGACTGCCCCACCTAGTTTCTTATATAACAATTTTGAATGGTTGAAATTTTATATATATATATATATATATATATATATATATATATATATATATATATATATATCTCACAACTATTTTTTTTAATTTTTACAATAAAGGTAAAGATCTGTTCAAGGATAAATTCTTGTCTATCACACTGAGTGATCCAACTTATCCAAGTTCAAATAGCCCAAAATATCAATGCTCAAGCTTAAGGAGATAGAAGCAAGGATGGATTTAAGGAACTAATAATCAATATTGTTTAGAATAAATAATAGCTCTAACATGGATCAAAAGACAATAACTCTAAATATATACATGGACATAGAATCACAGGATTTAGAGCTTGTGGGCATCTTGGAAAATATGTAGTTCAACTTTCTTATTCTATTGATGAAGAAACTAAATCCCAGAATGGAAAATTCAATTAAATAAACATATATTAATCAACTATTATGTGCCTTGCATTGTGCTACGAATTGGGAATATAGAAAGAGGCAAAAGACAACCCCTACCCTCAAGGAGCTTACACTCTAGTGTGAAGTTTATAATCTAGTGACAAATGTCAAAGCCGGAACTCAAAGATAGGAAACTGAAGAATTGGAATTAAAACCCAGGTCTTCTGACTTCAAATGTGATTGTGGAAGTGTTTCTATATAATACCCATAGTTGTTGGGCTTCTGGTTCCAAGATTGGTCTATTTTCTCATTAAAGGGACTATCAATTAAATGGCTAAGTCAATTTATACCTAGTATAAAACACAGCATCCTGCTCCTGTGTAAATAAACCATTGAGAAGTATCATTATCAGAGAAACATTAGACTTAAACTTCATATAAAAATATTTACTTTTTTTTTTTAGTCCTTGGACATTTAACCCTGTAAATGGAAATAAATTTAAAGATGTCACCAACAACACTAATAATGTTGGTGCTTTTCTACAGTATTTATTAGAGGTGAATTTAAAAAAATTCTAAGTTCCTGAAACAAAAATGTAATTGAATTTCACATTTCTAGTTGTGAGTCTATCTATCTTCAGTTGTGAAGTTTCAATAGCCCTACCACTAGAGATGATAATCCCTAGCAAGGCTGTCTTCCCTGTTTAGTTGCCCCACAGAATAACTCCTTCTCTTGCTAGGAAATTAATATCAGTTTAATGATATGAGACCATGATTGAAAGAGACCTGGAGGTGAAGTATGTTTTCTTTAATTTCCTCTGCAATGGCCATGGTTTTGATTGTGGAACAGAAGGTATGGATTTATAACATGATGTGTGATTGAGCAACAGCTGTCAGTAATAGAATTCTACGAAATTTTCATAATGAAAACTCAAACCATGCAAAATGTACCTGGCTTTGGGTTTCACTACAAAGCTCCAAACTCAATCTAGATTTTGGAAAGATCTGGTCTGAGTTATATATTTTTGCCAACCTCAACCCCCTTAACCCCCACTCTCCCACTTCTTCCCTATTTCAAATTGTTTCTATAAGCAAAGCCCACTACAGTCTGTCATTTGTACATTTGTGACTCTAATCTGTCTTTCTTTTCTGTGATGTGACATTATCTTGGGATGTGGAACGTCAGAAATTGTTTTTCAGTTCCAAAAAATCTAGGCCCAAAGGATGAAAAAGGATTTGATTATTTTATCTATCAAACATCAAAGGTCATATCAGAGAATGTTTGAAAACCCTTGTGTTTGTCAACCTTAAAAAGAGACAGGACCTAAAAATGGTGCAAAATATGAAAGACTGTCATACCTTACCAATTTAATCATTACCGTCAATTAATGAATAGAGAGCTAAATAAGAAATCAAGAGGCCTGAGTTCTGTGATTCAGGTGGTAGAAAGCTATTTTCACTCTTTTATGTTATTATTCATTATAATAAAAAATAACCACAACTGGGGGCAGGTAGGTGGCCCAGCAAATAGAGCACTGGTGCTGGAGTCAGGAGGACCTGAGTTCAAATCCAGCTTCAGACACAAAAGAACTAGCCATGTGACCTTGGGCAAGTCACAACCCCAATTACCCTCCAAAAATAAAAAATAAATAAATAAAATAACCACAGCTAATTTGGAGGTTGAGAGGGTAAATTAGCTGATATATACAATGATTCTCAAATACCAAGCAAACTCCATATTCCAACTTTAATTTTTGATAGCTGAATATAATGACTCCCATCTGCTCTATGTCAGACATACCATTCATAAGGTTTTCCATAAAGGTTCTTTTTTTTTGTTTTGTTTTATCTGATAAATTCCCCATTCCTTTTCATGGTGATGATAATATTGGAAGGAACCTCACAATAGAAAATATATCCTCCATGTTTATGTAGTGATAGCTGTGTGACCCTGAGCAAGTCACATAACCATGTTTGCCTCAGTTTCTTCATCTGTAAAATGAGCTGGAGAAGGAAATCACAAATCACTCCACCATCTTTGTCAAGAAAATTACAAATGGGCTCACAAAATTGGACCCAACTGAAAAATTACTAAATTAGCCAAGTTCCTATGCTTCTAAAGCAAAGTCCCAAAGGCAACTAGTATCAAACCTGTTGCTTATACTTATGCATCAAAATCTTTCTGTACAAATGCACCCAGAGAGTTAAATTCTGTTTATTTTCTAAAACCAGGTTTTTGTTTTTTTGTTTTTTGTTTTCAATTTTGGGGGCAACAGGCTTATTTGATTAGAATTTTAAAAGGGTGGTAAACTCCTCGTGTGGAAATTCCCTCCTCCAGGGCAGATCAACAACTTACTGTAACTTTATAGTTCTATAGAGTTGACCAGGCCCCCAGGAGATAACATGATTTGCCTTGGGTAACAAAGCCAGAATCTGTCACAGGTTTTGAACCCCGTTTTTTTCTGCCCACAGATAGGTACTCTATCTACTACACCACACTACTGGTTTTCAATTCTTAAAAGTACATTTAATGTCACATTTTACTGGAACTCATTTATATAATAGAAGACATAGCTAACTAATCACTATTATTAACATTATTATTATTATTATTTTGCTTTTTGGAGGGGTAATTGGGGTTAAGTGCCTTGCCCAAGGTCACACAGATAGTTTTTGTGTTAAGTGTCTGAGGCCGGATTTGAACTCAGGTCCTCCTCACTCCAGGGCCAGTGCTCTATTCACTGTGCCACCTAGCCACCCCAGTCACTATTATTCTTAACAAAAACGAGGCCTGATAGCAATAATAATAATTAATTTTGTGAACTTTTTATGCTTTCTATTTACAGAGGTGAAATATTCATAGATGTCTTAGAAAACCTCAAGTAGTAATAATAATTCATTCTTTGGTTCTATAGCTTTTTGGTGTTCAGACCTTTAAAGTAACTTAATCACCGGCCTATTTAGAAATATTGAAAGAGGGAGGGCAGGGTGGGAGAGAAAATTTGAAACTCAAGGAATTGTGGAACTGAATCTTGTAAACTAAAAGTAAACTGACAAATTAATAAAGAAAAAAAAAGATTTAAAAAAAGAAATATTGATATAGTAGCTATATTAGTCAGGAAAATTTAAGTTTAATTCAAAGAAAAACCTCCCAACACTTAGAACTATGCCAAAGTGGAATGGGCTGGATAGTACCTGGATAGATACTGGGCCCTAGAGTTCTTCAAAGCAAAGTCTTTATGGTCACTCTGCAGTTATAATGTTGTAGGGATTTGTTTTTTCACGAATGGATTAGACTAAAAGATCTCAAGAGATCCCTCCCAACTCTGACATTCAATGATCTTGGGATTGTTCATTTTAAAATTTCAAGAAAGAAATGTAGGGGGGCAGAGCCAAGATGGCGGAGTAGAAACAGCTCCTCCAAGCCTCTCTGCCCCCAGATTCTCCACAAACTATGTAAAAAAGGACTCTGAAAATCTTCTGGAGCCCCAGCACCCACAGAACGACACAGAGAAGCTAACCTCCCGCTGAGGACAGCCCAGCACCCTGCAGGAAGGACCAGCGCAGTGGTCTGGGAGCCGGCAGAGCACAGGAGCCGAGCCGAGCCCAGGTCCACGTGAGCCGAGGTTTTAGCCCCAGGGCGGCAGGGCCAGCAGCCGGCTGGAGGAACCCCAGAACACCAGGAACTGTGGAGACTCCAGAATTATCAACATAGACTTGCCTAGGACAAAGTAAGAGGTTAGTGTCCTATGGACTTTGGGACCTGTATTTGGGGAATGCGTCAGCTCCCTCCCCTGGGGGCTAGAAGCCGCTGAGGAGACACGCCATTTTGTAGTTTTCAGAGGCATTTCTGGCTCCCAGCCTACAAATCGTGGGGAGATCCAGCGATCAGTCTTGGGGGGTAATCGCTCTTGCTTTAACCTCCCTGGATCTGGATTGTGATCTAGGGTGGAAGTTGTGGGTGGGTTTATAGCTTGCCAGAAACGGAAGTTGCCCCCCACACGTTCGGGACGAAAATTCCTCTATCTGGCCTTAAAGCCATAGTGTGGCAACAAGCCCAAAAGTCAAGCAATAAAGTGGCAACATGCCAAGGCAAAGGAAACAGAAAAATGCAACCCTAGACTCCTCTTTTGGGGGCATAGAGCGGGAAAAGGACTGTGAGGTCAGAAGTCCTGCTCCAAAAGCCCCAGGGGAAAACATGAGTAGGTTGCAGGCCATAGAGGACCTTAAGGAGGACTTTAAAAATCAAATAAGAGAAGTGGAGGAAAAATTAGAAAGAGAAATGAGAAGGATGCAGGAAAAGTATGAAATGAGGGTCAACAGCCTGACTGAGGAAAACAACACCTTAAAAAATAGACTAACTCAAATGGCAAAGGAGGCCCAAAAGGGCAATGAGGAGAAGAATGCCTTAAAAAGTCGAATTTGCCAGATGGAAAAAGAATCTCAAAAGTTCACTGAGGAGATTCATTCCTTCAGAGTTAGACTGGAGCAAATGGAAGCTAGTGACTTTATGAGAAATCAAGATGCTGTTAAGCAGATCCAAACAAACGAAAGATTAGAAGGCAATGTGAAATATCTCATGGGAAAAACCACTGACCTGGAAAATAGATCCAGGAGAGACAATTTAAAAATTATTGGACTACCTGAAAGCCATGATCAAAGAAAGAACCTAGAAATCACCCTTCAAGAAATTCTCAAGGAAAACTGCCCTGATGTTTAGATCCAGAGGGCAAAATAGAGGTTGAAAGAATCCACAGATCACCTCCTGAAAAAGATCCCAAAAAGAAAACTCCCAGGAATATTATACCAGGTTCCAGAATCCCCAGATCAAGGAGAAAATACTACAAGCAGCCAGGAAGAAACAATTTCAATATTGTGGAAACACAATCAGAATAGCCCAGGACCTGGCAGCATCTACACTGAGGGATCGAAGGGCATGGAATATGATATTCCAGAGGGCAAAAGAACTGGGAATGAACCCAAGGGTCACCTACCCAGCAAAACTGAGTATTTTGTTCCAGGGAAAATATGGTCATTCAGTGGAATAGAGGACTTTCAAGCATTCTTGAGGAAAAAACCAGAATTGATTAGAAAATTTGACATCCAGACACAAGAAGGAAGAGATGCCTGAGAAGGTAATCAGGGAAAAGAAATCAAAAGGAACTCATCAAAGTTGAACTATTTACATTCCTATATGGAAAAGCAATAACTGTGACTGATGATATCTTTCTCACTATGAAAATAATGGAAGAAGGGTGTGTGGTCATATGAATACATATGTGAATGTGTGTGTATATGGTTACAGTTATATATGGATAGAGGGCATAGGTTGAATTTGTTGGGAAGGGAGAATACTCAAGGATGAAATTATGAGGTGAGAGAGGAAAGTGGCAAGAGGAGATGGGGAGAGACATGGTAGGGTAAACTATCCCATGTAGGGAAGTGGTTGCAAAGGAGGGGGAGAATAAGGAAGGCTAAAAAGGCAAAACCACATTCACATTGAATTTGGTTCAGGGAGAAAATGACATACATACTAAATGGGATATCTCAACCTGCAGCAGGATAGGGGGAAGGGGGATGAGAGGAGGGATGATGGATGGGAGGGCATCCTTGGGGTGAGGGGAGGTTGGAAGTACCCACTATAGAAGAGGGACAGGACCATGTAGGGAATGGACCAGGTGGGGGGTGGGATGAGTGGGAGGGAATTATAAGCAGCCTTGTACAATATATCTACCATGATAATGTTTTGCATAGCTAGACATGTACAACATATACTGAATTACTTATCTCCCAAGAAGGAATGGGTGACAAGAGAGGAAGGAAATGGATCTGAAATTCAAGGTCGTAACATTAAATGTTTCAAATATATATATAAATACTATTATTAATACTCTTTTGCCTATAATTGGGAGATGAGATGTGCAGGCATTGGGACACAAAGATGCATCTTCCTCTAATGGAAAAGTCGATGGGGGTATGGGAGAAGGTATGGGAGAGAGCAGATTGGAGGAAGCGATATCTTGTGGGACTGCTATTCTGGGAGGTTGGGTAGGGGAATAATGGGGGGAAAATGATTGTAACTCAAAATCTGGCGGAAATGAATGATGTAAAACAGAAGTTAATAAAGTATTTGTTTAAAGAAAAAAAAAGAGAAAGAAATGTAGACATTCTGTGCATGAAATCCCTCTTTTTAAAGTTCCAGCCTTCATTCCAAGCATAACTACATTGGTTAAGCAAAGCAGAAAGTCTATAGAGGGCTTACCTAAAATGAATCTGAACTATTAATTATATACCTGGTTTGTACATCATTTTTAAAAAAATCCCTTTCATTCTTTTTTCATAATACTGTGGTTTAGATTGTTATGACTTAACATGAAGGTCATGAAAAGAT
Organism: Gymnobelideus leadbeateri; assembly: GCA_011680675.1. NCBI lineage: Eukaryota > Metazoa > Chordata > Mammalia > Diprotodontia > Petauridae > Gymnobelideus > Gymnobelideus leadbeateri. The sequence goes on from WOXC01000460.1 coordinate 479,864, forward strand.
AAAGCATCTAATACTGTTTTCTAATTTTGTTAATGTTTCCAACTCATTTCCTATTTTCCTGCTGATATTACAAAATCCCTGCCAAAAGTGTTCAGGCAAGTAGTGGAGATTTAAATAACGGACATCTGATCCAAACTTTTGTGGATAATTAGAGGATTGAGTATCTTGAAGAATAAGGTCATTTTTTTATAACTCATAAATAGTTCACTTCTATGGATGTTTTATTACCTAGTAAGGGAAAAAATACACTGCAGAAAACACTGATACACTTTTAAGAGTATTCACTTCATATGCTGGAGAGCCCAAACCAGCATAAAATAACCCATTTTCATCAGCTATGCCCAAATATGTTTGTTCCTCTGTGCTTAAGAAAAATGGGGGTGGGGGATGGGGATGGGAAGCCAGCTGCAGAAACAGATGTTACTAAAATATTTAGCTATCACACTGCTGGCCCAAATGGAACTAGATATTGCTGGTCCTCTATAAGAAGAACTTTAAATTCTGCAACGGCTGCAGCAAAATTGACAAAGGGATCAGAAATGATTTATTCAGCAGGATGTATATATCACTTCCTGCAGATTTGAACTTGAGCAACCCACAATTGTACTTGACCATGTCATTCAGCAAGCAACCCTACCCACACTACCCCCTTGCAAAAATGCTCAGTCTGGTGCACTTGGGGAGAGGATTATCACTCCACACCCACACAATCAATTTTTTAAAACTGGCAGTCATTCCCATCTAATGCTTTATTTCCTTTTTAGTTGAATTGAATTTCCTTCCTACTTGAGATATACTAACATTCATCAGGTACTTGTCCTTAAGTATAAGAAGCAGAAGAAAACAGAAGTTTTGTAAGAGAAAAATGCTTATGACTCTGGGGAGTGAAACAAGTTTTACATGTCATCATTCCCAGTATCACAGATTTAGAGATATCTGAAAGGTATCTGAACAATCATGTGGTTCAACCCATATATTTCACTGAAAGGGAAATGGAGGCCCAGAGACAGTGGCTTGCCGAAGCCTGCATGGGCCCCAAGTTAAAAAGCTAAGGTTTGAACTCACATTCACTTAGTTAAAGGACCATTGATCCAGAGCTAGAAGGGACCTCAAAGGTCATCTGGTCCATTTCCCTCATTTTTACAGAGAAGGAAATTGAGGCCTGAGGAGGTCAAATGAAATGCTTCAGATCACAGAGGTCACAAACATCAGAACTGGGACTTGAAGTCAGTGTCTCTGACTCCCAAGCCAGATTTCTTTCTACTGTGCCATTCTACCTCAGTTTCTCTCTAAAAGTGAGAGCATTCATCCTTATCAGAAGACTTATGTTCAAGCTTCAACTCCAATGCTTCATTGCCATATGACCCTCCAGAATCAAGTGTAAGGAAGTATACTTCAGAGGAAAAGATCATAGAGTCTGGAGTGAAAGAACTTGGATTCAAGTCCTTGTTCTCCTTCTTTCTACCTGTATGATATTGGTCAATTCACTTGTCCTCTCTGGGTCTCAGTTTCCTCATTTCTAAAATGGACTAGATGGCTTCTTAAGTTCCTTCCATTTCTAAATCTATGATCCTATCCTCCTTTAATCTTCTTTCTTCCTTGGTGTAAATAAAGATTTGTATGCTTACTGAGTTCAAATGACATTAAGATATTGCTGGAAAATATTTCCATGAGATGAAGTAGCTACTTAATGGGATTTTCTAGCATTCTCACTATGATTGATCTATTTTACATCTTATAGTACTTGAATAAATAATCAGTACAGAATAGAGGCAAAGACATAATCAATAGTCATAATATTATAATCATAGGGTTGCTGATCATAGGAAAAGGCCAGTCACAGACAAAACTATGAAGTAGTTAAACTGTGTTTTCCACCCCTAGTTTCCTATTCTATTCCCTTTTCTCCACTCTATAGTGTCTCACATGTCTGTATACTCTTTTTTTTCATCCTACCCTCATATAAAATACTCCCACTGGGAAAGGATCTTGTAAATTCTTTCACACTAAGATTGATAAGCCATAGTATCTTACTTCACTCAGAATATTTTTTTAAAATTTTCTTGGAGGAGAAAGGAATGACATTTCAGTTAGAGAGCTAAATGGGGAAGAAATATTTTTAAATCCAGGTCTCCCCATTCCTAAAAATTCTTCATTTGGTCTTGCCATCTATTACACAGTCATATTATATCTCTTCTCTTTTTCATAGACAAACTCTAGAAAAGAGATGACATTCTTTACTTCTTACTCACTTCTAAACCCTTACAACCTGGCTTTCTATTCCATCACTATACTGAAAATGCTCTCTACAATGTTACCAGTGCTAATCTAATGACCTTATCTCAGTCATTATAATACTACATGATATTTTGTTGCATATATTGATCCTAGTGATCACTCCTCTTCCAAATACTCTTTCTTTTCTTGACTTCCATGATACTGCTCTCTTTTATATCTTCTTCTTATCTGACCACCCCTATCACTCAGTCTTCTTTGCTGAATTATCATACATCTTTTATCTATTAAATATAGGTTTCCCTGAATAGTCTCTCCCTGCTTTTTTTTCCTCTTCTCCCACTTTACTCGCATGATGATTTCTCCAGCTGTCATAAATTCAAAGATCTTTCCTAAAAAGATGACTCCCAGATCTAGGTATAGTTCTATGTTTAGTCCCATACTCAAATTCAGCATGGTGAACTGCCTGCTAAACACTTCTGTGTGTCCCTTCAGCACTCAATCTCAACACCTTGTAGGAGCAAGCACCCTAGCATACCCAGAGTGGCTGCCAACATGGGTTCTTAGATGTGCTTTTCTTAAGGAAAGCAAGTCAAAAATGGGTTAACAATCTTGCTTTGATCAAACATATGTCACTTACCTAGTTCAGATGAAAAAGGTCAGCACCGGGGGCGAAGCCAAGATGGCGGAGTAGGAACAGCTCATCCAAGCCACTCTGCCCCCAGATTCTCTCCAAACTATGTAAAAGGGGACTCTGAACAACTTCTGGAGCCCCAGCACCCACAGAATGACACAGAGAAGCTAACCTCCCGCTGAAGACAGCCCAGCAGCCCTGCAGGAAGGACCAGCGCAGTGGTCTGGGACCTGGCAGCTCGCAGCACGCAGAGCGCAGGGAGCCAAGCCAAGCCCAAGTCCGCGTGAGCCGAGGTTTTAGCCCCAGGGCAGCAGGGCCAGCAGCCGGCTGGAGGAACCCCAGAACACCAGGAGCTGTGGCGACTCCAGAATTATCAACATAGACATGCCTAGGACAAAGTAAGAGGTTAGTGTCCTATGGACTTTGGCACCTGTATTTAGGGAATGCGTCGGCTGCCTCCCCTGGGGGCTAGAAGCCTCTGAGGAGACACGCCATTTTGTAGTTTTCAGAGGCAGCTCCAGCTCCCGGCCTGCAAATCGTAGGGAGATCCAGCGATCAGTCTTGGGGGGTAATCGCTCTTGCTTTTTAACCTCCCTGGATCTGGATTGTGATCTAGGGTGGAAGTTGCGGGTGGGTTTACAGCTTGCCAGAAACAGAAGTTGCCCCCGACACGTTTGGGACGAAAATTCCTCTATCTGGCCTAAAAGCCATAGTGTGGCAACAAGCCCAAAAGTCAAGTAATTAAGTGGCAACATGCCAAGGCAAAGGAAACAGAAAAATGCAACCCTAGACTCCTATTTTGGGGGCATAGAGCAGGAAAAGGACTGTGAGGTCAGAAGTCCTGCTCCAAAAGCCCCAGGGGAAACCATGAGCAGGTTGCAGGCCATAGAGGACCTTAAGAAGGACTTTAAAAATCAAATAAGAGAAGTGGAGGAAAACTTGGGAAGAGAAATGAGAAGGATGCAGGAAAAGTATGAAATGAGGGTCAACAGCCTGACTGAGGAAAATAACACCTTAAAAAATTGAATAACTCAAATGGCAAAGGAGGCCCAAAAGGGCAATGAGGAGAAAAATGCCTTAAAAAGTCGAATTTGCCAGATGGAAAAAGAATCTCAAAAGTTCACTGAGGAGATTCATTCCTTCAGAGTTAGACTGGAGCAAATGGAAGCTAATGACTTTATGAGAAATCAAGATGCCGTTAAGCAGATCCAAACAAATGAAAGATTAGAAGGCAATGTGAAATATCTCATGGGAAAAACCACTGACCTGGAAAATAGATCCAGGAGAGACAATTTAAAAATTATTGGACTACCTGAAAGCCATGATCAAAGAAAGAACCTAGAAATCACCCTTCAAGAAATTCTCAAGGAAAACTGCCCTGATGTTTTAGATCCAGAGGGCAAAATAGAGGTTGAAAGAATCCACAGATCACCTCCTGAAAAAGATCCCAAAAAGAAAACTCCCAGGAATATTATAGCCAGGTTCCAGAATCCCCAGATCAAGGAGAAAATACTCCAAGCAGCCAGGAAGAAACAATTTCAATATTGTGGAAACACAATCAGAATAGCCCAGGACCTGGCAGCTTCTACACTGAGGGATTGAAGGGCATGGAATAGGATATTCCAGAGGGCAAAAGAACTGGGAATGAACCCAAGGGTCACCTACTCAGCAAAACTGAGTATTTTGTTTCAGGGGAAAATATGGTCATTCAGTGGAATAGGGGACTTTCAAGCATTCTTGAGGAAAAAACCAGAATTGAATAGAAAATTTGACATCCAGACACAAGAAGGAAGAGATGCCTGAGAAGGTAATCAGGGAAAAGAAATCAAAAGGAACTTATCAAAGTTGAACTATTTACATTCCTATATGGAAAAGCAATAACGGTGACTGATGATATCTTTCTCACTATGAAAATAATGGAAGAAGGGTGTGTGGTCATATGAATACATATGTGAATGTGTGTGTATATGGTTACAATTATATATGGATAGAGGGCATAGGTTGAATTTGTTGGGAAGGGAGAATACTCAAGGGATGAAATTATGAGGTGAGAGAGGAAAGTGGCAAGAGGAGATGGGGAGAGACAGGTAGGGTAAACTATCTCATGTAGAAGAAGCAAGGGGAAGTGGTTGCAAAGGAGGGGGAGAATAAGGAAGGCTAAAAAGGCAAAACCACATTCACATTGAATTTGGTTCAGGGAGAAAATGACATACATACTAAATGGGATATCTCAACCTGCAGCAGGATAGGGGAAGGGGGATGAGAGGAGGGATGATGGATGGGAGGGCATCCTTGGGGGGAGGGGAGGTTGGAAGTACCCACTATAGAAGAGGGACAGGATCATGTAGGGAATGGACCAGGTTGTGGGTGGGATGAGCGGGAGGGAATTATAAGCAGCCTTGTACAATATATCTACTATGATAATGTTTTGCATAGCTCGACATGTACAACATATACTGAATTACTTATCTCCCAAGAGGGAATGGGTGACAAGGAAGGAAGTAAATGGATCTGAAATTCGAGGTCGTAACATTAAATGTTTCAAATATATATAAATGCTATTATTAATACTCTTTTGCTTGTAATAGGGAGATAAGATGTGCAGGCATTGGGACACAAAGACTCACCTTCCTCTAATGGAAAAGTCGATGGGGGTATGGGAGAAGGTATGGGAGAGAGCAGATTGGAGGAAGCGATATCTTGTGGGACATTATGGGAGGTTGGGTAGGGGAATAATGGGGGGAAAATGATTGTAACTCAAAATCTGGCGGAAATGAATGATGTAAAACAGAAGTTAATAAAGCATTTGTTTAAAAAAACAAACAAACAAACAAAAAAAAGGTTAGCACCCTGAACTTCAGAGAATACAGAGGTTACAAGCAGACAAAAAATACAGAAAACGAAACAGATCAACAGACAGGTTTCCAGCTACCTGACCATTACATCCATAGCTAGTCAGTTACCAGAGAGAGAAGCACCAACATCTGGATTTTCAAAGCCAGGGGGCTTAACACCTGCCCAGAGCCTAGTCTGGTCAAATCACATAACTCTTCTCAAAGTGAGCCCCAAAACAAAATCTCACATCAGGGTATATATAGTCTTCTCCTGGCTCAGAGAATATCACAACTCTCTTGACACACTGCCCAATCACAAATTATCAAGGTGCAGGCATTCCTGAAAAACAAGCCTTCTGCCACAGGCTTCAGGTGACCACATTCAGCCTATTAGGGGGCAGAGTATATTTTCAAATCTGGGAAGGTTCTCAGAGTCACTTAAGCCTATCAAAGGGCCTGGGGCAGGGAAGATCTTATATTCCCATTCCTCTAACACACCTCCAAGACAAGACTCATTTTTATTCCTTCTTAAGCACATCTTTCCCCCTGTATTCAAGTATCCACAATCTATCCAGCAACAGAAGTTTACAAACGCATTCATGACTGTTTTTTCCCCTCTCCCTCACTTCCCCATTCAATAAGTTACCAAATCTTATCCAATCTAAGTTCATAACAGCTATACAACCCAACTCCTCTGCATTCAACTACAACCCTAGTTCAGGCCCTCTTCACTACTCTCAGACTCCCAAAATAGTTCCCTATTTGATCTCTTGGAGTGTAGGCTCTCCCTTCTCCAATACACCCTCCATACAGTTCTCAAATAAATAATCCAAAGACATCCCACTCAGTAGTCAAGAATGTTTACTGGTTCCCTATCACAGCTAAGCCAAAATAAAAATTCTACACAATAATCTGGTTCCTATCTTGCTTTTTCAGTTTATTTCAAAATATTCTGTTTCATAAACCCTATATTTAAGCCAAACTGTTCCACTAGTTTTGCCCCAGGCTTGGCATTCCATCTTCCATTTCTATACCTTTTCATAGAATGTCTACCACATGTAGCATGCATGTTTTTTTTTTTAACCTCTATCTCACAAAATCCCTAGTTTCTATCCTAGTTCAGGTCAGGTACTATCTCCCATTTGAATTTTTTATTCATCTCCCCAGCTATTGTACTCTCCTTCTTCAAATTATCTCTTCCTTTTTCATATGCATGCCGTATATTTTATTGAATGCAAACTCTTTTAGGAAAGGGACTAGCTTGTTTTCCTTTTTAGATCTGCAAGTACAGTGCTTTGCAATGAATATTTAATAGGGACAGCTAGCTGGTGCAGTGAATAAAACATGGGCTCTGCAGTCAGAAGGACCTGAGTTCAAATCCAGCCTCAGACTCTTAACACTTACTAGCTACCCAATCTTGGGCAAGTCACAACCCCAATTGCCCTGCCTTCCCCCTCCAAAAAGTTAATAAAAAAGAAACAGAAAGAAAGAAAAGATTTAATAAATGTTTCTTTAATTGAATTTAGCAAGGGATTTTTCTGGTTTTGAAGAACTTACTTCACGTAGGTAACTACTCCTAAGTCCAGCTCTAGGTTAATAGGTGAAAGATGGTGGCAGCTAAATAAAGAATATATAGGCTAGTGTGTCTAAATGGTGAAAATAATAGCACCCACCTCACAGAGTTGTTATGAAGATCAAATGAGATAATATTTTTAAAGCCATTACCATAGTTCTTGGAGCACAGTAGATATTATAGAAATGACCTGTATCTTTCCCTCCATCTCTGGAACTAGGATGATGCTAGAGCGTGTGAGGAGAAATGAATGGATATGTGAGTTTTAGTGGAGGTAAAAGCATTTAAATGAGGCAACTGATTGGATAAGTGAAGTGAGGGAGAATGAGAAGTCAAGGATGATTCTAACATCTTACTCCTGGGGGAAAAGAAGGATATTGTTACACCTGACAGAAAATGGGCTATTAGGAAAACAGGTGAATATGAAGGAAAGATAATACTACCTGTTTAAGACACATTGAGGTGGAAATGCCAATAGAAATCCAGTTCAAAATGTTCACTAGGCAAACAAAAGAAAACCATTTTGCAAATCTTAAAATGCTATGTAAATGTGCCAGTCATCGATTGACACATTTATATAGCATTTTAAGATTTGCAAAATGGTGTTTCTATGTTATCTTATTTGATCCTCAGGACAACCTTGTAAGATAGATGTTATCATTACATCCACTTTACAGATAAGAAAATTAAGGCTGAGAATGGTTAAGTGTCCTGTCCAGTGTCACACTGCTAGTTTGAGACAATTTTTGAGGTCTCGTTTTTCAGAATCTTCATCCAAAACTTTATCCACTAGGCAAAGTAGCTGTCCCAATCAGTTTAGTAGAAAGATTAAAGCTGCATATCCGAAATCAGAAAATTATCTGAACAAGGGTGTAATTAAAGCTATGGGAACTTACAAGCTCCCTGAGATGGAGTGTGTAGAAATAAACACTTATTAAGCACCTACTGTGTGCTAGGCATTGTGCTTTACAAGTGGACAAAATCTTAGGTTGTACTCACAGATAAGGGTATAAGATATGAATGATGATTCAGAAAAATACATTTTAAAAGCGGTGGAAAGTCAGGTAGGAAGAAATCCAAGAGAAAAAATCATTATTAAAACCCAAAGATGACAGAATATCTCAGGGGAGCAGATAATTAAGTGTCAAATGCTTAAAAGGGGTATAAAATGAAGCGTGTGACCATAAAAGTCTCACTATTGCCATTAGAAGGAAGGCAAAATGCATTTATTAAGCACTTACTATGTGTTAGGCATGAGGATAAAATATAAGTAAAAACAAAGTCCCTGGCCTCAAGGAACTTAAATTCTAATGGGGGAAGATAATATATAAAAAGGAAGCTTGAGTGGGAGGTTGCTGTTCACATTAGGTTTTTGTTAAAGTATGGAAAACCAAATTTCAAAATCATACACTCCTTACAAAAGAGTAAGAAAATAATTCAAAATAATGAATAATAATTGCAGTATTTATCCACACCAGGAATTTCAGCTTTTGCATGTATTTTGTATTTACATTTATATGTACATCTAATTTCCTTTGATAGGATGTAATTGGCATGAGAACAAGGACTGTTTAATTTTTGTCTTTGTATTCTCACGTATGGGAACAAAACAAGCACCTAAATGACCATTGACTTAGTCTCAGTTTAATTCAATTAGTATGTTGTGCTGGACACAGATTCTGTATTTGTCACCATGGCTTAACAATAGGTTTATAGGCTTATTTAAAAGTAATGAAATGTTCAGTGACATCTATATTTCCCCCATCTCTTTAAGAAAAAAACAAAATGCAAAAAAACAAAACAAAACAAAACAAAAAAACCCTAAAGTAAGCTCTTCTCACTTTTCCTGGAAAGTTTATTGTCCTTCTTTTCCAGGTAGCTAGGTGATGCAATGAATAGAGCAACCGGCCCTGGAGTCAGGAGGATCTGAATTCAAATCTGACCCCAGAGACTTAACAGTTACCAGCTGTGTGACCTTGGGCAAGTTACTTAAGCCCAACTGCTCTCCATAAAGCAAAAAAAAGAAAGATTATCTTTTCCTGAAGTTCCCATTCCAAAGTATTTTAAACAGTAAAATAAATAAATATAATGGGTTAAACATGAGTAAATGTGAGATTTTTCACAGTTGAGACCAATTGCTATCTGTTCTAGATAGATAGATAGATAGATAGATAGATAGATAGATAGATAGATAGGAATGACAGTGCCTGGTACTATGCTAAGTGATTTTTACAAATATTATTTCATGTGATCCTCACAATAACCCTGGGAGTGCTATCCTTATCTCCATTATACAGTTGAAGAAACTAAGACAAACAGAGGTTAAATGTCTTGCCTAGGGTCACACAGCTATTAAGTGTCTGAGGCTGGATTTGAACTCAAGTCTTCCTGAATCCAGGTCAAGAGTTTAATAATATTCATTATAATTATCTATCTATTTAATACAGCACTTACTATGTTCCAGGCATTGTGATTAGTGCTTTACAAGCATTATTTCATTTTGATCCTCACAACAACCCTAGGAAGTAAGTGACATTATGATGGTAATTTTACAGATGAGAAAATTGAAGTTAAGTCACTTGCCTGGGGTCACACAACTATCACATGTCTGAGGCCAGATTTGAACCAATGCTCTATCCATTGTGCCATCTAGCTGCTAAGAAAGACAGATATGCAAAAGTCTACCCAAAGTAAACGCAGTAGACTTTCAACTCATATTTCTAGAGTGCCTTGAGGTTTACAAAGTGCTTTACTCACAATGCTTCCAAAGTTGATATTCCCAGCACATGTTCATATTCTGTGTCCTTATTTTGCATATTAAATAAATGTGTTGAATCAAAGTAATGAAATTATATCCCCCTATATATTTATAACCATTCCATGTGTACACTTATTATATATTTACCCTATGAGGAAAAAGAAACAAAGGGTTTAGAGATCCCCAAGGTCATAGATTTTAAGCTAGAGAGGAACTTAGTGAGCAACCCCTTCACTTTTCAGATGAGGAAACTGAGATTCAAAGAAATTTAATGAGAAGCCCAAAGTGTGACAGATAGAAAGTGGCAGATTCCCCTGAAGGTACAAGAAGCTGTCAACATAAGGACAGTGGAACCCTCATGGTTCTCCTCCCACACCATTAAGTGGTATCCTTGACCAAGGATGAAAAAAAAAAAAATTCCTCCACCTGTGGAGAGCAGCAGCAGCTTTCTAAAAGGCTGCTTTTGTGACCTACATGTTGCAGCCCTATTAGAGGGCAGGGTGGGGGGTAGAATCATTTGAGCTCACAACTAGGTGTATCTAATACTTTGCCCAGTCGTATAACATCTGTGCCAAGGTCCTTACCTTCTGAATTCGCTGTATCACTTTTTTTTTTCCCTAAAAGGAACAAGTGACCACAAAAGGCCACTAATTACAGAAAAGTGATTCTCCATTCAAATCCAAGCATGCAAATGGTTCAAGCAGGGAGGCCCTAAACATTTCAAATGAAGGGGTTTCTGTTCTTACTGCTCTGGAGGGCATGTTGTTATGCTCTCTGCAGTTGGAAGGGAAGAGTCGAGGTGATTAAGTGCTATATACATCGTAAATGCTCAGTAATAATAGGCTATGTTCCATGGTTGTTAGTCACACACAAGGTATGCCTTAGGAAAAATTTGTGCATGAACGACTGTAGAGCAGAGACCTGTAATAATCATCAAATGGACCATATGGAGCAAGAAGACATACAGATGATGGTACTTAACTGAATGCATTTTTTTCCCTCCTGTTCCCTAGAGTACTGATTTGGAGGATGCACAATGGATCTCTGGGATTATCAGAGCCTAAAACACAGAAAAATTTTCAGTTAGAGCCAATGACTGGAATCTGACCCAAAAGAGAATAGGGAAAAAAATAAGAACTCCAGTATGTCTCAAATATTACATGTATCTTTTATTGAAAATTAATTAGGAAGGGAAGGGAATACTTTGGGCTCCTGCCTTCCCTCCTGCAGGGAGACACAAATGCCCATCACATCATGAAGATATCTTAGCTCCCAGGGGACCTTCAGCAACCCAAAACAGGCGATCCGAGGGTTTTGCTGGTGGTGCACAGATTGTGACCTTATCCCAGGAGACCAGAAATTATTGGACCAGAAATTTCAGCTTCTGTTATGAAGATTTTTTTGATCCTGCCAAAGCACTCATTCAGCAAGAAGAAAGGAATGTCACTGCCATTAAAGAAAGCAGAGGAAAGTGGAGGATTGCTCCTCAAGTCAAAGATCCATAGACAAAAACAAAATGAGGCTAAATGGTCCCTTAAAGACACCAATAGGAGCTAGACATCCTTCTATGAATCTTCTACTTTCTAAAACTTTTCACCTTTACATAAATATACATCCACATGTCTCCAGCTATAAAACACTTTATGTGCATCCAAATATCATGACAATTTGGGCATACTCTGAAGGAGAGTGCTGTGGCATTGGGCATGTGATTATTCATGGTATTGCACAGAATATCAAACTCAACACTGAAGAAGCAAGCAAACATATTGCAGAATTTTTCTGCAGAATTTGCCAGAACAATCACTGAAGTAATGTGACTGTTGTTGCAGAAAACAACTGTCATGCAAAGGTCAGATGGGCTTTTTCTCCAAAAGTGCCGGGAAGTTGCAGAAAATTGTAAAGATAGTAAATGCAATGAGATGTGCCTTGATACAACGTTTGAATATGGTATAAGATCCATCCCAGTTTGATGTTTTTGTGATGCCAAACTTATAAGGGGAATCCTTAGTGATTTGTATGCTAGCCTGATTGGAGGACTTACTAAGTGGTAACATTGGTGCCAACAGTCACAATCTTTGAGTTCACAGAACTGCCAGAGACATGGCTGGGAAGGACATGGCCAATTCCATTGCCTTGATTCTATGTACTATGATGATGTTGTGTTACATAGAGATACATGAACATGTGGATGAAAGAAAATACTGCCTATTGTGCAATAATTAAAGACAGGAAGAGCTTCACAACGGATTTGGGAGGAAACAGCAAGTGCTCAGACTTCGCAGAAGCTATCTGCTGCCAGTAAAATACCTAGATTAAAGGAAAGCTTCTTCTATCAGAAACTGCAGTTATCACTACTAATGAACATGATAGAAAAAACTATCGTAGACAATCCACCATCTGTATACCTTGGGGCCTTTCTTAATATGTGTGGTGACCAGGCACCCAACTTATCCTCCAGTGCCTACTTCCAGTGGATTTAAAAAAAAAAGTTTTGTTTTATTTATTAAATGACTCTGTCTAGTGAAAATGTTTTGTACATTGTAATGATAAATTTCTGTCCTATACTTTTCCCTTGTAAGCCATTTTACACCTCAGTTAGAAAAGCTTCCCCCCCGCAACTGAAAGACTTACTATAAATATCAAAATACTGTATTAACAAGAGAAATGGATATTTTTCAAAAAAGAAAACCCCTATTTTCCTTGGAGTATGTAAATTAAAATGAAAATAAAACAGGTAATGACCTCGAAGAAAATGACATTTTTTTTTTTTGCTTTTTGGAGGGCAATTAAGGTTAAGTGACTTGCCCAAGGTCACACGGCTAGGTTTGTGTGTGTGTGTGTGTGTGTGTGTGTGTGTGTGTGTGTGTATGTTAAGTGTCTGAGGTCAGATTTGAACTCAGGTCCTCCTGACTCCAGGGCCAGTGCTCTATTCACTGTGCCACCTAGCCACCCCTGAAAATGACATTGTTATAAAAGTAAACAAGAATAAGAGGAATTTCTTGGGAGGGTCACATCAAAGAGGATATAGATGACACATTTTAAAGTTGTACAGAAATCTAGTAAATAAAGATTTACTCTCTAAAAGATTTATTGTATGCATGAATGAAAATTGCACACCCAAGATATATTGACTCAGAAAACTATTTTTTGGTTATTAAAAACTAGGTAATCTATGGAGTGCAGATACCATTCTAATACAACACAATAGTTTGGAGTTATTTTTGTTAAAATTGATTTAATATTTCTTTGCTCGTAGCAGCACTTTCAGTGAAGAAAAAGGTGTGACGGTTCCCTGAATCAAATGTTTATTGTACATTTGGAATGAGTAATGCTCTCTGCATAGTTTTAGTAAATACCTGGAAATTCCCACCCATGGAGCTAATGGATGTGTTGTGTGTCTTGTGTCTCTATCTGTCGCCCTGCTAATGAAGCAGCTGTCCCAGCTGGAGAAGGTACTGCTCAAAGTCTGGCTGTCCTCTGAGAGCAAACAGCTCTCCAGCTGCATTCAGGAACCTAAGATCTTGATACACTTCTCATTGCATTTTTTAGCATCTATTCATTCTCCTACAGGGAACACAAAGTTGTTGCTTTCCCTGAACATACAACAACAACAACAACAACATTCTGTCTGGCTGCATAAACGAGAATGGCTACAGGATGAATTGAAACACACTAACTAGTAAACCCTTCCCTCTTGTCCCTTGTACCTTTTTTTTTTCCCGCAAATGCTTTATTAACTTCTGGTTTACATCATTCATTTCCACCAGATTTTGAGTTACAATTTTTCCCCCATTTTTCCCCTACCCACCACCCCAGAATAGCAGTCCCACTAGATATCCCCTCATCCAATCTGCTCTCTCCCATATCTTCTCCCATACCCCCTTCAACTTTGCCATTAGGGCAAGGTGAATCTCTGTACCCCAATGCCTGCACATCTTATCTCCCAATTACATGCAAAATAGTATTAATTATAGTGTTTATATATATTTGAAACATTTAATTTTAAAACTTCTAATCCCAGATCCATTCCCTTCATCCCTTGTCACCCACTCCCACTGGGAAGATAAGCAATTCAGTATATATTGTACATAGCCATGCAAAACATTACCATAGTAGATATATTGTAAAAGACTGGCTATATTTCCCTCCCACCCATCCCACCCCCCACCTGGTCCATTCCCTACTTTGATCTTGTCCCTCTTAAAAAGTGGATGCCTCCAACTTCCCCTCCCCCCAGCATGCCCTCCCCTCCATCATACCCCCTCTCATCACCCTCCCCCCTACTCTCTTGTAGGGTGAGATATCCCATTTAGTATGTATGTCATTCTCTCCCTGAGCCACATTCAATGAGAATATGGTTTTGCCTTTTTGCCTTCCTGTTCTTCCCCTCCTCTGCAACTACTTCCCCTTGCCTCTTCTACATGAGATAGTTTATCTCACCCTGTCTCTCCCCATCTCCTCTTGCCACATTCCTCTCTCACTTCTTAACTTCACCCCTTAAGTATCATCCCTTCCCACCAAATTCAACCTGTGCCCTCTATCCATGTATACCTGTAAACATATATACACACATTTACATATCATATGCCCATATACCCTTCAATTATTTTCATAATGAGGAAGGTTTCATCAGTCACAATTATTGTTTTTCCATGTAGCAATGCAAATAGTTCAACTTTGATAAGTTCATTTTGATTTCTTTTCCCTGTTTACCTTCTCAAGCATCTCTTGCTTCTCATGTCTGAATGTCAAATTTTCTATTCAACTCTGGTTTTTTTCCTCAAGAATGCTTGAAAGTTCTCTATTTCACTGAATGACCATATTTTCCCCTGAAACAAGATACTCAGTTTTGCTGGGTAGGTGATTCTTGGTTTTAATCCCAGGTCCTTTGCCCTCTGGAATATAATATTCCATGCCCTTTGATCCTTCAGTGTAGAAGCTGACAGGTCTTGTGCTATTCTGATTCTGTTTCCACAATATTGAAATTGTTTCTTCCTGGCTGCTTGTAGTAATGTAGCTGAAGCTGCAACTGAAGCTACAAAATGGCATCTGTGCCGCTGCTCCTCATTGGCTTCTCACTCCCAGGGGAAGAAACTGACACATCCCCAAATACTGGTCCCAAAGTCCTTAGGGCACTAACCTCTCACTTTGTCCTAGGCATATATGTGTCGATAATTCTGGAATCAACACAGCAGCTAGTGTTCTGGGGTCCCTCCATCTGGCTGCTGGTCTGGGCCACCCTGGGGCTAAAACCTCAGACTCACTCGGTCCTGGGCTCAGCTCCCAGAGCACTGAACTGGCTGTGTCCCTTGTACTTTTAAAGATGGTGTTAAGGCTTCCTAAGGCCCAAAACTTTTGTTTGTCCTCAGAGACCCCAAGCTAACATCTGAGGGTTTAGATTGATTGGAGGAGGGCAGGGGGATTTTCACTCATCCAACAGTAAACTGCCTTGTTAGATGAATTCTCTTCACTGGTTTGCGGTTTTGCTTTGGTCCTATAGGTTAGTATAGTTCGGGGCCTGTAGTTGACCAGTCCCTCTTACAGCCCCATGAACCTGAGGGAAAAAGATGGCAAATATTTCATATCATACCCTTATTCAAAGTGATTATGCCTGTGTCGCTCCTCAGTCCCCCTCTGTGCGAAAGGGAATCCTTTAGCCTCATTACCAGGATGTTAGCTTGCTCAAGATGTATTTCATTTTATTTATCTTGCTGACTCTGTAGTTTTGGCGGCTAGCGATAGCTATGAGAGTGCCTGTTGGGTTCAAAATAAATAGTCAAATAATAAAGATTTTTAAAAACTCAAAAGAAAAGGCTAATATCTAAATCTTTCCTTTTCTTCAAAGTATAGCTCTAGTCCCAAATATTCCATGAATAATATTAGTACACATTTGTCTGTTGTTTAAGGTTTACAAGATACTTTGCATATATTATCTCATTTGATGCTCACAAGTTAGTATGTTAGGCTCCATTATTATCTCTCTTTTATGGATAAGGTAACTGAATTATAGAGGTTCTATAACTTCCCCAATTAGAAGTTTCATTGAAGAACTTAAAAAAAAGACTTTGAAAATCAAATGAGAGTGAGGAAAAATTAAAAAGAAAAATAAGAATAATACAAGAAAAATAAGATTTTGACAAGAAAGTCAACCCATTAGAAAAGGAGATTCAGAATCTTAAGAAAGAAAATGACTCCTTGACAATCAGAATTGGGCAAGGGGAAGTCACTAAAGTTATAAGGGATGAAGAAATAAAAGTATATATAATGAATGAAAAAAGAAAGAGAATGTGAAACAGCTTTTAAGAAAAACAGCAGATGTAGAGAACAGATCAAGAGCAACCATCAAAATAATTACACTACTTGAAAGTTCTGATTAAAAAAAAAGAATCTTGATACAATAATACAAGAAATAATTAAAGAAAATTATCCTGAAGCATTAGAACATGAGGGGAAAGTAGGACTAGAAAAAACCCACCTATCATCATCTAAAAGAGGTCCTATAGGGAAAACTCACAGCAATATTGTAGATAAATTCGAAAACTCCTAAATCAAGAATAAAATATTACAAGCAACAAGAAAAATAATCAATTTACATATGATGATACCACAATTGGAATCACACAAGACCTAGCATTGGCAACACTAAATGACTGCAGGTTTTGAAACACTATATATCGAAGAACAAAAGAACTAGACCTCTCGCTGAAAATGCCAAACCCAGGAAAACTAAGCATAATTTTGAATGGAAAAAAGTGGACATTTGATTAACTGTCAGAGAAAGAAAACCAAACATAACCAAACAAACCAAACAAACAAACAAAAGAAAAAAAAACACCCTGAACTCAATAGAAGATTTAATATCAAGAGCCAAAAGAAATATAAGATACATACCAATTACCAATTACAAGGGGCTCAATAAGGATACATTGTTTACCTTTTATGTACAGAAAATGTAAAACCTATGTCTAAGATTGTTACTAGTAATTAGATAGCTTATACGAAAGATTGGGGTAGATCTAAGTATGATATGATTTCAAAAAGTGAAACCATTTAAGAAAGCTGAAACAATAATTATCTTATACTAATTAGGTATAAGTGGAAGAACCACTACAGATGAATTAGTTGGGTAAGGGTGACTGTTAGTTCTGGATATCATCTTTCATCGGGAATGGGTTTAAGAAGGAAAAATAAATATCCATCTAGAGGAGTATAAAAGTCTTCTAAATTTAAAAAACAAAATTCTAATGGGACAGGGATGGGGGAGAGGATAAAAGAGGGATCTTTAGAGGGGAGGGTTAGGGAATAGGTTAACAGTGGAGTACCAAAGGGTATTTAGATTCAGATTTAGAATGGGAGGATAAGGGAGGGAGCTTTAGAGGGAAGGGGGACAGAATACCTCAAAGGAGATTGCAAAAGGGTGTTTATATTTAGTGGAATGGGAGGTTAAGGGAGGAATTGCTGGAGTGGGGGTGGATTAAGTAATAGAAGGGCGTGGTAGCAGGTAGAAGTAAAGTAGAGAGGTTAAAAGAAATAGGAAAAAAAATAACACAAACAAAAACAAGATTAGAAGTAGAATCTATTAGGGAAAGTATATGTAAATATATGTATGCATGTGCATATATGCATATGTTTATGTATATATTAATACCTACATATAAATATATCCAAGCTCAATTGTAGCCTTGGGGTGGTGGATAGGGGAGAGAAAAGGGGAAAAATAATTAAGTAAAAAGTGTTCAGCAGAAAACAAAAGAAAGCCTACAAGGAAGCAAAGAAAAGATAGACAGCTTTCAACTTAGCACATGGTATTTAATATATAGGTTTTCTTGAAATAGTAAGTTATTGCTATATATTTTTAATTCTCTCCTCTGTTCTGCTGTGCACATGACATTATTTTCTTTTCTTACTTTATATTTAAGTTAAATATTTAAGTTTATAATTTTTCTTTTGCTTTTCTTATTATGCATTTAATTTTTAGTATTTGTCTAAAATAAAAAAAAATTAAAAGAAATTTCTCACAGGATTTAAATCCAGATCTTCTTGATGTCAAGTCTACCATTGCCTACAATACAACACTGGTTCCTTATAACAGATCTGTAATCTGTGGCAGTGAACACTAATGAATCAAATTTTCATTAGAAGAAATTACCCTTATTTGCAAAGCATAGAGTGGTGGTTCCATCAAGGACAAATGGAGAGTATAGCTTCAAATCCACTTTGAAGACATGTTCTCTAATGGTCTATCTACTTATACAGGTCAAGGAAGGGCCTGTGCTGTGCTTATGTCTCAATGTAGTCTGATTTGATGGCCTATTAACAGTAAGCGTTAAGCTGCTCTTCCTGGTTCACCTTGAATTTCCAACTTAGTCACATCTCATGGCTTTCCACATCTTCTGTATTTGCTTCTTGTGAAGTCTTTCCTGACTTTCCTGGGTTTTCCTGATTATTCTAGCTAATGTTGATCTCTCATTTTTTCTGAATTCTTCAAGAGATGGGTTTGCCTGATTAAATGTCAATATAAAACTAGATGTACCCTCTGCTGAGCACTGTCAATGAGGTAGTTTCTAGTCAAAATATTTAAATAGTAACTAATTAATATGATGCTGGTTTATAACTGAAAACCAATAGATATGATAAATAATGCACATTATATATATACATATATGCATATGTATGGGTGTGTGTATGTGTGTGTATCCATATATGTACATATATGTATATATACATATGTATATAATAAATATATATTTACTTATATTTATGCACAATATTTGAGGTTAAGTGAATTGCCCAACATCACATAGCTAGCGTCAAGTGTCTGAAGCTGTATTTGAACTCAGGTTCTCCAGTACTCTATCCCCTAAATATTTTTTTCACGTGGACAAGATTCTATTTAAGTATTCTGGGAAAATAGATACCACTTATTAAGGCACTATGATTTTTTAAATGTAGTTTGGATTCACTAGGAGCAATCTCCTCATTGTTTCTATGAAGTCCCAGCTCAACATAAATGAGTATGAGCCCAAGTTCGATGGGGATCTGGGTAGAATGTGTTTACCCTGGGACATACCAACAATGTACAAATAATGTTTTAGCCTCCACAAAAGAAATTGTTAAAAACAGCAAACAGCAGGGCCAGTAATTATGGCTAAAATGACTATAGCACATTGCTTGAGTCCAGCTGCAATAGAGAATTTGGAACAGGGAAGTAGAGAAAACTTTGTTTCGCTTGTCACATTGGAGCAAGTAGCTAATACTCTTCTAATTGCACAGGAAGGGCTCAGTTTACTTCGTTTATGAAAACTTGAAAAAAAATCATCCAATGGAATGGGATTAGTGAGTAATTTATAATTTTAAATCAGATATTTTTCCTTTAAAAAGAAAGAAATTGGGGCTGCTAGGTGGCGCAGTGAGTAAGAGCGCTGGCCTCGGAGTTGGGATGACCCGAGATCGAATCTGACCTCAGAAAATGAGCACTCACACACAAATAATGACTGGCCGTGTAACCTTGAGCAAGTTACTTAACCCCAATTGCTTTAAAATAAAAAAAAATTTAAAAAAGAAGGAAATTATTCTATGATAATTAATGCTTTTTAGCATTTGGTAAAGGTATATTTACAAATGTGGATCAGTTTCATATGTGAAACAGAAGATAATGGACTTCTTTAATGATTTAAAAAGAAACTCTCTTTAATGTATAAATCAAATCCATTATCAATTCACATCAATTGATGTGATATTTAAAAATGCACAATAGACTTATGCTGGTAGTTTTTCTAGTTTATTTAGAATGTTACTCTGCTTTTTACTGTGCTCAAAATAAAATGTCTCTACCAAATGTTATTTTTTTCCTTATTAAACATCAGTTATAAACAATTCACTCACAGAAATAGTATTTTATTAATGATGAGAAAAAATCTGGCTCAGCTATGATTAATTTAAATGTTATCTCTCTTATTTTTAGTTTAAGCTTAACAAAACTGTCATATTTTTCTTATGTTGTTACCTCTCATCACTATTCCTGTACCATAAAGGACTCGTAAGGACATCAATGATTCTGTAAGGATAAAATATACATCTGGAGGAAATACATACACATACATATATATACATATGTGTATATATATATGGATGGGTATATATCATACATATGCACACACATTATATATGCATATATACGAACATATATATGTATATGCATACATACGAGGAAAAGACCAGTAAATGTTTACAAAACAAGTTTTTTTTTTCTCCATTGAAGCCAGTGGAGCCTCCAGATTTGGCCTCTTACATCATAGTTCTTGATGTGCTACATGAGGGAGAAGTAATAGAACTAAAGAAAATAGACATTTGAAAAGCAGATACATCGCTAGAACAGGTGGAGAAGGAGATTTATGATGCAATTTTGAGGTCAATGAAGGGTTGAATATTAAGATAACAGAAAGAGGGAAACATCAAATGCAGATGACCTTATGCTGAAATCAGTCCAAAGCATATTTCAGAGCTTCCTAAATGAGTTCTATAATTCCTCAAAATATTTGGCCTACAAACTCTGTGCGGTGGTAGGGACCAGTCTTGGTCCTGGAGAAGGCAGATGGAAATGTAGCTCCTTGTTTTACTTAAGGAGCTACATTTATGTTGGGGGTCAGGGAAGATAGAAAATAGGTGCAAAACATTTTGCTACATTAAAAGTGGCAACTGGGGGCGGCTAGGTGGCGCAGTGAATAGAGCGCCGGCCCTGGAATCAGAAGGACCTGAGTTCGGAGCCGGCCTCCGACACTTAATCCGCACAAACAAAAACCTAGGCCGTGTAACCTTGGGCAAGTTACTTAACCCCAATTGCCCTAAAGGGGCGGCTAGGTGGCGCAGTGAGTAAGAGCGCCGGCCTCGGAGTTTGGATGACCCGAGATCAGATCCGGCCTCAGAAAATGAGCACCCACGCATAAATAATGACTAGCTGTGTAACCTTGAGCAAGTTACTTAACCCCAATTGCTTTTAAAAAAAAAAAAAGTGGCAACTGCATATCCTGTGTTAACTTACCTGACTTCTTTTGTTAGAAAAGAAGGTTTACCATCCTGTCCCTCATATGCAGTTTCCCCATCCACAACATAGTTTTTGGATTCCAGAGTTCCATCTGACTCTTTGGTATATTGTTAATGTGCTAGTAATCTGCCAAGTGAAGTAATGAGTTTCCTATGGTTAGAAGTATTGAAGCAGAGGTTGGATGGACAGTTGTCTTGAATGTTCAATCATCAATCAATAAATAAATATTTATTAAGTGCCTATTATGTGCCAGGCACTGTGGAAACAAAGTCTTAAATTTGCAATCTAATGTAGGAGGTTTGTTGTAAAGGGATATAAAAAAGGCCTTGTAAAGGGAATACATGCTTCAGACTAAGAAACTGGGTTAGATGGCCTCTGAGGTTCCTTCCAGTTCTAAACTTGTATGATTCTTCCTCCTCCATCATGGTTCATGGATCATTTTAGTTTACCTGCCTTGATATAGTCAGTAAATGTTCATTTAAGAGCCAGTTGAGAAAAGATGCTTCCATGAAGGTTGTCAAGGTCAGTTTCTCAAGTGACATCCCAGTCTGTCTCTTTCAGGAGAAAGGATGTCTTGGGGCAAGGATGAGGATTGAGCATGATTAACTTCTAATCATTATCTTCTGTGTGTGTTTAGTAAATACCCCTTGACTACTTAGTTATGAGGCAGAGTCTTGCTTGGCAAGTAGAGATAGAATGGAAAAATGTATGATTCTCAAATCCAGAGTGATACACTCAAGAATATCAAGATGTGGTTTATAATTTCAGCTCTGCACATCACTTTTCTCCATTTAATTTTCCCCATTTGTAAGATAAAGAGGTTCAGCTCCATCAGAAATAATTACATTTTTTCTTAAATTGATTGAAATGGGAAATAAAAATTCTTAGTAGGCCACTGCCTGTAGCACCAACGAAATATTTACAGCACCCATAATCACAACAAATATATCAACCATTACTATAAATATTCCTGCACAGTACTTGATCCCAAAACATAACAGATTCTCCAGATAGAAGATAGAAGCAAAACATTTATTCAGACACCAGAAAACCAAATCCCAACACCAGGAGAATAAATCTATCATAGCAACATAGAAGTTCATGCACCACAACGTAGCAGAGAGCCACACCATCCTTTAGCCTTCCCACAAACCAATATAAGTTTAATATTTTACTCACAAATCTGATTAACTCCTTGCCTGAGTGCCCTCTCTCTCCCACCATCTCTCTGGCTCTGACTCCCAGTTTCCTTTGGGCTCTGCTCCACCCTTCAGCAAACTCGTCCCACCACAGGCCCCATGTGACTACATTCAGTTTATAAGGGGACAGAGTTTATTTTCAAAGAAGGGAAGGTCTCAAATTCCCCTAGGCTTATTAAGGGGCAAGGAAGATTTTCAAATTCCCATTACCGTTATATTTGACCCCAAGATCTTTCATGTCCCTTACATAGCAAAAATATATTAACAGTACATTTCATTACATAGATTAATGAGAGTTTAGGGATAACTGGTGGGGGAACTGGTGTGAAAAGAACTTTGCAACAATATAACACAGACAATAGAAAATAAGCACATAAAAATATACTAGGGTGGGGGCTTGGGCATAAGCACCCCATATTTCCCCCCTTGAACAAAAAGGGCTCATAGTCTTGGGGTAAGTAGTAAAGGTCTCTTCTTCATAGCTACTTCCAGCTGAAATTGGACATAGAGCTGTCCCTGCCCAAAGAGGTCCCATTCAAGAGGTCAGTTCTTTACCTGGCACCCAGAGCTTGGTCTATGCCAGATCCAGGCTTAAGCATGCCAGGCATCTGGCTTAAGCACTTGGGCTGGAGGGTACTAAGTATGGAGGAAACAAATCTTACAAGCAAGTTTAACAGACAAAAAGTCAAAAAGAGACAAATATAGGGTCAGTCATGCTTCTGGAGTCCATGAACTCACCATTATAGGCTCATTCACAGTAGAATATATGAGTTAAGGGTACAATTTTTAAATCATTTTCTACTGAACAAACAACAGCCATAGTATTATCTTTCCCATGTGTTATAATCTCCCTAGCCATTGGAACATCATATGGCTTTCTCTTTACCCATACTTTAGCTCCTGATTTTATTCTATTTATATAACCAAACTCTTCACTTCCTCTGATAGTTATTTCAGAAGGAGGGTCAGTTTTCACAAGAGGTATTATTTCACAAGGAATAATAATCACTTGAACTATTCTATCATTTTTACAAAACTGGTTCTTTACCCAAATTTTTCAATGCCACAATAATTTCTCCTTGATAATTGGAATAAATTACTCCAGCCAATGCATGTATACCTCAGGCTGCTAAACCTGATTTAGGAAATATACATCCAATTATTTTTAGACATTCTCATACATATTCCAGTAGAGATATTTCTTATTTCTTTTCTATCCCAAAAGTTCTCTAAACAATGTTAATCAAATCCTGCTGAGCCAGGTGTTTCTGGATAATGTGCTGGGACATCTTGCTTCACAGTTCAGTATTCAATATTTGGGATCTTATGTGTCTGCTGTTTTCTAATTTGCAGATTTGGGGTCATCATTCTGGCTAGAGGCATACTTTCTCCCAATGGTCTATTATTCAAATTATATGAAGCAGTGAACAAATTATCTTTCCAAAGTTAATACAAATTATTAGAACTTAACTTCCTTAACTGTTCTTTCAATAATTCATTCATTCTTTCAATTAACCCAGATGCTTGTGGATAATATGGATTATGATATATTCATTCTTTAATATACAATCTCTTCATTTCATTACCTTTTAAATGCGACTCATTTTCACTTTGAATCTGCATTGGCATTCCATAATATAGACTTATGAGATCTAGAGTTTTATGGGTGTTTTTCTGGGTCTAATTTTTATAAGGACAAGTCACTAATATTCTTGAATAGGTGTCAACACAACTACATATAAATATGCATCCTTTATCTTGTGGTAGGGGACCAATATAATCTATTTGCCAAATTTGGGCTGGAACTTTTCCCCTTGCTCTCTTCCCAGTTACTATCTGAGGAATAGTTCCTTCCTTTTCCAGTTGATATATATAACATTCCTCTGCTATCTGTTTTGACAATGAATGAGAGATACTAATATCTCAATTTTGTCCCACTGGTGTGTGGCCTGGACCCCTAGATGGCTGGTCATTTGATGGACCCATTTTTCTAGTACCAGATCATCAGTTGTTGTCAGAGTAAGGACTATGTCTTGAGTAGCAATCTTTGCTACTTGATCAGCATGAGCGTTGTACTCATGTTTTGGCTTGGTGAGGGCCATGTGAACATCAACATGAAAAACTGATAAGTTGGTAACCAAAGACATGTTTCATATAGCTTCCCATAATTCTTTGCCCAAGACTAGATTACCATGAATTTCCCAATTTTGATTTTTCTACATGGGCATCCATGTAGCTAACCCATTAGCTACTGCCCACGAATCAGTAAATATATGACTTTCTCCTTCTTGTTCAGCTTTGATGACTTGATGTACTGCTATAATTTCAGCATATTGGCTGCTTCTGCTTATCCCTGTACTTTCCAAAGTTCACCTAGTACATGACTTATAGGCTACTGCTTTCTGGTGTCTTTTATGGCCCCAATAATTTGCTATCCCATTTCTAAAGCATGCATGTTTCTACTCTTCTTCAGTTAATCTGTCATATCCATCATTCCATCTTACCAAGGACTGTACCAACTGTTGTTTCAGTTCAGAGTGTGTATCATTTCCCTCAGTATCAATACCAAATGTAGTACCAATGCAATATTTACAGCACCCACGATCATAATAAATATATTGACTGTGACTATAAATATTCCTGCATGGTGCTCAATCACAAAATATAACAAACTCTCCATATAGAGGAAAGAAGCAAAACATTTATTCAGACACCAGAAAACCTAATCCCAACTCCAAGAAACTGAATCTATCATAGTAACATAGAAATTAATGCACCACAATGTAGTAGAGAGCCACAGCATCCTTTAGCCTTCCCACAAACCAATACAAGAATGATATTTTACTCACAAACCTGACTAACTCCTTGCCTAAGCATCCTCTCTCTCCCACCATCTCTCTGGCTCTGGCTCCCAACTTCCTGTGACTCTGCTCCACCCTTCAGCAAATTCTTCCCACCACAGGCTCTATGTGACTACATTCAGTTTATAAGGGGACAGAGTTTATTTTCAAAGCAGGGAAGGTCTTCAAATTCCCTTAGCCTTATTAAAAGCCAGAGAAGATCTTCAAACCCTCATTACCATTACTCTGCTCTAGGGCCTTAAAATGTAAGGTTTATATGTAATATAAAATATGAATTTTCCATTGTAAGTGGAAAATGCCAAAACAGAACATATAAGATAATCTTTTGTGTCTTAAAGTTTAACAAATCATGATGTCTTTGACTGAATATAAGTCTAGAGCCTTTGGCCAAGAGTCCATTCTCATAGATACAGAAAAAAACCACCTTGCTGATTCTTGTCCCCTACCCTTTACATAGACCCACCCCCCTCCCCTAATAATAACACCTTCCTCCATTTACCTGTCCAGTCCCTATTTGTCCTTTTCGATATACCACTAAATCTCCATCTTCTTCAGCAAGCCTCCTCAGGTCATTCCAGATGATTTTTTTTTTTTACTCCCAAGTAGCATTTCAGCACTTTTTATTGTAGTGGTCTCTGTTGAGGAAAGAAAACTAAATAATGAGTCACAGAACCTTAGTCCAAATCCAGTTCTGCTACTTTCACCTTCTGATCCTCTGGACGAATCACTTAATATTTGTGGGTCTCACCATATGTAAGACAATTATACAAGATGAACTCAAAGGTTCCTTTCCAGCTCTGGTTATATGGGCTATGTATGATCTATGATTTCATTATCTATTGTGTTATCTTGAATAGCTCTGTGTGTGTGTTTTAACTCATGTTGTTATTATGTTAAACTCCCATTTCTATAGCATGTTAAGGTTTAGTGTGCTTGTCTCATAATAATGCTAACAAAAGGAAAGTGTTGTTAGCACCTTTTTCAAATGAGAAAACCAAGGCTTAAGGGAGTATAAAGCTCCCCAAAGGTATAGAAATGTCACAGGGATAGAAAGAAAGGAAAGATCTTGTGAACTGATTGAGTGCACATAAAAGCCAGATAGAGGAAAGAATAAATTCTAATGAACTGAGGCAGAGAGCAAAATGTAGTTGATGCAGGGATGGCTAGGTGACACAGTGAATAGAGTGTCAGCCCTGGAGTCAGAAGGACCTGAGTTCGGATCCGGCCTCAGACACTTAATGCACACACAAACAAAAACATAGCTGTGTGACCTTGGGCAAGTTACTTAACCCCAATTGCCCTCCAAAAAGCAAAAAAAAATGTAGTTGGTGATAAACCTAAAGTCCACACCATACTTTCTTCCTTCTCTGCTTCCTTAAAAGAAATACTGTAGAAACTCTCTTTACCTGTCCAACTCTGTCACTCTTGTTCCCCTGCTGGTCTGGTGGAGAGAAAGTGTACGTTGAGAAGAGTATTAAGAGATTCACCCTGCCACACGTACACACACTCACAACTGCACTCATATGAGAGTCTGATATATCTTCTTTAAAATTCTTATTTATATTCTTTGCCATCTGATCTGAAAACACTTTAAAAATATTCTATTTACCAAAATTTTGGTCCAATTCATTAAGTATGTAGTTTTAGATTGAGAAATAGGATATTAACTCAAAAGGAATCAGAGGTTTTTCTTAGCTTAGGATAAGGTGAGGGTTTGATGACTAGAGAGAATTTCTGTAATTTTAGCAATAGTCTAGAACCTTAAAAATAGTCTAGAACCAATTCATATGCTAAAGTTGCTTTTTAACCCAAAGAGAGACTTAGTAAAAGAAACTAGTTAGCAATAAAGATCAGTATAGGTTGATGTACTTTTTCAACTATGTACCCAGACAACTGCCAAGTAGATACATGGAAATATAATGAATTAGTTAACAAAGTATGGTCAAAGTTGAATTGCTCTGGTAAGAAAGAATTGGCAGGAGAATACGTTTCTACAAGTCTACTTTAACAATTAGATGTCTTTTACCACATGATTTTAATGTTTAAAGTGACTTCTGGAGCAAGGGTCAAGAGATAGGGCAACATGTTAGATGGCTTTTTTTTTTACAACGCATTCTCTTGTCTTACTGAATTTTTATTACATTCACATGCATTTTTATAGAAGGAAAATTGAGCTCTAATATCAGAATTAGTCTTCATTAATCAAATAGGAAAAATGAATGAATAGATAAAAAAGCCATCTCAAGGATGTCAATAGAAACCATACTTTTTTTTAAATGTATTACTAAAGAAGTAAGCTCTGGGTAGGGTAAGATTGGAATTTCTCCTTGGTTCAAAGGCTACAGACTGCTTTGTTCTTCAGCTATTCATCATAATCTTAATGGATTCCTTTAGACTCTCAGAGACGTGAGCTGTATTGGTGACCAGAGAGCATGGTTCAATGCATTTAGCAAACAAACCCTGACTAAGTTCTAGCAAACAATTTGTGGAAACTCTGACCTCAAGAGTTAAAGTGGCCAAATATTAAGAATGAGAAAAGATGGTTCAGAGTCATTTTTACCACCAAAATTATAAAAGGAGTCTAGATGTTAAAGTATCATGCATTTGGGCAATTGTAGAAACATGGCAAGAGAGACTGAATTGACCTTCATTTTCTGTAATGTATTTAGTGTGGATAATAATGTGCACATTTATTTGGCAGGTAGGAGAACTTAATATCTGGAGCTTCTATGATGGAATGTTTTAGTGAACCTCAATGACTGAGATTTGTTCCAAATCAATAAATTTTGAAAATACCTAAAATTCATTATGGATTAGTAGGTAAAGGGTTAGACTAATAATGAAGAAAATCTGATTTCAAGTCCTGCCTCTGAAACTAGTTGTGTGATCCTGGGCAAACCACTTTATCTCTGTGAGCCTTAGTTAGATAGAACATTACCTGGAATTTTACCTGACACAGTTTTAGTGTGGTTCAAATCAGATCATGTATATAAAATATAGCACTGAGTCTCTATCTTCTTCAGCAAGCCTCCTCAGGTCATTCCAGATGATATTTTTAAACACTATTTAGATATCAGATTTTATTACATAGAGACATAGTAGAGCTATAGTAGATAAAACTGACCTAGAGTCAAGAAGACATGTTCAAATTCCTCCTTTAACTCCGGAGGTTATGGAAAAGTCAATTAATTTAGCTTAGTCTCACTTTCTTCATCTGTAGTTTGGGCATAATATTTGCCATACTTACCTCACTTTTGGGGAGGTGTGAAGGGAGGGAGGTTTGAGGTTCAAATGAGATGTCTTTCAAGCACAATGAAAATTCAAAATACTATATAAATGGCAGTTTTTATTACTAATACTTATATTTTTATCAGTCCAGATGTGTGATTTCACTGGCATAGAGAACTACTAATAAGGAAATTTTCTCTGTTAATGCAAATCCTCAGCTGCAATCCAACTTAGAACCTTAGACAATTGTGTAAGAACATTGGCAACTGTCTAGCCCAGGGTCACCATATCCAGTATGTCAGAGGTCATATTTGAGCCCACGTCTTTCTTATACAGAGGTAAGTTCTCTACGCACTGTATCACACACTCAATACCAATTCAATTCACAATTCAATACCAATACTTTTTTTTTCATCTATGACTTTATTCTTGCCTTATATTGATTCTTAAAGGTAATAGATCATTTTTAAAGTCTTTTTGTGGAAGGGCAAAATTTGGATCAGACCTTCTATTCCCACTTACCAAAACATTTGAAATGTGTTAAATGTTTTAATATTTTATTTTGCACCTATAACCCATAGAGTAATAACAACCATCATAGAGACTTACCGCTTTGCAATGCTGTTTTAGCTGTCTTCCCAACCATTTGCCCTGGAGAAATGACCCCAAGGAGAAATGCATAAACTGCTTCATAAACAAGAGATGTTTCCAAATTTGGGGATGGGACATTTGCAATGAGTCCAGAATTTGCCTGAACTTGTGTTGAACCATTTTTCCTCTCTTTGCCTTTGAAGGGCTTTGCAGAGGTTGGTGGAACAGTGAAAACTTCCTTGCCACTGCATAATGAAGGCAGGCTGTTCCCTTGCTCCCGTAAACACTGGAAAGAAAGAAAACAGCTGGTGCATGAAAATAAGGCTTGCTCACACATTTCAAGATAACTTCCTTGAAGATACATCTTTAGATTATTCTAGCCCACAATCCTGCGGGCATAAATATGAAACATATTGAACAGTGCAGGGAGGGAGATTTGTTTTTGTATGTCAAGCAGTGTGTTCGGCCTAGCAGAAAGTTTCCTTATCCCTGTAGGCTCTCACAGGCTTGTGGGATAAAAGTGAGTTGTGCATCACTGGTTTGCTGTGGTCTCCCAAACCATATCAAACAGCCTATGACATGCTCTTCATTCAACAGATGGAAAATATAGCTTTGCCGGCTGGTGCCAGGAAGGGAGGATAGTTGGGAGAGGAGAATAGGGGGCCCAGAGATACAGACAGTCAATGTACATTCCAGTGAGTGGTTAATGGTCAAGAAAAGCAGGAGTTCACTGAGGCAAGACACCAAGGAATGTCCGAGTTGTTTTTGTGATTGATGGCCAGTAGAATGCCAAGGATCAAGAGAAAATAAGCACAAAAAGACATTTCACAAGAGAACACAAGGCATTAACAGTGAATATTATGCCTAACACTGATGATGATTTATCGTCTGGCTGGGAGACAAAACCACCAATCTGGTGCCGCTAATAATATGCAAACCATGGAAAACTCTTTTTTAAAATGACAAAGTACACAACAGCCACAAAGTTTCTTTTGGAAGTTTGCTTCCTCTTTCAAGATTTCATGTAATCATTCAATTTCCAAGGTCATCCATCTAGATAGAAATCTATGGTGCCAGTGTGGGATTGCAATTAGAGATATTTCCCAACCAGCAGTCCAGGCCAGACATCAAGGACTCACTTTAACATTTAACCAAAACACTAACTCCCTCTTACTTAAGCTACTCTTGAGTAGGGATACTTGTGTACTTTCTGATTTGTTTCCTTTCTAGAGGCTCATGAGGTGTCATTCTTTATCTAAACATTAACAACAACAGGAGACTTAATATAGCCTGTAGTATGATGTCATAATGCAAAAACTGCTCATCTGGCTAAAGCTTCTCTCTCCCACTCTCATCCTATTCCCTCCTCCTAGAAGAGGCAACAGGCTATCTACAGGGCAAGAGAATGTCCCCACACTACTCCCTGCATGAAGATATGTTCAGTCTCTGTATGGCTTGCATATTCCAGGGGCTGTTCAAGCTCATTTCTAGGGCATGACCCAAGGCAAGGAAAGTTGCAATCACAAAGCATGAAACTTGCATCCTTGGAATTTTTTCTTCTTCACCACTATAGAACTTGTGCAGAGTTAGGAGAAGTAGGGGTTTAAGAGTTGCAATCATTAGACTGGGCCTATATAGTCTCAATCACTTTAAACTATACAAAACAGAAAGAGGAATTTTTCTCAATTCTGTGTCTGAGAATGCATAATACTCAAAGGCTTGTCAACCTTATTAATGGGAACAGATTACATTTTTCTAAAAATCATTTCTGTATCCCTCAGAAGACAAGAAAGAACCTGAAACGTAGATGGTTGCCTGTTTTTCAGATTACGTACTTATTGGATATGTCTGAATTGAAGTCTCTTTGCCCTGCTGAAATACCCTCAATTTAATATTTGTACATGTACACTTTATTTTGTTAAGATTCACAGACATTCTATTTTTTGGGGGGTCCATTTTACAGAAATTCAAGCCTTGCATAGACACCAGTATGGTACTGTATATTTTTCAATAACACATTTTTACTGAGTTATTAAAAAACAATGAATATGCAAACACCCCAGAGTGTGTGAAAATGTGCAAACCTAGAACTATTAAAATTTATATTTTATGATTTTGGGAAGGATTCAAAATATTCTATATAGCTGAATGGGCAGAGGAAGGGGTACAGACTAAGTGCCATGTTTTACAATAGTGAATAAGGGAATTATCTATGGATTACAGATCAATTATACCAACTTCCATAACTGGAAAGGTTCTGGAATAGGTCATTAAAAATAAATTTGCAAACACCTGCAGAATTATAAGGTGTTAAATGGCACTGAGTGCAGATTTGTAAAAAGGAAATCATTCTAAATTCAATTTTCTTCTTTGATAAACCTCCTGACCCTGTATGGGGGTAAATATATGTTTTCCTTTGTCCTAAGTAATGTTGTTATTTTTAAAAAGAAATCATTTTCTCACTATTTTCTTTGACAAACAGGATCCTAATTTCCAGAGGATAAGTGAAACTGTTAAGGGAATAGGATAGTAATAGGAACCAGACCTGAGAGTTCACTAGTACAGGTGAAAAACAAGCAAATGGGATACTAAATTCTAGAATATAACTGGGAAGATTAGATGAAAATTCTTATACTTCAAGGATTTATAGTTTTGTTACTGTAAGTATATCCTCCCCGTTGGCTAATCATAACTGTTCAAGATCCTGGAATATGATCTTTAAGAAATTCTATGGCCAGAAAGTCATCTTCCCTATGAACAACCTGGTTATAGTTTTCCTCCAAACTTAAATGGAGTAGTTTGCACACAAAAGACATCCTCTAAATCTCTTCAACAGCCCCATATTTTTTTTAAAAAAAGCATTCCCAGTATAGAAGAATCTATGATGATAGATTTAGAGTTAGAAAAGTCTTAGAAGATATCAATTGACTCTTTCCTTTAATAAATGAAGTGAGAAATAGAGAATCAGTCAATAAGTATTTTATCACGTGCTTACTATGTGCCAGGCACTGTGCTAAGTGCTGGGGATACAAAAAAAGGCAAAAGACACTGACTAACCTTGAGGATATCACAACCTAATGGAAACTTAAAAGTGATTTGTTTAAGGTTTCCAGTCTTTAAAACCTCAGATCAGGTCTATGTCACACTGAGGCATTAGAAGAGTACTTTAGTAAAGTATAAAACTTTTCTATTATACAAAAATGTATTTGCTGTTTTCCTTCAGTCTCAAAATGACATCATTATGTCGCAGTCAAGTTGCAATGTGTATTGAATGTGGTTGATCTGACTAATATGAGCTCAGAAGCCTCTACCACCAGGTTAAGCACAAACAGTTTACATTAACATTTGGAGTGGAGATGTCTCTAAATTTGAGCATCTCAAGTTTCTTTTGAGCTACTCATAGAACACAGTGCCTTCTTTGATATGGGCATACCATGCTGGGTGGTCTTTTGCTAGTGTCTCCTATGTCACACAACTGATTCCAAGAATGTCCTTGAACTGCTTCTTCTAACCTCCATGTGAGCACTTGCCTTGTGAAAGTTCTCTATGAAATAGTATTTTAGGCAGTTGTATATCTGGCATTTGAAAAATCTGACAATCAGAGCTATGCCTCTGCAGTAGAATTTGAATGCTTGACAGTTTAGTTTGAGAAAGGATCTCAGAGTCTGGTACCTTATCTTGCCAGCTGATTTTAGAATCTTCCTAAGATAATTCAAATGGAAGAAATTCAGTTTTCTGGCATGGCGCTGATATACTGTCCAGGTTTCATAAACTGAATGAAATTTATTCAGTTATATGGCTAGAGAAGGTTATCCACAAGGAGTTAAAGGATGCCTCGATCATACATACCTACAAAAATTTCAATTTCATATTGGAAGAATAAAGATAGCCTGAGCTACCTGTGTATATCTTCTTTCTGTGATTCTGTTATGTACATAGAAGTGCCTCCAAAACTACCTGATACTGAACAAGTCCTGCATTCCTGTTCTAAATCCCACCAGGTTGCAATGTATTATCCTCATCATAAATTTCTATAATCTCTTTGCTAATATTTTTTTTATTTTTGTGTCAATATGAGGGAATGAGTCTATAATTTTCTTTCTCTGTTTTGGCTTTTCCTAGTTTAGGCATCAGCACAATATTTGTTTCATAAAAGGAATTTGTTAGAATTCCTTCTTTGCCTATTTTCCTAGTATTAGAAATAATAGTTTACATAGTATTAGAATTAATTGTTCTTTAATATTTGGCAAAATTCACTTGTAAACACATCTAGTACTGGAGATTTTTTCCCCCTTAGGTAGTTCATTGATGGCTTCTTCAATTTCTTTTTTCAAAAATATATTATTTCATCTTCTGTTAAGCTGGGCAATTTATATTTTTGTAAATATTCATCCATTTCATGTAGACTATCAGATTTACTGGCATACATCTGGGCAAAGTAGTTCCTAGTTATTGCACTAATTCCTTCATCATTTGTAGCAAATTTACCCCTTCCAATTTTGATACCGGCAATCTGATTTTCTCTATTTTTTTTAAATCAAATT
Organism: Gymnobelideus leadbeateri; assembly: GCA_011680675.1. Taxonomy (NCBI): domain Eukaryota; kingdom Metazoa; phylum Chordata; class Mammalia; order Diprotodontia; family Petauridae; genus Gymnobelideus; species Gymnobelideus leadbeateri. The sequence continues at coordinate 513,368 of WOXC01000460.1, forward strand.
AATCAAAGGTTTATCCATTTTTTGGGTGTTTTTTTCCATAAAACCAGATCTCAGTTTCATTTATTAGTTCAATAGTTTCTTAATTTTAACTTTATTAACCTTTTCTTTGATTTTCAGAATTTCTAATTTGTTATTTAATTGGGGATTTTTAACTCGTTTGTTTTTCTAGCTTTTTTAGCTGCATGCCCGATTCACTATTCTCTCTCTATATATATTTTATTCATGTAAGCATTTAAAGAGATACAATTTCCCTTAAGTACTGCTTTGGCTGCATCCCATACATTTTGATTAGGTTGTATAATTTTTGTCATACTTTTTGATCAGATTATTGATTTTTTTTTCCTATGGTTTGTTGTTTGATCCACTCATTCTTTTGTTGTTGTTTCGCTTTGTGGGGGTCAATTGGGGTTAAGCAACTTGCCTAAGGTCACACGGCTAATAAGTGTTAAGTGTCTGAGGCCAGATTTGAGCTCAGGTCCTCCTGACTCCAGGGCTAGTGCTCTATTCACTGTGCCACCTAGCCACCCCAATCCACTCATTCTTTAGGATTAGATTGTTTAGTTTCTTATTAATTTTTCATCTTTCTTTCCTTTGTTCTTTATTACTTATAATTTGTATTGATCATGATATAAAAAGGATGAATTTAATATTTCTGTCTTTCTGCATTGGATTGTGAGGTTTTATGCCACAATACATGGTCTCTCTTTGTGTAGATACTATGTGCCACTGGAAAAAAAAAAAGTATATTCTTTTCTTTCCCCATTCAATTTTCTCCAGAGGTCTACCATATCTAATTTTTCTAAAATTCTACTCACCCCCTTAACTTCTTCCTTGTTTATTTTGTGGTTAGATTTATCTAGTTCTAAGAGGGGGAGATTGAGGTCCCCCAGCTGGTAAAGTTTTGCTTTCTATTTCTTCCTCTAATTCATTTGGTTTCTAATCTAAGATTTTGGATACTGTATCACTTAGTGAATATATGTTAAGCATTGATATTACTTCATTGTCTGTGATACCTTTTAGCAAGATGTCATTTCCTTCTTTATGTCTTTTAATTAAATCTATTTTTGCTTTTGCTTTGTCTGAGATCAGGATTGTTGCCACTGCTTTTTTTTTTTTACTTCAAATGAAGCATAATATATTCTGCTTCGGCCTTTTACCTTTGCTCTGTGTGTGTGTGTGAGTTTGTGTGCTTCAAATGTATTTGTTATCAAAAATGTATTGTAAGGTTCTGGTTTTTAATCCACTCTGCTGTTCACTTCTGTTTTATGGGAGAGTTCATCTTATTCACATTCACAGGTATGAATACCAACTGTGTAATTCCCTCCATCCTGTTTCCCCCCATTTATACTTTCCTCTATCCTTTTCCCATCCCTCATCACCAGTGTTTTGCTTTTAACTACTGCCTCCCTTCTCATGACCAATAAGGTGTAAATAATTGATATCAGTTCTTTTCTCAAGCTAGCATATCAATAAGAGGAGATGATATCAAGAATGTAAGAGAAGGACCAAGAGGAAAAGAAATGGAAGTGGAAGAGAGAAAGCATAGAAACTGGGAAGTAGAGAACGCTGACAATCAAAATATCTCCTTGTGAATATCACTTCTCCCCAGACAGAGAAAATTTTGTCAAACTTGTATAAGGAAAATAAAGGGGGAAAGGAGAGACAACCCAAACTGTTTTTTTTTTTAACTCCATCCACTATTATCCAAATACTCTATCTTCTCCCTCCTTTTCCCCACCCTCAAAAGACTGGACCCAAGCTAAAAAATAAAAATCAATTTGTAAAGCTTAAAAACAGATGTCAGGTCTAAGTTTCAAATGGTATAATTTTTTTTAAAGTTCAGCTCAATGTGATTTTAACATATGTTTTTGCATTAAGCTTATTCCCTTTACTTGTCTGTGACTGACCCTTCCAAAAATGATTTAGTTTTCCTTCATTGCAGTCATAAAACATGAAATTATTTTATGTATGTATGTATGTGTGTATATATATATATATATATATATATATATATATATATATATATATATGTATGTTCCTGTGTGTACATGTGTGTGTTACTGGAAAGTATTGGAAAGAATATCACAAATGTGAGCTCAAATTTTCATTGCTATCAGAAGATATTCTGTCTAATAAAAAGAATTGTCATGCTCAATTTAGCTACACTCAATTACATTTTAAAGTTCCTTTGGAAAATAACAAATGATGGGACTGCTAGGTGGCACAGTGAAGAGACCACCAGCCCTGGAGGCAGGAGGAAAATAACAAAGCTTTAAAAATATTTTAGGGACTCTTAAGACCCCACATAAAGAAGTTCACAGAAAAATATCTGCTGTAGCATATCAATTTCAATTCTTTCTATATTTTTCACCAGTGTAGCATTTGAAAGGAAGTGTGATGTACTGAGGAGAGAGGTACCCTCCATAAGAAAGTACTATGTTCAAGTCCTGTCTATGATACATCTTGGCTGTGTGTCCATGTGAATATCACCGAACCTCTGACTGTTCTGGACAAATATCTACTATTCTAAGTAGCAGAACACTTTTTCATTTGCAGCTTTGGTAGAGGAAGTTCCTTAGTGAGAGATCAAATCAACTAACAATCTTTTTTTAAGTGCTTACTAGGTGCAAGGCTAGATATTGGGGGTGCAAAGACAAAAATGAAACAATCCCTACACCCAAGGAGCTTATATTCTACCAGGGAAGACAAATATGTACATATAAAGAGATACACAAAATAAATATGAGGTGGTTTGGTGTGAGGGAAGAAGTAACAGCATCTAGGGGGATCAGAAAAAATCCATGTGGAAAATAGTGCTTAATCTATACAGCATTTCAAGAGGCAGCCATAAGAAGGTAGTATAAAGGCACAGAGATAGAAAATGGCAGGGGGAGGTGGGGACTCTATATGAGGAACAAGCCCAAAATTAGTGTGGCTTTGACTATAAAGTTTTATATGTCATGGAAATTACAGGTGTATACTCACATACATATATACCATACTGTACACATATAGACACATATATGTATATATGTCCACATATTGAAATATAAACACATGCACATACATATAAGCATATATACATTCATGAATGTATATATGTGGATATATACACATATAAATATAGGCATGTGTGTATGTGTATGTATGTGTGTGTAGTGGATCTCTATCCAAATAAAATGGCTATTATGGAAGATAAACAACTTGCTAATAGGCTTCCTAATGGAAAGACTACCAGTTTCAAAATTAGAAAGTCTCAGTTGGTGCAAATTCTAGATCTGACTCTTAATATGTAACTTTGAAGAAGTCACTTAACTTTGCAGTTAAAAGACCTGATAAAGGACACTTTGCATAAAATGAAAGTGTTATATGTATGTTAGCTATAATCATTAGGTGGTAAAACATAGCATTGCTATGAGGAATGGGTAGGAGCAAAGTTCTGTTTTGTTGTATAATTATTGTCTACCAAGCAGTGAATTAAGGAGAAAACATTTTGAAGACAAGCAGAAACAGAGTTGGCTACCCCAGAGAAAGAAGAAAATTATAAAAAACAAAAACCTTGAAAGAGAAATTAAAGTCACTAAATTGAATATAAAGCATATTCTTTGTTTAGACAGTATTTCACCTACATCAATAAAAACAAGGATATTGTGGGCCTTGACATCAATTTGAAAAGTGAAATCCAATAACAAAAGTACATAGGCAGACAGGTGACATGGTGGAGAGAATGTGGATCTTGGGAGTCAGAAAGACCTCAGTTTGATTCTGCATTAGGCACTAACTATGAGACCCTGGGCAAGTCTCTTAACTTCTCTGTGTCTCAGTTTCTCTACCTGTAACATAATCAATAATATTTCAATGATTATTAATAAATATTCCCAAATAAATAAAAGTGAGGAAAAGAATTGCACTTATATCAAAGAACTGCTATGGAGAATCAAATGTAAAGTACTTTGCAAATTTCAGAGCACTATATAAATGTTATTTATATTGTGAGGTCAAATGATTTTAGTAAGATTAATTTTTAAAATCCAGTTTCTTTCCATTGGTATCTAGATTGGATTTAAGATTCTTTAAAGTAAAAGACAAAATTAGTACAATTAAGTGGAAAAGAAAAATGGGGTCTACATGGTCTTGAAACCTGCCAATGAAAAATGAAAATTTCAGGTAGTAAAGATGATTAATTTATATTACAACAAATATCTAGATATTTGGAAATACCTGAAGATTTATTGAAGATTTCACAGGTTATTCAAAATAGTAGCTACTGTATAAACATAGGAAAGAGAAAAGGGAAAATAATTGTTTTTCTTTCATAAAAACCAAAGCCAATGAAAGAAGGACAAAATTTATTGGAAACCATAATACAAAACAATTGTAGGTATTTTTACTCTACCTCACCCCCACCCATCCACAAAGATAACAAAGTTAAAAGAGACAAAGCTAGATTGTAGTCTTGTGGTAGTGTCTCACTGTTATATGAAGAAATAGAGATAATCTTTGTAATAAATAAACATATTTTTCTTGAAGATAATGACCATCAATAGTTGCTAGATTTTGGAGATTTAACCATTGTCTTCCCAGAAATTAAATAATATAAGAGAAAAGTGGATACCAAGAAAAAAAGGCTATTCTCATTCAGAAGCAGTATAGCATTGTACAGAAAAGATAAAAAAAGCTATGATTTAGTTATATCATGGGCTTTAAAATAATCATTTATTGTAAGTTATTTTCCCAACATTAAACTTAATGTTGCATTTAGAACAATTGTCCAATCTATAATTTGTAAAAAAAACAGAAGACTCAAAGTATTATAGCAATAGCACTAAAGCCATTATTTGACCTGAATAATTCACAATTAGAATACTGAATGAAGCTTTAATGTGTATGAATTCTTTTTACTTTCATAGCTTATTTGTTAACCATAGGAGGTGGGTATTTAATCTGTCAAACATTTGTAAAACACCAAAAGCATTGTGACCTTTGACCTGGATCACTGAAATGGTACCCGGTTCTAGTGACTTTTTTGTATTCACCCAGCAGGTTTCATACGTTTGTACCATGCCTTATGAGGCATGCAGATGGAGTATGATCTTTGACTTCTGACCACCTGTGTCCCATACTTTTTGTGTGAAAGAAATAAATGACAGCCTTAGAGATTAAGACCAGCACACTAGTCTTCTCTCTCTCTCTCTCTCTCTCTCTCTCTCTCTCTCTCTCTCTCTCTCTCAGTCAGGTGTATTGCCAGCTGAATTGAAAGACCCATGGGTGCTATAACTTATAACTAATTTCCTCCCCAACTTAAAACATATAGCAATTCATGGGTTACCAACCAATTATCTTAACAATTCACAAATGAGTTTCTTTTTTTCAAACTATGAGGAGACAGGATCTGAATGCTTCTGTATATCTACACATGCAAAAATAAAATCTGACTACATTGTTTAGATATATCTCTTTAATACACAGGCATATCCCTTTAATTACCTCATGTGTTTTCCATATTAATGTCATCATCATCTTTTAAAAATCAGGATCATTGACATTTTGGAATGCTGTTTGTGTCTTTGCAACTGGGATTTATATTACTATTCCAGAACATATCCTGGGAGTAATATCTGAAGATTCCTTTGAGAAGAAACTTCATTTGAACAGATCCTACAAAGTCCTAGCTGAGTAAACAACTACAGGGCTTCCACACAATAACAAGGAACAAAATTTGAAGTGATTTCCAGGCTTTTCACATGGGAGACTAGTGTTATTGTGTGTTTACATCTTTGCAATAAGATAGATTGAAAGGGGACATAGCTACCCATGAAATTCAGTTTATTGTTTCAAAAAGGTTTTTTTGTAAACATTGCTCTTTTTTTTTAACAAAAAGGCCTTCATAAAAAGCTTTATATGACATTAGTTTAGTGGAGGTGTGGCATATTGATGGACTCCCAGTCAGAAAACTTGGGCTCAAATTATGGCTATGCTATGAACTCACTGTCATGTGAGGCAAGGAAATAAACCTGTCAGAGTTTCTGCAGCCTTAACTGTCAAATGGGGATAAGAATTCTTGCCTTACATGGATACTTAAGGTAAATACTTTATAAACCCAAAAGCTCTGTAGAAATATGGGCTAGTTTTATAATTGTAGGACTATTGGAACAAGATGGTATGAAATTCATCTGGTCTTATTGAACATGATTGAACTCAGCATACAGGGTTGAAACCATGTTTCCCATTCCCCTTAATACACAGGCTTCTCCAAGAGTCAATGACAATTAAAAAAAATTTTTTTTTTGTAATCATGGACTCATAGATCAGGATTGCAGACAGAAAACCAGAAAGGACTATAGAATTCATCTTTTCTGAACTGATTTTACATCAGAGGAAACTGTGAATCATAGATGTGAAGTGAAGTGACCAAGGTCTCACAGGTAATCCTAGTATTCTCTTTTGTCCTAGTGATATGGAATTCACTCTGATCTTTCTGTATTAAATTGTAAGTGCTTTGATTCCTCTATAGATCTACCAACATAAAAGCTTCTCCCCTCTTTCAAGGAAATAATAATTGTGGAAGTTAAAAATGTACATTTTAAAGTTACAGAATATCATAATCTTAAAAATACTTCTCAATTTTCCATAAACTGAAAATTTTTACAATCAGGCATGAACAGTTTACCTGGGAATTTATTTTTCTTTACCATTTCTTAATTTTAAAAATGCACAGTAAGTTGACAGTGGATCCATGGAAGTTATTTTTATTATGCTATCTAATATTATATCTAGTTTATTTTACCCTACCAATTCACTCAACAAATATTTATTAAATGCTTTCTAAGTTCAAAGAACTATGTTTGGAAGAGAAGCAAAGTTTAGTTATGATATGATCCCTTACCCTTATAAAGCTTACCACTTATCATACAATACGGTAATAAGATGCAGAGAGGTACTTATATATTGTAGGTATATTGGAAAGGAACAAAAAAGGTTTGATATCTAAAGGAGAAGGTTGGTACCAACCAAGGGAATCAAGAAAGTGTTAGAAGAGTTGGCATTATATTGGGTTTTTAAAGAATGGGAGGGATTTAACAGGTAAAGAGATAGGTAGAGGACATACCTCAGACACTCAGTAATCATGTAGGCCTATTCACTGAATGGTCATTATCTCACTCAATGTAAGAACCTGAAAAGGCCTCACCCTAAAACTGTCAGGGTATCCCATTGCATCCTAGGCTATCTCGTGTTGCCCTGATGAATACCTGGCCACTAGACCCAGATGACTCACAAGGAGAAAGTGAGGCTGGTGACCTTGCACAGCTCTCCCTCACTCAAATCAAAGTCAACTGCAAGTCAGGTCATCATTTCCCTCATGGCCCTCTTTGAAAATGAAGGAGAAACACAACCTGTGAGTACTCTGAGCTGCCTGAATGGGGACCCAACTAATTGGGTAACTCAGTTCATCTTTTCCCTCTCCTTTTTCCTCTCCCTGTCCTTTTCCCCAAAGGAAGGTAAATTTTGATGGCCAGAAGCTGCCCAGCTAACTTGGGGTTTACTAACTAGATTCCTTCCTCTTCCTTCCTTCCTTCCTTCCTTCTTTCCTTCCTTCCTTCCTTCCTTCCTTCCTTCCTTCCTTCCTTCCTTCCTTCCTTCCTTTCTTTCTTTTTCTTTCTTTCTTTTTTCTTTCTCTCTCTCTCTCTCTCTCTCTCTCTCTCTCTCTCTCTCTCTTTCCTTCCTTCCTTCCTTCCTTCCTTCCTTCCTTCCTTCCTTCCTTCCTTCCTTCCTTTCTTCTCAAATACCAAACCTTACACCCATTTCACTCTGGAGCTCATGGACTGAACTACAATAGTTCCCTACCCAGGCAACACTTAATGGCTATATTTTGGGCCCTCCTGGCTCACAGTGAATGTCAGTAGCACTCTTTTGACTAGCAACCCTAAGGGTCTTCCCCACCCAGTTTGATTGTTTTTTTTTTTTTAATTAAAAGGGCCATACCTTGACTCATTTCTTCTTCTTCTTCTTCTTCTTCTTCTTCTTCTTCTTCTTCTTCTTCTTCTTCTTCTTCTTCTTCTTCTTCTTCTTCTTCTTCTTCTTCTTCTTTTTGGAGGGCAATTGGGATTAAATAACTTGCCCAAGGCCACATGGCTAGTTTTTGTGTGTGTGTATAAGTGTCTGAGTCTGGATCTGAACTCAGGTCCTCCTGGCTCCAGGGCTGAACCTCTACTCACTGTGCCACCTAGCTGCCCCAGAATAATATATTTCTAGTAATATAATATATATATATATATATATATATATATATATACACATATATATATATAGAGAGAGAGAGAGAGAAATACATACACATATACTTACACAAAAGTTAGATAGACAGACAGACAGATAGACAGATAGTTGAAAAGCTGTTCTTTTTTGTAGGCACCCTTGAATTTCAAGCTTAGGAGATTCAAACATTACTTAATAAAAAATAGGTAATCACTGAAATGTTATGATCAGGAGAACAGCATAATCAGTAGTTCATAAGATGATGTTATGAGATACAGGGAACCTTAGGGATCATCTAGTCCAGCCCTGTCATTTTCCAAATGAGAAAAGGAAGACCCAGAGATGTGAAGTGATTTGCTCAAGGTCATGAAGGGAGTACAAGGCAGATCTGGAAATCAAAGTAAGGTCTTTTAACTCCAAAAATAATGTTTATTCCACTGAATGGTATTATTAATAAGAAATATTATTTGGGGGCTTGTGCAGTGTTGTGTAGCGGATACAGAGCTGACCTCAGAGACAAAAAGATTTGAGTTCAAACATCCATTTGATATATACTGTGTGACCCTGGGCAACCCTCTCAGAACCTTATAAATTACTCTCTGTGACTGTAAGCTGCAGGAGAGAGGCTGAGTTGTATTAGTTGGGGGAGTTCATTCCCAGAAGTATCCTAAAATAATGGAACTTCAGGTTCTGTCCTTGTCTCTTACCTATTTTTCTGGTGGTAGCACAGCAATGGATTTCAAAGTGGAAGCAGGATGACTTGTTAGGTGGCTATAGCTAAATTTCAGGCAACCATAGTGGTAACAAAGGCTTGCACTGGGTTATGATACTGGTATTAAGAAGAAAATGATGGGAGGCAGAGCCAAGATGGCAGAGTAGAAATAGCATTTCCAAGGTGCTCTCCCCCACACCACTTCCAAACAATGTAAAAGGTGGACTCTGAACACCTTCTGGAGCTCCAGCACCCACAGAACGACACAGAGAAGCTAACCTCCTGCTGAGGACAGCCCAGCAGCCCTGCAGGGTGCGGCCAGCACAGCACAGTGCAATGCTCTGGGAGCCGAACACAATGCTCTGGGAGCCAGGCCCTGGCCCATGTGAGCTGCTGTTTTAGCACCAGGGTGGCCTGGCCAGCAGCTGGCTGGAGGGACCCCAGGACACCAGCAGCTGTGGCAATTCCAGAGTTATCAACACAGATATGCCTAGGACAAAATGAGAGGTTGGTGCCCTATGGACTTTGGGACCACTATTTGGGGAATGCTTTGGCTTCTTTCCCTGGGGGCAAGAAGCCACTGAGGAGCCGAGGCACAGAAGCCATTTTGCAGCTTCAGTGGCAAATTCAGCTTCTGGTTTGTGAACTGTATGGGAGATCCAGCAATCAGTATGGGGGTTAATCATTCTTGCTTTACTCTTCTTGGATCTGGATTGTGGTCTGGGGGGCATGTCTGTGGTGGTTATCCAGCTTGCAAGAGCAAGCGGATGCTTTACAGAGGCCACCCAACTAATACCTCCAGAAGTTGTGAAGACCCCAATGTTTGGGACAGAAGCTCCCCTGTCTGGTGTCAGAGTCCTTCTGTGGCAATGAGCCCAAAAATCAAGTAAAGTGGCAACATGCCAAGGCAAAGGAAACAAAATATGCAGAAAAACGCAACATTAGACTCATGTTTTGGGGGCAAAGAGGAATGAAGCATGGAACAGAAGGAGGTCTGTGAGGTCCGAATTCCTGCACCAAAAGCCCCAAATGAAAATATGAGTGGGTTGCAGGCCATAGAGGACCTTAAGAAGGATTTTAAAAACCAAATAAGAGAATTGGAGGAAAAATTTGGAAGAGAAATGAGAAGGATGCAGGAAAAGTATGAAATGAGGGTCAACAGCCTGACTGAGGAAAACAACACCTTAAAAAATAGACTAACTCAAATGGCAAAGGAGGCTCAAAAGGGCAATGAGGAGAAGAATGCCTTAAAAAGCCGAATTTGCCAGATGGAAAAAAAGAATCTCAAAAGCTCACTGAGGAGATTCATTCCTTCAGAGTTAGACTGGAACAAATGGAAGCTGGTGACTTTATGAGAAATCAAGATGCTGTTAAACAGAACCAAATAAATAAAGAATAGGAGGCAATATGAAATATCTCATGGGGAAAACCACTGACCTGGAAAATAGATCTAGGAGAGACAATCTAAAATTATTGGACTACCTGAAAACCTTGATCAAAGAAAGAACCTAGAAATCATCCTTCAAGAAATTCTGAAGGAAAATTGCCCTGATGTTTTAGATGCAGAGGGGGAAATAGAGGTTGAAAGAATCCACCAATCACCTCCTGAAAAAGATCCCAAAAAGAAAACTCCAAGGAATATTATAGCCAGGTTCCAGAATTCCCAGATCAAGGAGAAAATACTATAAGCAGCCAGGAAGAAACAATTTCAATATTGTGGAAACACAATCAGAATAGCACAGGACCTGGCAGCTTCTACACTGAGGGATTGAAGGGCATGGAATATGATATTCCAAAGGGCAAAGGACCTGGGATTAAAACCAAGAATCACCTACCCAGCAAAACTGAGTGTCTTGTTTCAGGGGAAAATATGGTCATTCAGTGGAATAGAGGACTTTCAAGCATTCTTGAGGAAAAAACCAGAGTTGAATAGAAAATTTGACATTCAGACACAAGAAGCAAGAGATGCTTGAGAAGGTAATCAGGGAAAAGAAATCAAAAGGAACTTATCAATGTTGAACAATTTACATTCCTACATGGAAAAACAATATTTTTGACTGATGAAACCTTCCTCATTATGAAAATAATTGAAGAAGGGTATATGGGCATATGAATACATATGTGAATGGGTGTATATATGTTTACAGGTATACATGGATAGAGGGCACAAGTTGAATTTGGTGGGAAGAGAGGATACTTAAGGGGTGAAGTCAAGAGGTGAGAGAGGAAAGTGGCAAGAGGAGATGGGGAGAGACAGGGTAGGGTAAACTATCTCATGTAGAAGAGGCAAGGGAAAGTAGTTGCAGGGGAAGGGAAGAACAGGAAGGCAAAAAGGCAAAATCATATTCTCATTGAATTTGGCTCAGGGAGAGAATGACATGCATACTAAATGGGATATCTCACTCTGCAGGAGAGTAGGGGGAAGGGGGATGAGAGGGGGGATGATGGAGGGACGGGCATTCTTGGGGGAGGAGAGGTTGGAAGTACCCACTTTCAAAGAGGGACAGGATCAAAGTAGGGAATGGACCAGGTGCGGGGTGGGATGGGTGGGAGGGAAATATAAGCAGTCTTTTACAATATATCTACTATGGTAATGTTTTGCATAGCTATACATGTACAACACATACTGAATTGCTTATCTTACCAGAGGGAGTGAGTGACAATGGAAGAAGGGAATGGATCTGAAATTTGAAGTTTTAAAATTAAATGTATCATGGGCGGCTAGGTGGCGCAGTGAATAGAGTGCCGGCCCTGGAATCAGAAGGACCTGAGTTCGGAGCTGGCCTCAGAAACTTAATCCACACAAACAAAAACCTAGCCATGTAACCTTGGGCAAGTTACTTAACCCCAATTGCCCTAAAGGGGTGGCTAGGTGGCACAGTGAGTAAGAGCACCGGCTTCGGAGTTGGGATGACCTGAGATCAAATCCGGCCTCAGAAAATGAGCACCCACACAAAAATAATACTAGCCATGTAACCTTGAGCAAGTTACTTAACCCCAGTTGCTTTAAAAAAATTAAATGTATCAAATGTATATAAATACTATTATTAATAGTATTTTGCATGTAATTGGGAGATAAGATGTGCAGGCATTGGGGCACAGAGATTCACCTTGCCCTAATGGCAAAGTTGAAGGGGGTATGGGAGAAGATATGGGAGAGAGCAGATTGGATGAGGGGATATCTTGTGGGACTGCTATTCTGGGGTGGAGGGTAGGGGAAAAATGGGGAAAAATTGTAACTCAAAATCTGGCAGAAATGAATGATGTAAACCAGAAGTTAATAAAGCATTTGTTAAAATAAAAAAAAATTTAAAAAAAATTAAATAAAAATTTAAAAAAAGAAGAAAATGATGAGTGGCAGGGTTGATGAGGAAGCAAAAATGATAGGACTTGGTAACTGATTAGAAATGAGAAGAGAAAGACTGGGGATGCATCTAAAATCCTGTTTAAGATTTATAAGGCTGTTTCCATTTTAAAGGATATCGTTTATAAAAAATGAGACAGAATTCCCCCACTTCAAATTCATATTTTTTTCTAGTAGCTCTCTCAAAAAAGTAAGCAGGCAGCTAAGTAGCACAGAGGATAGAGGGCTGGACTTTGAATCAATCAGAGCTGAGTTAAATGTAGCCTTAAACACTCACTAGTTGTGTCCCTAGGCAAATCACTTAACCTGTGACTACCACTGTTTCCCCATTTTCACACAATAAACCTGACAAGTACGTGATACAAATATTATTGTCCAGTAATGGTAATGAAATTTGAAGATCCCTTTGTATTGGAAAGCTAAGAGGTACTTAGCACCTTGTTTCAAATTAAGCCTCTGTTAAAGAAACAGAAGGTATGACCCCCTTTTGCTGATGTAGCAGGAAGGGGCTTAATGGGAAGTATCTATACCATATTTAAGGAAGAGCACTAGCTGGACAGTCAGAACTTCTTGGGATGAGCACCTGAAGGCTGGGCTGCTTCTGCTGGAGAGGAACTTCCATGGAGAAAGTGATTTTGATTTTGAGAATGAAGCTGCTGAAGACTTTGGATGACCAGCTGGAGCTACTGAGGAAGCATGACCATGGTGTCAGTATTCTGTACAAAGGTTTTTATGGCTGTGTTAATGTGTATGAATGTGCTTGTGGCTTTGTTAAGCCTTGTCTTCCCAGGAACAGAGACTGTGAAGGATTTGAGATGTACTGGACAATGTGGGCTCCAATGTGCAGCAGGAACTGCACAGAGAACTGGACAAGGAACTGGGAGCTGTCTTTCTTTGAATTCAGGTGGCAGTTGGTTAGATTTGGGTGGGAGCTGGGACCATGGAAGAGGAATCATGGAAGCTGAAAGCCTGCCCCGAGTCAAGATGAAAAAGACCTCTCTGTGGATACTGAGTAGTGACTGATGATTGAATAGTGACTGATGACTGAATGGTGAATGATTTTGAACTTAGTGTGCCCCCTGGGTGAAGGATTTTGTTTTGTACTTCATGATTGAATGATTGAGTTACCAAGTGATTGACTAAATAAATGACTGTACTTTGTTTAAAACTATGTGAACACTTTGGTGAAAACTATGTGGCCATTTTAGTGATAAGTTGCTGAACTATTGTGTCATTTTGAATGCTGTGTTTTGATTTTCTGTGAATGTTTTGCTCTGATTTGTTTTTGAATAAATAGAGAGATCACTATACTATGTAATTAGAACCTTGAAAGCTGTTTACAGCCACCATCCTCTAGAAAGCTGCTCATGTGTGGCTTTATATATCCCCATTTTTACTCCTGAAAAAATTAAGGAAGATAAAGTGAAATCTATAACACTGTCTATCTCATGGTTTTATTCACAAAATCAGAGCTGATAATTGATCAGTACCAGATTTGTAGATCCAAGGCCTTGTGATTGTGGGCCCAGCATTCTTCTCACCATATCATGCTGAATATATTGATGGACTAATTCAACATACTGTCAATGCATCTGCATATCATAATTTCATCAACCTATGTTTTGTAAACAGTTTGGTTTTTTGCTGGTGTGGTAGGTCAAAAATAATTTATTAGTGACAGCATGAATTTCATTGAATTGTCTTGGTAGTGTTCTGGGGCTTAATGCAGTTTTTGCATTACTATCTATAAATACTAAAAAGTACTTGGAGAAACTTACCTTTCGTATGAAATACTTGTTCTGGGAAGATTCTGTGAAGGACAGCCTCCATGATGTTTACTGTAAGCAAACAATGGTTCTATGTTTTATGACTCATTTTATGAGATATTGACTCAACAGGACACTGAACAAAGTTGTTGTGATTCAGTGTTGTCCATCATCACATCCCTATAACTCTTCTGCATTTTCATATGGATATGGGGCATGCCATTTTTTGATAAAAGCCTTTCAGATTACATTTTGTTTAGTTGAATTTTTATCCTTTTTTTGCATCAAAACACTAGAATTTCAAAAAGGTAGCTGAGTGAATGCCAGTCATAATTAAGGTCACATTCCTTTCATAACTTAAAAATGGCAATATTTGTGTCTAATTAAATATAAGAACAATAATAGTAAAAATGGCAAAAAAAAACACATAAGGAAAATTCCATAGAGAAAACCATTAGAGCTTCTAAACAAATTGATAAACAAAAAAGAATAAAAATTAAGAAATGCTATAAACAAATGCAATAAAATTTTTTTTCAAATTAAATAATGCTATATTCACTATAGTTAGGTTATCAGAATGAGATGAGAAAAACAATCTCCAGTGTGGTTGAGAAGTTTGACAAAAGAAAGAGATTAAAAAGCAAAATTAGCACTCTTCATATTTTCAAAAAGAAAATCAATTGTCTAACACAGAAAGTAGAGGGTATACACAAATAGAGAGAGACATGTATTCAACAAATCCTTTATGGACTAACTAGAGCCAAAAAAAAGACAGAACAAGCTTACAAATTATTCTATAAGAATGTAATGGAGGGGCAGCTAGGTGGCGCAGTGAGTAGAGTGTTGGCCCTGGAGTCAGAAGGACCTGAGTTCAGATCCGACCTCAGACACTTAACACATGCAAAAAACCTAGCCGTGTGACCTTGGGCAAGTTACTTAACCCCAATTGCCCTCCAAAAAAAAAAAAACAAAAAAAAAAACAAAAAAAAAAAACAAGAATGTAATGGAAAAATTGTGCATCATAAAAATAAGTAAATATGAGAAACTGCAAAACATGAGAGGATATGTATGAATGGATAAGTAACAAAGTAAACAGGAGGAAAATAATATACACAAAACTATAATACTGTAAATGGAAATAACAAAGAATAAAGAGAATATTGTTTATAATGTTATAATGTCCAAGTTTGATCCAGAAAAGTGTTACAGAAATGTTTCTCCCTCTCTTTTCTTTAGAAGTGGGGGACTGTGTTTGTGTTATAGTGCATATATTCTTAAGGTTATTAATATGTTTACTGACTTTACTAAACTGCCTTTTTCCCCTTTGTCACACACACACACACACACACACACACACACACACACACAAAATGGCTCCAAGGGTAGCAGAGGGAGAATCTATATGTTCAAAATTTAAAGTGATATAAAAATAAAAAATATAGAAAAAATAGAGTAAAAATTCTTTGCAGATATTTTCCATTTTCTTCTATTTGTTCTCTCACATTTACTCTTTTATGCCTTAAATGCTAATTTTGTTTAACTGGGTCTATCACCAAGTTTTATTTGAACACTCCATTGGTTTTACAAATGAGTAGAAATACATACATATTTATATACATGATGTATGTAGGTATATAAATTAAAAGGTAGATAGATAGACAGATTGATAGATGGACAGATAGATAGATAGATAGATAGATAGATAGATAGACAGACAGACAGACAGACAGACAGACAGATAGATAGATAGATAGATAGATAGATAGATAGATAGATAGGTTTGTTAAACTGCCCTGCCTTTTACAGTCATATCTCTCTGATAGATAGGTTAAACAATTACTAAGAAGTTTCTTAGTTTTTTGGTTTCCACTTTACAGTAAATAATTTGTATCGACTAAACTTATATATGAAATTGGTAGTCTCTTGTTCTTTATTATGCCCAAATCCTATTTTTTATTATCAACAAGTTGCTTTTACCTGGTCATATATAAGTTGCTTCAACTTTACATTATATATCTTTTCTTATTTCTCTTTTTCTTGCTTTGTTCTAATATGATCTTTGTTCTAAGTAATCAGTTCTCTGACTACACAAATGGCTGATCCTTATATCATCAATGAGTCACACTCTGTTAAAACTGAAAAAAAGCTTATTTTTGCGATGTTGTTCTGAACTCACTTGGTTCAGAGCCAATTTATTCTTCCCATGAAGAAAGTCAAAATATATAACTATAAGACTTCCTGTAGTATACAAACCTTCTCACATAGTACAGGAGGTTTCTTGAGTACTCTTTTTGCTCAAGCCATCTTTTCCGAAATATTTTTCACCATCTTCATATATTCCCTACATTGAAGTAACAAAGTATCAAATATGATGATTTAATATGTAAGGTTATATTAGCATGAAATTCTTCATCAAATTTCTCTAATTCCTTTATCTTCTGCAACAGATGTTAGTATCTATGTTGCAATTATTTTCATGGTGTCTTTTTTTTAAATGCTTATCATAAGTATTATAACAGAAGATGACCAAATACATCATGAAATTATATTTCTGGTTTCCTTTGGGAAAAGCATAAAACCAATTTCATCATTTGACCAATGTTTCCAATTGGCTGAAGTCTCTTTCTTCTGGTGTCCCTTATATTGAGAATGGCAGAGAAAGGTAAGTAGGAAATGTAGGAGAAAATATTTATTATTCCTTGGTTTTCACTTGCTGCTTCATTCAGGGAGACAAATAAAGTGGAGAATCTACAACAATGATGACCTAACAAGACTACCCTTGATGAAAAACAACAGATGCTGGCCATCAAAAAGGAATCAGGTGGGAAAATCTCTAGGACCTCTTGAAGTAGAGAGTAACAACAAAGCTAATCAGAGCCAGGTTGGAGAAAAGTCCCTAGTCCTGACAGCAACAGAAGAAAAGGGTCCTTCACAGCTCTTTGTCACACCCTTCACTCAACACATATACACATAGTGAGATGACACAATGGATAGCAATTGGTTCTTGGAGTCAGGAAGACCTGAGTTTGAGTCCCTCCTTAGACACTTAATAGATGTGTGATCCTGGGAAAGTCACTTAATCTTTTTTTGTGTGACTCAGTTTCCTTTTCTGTAAAATGGATACAATAATACGACCTTCATTAAAGGGTATGTATGCAGATCAAATGAATGGGTTTATAAAGTACCTGAAACATAGTAAATGCTTAATAAGTGTTTCCTTACTTCCTTCTTTCCTTCCTTCTCTACTAATACTCTACTTCTATGGAGCACCTAGGAAAGAAAAGCCACATGAGTGACCTGGATCTGAAAGAGTTATATCCCATTCAATCTCTATCATACTCTATCCCTTGCTAGTACCTAGTATATCACACGATCATTTATTTAGATCTGAAAGGGATCTTGAAGGTTGAATTCAATTCATTTATTGTACAGATGAGGGTACTGAGAGAGATTGAGTAACTTCCCCAGGATCATTCAGCTACTATATATCTAAAAAGAATTTTAACTCATATTTTCTGACTCTAAGTCCAGAATTCTATCTACTACCACCTACCTATAATGTAGGTAAGAGGAGAAATAAGAATTATCTGTCCTAAAGCAACGAAGAGAGACATGTTGCTAGAATCAAAGATTAGAACTCTGAATATTCTATTTCATAGAAACATTATTATATAAGGTATAATAGTAGCAGTCTCCCTATATCCTAATACATATTAGATTCTTAATCATTACTTACAGATTAGTTGATTGACGGGCTAAATAGATTTTTGTAGGTTAACCAAGATATCTAAACTACCAAGTATTTAACAACATTTCTATGAGAAAATTATGTTCCAACTTGCAAATGAACAACTTAAAATAAACTCTTTCCAGCTTACTTGGAAGTTGGGGAATGTCTACCCCTCCAAAAAAACAGTGAGATGACAGCCTGCTTTAAATGTAGAAAGTGAGCTGAATTTGTTCCTCATTGGCTTTAGTTTTCATTTTCTGTTTTTGTTCTTTTTTTAATGGAAGAACTTTGTTATAGCTTTATAAAATATTTAGTTGGAAGTATGTAACCGAAAATAAGGCTGCAATCTATGCAATCATAAAGGATATCTTACTTGAGTTAGCTGGCATCAATTTGCTGGTATGGTTTCAATCTCGGGGCGATGAAAATGGGCTTCCCCTTGTGCACGGATGTGCTACTGGCAAAGTATGATGAAATAAACTTTAGATTAAATCTATTTTCCACAATGATGTTCTTTATCATAAAACAATTACTTCACTTGTCTCAGCTCTTGATAAAAATCTTTCTTAACCCCAAGCTTTCTAGACAATCCCTGTACTGTGCCATTAATAGGAATAACTCCTGATTTCCTTTCTTTGATGCACAGGAGGCACTAAACAAGCAGTCACAAGCCCAGAGGTCATTTTATAGCAGGCTACATGACCTGGGCTTGCTGGCATTTTCCACAGGGCTGGAAGCTTTTGTATGTCTCCATTCCTTTATTGGCAGTTTTTATAAGTCTAGACAAAAAAAAAAAAAAACTATGCAGAAATGCTTTGCTACCACGTGAGCACCAGAATGATTATGTTAAACATGACTCTCCATGGCAATTGTCAGTAACTCCAGTGAGAGTTCTGCTCTCCAAGAACAACAGGTCAAATTATTTGTGTCTCTTCTGGCTTAAACATTGTGTGATTTTATAATAGAGTTAGGATTTTAAATATTTTCAGCATCATGCTCTTATTAAGTATTTAATGATTTTTAGTGTAGTTAATGGAGAAGTGAATAGAATCTGCAAAGAAGAAAATTATAATTTGATGTCAGGAGAAAATTTTTTTACCAATACAGCTGTCTGAAAGTTAAATGGGTGACATTGAAAGGATTTTGATTTATTCTCCTTGAAGGAGTTTGCATTTATGCCTGGTGGACTATTTGTCAAATATTTTATAATGGAGATGCCTTTCATGTCTTTCTAAGCAGCCAATAAGGTCCAATGCATTTCAACTCTCAAACTCTGTGTTTATATTTTCTAAATGTAACTAAAATTTGCTACTGAAAGACTCACAAAATAGAATACTTCCTGAAATCTAGGGGAGGGGACATTGGGGGCTAGACAGGGTCATCCTTTAGCAGTGTCTGGCACACAGTATGAACTTTGAAGAAATGTTTTTGTTTTGATTCTGAGATTCTATAAAGTTGAAGATTCTCTACAAAAGAGTCAATAAGGTAGGATTTAGATGTTTAAAAAAAATAAGCTTGAAAGCTGAATGCAGAAATAGGAGTATGGTATAGACCAGCTATGGGTTATTTAGTTCTACTCTTATTCACAGCTTTAGTTAGGTCTTTATTATCATACTGTTAAGTGTTTTTAAATGTGCAGAAATGAGAAAAGATTTAGGAGTAGTAAGCTACAAGAATTTGGTTTTACTCAATTCAAATCAATAAGCATTTATATGACACCTATTGTATTCAAGGGATTTCTAGAAATTCATTTTTCAATTCTTTTTTCAGTTATTTCTGACTCTTAAGGGCCCTATTTGAAGTTTTCTTGATGAAGGTACTGAAGTGGTTGGCCATTTCCTTCTCTGGCTCATTTTACAGATAAGGAAATGGAGGCAAACAAGGTTGAGTAACTTGCCCAGGGTCACACAGATTTGAATTCAGAAAGATGAGTCTCCCTCACCCCCCACCGGACACTGTCCACTACACCGCCTAGCTAATGCTAGAAATACAAAGATAGATAAACCATTGCACAAAATGAACTAACAAATTTTGAGGGGGAGCAAAACAAAGTACACAAACGACTATGGTCCAAAGCAGGATGAGCTAAGTGCAATAAGAGAAGTACAAAATGTGATGGAAGTTCAGAGAAGAAATCACATATAATTGGGGAGATTAGGGAAAGTTGTATGAAGGAGGCAATGTTTACAATGGGCTTTGAAGAATGGATAGCATTTCCATAGTCAGAAATGCTGGATATGAAGGTGGAGGGCATGCATTACATGAGAGACAGTATGATGTAGTGGAAAGAATATTGGACTCAGGGTCAGAAGATACTTGAGTTTAAATCGTATCTTGGAAACATGGATGAATCCCTGAACCTCAGATTCCTCATTTGCAAAATAGGGATACAATACCTTAAATTACCTTACAGATTTGAACCATATACTCAATATGAGCAAATAGTATGATGTAGCAGCCAAAAAAAGCAAATATCATCCTGGATTGCATTTAAAAAGGCTCTACTTGCTAGACCTAAGAAAGTTTTAGTGTTACTGTACTATCTTTGTCAGAGTTCATCTAAAGTATTATATTACTTCAGGGCACTATGATTTAAGAAGACATTGATAAACTAGAGGGTGTCCAGAAGAGAGAAACCAGCATGAGAAAGGACCTTATATTCACAGCATATAAGTATTGGTTCAAGAAACCAGGCTTGTTAAGACTGGAGAAGAAAAAAACTAATGGGTACATAAGAACTACCTTCAAGCTTCTGAAGGTTTGTCATACGGAGGCAGAATGAGACTTACTCTGTTTGGCCCCAAAGGGCAGAACATTGAGCAATAGATAAAAGCTGGAAAAAAAAAGACAAATTTAGGCTCAATGTCAGGAAAAACTTCCTGACAATTAAAGTTATCTAAAAGAAGCAGTGGGTTTCTGCCACTAGGAAGTCTTCAAGCAGAAACTAGATGGTCATTTTTCTGTTATATAATAGTGAGGATTCCTTTTGTGGATGTGTTGGACCAAATGGCTTTCTGAGGTCCTGTTGAGAGCCAAAATATTTGATTCAGCACTTAGATATCTTGGTCAGCTCTAAACGTAATGTCTTTTGATGATTGTGGCCTTGGCTTTGAAGTCTACTCTCAATTGTATCTGTTTGTGACTGTGGCTACATTAAGGAGGTACCTGAGGCCTAGATCAAAGCCTCTACCCCAAGTCTTTAGGCACCTAGATAACAAATTCTTATCAAATTATCTATTCGGTGCTACTTCCAGGATATAACAGACTAAGAATACTTGAGTCTTTTTTGTCTCATTGCTCTATAGTTGTCATAAGAATCAATAAATGGAGTTCATCATTCTTCCTTGAACTACCCACATGGTCTGGTCATTTCTTATTCACATCTCTGATCATGCTTAGTGCTGGACACTCAGGAGCCCACGGCAAGGTCGCATTCAGCTATCACATTTGATAAGAAACAAATGACATAATATATGTAAAACACTAAAGATTCTCAGCTCTTATTATTAAAGACGGACAGAGTATAATCAATTATAATCAAGTTGAGGTAGAATAATAAAGGTTGTGTTTGGGGGACAGTAAGCAAACTTTCAAAAGATTAATTTTAAATTGATGAAAAAGTAGAAGCATAATAAAGTATGCTACTCATCTATCCTAAAAATGAAACACTGAAAAGACCATTTTTAATAAACTAATAAGTATGTATCTAAAGCTAAATGTTAGCATTTTGTAATCTGGAAATAATAAAAAGGTGTTTTTTTTTTCCAACAAATAAAGGAATTTTAAAGGACAATACAGGAATATGACTTCCCTATTTGACATAGTTCTAGAATATTATCGATTATAATACAAGAAAAGGAAAAAAGGAGGCACAAATACTGGCAAACAATATTATAGTTTATCTATAAAACTGAACAATCAATAAAGAAATGAATTTAAACAATAGTTTCAGTAAAGTAAAAGGGCATAAAATCAGTCTGAAAAAATTATTATTATCATATTGTTATAACAGTAGTAGTACAATCTAGGAAGTAATACTAGGAAAGAATATCTTATTAAAATATCTACAAACTGGTATATTACCTAGATATATCAAGCTATCAACTCATAATCAAAATTAAAAGCATTTTTTTAAAGAAATAAAGGATTATATCAATAAGTAGACAGGTAGTCATTGCTCAAGTTTGGGCTGTATCCCTGTTAAGACAGAAGAAATATTTAACTATTCCAATCTAATGACAAGAATACATTATAGATCTAAACACAATAATAAAAATCACTTGGGTGGAAAAAATCTCAATCTCAAAGAATCTCAATGAAATTTTTAGAAGTAGGAAAAAATGGAGAATTATCTTTGTAGAGTTCAAATTAAAAATAATCATCAAAAGCATTTTGTCATGGTTCAGAAAATTAAAATAAGTCGTAAAACAGACTTTATTGTAATAATCAGACACATGAACTCAAAAACCCATGTTCCATAAATGTGACAACATAAAATTCTTAAGGAAGAACTCTCTTCCTAAAAAGAACTGCTAGGAAAACTAGAAAGCAATTTGGCAGAAAATAGTTTTATACCAAAGTCTTACAACATAAACCACAATAAATACAAAATAAATGTAAAACCCCAGAAGAGAATAATATCATGTACCTTGTATAATTATAGCTGAAGCTAAAACTGTTATTCAAATAAAAGAGAATGCAAAAGATTAAACAGTTATTTTTTATTATGTAAAAATAAAAATCTTTTCATGGAAAAAGTCCAAATAGCTAGGATAAGAAAATGTCAACTTGTAAGAAAAATTTTGTATCAAATAGGTCTGATAAAAAATGGGAAATTAACATATATAATATGTATATATAAATGTACATTTATGAAACCAAAAACTATTACCCAATGGATAAATGGTTAAAAGAAAAAAACAACAATTTCTCAAAGGAAGAATTATAAAATATTTGCAACCATATGATCACTCTAGATCACTAATAACAAGAGAAATGTACATTAAAATTTTTTTTGAATTGTCACCTGATACCTATATCGTCAAATAGCATTAAAGCTGGAAATATTCAGTGTTTGAGGATGTGTATAAAGTCAGACTTATCAATGCTCTGTTGGTAAAACTGTAAAATTGATCCAACCATTCACTAAAGTTATTTGGTCATAAATGACCCAGGAGGTGCTACAACAGAATCAATAATATAAATTGTCTCATATCCTGCTTTCTGCAAACCCACAGAAATGCAAGTTAACAATCCATCTATTTATCTATCTATCCACCTCTCTATCTATATCTGGTTATTTAACCTATAGCAGAGTATAACAAATAAGCAAGTGAAAACAGGTGGTGCTTACTCAATCACTGGACAAGTGGCTTTTGTCAACATGAAACTTTGCTTGGCGCTTACAGGCCTCCTGAAAATCTGCATTGTCTTCACTGCCTGTCAGATGGCAACACCTACAGTCTTTTATCCTAAGCAACCTCTATTACCTTGACTTTCAAGCCTCGAAGTACAAAGGTTGCTGGTTCTGATTTTAAAATGTTGTGTATACATGAAAGCAAAACAGAAAGATTTTTTTCCCCAGAGAAGTTCTTTCTTCTAATATGAACAACATTAGTTTTATTGGATGTAAAATTTTATGTAACAAAAGTTATCCATTTAATCTTCTGTGTTCCTCTCTGTTCTTAACCTGGTCATGAACTCTTCTTTTATCCATTCCAGAGAATCAGTGATAATCAGTTATAAGAATACAACCCATCTATTAACAAAGAAGTGGTGAAACCAATAGTTAGAATATATTTTATGGGGGCGGAGCCAAGATGGCGGAGTAGAAACAGCTCATCCAAGCCACTCTGCCCCCAGATTCCCCCCAAACCCTGTAAAAGGGGACTCTGAACAACTTCTAGAGCCCCAGCACCCACAGAACGACACAGAGAAGCTAACCTCCCACTGAGGACAGCCCAGCAGCCCTGCAGGAAGGACCAGCGCAGGGGTCTGGGACCTGGCAGCGTGCAGCGCGCAGAGCACAGGGAGCCGAGCAGAGCCCAGATCTCAGTGAGCCGAGGTTTTAGCCCCAGTGCAGCAGGGCCAGCAGCCAGCTGGAGGAACCCCAGAACACCAGGAGCTGTGGCGACTCCAGAATTATCAACATAGACATGCCTAGGACAAAGTAAGAGGTTAGTGTCCTATGGACTTTGGGACCAGTATTTGGGGAATGGGTTGGCTCGCTCCCCTGGGGGCTAGAAGCCGCTGAGGAGACATGCCATTTTGTAGTTTTCAGAGGCAGCTCCAGCTCCCGGCCTGCAAATTGTAGGAAGATGCAGCAATCAGTCTTGGGGGGTAATCACTCTTGCTTTAACCTCCCTGGATCTGGATTGTGATCTAGGGTGGAAGTTGTGGGTGAGTTTACAGCTTGCCAGAAATGGAAGTTGCCCCCCACACGTTCGGGACAAAAATTCCCCTGTCTGGCCTTAAAGCCATAGTGTGGCAACAAGCCCCAAAGTCAAGTAATTAAGTGGCAACATGCCAAGGCAAAGGAAACAGAAAAATGCAACCCTAGACTCCTATTTTGGGGGCATAGAGCAGGAAAAGGACTGTGAGGTCAGAAGTCCTGCTCCAAAAGCCCCAGGGGAAAACATGAGTGGGTTGCAGGCCATAGAGGACCTTAAGAGGGACTTTAAAAATCAAATAAGAGAAGTGGAGGAAAATTGGAAAGAGAAATGAGAAGGATGCAGGAAATGTATGAAATGAGGGTCAACAGCCTGACTGAGGAAAACAACACCTTAAAAAATAGACTAACTCAAATGGCAAAGGAGGCCCAAAAGGGCAATGAGGAGAAGAATGCCTTAAAAAGTCAAATTTGCTAGATGGAAAAAGAATCTCAAAAGCTCACTGAGGAGATTCATTCCTTCAGAGTTAGACTGGAGCAAATGGAAGCTAGTGACTTTATGAGATATCAAGATGCTGTTAAACAGATCCAAACAAATGAAAGAATAGAAGGCAATGTGAAATATCTCATGGGAAAAACCACTGACCTGGAAAATAGATCCAGGAGAGACAATTTAAAAATTATTGGACTACCTGAAAGCCATGATCAAAGCAAGAACCTAGAAATCACCCTTCAAGAAATTCTCAAGGAAAATTGCCCTGATGTTTTAGATCCAGAGGGCAAAATAGAGGTTGAAAGAATCCACCGATCACCTCCTGAAAAAGATCCCAAAAAG
The DNA here is from genome assembly GCA_011680675.1 of Gymnobelideus leadbeateri. Classification (NCBI taxonomy): domain Eukaryota; kingdom Metazoa; phylum Chordata; class Mammalia; order Diprotodontia; family Petauridae; genus Gymnobelideus; species Gymnobelideus leadbeateri. The sequence goes on from WOXC01000460.1 coordinate 538,419, forward strand.
AAAACTCCCAGAAATATCATAGCCAGGTTCCAGAATCCTCTGATCAAGGAGAAAATACTACAAGCGGCCAGGAAGAAACAATTTCAGTATTGTGGAAACACAATCAGAATAGCCCAGGACCTGGCAGCTTCTACACTGAGGGATCGAAGGGCATGGAATATGATATTCCAGAGGGCAAAAGAGCTGGGAATGAACCCAAGGGTCACCTACCCAGCAAAACTGAGTATTTTGTTTCAGGGGAAAATATGGTCATTCAGTGGAATAGAGCACTTTCAAGCATTCTTTTTTTTTTTTTTTGCTTTTTGGAGGGCAATTGGGGTTAAGTAACTTGCCCAAAGTCACACGGCTAGGTTTTTGTTTGAGTGTGTTAAGTGTCTGAGGCTGGATCCGAACTCAGGTCCTTCTGACTCCAGGGCCGACGCTCCACTCACTGCGCCACCTAGCCGCCCCGACTTTCAAGCATTCTCGAGGAAAAAACCAGAATTGAATAGAAAATTTGACATCCAGACACAAGAAGCAAGAGATGCCTGAGAAGGTAATCAGGGAAAAGAAATCAAAAGGAACTTATCAAAGTTGAACTATTTACATTCCTATATGGAAAAGCAATAACTGTGACTGATGATATCTTTCTCACTATGAAAATAATGGAAGAAGGGGGTGTGGTCATATGAATACATATGTGAATGTGTGTGTAAAAAAAAAGAATATATTTTATGATATAACCACTGCAAAAAATTGTTTTGTTTGACCACAAAAAATTATTACAAGGGTTTTTCTTTTCTTTTTTTCAATTGGGGAGAGATGAAAGGGAGAGAAAAAAGTTTGTTAATGGAAAATAAAATATTTTTTAAAAGAAACAGCTTTTAAATATTAAAAATTAAAAAAAAATATCAATTATCTCAATTCAATGTGATATCTGAGAAATTTTCTGCAAACCAAGTCACCTGTTACATTTGCATTTCACAGGTAATCCATGCCACATCCACATGGCTTATAAAAATGTAAGAAAATAAAATTACCAAACAATGGCCAAGCTCTCCCTTCTTACAGAGCATTTTCCCCAAATATATGCCACCAATCTCTAAATTTCCTTCATAATTAATAGAAATATTAAAAGATTGATTATTTGTGATTTGCCAGGACTGGCACTTGTGATTGAATTTGGACTTTCAACTCTAGTTCACCAGCTGCTAAGATTCCATAGTAGTTTTATGTCCTGTCCTACTCCATTTCTGTCAATGCTGATATTTTGCTCTTAAGAGAACTTGGTTGTAGCACCACACAATGTCCCTACCTTTGCAAGAAAGCTATCCAGGATATGTCACCACTTTACCTTTACTGTCCTCTACTTGGGCTGAAGCAAATTAGTGATAATTGCATCAGAAGCTAGCTAGGGTAGTTCCAATCAGGAGCTTTTCATCTCTGCTTCTCTGTTTCTAGCTAATGAAGTAAAGTGGAAGAGGGGACCAAAAGTCCTTCTTTTCAAAAAATTGTGAAAAGTCCAAAGGGAAAAAATCATCTTGTTCACCTGCATCAAAAAAATTTTAGTTCAGTCACCTGACTCTGTGTGGCTATAATCCTGCCCCTAGCCCATAGTCAGGCATTCTGCCTCTGGTACCTTGCTGACTTCATTTCCCTTTTGGCAGCCTCCCGGTCTCCTCCAGTTCCCACAGAGATGAAACACATTGCAGATTCCATTGCAGCACTTTGGCATGGCAGTTTTGAAATAATTCCCTGTTTTCACTTTATATCACTATCAAGAGAGAGAGAGAGAGAGAGGGAGAGAGAGAAAGTGAAATTAATATAATGGAACATACTATTATTATATTTAACATGGAATAAAACTTGGTAGTATAATTCAATAATATGATTATTATTTCCAAAAGAGAAAACCTTGATTTTTCTGTCACTAGTCTGTGTCCTTAGTTTAAAGTTCCTCTGATATTCTTCATCAATAAGACATTTATTCTTAGTTGATTATTTGTAAGCTATATGTTATACATGTCATAAATTCATTTTATTTTCCTTGATCTTATGATGAGTAAAATTAAAGTGAGACTAAATTAAATTGAAAGCATTCTGTGACATTTATGTTTGTTAACTACTTAACTTTATAATAAGAAACAAGCAGACTTGAACAGGGCAATTTGGAAAAAGTACATCTTGAAAGGTGCAGAGAAAAAAACATATCCTATGGCCTAAAATTCTATAAACAGAGTCTGTGGAAGACAGAAATGGCTAAAGAATGAAATTATGAAGAAACAAAGAAACAGTTTTGATAAGGAGAGAAAGTGAGTTTTCTAAATACACTAGTGTGGATTCTTTAGGAACTCATCGACAGACTTGTAGTTAAGGCATATATAAAATGGGGAGGGAAAGGTCAAATAACAAAATATGAATAGTATACAATAAATAAAAAATAATGATATAGTCATGTAAAATGATTGCAGGAAAGTTAAAGAACAGAATCAATTGAGGCTCCTGTGGAAAAAGAGCACACAAAAAAGTTGTTTTTATCCCTATTGGGAAAAAGAAGGGACTTAGTATTTATTAAGCACCTACTATGTGTCAGCCACTGTACTAAGTACTTTACAAATATGATCCTTTCTGATCCTCATGACCACCCTGTGAGGTAGATATTATCATTCCCATTTTACAATTGAGGGAACTGAGGAAGAAAGAAATTAAGTGAATTACTTAGGGTCATGCAACTTGGAAGTGTCTGATATACTCAGTTCTTCCTGCCTCCCAGGCCCAGTGCTCTGTCCATTTCAACACCTACCTTCCTCAAAACAGGAGAAATAAATATGGGATAGCAACTCTGTTCACATTGATAGGAGGGTGTTAACTAAGGCGAAAGAGGAGCTACTCAACTCTAATTTTGCTTTGGTTTTCCCTACGGAGAAGAACGTTTGGACTGGAAAGGACAGAATGAAAATGAATAATTGGGCAATGATACTCAAGTAGAAAGATCAAAAGAAATTACCTAGCTTTCCTTGTGCAGTTCTACTCACCAGGTCCAGGTGACAACTCTGGAATTTACTAATTTTATGACCTTAGGAATACCACTTAACCTCTGTCAATTGCAATTACTTCATCTGAAAAAGGAGGTGGGACTAGATGGGGTCACTATCCATCACTGTTGAGAAAATGCTTGGGTGAGCAGAGAAAGGTTTCCAGAGCTCTGAAACTACATTAATCTTAAGTCTTAAGAAAAGAAGACTTTTTTCTAATCAAAAGTCAGGGAGTAGGTCTAGGGAATTGTTTCAGCAATATCTAGGAAAGAACATCAGATATCATTAGTTTAGAGGTGTGTTTATTTTTAGTTCTGAAAGTGTCATCTGTAATTACTTTCATTTTTTACTTAATTATCATAATTTTATTTTGTGAATAAAGAAGCTAGAGTTTAAGATTTTTCAAAACTCTTTATTTTGACCTACCTATAGCTCCCTACCATTAATTCATGGCTTGAATATGGATTGCTAGGCAGAAGAAAATAAAGGAAATAAATATTGTATTTTATTAACAATGATACCACTATTCACATAATGCTTATCTCACAGCCCTTTAAGATAAAAAGTAAAAGTATTATTATGGGATATTTTTACAGATGAGGAAAATGATGCTCAGACCAGGTATGGAAGCAAAACTAGAACCCACCTTCTGATTGAAGGACCAACCAGTGCTCTTTCAACGTATCAAGCTACTCTTAATTCCCAAGCTACTACATTGCTTAAACATAGAATTATTTTTCTGAACAAGTTGTATTATTGAACATTTTTTTTTATTTCTATATATAAAACAAGATATGAACTGTCTCTCTTCAATCTAGCTTTGTTTTGATAAAGGTGGGGCAGATAATAGCTTTTACTCTCTCCAAAATAACCAAAGGCATACCAAGCAAGTTATGATTGAGTTTGCATTTTGTAGTGAGCTGGTCCTGAGATCAGGAAGATCTGAGTTCAGGTTCTACCTTGAACACATAGGGGCTGTGTGACATTAGGCAAGTCATTTAATCTCCCAGTGTCCCCAAACAATTCTCTAAGCCCATAAATTAAACTAAAGGGAAAGTATTAACTTACATTGGTAGAGGTAGTTTTCTCACCTAAGAGTCCTCTATAACAATGGAATCACAAGTCCAGTACCTATCACAGTATCTGTTATTAGTTCAGGGTTTTTTATTTTGTTTTTAAGCCTCTGGCAGGTGTCAGATAAATCAGTTTCAGTCTTTCTTTTTGTAGAAAACACTAGATTTCAAGATCACTTGTTAATTTTATACACACACACACACACACACACACACACACACATATGTCTTAAAAAAAGAAAATAAAATTAAGACATTCCCTCAGCTAGGTCGAGCTTAGACTTTTTCAATGGCCAGAACTAAAACTTGGCTTTAAATCAATCCCTATAATTTTATTTTATTTTATATGTAATAGTATATTTATATATAAATAATATTTCATTTTATTCTCACAACAACCCCAAGAGGTAAATAGATATTATTATCCCAACTTTACAGATGAGGAAACTGAAGCAAATAAAGGTTAAATGTCTGAGGTCAAATTTAAAGTCAAATCTTCCAGACTCCAAGACCCCCATGGTATTCACTGTACCACCTAGCTGCTACTATCAGCATCATAAGATACACTGAATAGAAAACAATGTGAATCCAGTTTCTGTGTTTTAGGATAGTAATAACTCCAAATAGCTATTCGAACCTCAGAACAATGAATATTTCCAGTAAAGAGCAGGGTTGTTGTTTTTTTTTCCTTTACAATAGTCATCTACTGATTAAATGTATAGAGTGAGCCATTTCCTATTATGAACACCTAGCTTGCATGTTATAGCTGTTACAGTCAGTGTTATCAAGCCAAGTTGTATACCTAAGAATAGTGTTTCAAAATCATCCCATCATATCACACATTGTTACTCACATTTTTTTCATTGCTATCAAGTTTTAAACCAAGAGAAATGAAAGTATTTTTTATAGGATATCCCTGCTGCAAGTGGGAGCCAATGGATTGTGGATACAGGGTAAGGAACTGAGACCACAGAAGCTGAAACCAGATTTGAAGGGTCATTGAAATATTAGAGGTCAGGACAGAGCCAAAAGGAAGAAGAAGGTAGGCGAATGGTGTAAGGATGCTTGACAAGACAGAGAGTTTAAAGTCATGAGGACAAATATATCAGAAGAGAGAAGGAGTGAGAACACAAATCTAAGAAAAGGGTCAGTGACCAGGAAGTCTGCAAGAACTAAACAGCAAAGGAAAACAAGCAGGAGACCAGATGTGAGGCACCAGAAACAAGAAGGACCACGGAGCGTTTCATTACTCCTGAACAGGGAGTATTTAATAAACGTTCTGTTAAGGCAGTAAGTGGAAGCACTTGGGGAGAATGAGGAGGAAATAGACCACTGTTAACAAGCACTCTGGACAAAGACACTGAGGTAAACAAACTCTCATTTTGGTCACCAGTGAGACTTTAAGACAAGTTTTTCCTGTAGTCTTATAATTTCTCCCCTAAAATAATGGATCTTATTTACTCTTACTCAGAATATAGCCAGAATGAATACCATAGAACCTATTTCCTACGAATTCTTAAAATAATTCATTTTCAGTATCAAGTGATGCATAAAATTCCTTTTGAGATTATTCAAAGTAGTATATCATAAACTGACATAGAATACACACTTAGGAATCATGCCTGAAAATTGTTTTGCCTAATTCTAGCTGACCTGAGCACTTAGACACTTTAAGGTGGCAAAGCAATCCCTTTAGTGACTACTAAACTGGCTAGTAGGAGCAAAACTATGAAGGTTATAAAACCAAAAAAATCTATGTTCAGAGAAAACAATGAGTCATTTGTTTGACTGATTAATGAGCTGGAGGATCGAGAAGATATGGCAAATCTCAGTCAAATGAATGAGGTATCATATTTTAAAAAGTCCGGAGTGCCTAACCCTTATTACCATCTGTAATGGTAATGGGAATCTGAAGATCTTCCCTGTCCCTTAATAGGCCTAAAGGAATTGGAAGATCTTCCCTACCCCTTAATAGGTTGAATGCAATCACATGGAACCTGTTGTGAGAGGAGTTTGCTGAACAGTTGGAGCAGCATCCAGAGGAATCTGGGAGTCAAAGCAGTTGGAGCTGGAGGGAGAAGATGACACAGACAAGGAGACAGCTAGGTGTGGTGTGGCTCCCTGCTGTGTTATGGTGTATTAACTTCTTTGCTGCTATGATGGATTCAGTTTTTTGGTGTTGGGATTTGACTTTTTCTGGTGTCTGAATAAATGATTTGCTGCTGTCTTCTATAGGGAGGCTGTCATATTTTGTGATTCAGAACTAAGCTAGCATATTTATAGTTGCCATCAGTACTGTGAATATTGTGTTGGCAATACAAAAATCAGATTCTTTGCCTTCAAGTATGGTGTCCATTGGCCAAGGATCACCCTGGCTAATGTAAAAGAGACTCATGACCAGAGAGGTAGCCCCAGACAATGAATTATTTTTGATTTAGCAATTCATTATCGTCTAAAGTGTGGAGGGGCTTCGTGTACAGTGGTTGAGGGGGAACCACTGCCTTTAATATTACAGGTATTCTAAAGCACTGAAGTAAAAAAAAAACTAAACTAAAATCACATAAGAATAATGAATAGGGGAAAAGGGTAAATTCTTAAAGCATAGAATATTGTGTGTGTGTGTGTGTGTGTGTGTGTGTGTGTGTGTGTGAATGGTAGTCTTAGTGCAGTTTTAATCTACTAAAGTTTACTAAGGGTGACTAAAACTTTACTTTTTTTTCTTTTTTGTGACAAAATGTCTAAATGTATAAAGCTTTATGTTTAAATATATAGTCCAATTATCTTTGGGGTGGGGAAGGAGAGATAGTCTCTGCTTTTAAAATATTTAAAAATATTCATAAATATTTATTAGCATTAAGACATATTTTAATTGATTAAGTAAATTAACACCTACTCTGTTTTGGAAACCATGTAACCCACAGGGATAAAAAGACAAAGATGAAATTCCCTACCATCAAGGAGCTTACATCTAACTACAAAGATTACACACACATAAAGAGATTCACATATAGCATACATATAAAGATACATATATAGATACAAATTAACCTTCATCATATAAGGAAAGGGAGGAAACATGAGCAGATGGAGAGATTTGGAGAGGCCTTCTCCATAATATTGGCTGTAAGACTTGAGCTGAAACTTGAAGAAAACAGGGATTCTAAGAAGCAGAGGAAAGAAAGAATATTCTAGGTATGAGGCACAGCCAATGCAAAGTCAAAGAGAGAAGAAAGGGAGCATAGCATATGAGGAGTAATCACACATGTCTCTAGAGAGAGCCTCACAGTCCCAGTAAGGGGGACTTTCCCCTGTAATTTTTTCCATTCATCTAATATGTTGTTTCAGTTGTGTCTACTCTTCATGATCCCTTTTGGATTTTATTGGCAAAGATATGGGAATGATTTGTCATTTCCTTCTGCAGCTCATTTTAAAGATAAGGAAACTGAGGCAAATGGGTTAAGTGACTTGCTCATAGCTAGTATCTGAGACTAGATTTGAACTCAGGTCTTTGTAACTCCTGGCTCAGTTATCCATTGTGCCACCTAGATCTCCAGATATCTAATGTGAGCTATTACCTAGCCATTCCCTCAGATATTAATAATGCTACCACTACCATCATGCTTTCTCAAAAAAAATGAGACTTGTATATAGTCACAAATGTTACATATTTTAAAAATTCTTATTGCTAGTTTAAGTCAAATGCAAACCTACAAATATCTTTACAACAAAAATCTGGCCGTGTGAAAAGATCACTATGTAAAATGGAGATTATGAACACTCTGACACTGGTTATAATGGGATTTGACCTGTATATTAAAATTTAAAAGGTTGAAAGTGGGAAATAAATTATCAACTAATCGGTGTATATTTTTCTCTCAGCTCTCACTTCTAAATTTCCTTGCCGTCATTTCCTATAACCATATCTTACATTTAAATTGAGCTGGGCTTTTATTAAGCTCAGCTGGGGGTTATTATTATATTAGTTTCTCACCTCTAGAAAATGGTATTGAACGTGGATTTATATTGCAAATGGAAAATTTGGGACTGACGGTGAAAGACATTTTCCATATGGCATTCCCATAAAAACACCACTTAGCAATACATTTTCATTCAAAGGAAGCTAACAAAACTCTTTTAGATACATTCCCAGTCCTGTGAGGAAGTGCTAATATGGAGGCTATCTACTGCACTGCTGCTGCTTGATTTAAGAAAGCATAAACAACACTGATTTTAGGGAATTTGTAATTAACAGATGGAGCTCTAAATTTACAGAAGCATCATAGGTATTTTTACATTAACTCCAATGGTAGCAACCCTAATGTTCTTATTGCAATATCTTTCTCTGGAGCAGACCATGATGTAATGATAATAGACCTTTAAATTGAACTTTAAGGTCTATAAAGTCTCTTCTCAAAAATGCCATGTGAAATAGCACAACTATGGCTACATTTGGAAAATGGGAAGATTGGCTTAAGTGACTGAACCACAATCTAGAATGTCACAGAACCAGGATTTAGATTTTCAGACCTCCAGATTAATTTTCTTTCTATTAGGCCACAATGCTTCTAGTTCAGACAAACATAGACTCAGTGATGGGAGAGACCTTAGAAATCATCTAAATTTTCCTGAGCTATTTCTCAGATTTAGATCTATGCAGTTATCATTTAATTAAGTCTAACCCCCTCATTTTACAGATGAGGAAACTGAGGGTCTTAAGTTATTTGTTTATGGTCTTACTCCTTGAAAGCTGTGAAGATGGGAGTCAAATCCAGTTTCTCTGATTCTGAGTTCCCTTCTCTTTACTCTATGCCACAATAAGTCATGTCTGTATTCTCCTTCCAAAACAAGGAAATTCACCTCTGAGATACCTCACATCAATTAAAAGTGATTCTAATTAGTGGGGAAGAAAATAAATAAGACACTTACTAACAAGATTAGCCCTGATATACCTGTTTTTTTATTTTTGAATATCTATTTTCTGAGGTTCTGTCTCCATTAAAACACCAGCTAGGAGCTCTTTTTGTGGTGGCAAAGAAGTGGAAATTAAGGGGGTGCCCATCAATTGGGGAATGACTGAACAAGTTGTGCTATATACATGTAATGGAATACTATTGTGGTATAAGAAACGAGGAGCAGATGGACTTCATATTTACCTGGAGAGACTTATATGAACTGATGCTGAGTGAGAAGAGCAGAACCAGGAGAAATGTGTATACAATCACAGACACAACATATGTGTGGTGAACAACTATGACAGACTGGACTCTTCTCAGCAATGCAGTGATATGTCAATCCCAAAAGACTCATGATGGAGAGAGATGTCTACATCCAGAGAAAGAACTAGAAAAAAACTGTGTTTGAATCCTGATAGAAGAAAACTAATTGGTCTTTTTCTTTTTGTTCTTTGGTTTTATTTCCTCTTTACCATTTTTCATTCCATCTAGTGCAATCTGCCTTTGTAACCTGACTAAATGTCAAATGTGAAAGTATTTGCAGACCCTATTCTGGATTGTATGCCGTCATGGGGGGAGGGGAGGGGACGGAGGGAAAGAAAATTTGAAACTCAAGGAATTATGGAATTGAATCTTATAAGCTAAAAGTAATCAAACAAATTAATAAAGACAAATAATAATAATAATAATAAACACCAGCTAGGATACAAATAGTCTTATGGTTCCTCTGGCTAGGAATGATATTGAGATATCAAGTCATTAGTCAGTGGAAGTCCTTAACTCTTGACCCTATTAGTAAATCCAAGCAGCATGTATTGTGAGTCTTCAACACCTTTAATCTGAGTTATTTTCACTTTTCCTCTGCTTGTGCTTATGGAATATTTAGATGGGTTACTAAGAAATGAGGCCCAAATAGTAATTCTGAGAAATTTCCTATTCCTTGGTAAATTTCACACATCTGTCTGGAAATAACTATTCAAGCAAAATGATTCTCTGAAATAATGTTATTTAACATCCTTCAGGATAACTGCTCAGTAGGGAAGGTTCAGAGCAAAGAGTCATCCTGTGACCCAATCCGTCACATTTCCACTTTAATCTCTCAGCGAGGAGTCAATTGGTTTGGGCCAAGGGAAGTTATTATGTGTCTGAATAAGAAGCAATGATAAGTCAGTCAGAAATGGAAGAAACCAGACACGGGAGAATAAAACCCTATCCAGGTAGCCAGGTGGTCTGTAATTGCCTGCTAGCACTTTCTCCTCTAGTTGGTATGCAACATCTGTTTCTTAAGTGAAAGGGTGTGAAGAAAATGAGCTCCAGTAGTGAGCGCTGACATATGCACAAGAAGGGAAGTGATTTATTTTATGCTACAGATTGTTACTATTGCAAAAACAAAAGTGAAGCTTGAATATGCCTCTGTATGGTTTGCATAATGTGTGTGTGTTTAAGGGGAAGATTGTATATTTTTATTAAATCATAACACCAAAATACAGGGCTCAGAAAATCTAATTAGCACAATGAATGAAAACAGGAGCCCCATAAAAATCATTTCAGAAGTAGGTATAGGGGCCTACCAAAAAAAAATTAAACAAAGGGGGGAGATGCTTAAAGAAAGAAAAGCATGGTTTCCCTAAAAGTTAAAATGTAAGACATTATGTTTGACCTATAGGGAATAAACTTACATACAGAAAAATTACATAGGAGAAGCAAGAGAGGTCATAGATGAGCATGAATTTATAAATTAGTAAAGAGAAAAAAGCACTCAAGTACTGATTATGCAGAAAATTAATAAATAGGTCATAAGAATTCTTCAGTGTTCCTGACATTCGTAACGGGAGTCAGCAAAAGCATCATTACTGCCTGAACCTATAAAGGACTAAAGTCATGTTATTGAGGGAGGGATCCATAGAACAATGGAACTTTATAACAGGAAGAGACCTCAGACATCATCCCAAGATCACATGCCAGGTCCCCTAACCCACCACATGGGTGTGCTTCCATTAACTCAAAGCAATTCAGTCTACAGAGTCATGTGCTTACAATTCTAAATGGTTTCATAACCGAGACAAGTTGGGATCAGAAACTTGATATGGAATTGGAGAACTTACCCATCATATTGGTAAAAGATGATATAGTTCTAAAGAAAGGATAAAATTAAATTGTATTCATGTATATACTCTCTAATGTATGTTCGCTAGAATCTCTACCATATTTGAAAGATTTGTATCTATTCATTTAAATATGTGGCACCATCCTTTTCTTTACTTGGTGAATAAGTAAAAATGAAAAATGGAGCCTTTTCAATAAACATAGAGAGTTTTCAGAACAAAAAGGGAGCGTTAAGCCCATACTCACAGTATCATTGAGGTTTTTGATGTCATATTAAGGAAATTCATAGACATTTAAAATTCTCATTTATATTGAATTTTATTTAAAAATTAAAACCATTAAAACTATAAAGAGAAGAAAATTCAAGAATTAGAATACCCCAAAAAAGGCACCTTTAGATTGATCCTTTCGACAATATTAATAAGTGACATACATAAAGGAAAATGTAGTAAAACTCCATGAGTTACCAAGAGAAAGATATGTGAGTAGACCTAAAAGGAAGGATGAGTACTCATTACGTTAAAGAATAATTATACCAAATTAACAACAAATGGGGTAAAAGTGTGTCTTCCTGTGGGGGGGGGGGGCGGGAATGAAAGTCCAGTGTCTAATATTTAGAAATCACACTGTGAAAGCTCATATATCAAATCAATGCCTGGACAACTAGGACATTCCCATTTTTAAGATTTTTTTTTAAAATAACCAATTCAATGATAGTTAAAGCAAAGGTTTGGGGAGGAAGCTTTTAACATGTTGAATTACTAGATGAACATCTGGCAGCAATTAGGAAAATAAACAGGATGTTGAGGTGAATTAACAGAACACCAATTAGACATGACTGTGATAGCATTATTTTGACGAATCATTAGGGGAAGTAACAGCTGGAACAAGATGTACAAGGATAATGCCAGATAGCTACAGTATACTGAAGAAGGAACTCAACAATGACAAACAGCTATGACATGTAAAACACATTGCAAAAAAAGGGGTAAGATAGGAACTGGTCCTGTAATTTCATTTCCAAATATCCAAATATAATTTATTTTTTCCTAAAAACCCACCCCTTTTCCAAATTTCACTTTTTCATTCCAAGCACAACTATTCTTCTAAGCTTCACCTACAGAAGGCAAGAAAACATCTTTTCTGCTTGGATCAAAGAAAGGAGGTGATCATTTTGGACAACAATAACATATTAGCTATTTATATCTTCACAAGAAAAGTAACCTTTCTATTTTTTTGCTTCCAAATAAAAGAGGAGATCTGTTAATCACTGTTCAGGTACTCTGAATTATAAAACAAATGGATGTGGCCACCACAGGGGACAAGGGTTCTGAAATCAAACCCATATGTGGGGTTCATTTATATGAAAGATTTGCTTTTAAGTTTAGTATTAATAAATTAGGGACTTCCTATTTTCCCAAAATAGAATATATATATATATATATATATATATATATATATTATACAAATTTAATAAGTTGATTTCTTTTGGGCCTGCCTAAAATCATGGGGTTTAGTAATGAAGTTTTCCAACCAACATATTCTTCTGCCCTTTCTTAGATCTTCCTATGAAACTAAGCTTACAATAAATTTAAAGGTGGAAGGGGCTTTATTTTACAGATGAGGTAACTGAGGCCAATGCCTTGTCTTGGATACCCAGTCAGTAAATAACATCTGAGGCAGGATATGAATGAATGTCCAAGTTGAGTGTTTTGGGGTTTGTTTGGGTTTTTTTTTATTTTTTTGCTGTACCTCACTATTTCTCAGAGTGGAAATGTTCACAAAAAGGAAGTAAGGCTACAAGAATACGGTTTGAGTTATCTGCAGGTGGTGTGCATATCTGTGGCAATAAGAAGGAAGACAGATAAATAGGTCAAAATAAAAGACAAGATTAGAGATATTGAGTAAACTTCCATCAGGTTACCAATTCCCATCTAAGAGTTCCTCAACTGCTTCAGCTGCTCATTATACAGTAAGTTTGAACTTGAAAGCTGGAAAAGCCCCTAGAAATTTTCTCTCCTATCTTCAACATTAGGTGCATGAACATTTTACTCAATGCCCAGCCCTACCTTACATTTTGCTAAAGCATCCATATAAAAGAGAGAAATGCTTAAAAACTTTAACCTTTAAATGCAAGTTGCAACATTTTGAAATGGAACTCAGTGAGAAATATCATCTAATAAAGGGAGTTTGAAACTATATCAAAATACACACACAAATAAGGATCCTTGCAAATACCATCTCTAATCTAGCAAAACCATACTTAAAATTAAAAATCAATATTATCCTTCATTAACTGTGTATAGTTAATTTTATAACTATATAATATAATAACAATGTTTTCCTTTGTCTCCTTTCCTCTTGTGTTACAATCCTTTTTCCCTCTTCTCTTCATAATAGCTGGACTATTTGCTCATCTTCAGTTATTTGGATTTTTAATTCAAAATATATTTGATACTATGACAAGTCAAGGATTATGTCCAGAATGATATTCACTCACTAGTGGGATTGTTAGTTCAGAATTTATTTCCTTCCTCTTCACCTGTCTATTCTTCTAGCACTGTCTTCTGGTGCAGGGAAATACAGGTGAAATGATGACTGAGGTATAAATATTTTAATTAGATGTACTGAAACCATATAAGGGGATCTTCCTTTTGCTCTAACCTCTCACTTTTGGTGATCTCATCAACTACCATTGCTTAAATTATGATCTCTAAGCTCATGGTTCTCAGATTGAAATATTCAACCCTCACATCTCTCCTATACTTCAGATCTACATCGTCGATTGACTATTGGCATTTCCAACTGGTGGCCCTATAAACATCTTAAATAACAACAAGAAACTAATTCTTATCACTCTGTTTTTAATACTTAACACTTCCAAGCATCCTCATTTCTATTTAGGGTACCACCATTTTCCTAGTCACTCATGCGCAAGTCTCCTGTGTCATTCTTGACTCTTTCTTCTTCCTCACTAGTCTCCATTATCCAGTCAGTACAGTGGCCAAGTTTTGTTGATTCTACCTCAGTAAAATCACATTCACCCCCTTCTTTTCTTTACATATATTGATCATTCTAAGGGTGTCATGCCTGGATTATTACAATAACCTCCAAATTCGTCTCTCTGACTCATGGCTCTCCTCTTTCCAATATATGCTCTACACAGCAGGTAAATTGTTATTTCTAAACTTCAGGTCTGATTATATTACTCCTCTACTGAGCAAAATCCAATAGTTCCCTATTGCTTCCAAGAAGAAATGCAAATTCCCATATTTGGAAACGAAAATGTTTCAGGTTGAGAATTCAATCTAGTAAAAAACTCATTCTGGGTGACGGAGCCAAGATGGCGGAGTAGAAACAGAAAGTCCAAGCCACTCTCCCCCCAGATCACCTCCAAAATATGTAAAAGGGGACTCTGAACAACTGCTGGAGCCCCAGCACTCACAGAACGAGACAGAGAAGCTAACCTCCCACTGAGGACAACCCAGCAGCCCTGCAGGAAGGACCAGCACAGCGCTCTGGGAGTGGGCAGTGCTCTGGGAGCCAGCAGCTCAGTGCTCAGCACAGGGAGAGCCAAGCCAAGGTCCGTGTGAGCGGTTTTAGCTCCAGGAAGGCCAGACCAGCAGCCGGCTGGAGGGACCCCAGAACACCAGGAGCTGTGGCGACTCCAGAATTATCAACATAGATATGCCTAGGACAAAGTGAGAGGTTAGTGCCCTATGGACTTTGGGATCAGTATTTGGGGAATGTGTCGGCTTCTTCCCCTGGAGGCTAGAGGCCTCTGAGGAGGCACGCATTTTGCAGTTTTCAGAGGCAGCTCCAGCTCCTGGCCTGCGAACTGTAGGGAGATCCAGCAATCAGTCTTGGGGGGTAATCGCTCTTGCTTTAACCTCCCTGAATCTGGATTGTGATCTGGGGTGGAGGTCGTGGGTGGGTTTCCAGCTTGCCAGAAATGGAAGTTGTCCCCCACATGTTCGGGACAAAAATTCCTCTGTCTGGCAGCAGAGCCATAATGTGGCAACAAGCCCAAAAGTTAAGTAATTAAGTGGCAACATGCCAAGGCAAAGGAAACAAATTAAACAGAAAAATGCAACTTTAGACTCCGACTTTGGGGGCAAAGAGGAACGAAGCATGGAACAGTGAGAGGACTGTGAGGTCAGAAATCCTGCTCCAAAAGCCCCAAAGGAAAATATGAGCGGGTTTCAGGCCATAGAGGACCTTAAGAAGGACTTTAAAAATCAAATAATAGAAGTGGAGGAAAAATTGGGAAGAGAAATGAGAAGGATACAGGAAAAGTATGAAATGAGGGTCAACAGCCTGACTGAGGAAAACAACACCTTAAAAAATAGACTAACTCAAATGGCAAAGGAGGCCCAAAAGGGCAATGAGGAGAAGAATGCCTTAAAAAGTCGAATTTGCCAGATGGAAAAAGAATCTCAAAAGTTCACTGAGGAGATTCATTCCTTCAGAGTTAGACTGGAGCAAATGGAAGCTAATGACTTTATGAGAAATCAAGATGCTGTTAAGCAGATCCAAACAAATGAAAGATTAGAAGGCAATGTGAAATATCTCATGGGAAAAACCACTGACCTGGAAAAGAGATCCAGGAGAGACAATTTAAAAATTATTGGACTACCTGAAAGCCATGATCAAAGAAAGAACCTAGAAATCACCCTTCAAGAAATTCTCAAGGAAAATTGCCCTGATGTTTTAGATCCAGAGGGCAAAATAGAGGTTGAAAGAATCCACTGATCACCTCCTGAAAAAGATCCCAAAAAGAAAACTCCCAGGAGTATTATAGCCAGGTTCCAGAATCCCCAGATCAAGGAGAAAATACTATAAGCATCCAGGAAGAAACAATTTCAATATTGTGGAAACACAATCAGAATAGCACAGGACCTAGCAGCTTCTACACTGAGGGATTGAAGGGCATGGAATATGATATTCCAGAGGGCAAAAGAACTGGGAATGAACCCAAGGGTCACCTACCCAGCAAAACTGAGTATTTGGTTTCAGGGGAAAATACGGTCATTCAGTGGAATAGAGGACTTTCAAGCATTCTTGAGGAAAAAACCAGAGTTGAATAGAAAATTTGACATCCAGACACATGAAGCAAGAGATGCCTGAGAAGGTAATCAGGGAAAAGAAATTAAAAGGAACTTATCAAAGTTGAACTATTTACATTCCTATATGGAAAAGCAATAACTGTGACTGATGAAATCTTTCTCAGTATGAAAATAATGGAAGAAGGGTGTATGGTCATATGAATACATATGTGAATTTGTGTATATATGTTTACAGTTATATATGGATAGAGGGCATAGGTTGAATTTGTTGGGAAGGGAGGATACTCAAGGGGTGAAATTATGAGGTGAGAGAGGAAAGTGGCAAGAGGAGATGGGGAGAGACAGGGTAGGGTAAACTCTCTCATGTGGAAGAAGCAAGGGGAAGTGGTTGCAAGGGAGGGGAAAAATACGAAGGCAAAAAGGCAAAACCACTTTCTCATTGAATTTGTTTCAGGGAGAGAATGACATACATACTAAATGGGATATCTCAACCTGCAGCAGAATAGGGGGAAGAGGGATGATAGGAGGGATGATGGATGGGAGGGCATCCTTGGGGGGAGGGGAGGTTGGAAGTACCCACTATAGAAGAGGGACAGGATCAAGTAGGGAATGGACCAGGTTGGGCGTGGGATGAGTGAGAGGGAATTATAAGCAGCCTCGTACAATATATCTACTATGGTAATGTTTTGCATAGCTAGACATGTACACCATATACTGAATTACTTATCTTCCAAGAGGGAATGGGTGACAAGGGAGGAAGGGAATGGATCTGAAATTTGAGGTCTTAAAATTAAATGTTTCAAATATATATAAATACTATTATTAATACTCTTTTGCTTTTAATTGGGAGATAAGATGTGCAGGCATTGGAACACAGAGATTCACCTTCCTCTAATGGAAAAGTCGAAGGGGGCATGGGAGAAGATATGGGGAAGATTGGAGGAAGCGATATCTTGTGGGACTGCTATTCTGGGAGAGTGGGTAGGGGAAAAACAGGGGGCAAAATAATTGTAACTCAAAATCTGGCGGAAATGAATGATGTAAAACAGAAGTTAATAAAGCATTTGTTTTTTAAAAAAAAGAAATTAAAATGTTTCAAAATGTGGATCCAACCTATTTTTTCAGACTTACTCCCCTTTACTTATTCTACCTTACTTTTTAGCCAAACTGGCCTTCTTTATTTTCCTCTTATCTACCCTTCTTATGCCCTATTTAGAACTTCCCTCCAACTCAAATAAGCATGTTTGGTTCCCAGGAGGACAACCCTACCCAAGTTCAAAAGTACCCCGTAGGTCTACATACTTAAAACTACAGAAGTACCCATTTGTATATTTACCTCTAGATGTGAATATACAAATAGATGAAATTAGCTCAAAAAAAGGCATTAACTGACATGAAACCATAAGAGCAATAACAAAACATCCCTCCATAACATTCTGTAGGGGGCTTATTCTGCAGCAACTATACACAGCACCAATGGAAAGAGCAGGCATACCCTTTGAACTTTTTTGTAGAGTCAAATACTTTAAGAACACAGTGTTGACAAGGACACTCATGCATTCAGCACTGCAGGGCTATGTGTTCATTTTATCTTTGTAGCTTGCCTAGGGGGAGTATCTCTGATGAACAAGTTGATCAGCTGTTTTTTCTGAGATTCCTCCTTTTGAAAAGTAAAACTACAGATTTCCCAGTCTATCTCTTGCATATAAAACTCTTTTCCATGCTGCAATAGGTCACATTCTTCAGCAATACCCCAACAGTTTTCTGATGGGCTATGAAATGTGTCTCACTTTTTAAGAAAGCTTCTGGGTTTAGGGCTAATATTTTGCTAGTCAATGACTAGCTGCCCTCTAATTCTATCCAGAATTTAATAAAACCACAAGATGGAGTTACAGACTGAAAACTCTTCTTTGTCCTTGATTAGAAACACTAATACCAGGGCGGCTATGTGGCACAGTGCACCAGCCCTCGAGTCAGGAGGACCTGAGTTCAAATGTAGCCTCAGAGACTTAACACACAAAAACTATCCATGTGACCTTCGGCAAGTCACTTTACCCCAGTTGCCCTCCAAAAAGCAAAAAAAAAAAAAAAATACTAGAAACAATAGTACGTTTTTTATCTGTGTTACTTAACTTTTACAATCTGTGGTTTTATCAACTGGACTGTGAGGAAGGGGAATAAATTGCTCAAACTTACTCTGATCAGTGATTCCAGTTTTCTTCCTTTGCCCAAAATTGCCTTCTTGGCTGTCATGTTCTCTCTCCTCACCTCTTCCATTTGGAACCCCAGTTTTCCTCTAAGATTTAACTGAGGTCCTTTTCATATTTATGATGTACAATCCTACTGAACATTCTTCAAAGTCATACAACTTACTTAGGAAGAGAGCCAAATTTTAGCCTCATAAAAAGAGGACGAGGATATGCTATACACCCAGGTGAAAGGTTATATGACCAGAAGCTGAGTGGATATGGTGGTCAAAGTCATTTTTTATAAAGAGAATAGGTGGCTAGGCTACAAACAAAAATTACACTAAAGCTTGAACTGTGGTCAGTGGAGAAGCATTTATTAACTGCTTCCTATGTGTCAGACACTATAAGAAGCTCTGGGAATACAAAGAAAGGCAAAAAAAAAAGCCACTGGTTTCACCTTCTAATGTGGGAGACAGTAGGAAAACTATGTATATATAAGCTACACACACAAATATATTCACATACATAAATGTATATGTAAATTGGAATTAACTGAGAGGGAAAGCACTAGCAGAGGGAAAGAAGTGGGTAAATTGGAAAGACGTCATGTAGAAGGTAGGTTTTGAGCTGAGACTTGGGAAAAAAAACAGGGAAGCCAGAGGTGAAGATGAAGAGGGAGAGTATCCTTGGTATAAAAGGTGGCCAATGAAAAAGTCCAGAGTTGGAAGAAGATTAATGTTTCTGGATCATACAATATGTGAAAATGAATCAAGTATAAGAAAGCTGCAAAGGCAATATAAGACCAGGTTGCAAAGAATTTTAAAAGCCAAAGTATTTTAAGTTTATTCCTAAAGGTCACAAGGAACTATTGGAATTTATTCAGTAAGAGCATGACAATGGTCAGACCTGCAACTTTAAGAAGGTCAATTTGCCTGCTGAGTGGAGGATGGGCTGGTACTAGAAGAGACCTTATGTAGGAAACCAACCAGCAGGCAACTGCAACAGTCCAGTCAGGAGGTTTTGAGGACTTGCACCAGTAATGAAATTATGCAAAGGAAAAAAAGGAGGCATATAGGAAAAAAGCTGTGAAGATTGAAAGGCTACAACTTGTTATATGAGGGGTGACACCTAGGATTTGACTCTGGATGACTGGAAGAATGCCATTTAACAGTGGCAGGGAAGTTTGAAAGAGTGCTGGGGGAAAATGCTGAGTTGTTTTGTACATATTGAGTTTAAGATGTCTACAATCTAAGAGGATGCTCGTTCTTGAAAGATAAAAACATTATGAACTGCAAGGAGACAGAAGAAGTGATCCAATTCTAAGCTGCACTTATTTTTGTTTTCATAATAAAACATTAAATGTTAAGGCTATGATATTTATATTTCTTCATCTCATATTTCCTCTTTTGGGAAGAGAAAGGCTTGAGTAAACTAAGTCAAATTATGTGAAGCTTCTTTCTATGCAAAAGAGGCTCATTTATGCTGGAAGATTTGGCTGAGCATGTAACTTTGATCAGATAATGAATCAGATTTAAATGTAATTCACATAGATATGTTCCTATGATTCTTATATCAAAATCTTTTGTTATTCAGAAATCCCACCTGGGGATTTCTGGTGTGTGTGTGTGTGTGTGTGTGTGTGTGTGTGTGTGTGTGTGTGTGTGTGTATTTGGGCAGGGGTGTTAACTGTTTCTAAAATTATCTAAAAAACATTATTTATTATCTATATGTTCAGCCAAATTAAGGATGAGGATCAGGGGTACAAAATAGTAAAGATATGGAGAGCTTAAAATTCCATCTTCCCTGGAGAGCTTAGTCATATCAGTGGTCAGCAAATCAGTAGCCAAATCCATCACCTTCAGTAGTTGCCCAGTTTCAAAGTATTATCTTGCTATTTCCTATAGATAATTTGTTATAGATAATAAAATCAAGTAATCCTCTATAGAGAACTACTTTATAATGACTGAAATTCCTGGTAGTGGATAGGGATGGGGATGTTTTTAATTATGTGATAAAGGACCTTGACAGTGACAGTTGCTATTAAAAAAAAAAGTCTTAGAATAGACTTTAGAACACATCTCAGACTATTACTATATTTTATATATTACTTATACTTAGTTTTACCCATATAAGACTGTAAACTCCTAGGAGGGCAGAATGCCTGTCTTAAATTTTGTATCTTTCCTTTTTACCTAGCGTAATGCTCTTCTCACAAGAGATGTTTAATAAATGTTCAAATTCTTTTTTAAAAGATTTGAGATAGGTAGCAACATCCTCATGAGAACTTTATTAAGTATTTCTACACATCCTGACATTGGACAGGACAAGAACAAATAGAATATTTTATAATCTCCCCGAAGAGGACAGACAGTTGCTCCTAGAAAGCATTTCCATTCACTGCTTCTTTTAGCTGAAGCAGGGGCAGGAACATTTTTTTTTTCTCTCTTTAGGTACTTGCCATTTAATTCGATTTAACAAATATTTATTAGGTTCCCATTATGTTCAAAGGGCAGTGCTAGTTTTGTGAGATTAAAAGACAAAAAAAGCACTTTTCCCCCAAAGAGCTCACATTACACTGGGGAGTTACAACTAATACACAAATAAATCAATACAAATTACAGAGAAAGTCACGTAAAATAATTTAGGAGGGAGTCGATCTAACAGCGAAAGATCAGGAAAGTCCTGTTGTAGAAGGTAGTTCTTGAATTAACCTTTGGAAGAAACAAAAGATTCTGTGACTTCTGGATATGAAAAATGGCTTGGGTAAAGTCATAGAGGCAAGAGATGAAAGGTTGTAAGTAGAAAACAGCAGACCATTTTAACAGAAATGGAAAGAGAAAAGGGAGTAATATGAATTAAGTCCAAGCAGCTGTTTTGTGGAGGATTCAACATCTAAGCTGAGGTTTTTGTATTTTAGCTTAGAGGCAATGGCTCCTTTAATGGTCAAGTCTATGCCATCATTCCCTAGCTCTACTCCAGCAAAGAAAGAATGAATCCATAATTCTCCATCAATCTATGCCATCTCTTTAAGAGTCTTCTTTTTCTTGTGGATTCCCTAAATCTCCTTTCTTCTCCTATCTTTCTTTTCCATTTTTTTTCTTCTACAAATATCCACAAATTACCAGCTCCATCTTCTACTATTTTTGCCTCCATGCACATATCTTTCTCTCTCCCAAAGGGGAGAACCTGAACATCCACTATACCAACAAGGAGCAAAGACATTGTTTGAAATTTAAATCTCATGTTCTTTTTTTCCTATTTATCTTCATGTAATTGTGCCATTTAGCAACCAGACAGAAGTAAAGCTATCATTGGGAAGAGTAAAATAACTTCAAAAGGCCTGTATAATTAATCCCTACATAACTAAAACTTGCCATATATATAATAAATGTAGGAAAATCCCACGAAACTCTTTTATAGTTCTAACTCTAACCACTTAGAAAATAAAATTGGATATCCATCCCTAATATGTCCTGTTCATACTGTTTGCCATCTCCTTTGCAAACAGTATGACTCTCATGCATCTGAGCTACTTAAAATAGATGTGGGAACGATTTAGGACCTGGATCAAGCTTCCTGCTTTTTTTGTTATGTTTTGTTGCTGGGCCCTGTTAAGCAGTTGCCATGTTTCACTGTAGGTGTGGATGTAGTTCTGATTAGTAACTAACACCATTCTTGTTACAGGAATTGTATTACTGTAGGATCCAAAATAGCACCCCTGTTTTCAATTTCTCTGACTTTCTGAGGGAAAAAGTCAATCTTTGATCTAAAATTTTTAGATCTCAAGCCAGGGCACTATTATATTTCTCTCCCCAATAGATCTGGGAACTGAAAAAATGTCCCTATTTGGAATATGTTTGCTTCTGAAATCCCTACCCATGAAAAACAGAAACAGAAGTTAATAAAACAAATGAAACCCAATAAATGTATTAGTGGAATCTATTGTATTTGCATCCAATTCTAATATTGTTTACATAGCACACATTTGCCATTTGATCCTAGAGCATCTGCTGGCTTTAAGGGAAGTATTAAGGAGGAACTCTATATCCTGTGCGTTTTTATATCCCCTACAGGAGATGTTCTCAGTACCTTGAACAAAATAGTTGCTCAATAAATATTTCAGTGGATGAATGAATGAATGGTTTGGAATGCACAAAGCACATTAGAACACTCAAATATGTTTCCCATATCACATCTCTTCTTCCCTTTCAGCTCACATATTTCCTCATATAGCATTCCAGTAATAATAAACATTTCTCATTATGCACATGTGTTCCAGGTTTGAGCCAATTTGTTCATCCATTTTTTTTTTATACAAACAAATCTAGAAAGCTGAACAAAGTAGTTTATTCCTTCCAAAAGAATTTCATTCCCTTTTTGGAAAACCCTGTAAGGTATCTTTGTAGTCATTGCATACAACTGTAGAAAGTGGAACACAGATTAGAAAAAAGTACAGTAGAATATCCAGTGACACTAAATCCTTGTCTATAATAGGAAGGCAGCATAGCTGTAGGTTAAGTGAATAACTTATGAGAGGGATAGATACCATAAGTAATGCAAACCTGTTGTTTCTCTTATTGAGATAGGAAGTGTAAAATTTTTTTCTCCAGAGTCTAAATACACAATTTTTTTTTGTATTGTGGAACCAAATGGCAGATTGGGAAAAGTTATGTACCTTCTCTCAGGGAAAAAATGTGTGTGTGTATGTTTATGTGTCTATATATACATGTATGTGCATATGTGTTTATATATTTATATTTACACATATAGATATATCCAGATATAGACACACGTGTGTTTAAATAATTGAAAGACATGCTAAATTTCAGTTAGAAGTTAATAAAAATAAATGTTTGCTTTCTTAGACAAGTTCTCAGGTCCTTTTAGATGTATTCACAGACCACTTAAAGTTCAGGGAATACCAAGTTATGAACATTTTCTTTAGAGGATTTTTTTATGTCTCAGCAAATAAAATGGTGACTCTTGAAAGCTACAAATAATCCTAACTCTTTGTTAGGATTAGGACAAAGATTTGAAAATACATATATAGACCTGGGTCATTATTGTGATAGAGATAATACTTTACCCTGAAGACTCACTTTTCATCATCCTTTATTTACATGATTTATTGAAATAACATTGTTTGTCCTAAAATAAGAATTTTTCTTACTAGATGGGGAGAAAATTAGTACCCACTATTTCATAAAATACCACATTGTTCAACTAATACACTAGGCTGTAGCGGCAAGCACCCCAATATCCCCAGGGTGACTGCCAACACAGGTTCTTAGATCTGCTTTTCAAAAGGAAAGCAACTCAAAATGGGTTAACAAGCTTACTTTAATGAAACATGTATTACCTAGTTCAGGGGTAAAGGTCAGCACCCCGAACTTCAGAGTTACAGAACTTACAGATCAAATTGACAGGCTTCCAAACTGTCCAACCATTACATCAATACCAAATCACAGTTACCAGAGAGGGAAGCATCAACATCTGGGTTTTCAAAGCCGGGGGGCTCTCAACAACGGCTTCCCAGAGTCTCATCTGGTCAAATAACACAACACTTCTCAAAGTGAGCCCCAAAGCAAAGCCTCTCTTCAGAGTTTATATAGCCTTCTCCTGGCTCAGAGATTGTAACAACCTCCTTGACCCACTGCCCAATCACAAAAGTATCAAGGTATGGGCTTTCCTGAAAAACAAGCCTGCCACCACAGTCTCCAGGTGCTCTTAAGCTAGGGGCAGGGAAGATCTTTAAATTTGCATTTCCATTACATAGGCATACTGACAAATAAGAATTATTAGGAAAAAATCCAGGATAGCCTCCATTTGAGAATAAAATTATGAAATGTTTGCCATATAAATTCTTATTAAAAACTTATTTATCTGTTCTCTGACAACCATTTTCTTGGCACTATGGTGTAATTTTATTTTTATGCAAAATATAAATGGTATAATCTTCACATTCTGGTTAGCATAGTTTGATAACCTACTTAATGCTTTAAACATAAAGCCTAATTAGAACTTTAAAAAAAACCAACAACAACAACAAAAAAAAACAGAACACTAGAACCAGGGACCCAGTCATGAACAGCTTTGCATGCCATCTAATATCTGATTTAGTGTCTTCCACATATATAGCAGAAATCAATCAATATTAGAAGGCAGACAAGAAGGAAGGAAGGAAGAATGAACAGAAGGAAGGAATGAAAGGAGGCATACAGAATATAGAAAGAGACAGAAATACAGAAAGGGAAAGATATAGATATAGATTAGATATAGATACATACATACATAGCGAGAGATATATATATGTCTGTGTGCATATATATGTATGTATATACATATACACACAAAAATATTGGAAAAATGAAAAATAATTGAAAATTTGTTTATCTCTGCCATAATATATCTAATTTGTTTGCTACCAGTTCTTTGGTATGGATTTTTAAAAATCATTTAAATACCAGGATTTACTCAATTTAAAAGAGGGTATTATAAACATTTTCATCTAAGTTTCAAATAAGTTTCATTTAATTTTGCTCCTGAAATTTACCCATTTCTACATGAATTGTGAGGAGAAGCCAGTTTCTCCAAAGAAATATCTAAAAATTTGACCATACTTTACTATAAAATTCCATTAGTAAATTAGTTGTCAAAGGAAGAATCTAAGACTGTAACTCCATGGAACCTCTAATAATTTTAATTTTTGTTTAAATGGCACTTATATTACTTTTGAAATCCTACATAATAACAACAAAAATATTTTTAGAGGCAAGAATTTTTGCTGTTGGTGGTGCACCTATATCCAGCCTAATAAATATTTATTAATCTGTCTACTATAATCAAATCATTGAAATGAACCAAGGGACAAGCAAATATAAAAAACTGGGGAACAATCCCAGGAAATTTATGCTGTTGGCATTTGTTAGTTCTGAGAAAATTTTTGAATCTTTGAGAAGTCTGTGACCCAAAGATAACTTATAGGTTTTTAATTCTATTTCAGAATTAGCTTCTATACTTGCATGATTCTATATTCCTTTTTTGAAGACATAAGAAATTACCACACAGTAATTAGCTCCAGTCCCTTTTCAATCACCCAGAAAAAAAAATGGTAAGATCATAGATTTAGAGCTAGAGGAAAATTTGGAGGTTACCTGGTCCAGTCTCCTAATTTTGCTGATGAGGAAACTAATCGCTCAAAGAGGATTGTTTAGGGGCCTACATAAATATGAACATTTTTTACAATTACCTGAATATTAAAGATTATTCAGCATAGTTTGGTTATAGTAATATAAAATAATCAAACAATCATTGTGAACACACTTTTGCTATAATAAAATAAAATGCCAAATCAATGATTCAAGTAACTTTTGACTGAAAATCTGTGGATGATATTTGATGCAATTGTGGCTAGGCAATGTCAAAAAACTTTGGTAGCTTCAATATATGATTCACATCCAGTACTCAATCCACCATGCACCAGGCCACTTAGCTTCCTTGAGGGAAGAACAACATTATTCATTTTTTTGTCTCCTATTGCTATGATATAAGTAGAATATCCATAAATTATGGCTTCTTGGGGGTGGAGCCAAGATGGTGGAGTGTAAGCAGGAACTCATCTGAGCTCCTCTTTGATTTCTAATAGTAACCTCTAAAAAATGAATCTGAATGGATTTTAGAGTGACAGAATCCATTGGGAGACAGAGTGTGTCAGATTCACAGTCCAGGAAAATGTGCACATAGGACTGAGTAGGGGAAGTGCAGAGTGTGTGGGCTGCACCAGTGTGGACCTGAGACCAGACCACAGCAGAGTGAGAGCAAGCCATAGCTTTACAAACCTCTCAGCATGAGACAGAGGGTTTTGGTTGGAGCTGGTAAGAGAAAGTGCAGGGCTGGTGGCAGCAATAGCAGCTTCTTCTGGGGCTATCAACACAAAGCCTGGATATTTAAAAATCACCTACCTGAACTTCCAGGAGCCAACATGGTAGAGTAACCCTAGCTGCTCTCATCCCACTCCCTGACCCTGAAAATACAGAGATTATTGCCCCAGTATAAAATCCTGAAATAGTGGAAGCAGCTGCATGCTTGGGAGTCCTAGAGGAAGGGTATGACTGAAGCTGTACTGAGCCTAAAATGAAGGGTGGGAGGTTTCCCAACAAACCCCGTCTCAGTTGACCATCTGGGGAACCCAAAGCCCAGGGGGGTAGAGTCAGCAAGCACTAACACCAGAAGCCCAAATGTGCCTTAGAACAATCAAGGAAATCTGCAGAGACCAGCAGGGCAGGCTGCCAGCTGTTAAGCTTCCCCAAGCTCTAGCCCAGGGTCACAGAGGCAGAAACCTGAAGTGGTCAGACCATCCCTCCCCCATACCTTACTTAACCCAAGGGAAACACTGAAAGCCCTGGCCTTGGACTCAGTCTAGACACCCAGAGGCTACAGTACACAAAGTCAACAACCAAATGCCTAGCTTCCAGCTTGAGAAGACTGGGTCAGAGCCCTCTCTACCCCAGAAGCAGAAATCCACTTTAAAAGCCAGGAAATAGGCAATCTCAATGGTCCAGAAGCACCCAAAGACAATTGAATTCTAATATGTGAATGAGGAGAATCACTTTCAGGAGACACCATTAACCTTATATCCACACCTGAGACAATAGAAGGAAATATGAACTGGTCTAAAGCCCAAAAAACATTCTTGGAAGAGATCAAGAAAGATTTTAAAAGCCCAATTAGAGAGGTAGAAGATAAACTGACCAATTCTTTTAAATGACATTGGTCAAAATGGAAAAAAAAAACCTCACTGAAGAAAACAAATCCTTAAAAAGTAAAATTTATGAACTGGGATGGGAGGTCCAAAATCTAACTGGAGAAAATACCTCCCTAAAAATGAAATCTGAACATATGGAAAAGGAACTTCAAAAACTAACCAAGGAAAATAATTCACTAAAAATTAGAATCAGCAAAGTTGAAGCTAATGACTCTATGACACATGAAGAATCAGTCAAACAAAACATAACGACTGAAAAATTAGAAGATAATGTAAAATATCTCATTGGAAAAACAACTGACCTGGAGAAGAGATCCAGGAAAGATAATCTATGAATTATTGGTCTACCAGAAAATGATGAAAAAAACAGCTGGTGCAACATCTTCCAAGAAATAATAAAAGAAAACTGTCCTGAGGTCCTAGAATCAGAGGGTAAAATAGTTATTGAAAGAATTCACCAGACTCCTCCTGAAAGAGATCCCAAATTGAAAACTCCAAGAAATAAAGCAGCCAAATTCCAGAATTATAAGGTCAATTGGAAAATACTGCAAGCAGCCAGGAAGAAACAATTCAAATACTGTGGAACTACAGTCAGGACCACACAGGACCTAGCAGCTTCTACATTAGAAGATTGGAGGGATTGGAATATGATATTTCATAAGGCAAAAGAACATGGACTGCAACCAAGGATCAACTATCCAGCAAAACCGAGCATGATTTTTCAGAGAAGGAGATGGTCATTCAATGAAATAAGGGACTTCCAGACTTTCCTGATGAAAAAGCCAGAGGTTAATGCAAGATTTGATCTCCAAATACAAGACTCAAGAGAAACATAAAAAGGTAAACAAGCAAAACACATACACATACACACACGCAGACACATATATACAGGCATGTGTGCGCGTGCACACACACACACACACACACACAACTTGTGATTCCATAAGAGCTGTTTACATCCCTATATGGGAAGCTGATACCTGTAGATATTGAGATTTACATAATTATTGTGACATTTAAAAGGTATATATATATATATATATATATATATATATATATATATATATACATATGTGGATATAAATGGAATAATTTGGAAATAAAAAACCTTATTAAGGTATGCAAAGGGATTGTAATGGGAGAAAAGGAAGGGAGGAGGCAGAAAGGGGTAAATTATGCCACATACTATAGTATACGGCATAAAGAGGCATAAAAGGGGCATAAAAACATACTATAGAAGAAGGAAAGAAGGGAGGGAAAAGAATATTTTAAGAACTTTACTCTCATTGGTTTTGGTCAAGGAGGGATTAACATAATCAGTTAAGTTTAGGATTCTAACATGAAAAGACAAAAACCCATGATAGTAGAGGGAAAGGAGGGAGGAAGAGGGGCATTGTATGAAATTTATTCTCATCAGTTTGGCTTCATGGAGGGAATAACATACTCCATTAAGCATAAAAATCTATTGTGCCCTACAGGCAGTAGGAGGGATAAGGGGGAAGAAAGGGGCGGTGAGTTAGAAGGGAATGCTTAGATGTTCTCCCACTTCTTCTCAACTCACTTTGCATCAGCTTGTATAAGTCTTCCCCGATTTTTCTGAAACCATCCTGTCTGTCATTTCACATTCCATAATAGTATGGCATTATAATCATATACCAAAACTTGTTTAGTCATTCCCAATTGATGGGCAATTCCTTAGTTTCCAATTCTTTGCCACCACAAAAAGAGCTGTTATGAACATTTTTGTACAAATAATATCTTCTCTCTCTTTTTTAAATCTTTTTGAGAGATCAAACTAGTATTGGCATTGATGGATCAAAGGGTAGGCACAGTTTTATCATCTCTTAGGCATTGTTCCAAATTGTTCTTCAGAATGATTGAACCAGTTCACAACTCCTCTAACAGTTCATGAGTGTCCCAATTTTTCCACATCCCATCTAGCATTTATCATTTTCCCTTTCTGTCACATTAGTCAATTTGATAGACTTGAGGTTCTACCTCAGAGTTATTCAATTCTCACTTCTCTAGCCAATAATGCTTTAAAACATTTTTTCATGTGACTATTGATGGTATGATTTCTTCTCCGGAAAATTTCCTGGTCATATCCTTTGACCACTTAGGAATTGATGAATCACTCTTAATTCAAAAATTTATGTCAGTTGCTGCTTCCAAGGCCACAGCTAATGTTGCCACCATATGCACTCTGGGCCAGCCCCCACACCAGTGTCACAGACCCTTTCTTCCAACCCCTTAAATTGTCTTGGGCTTGAAAATGTCCCATCACAAACTTTAGTTGGCTCTGATGCTCCAGAACTTGATTTAAGGCATTATTTTAAAGATGTTTGGAAGGTAATGTTGGAAGAAATCAGCTGAGCACTTTTTCCACCATCTTGGCTCTACCCCTAGAAGTCCTTCACAGATTATTCTTGTTAGAAATGGGAGACTAAGATCTGGACAAGAATGTTTAATTCTACCAAAACATTGGGAACAAATACTATTTCCATACCTATTTCTCAGCTAGAGAATCTGAGGTTTATTTAAATGATGTAAGTATAAAAAAGCACTGACTAAAAGTCAGGAGATTTGGGTTCTAGCACTCACTCCACCACTAATTATTTGTGTGTCCTCAAACAAATCATCTCCTCTCTCTCAGTTTCCATTTCTTCATCTATAAAATGAGGGA
The DNA here is from genome assembly GCA_011680675.1 of Gymnobelideus leadbeateri. Lineage (NCBI taxonomy): Eukaryota > Metazoa > Chordata > Mammalia > Diprotodontia > Petauridae > Gymnobelideus > Gymnobelideus leadbeateri. The sequence goes on from WOXC01000460.1 coordinate 568,266, forward strand.
ATTATTCCAAATCAGGCCTTCACAACCTGCAGTCCACCAAAGGATTTCATCCAGCCCACAAAATGTGTAGAGAAAAACATTCTCTATGTTTCCCAGGCTGCCCAAAATCCTTTGGTGTACTCACAGGTTAGTCATGACCCATGGCCTGCAGGTTTTTAGGCTCTGTTCTAAATAATTTCTAAGTCCTTTCTGGTTCTAAATCCCATTTTAAAAGTCCATTCAAACCCCAACATTCTATGACCCTATGATTTTAAACATGTATACTCAGCATTAGAATGATGAAAACCATGGTCTAAATTTCCTTTACCTTGCAAGGTGTCTTATAAATAAGAATATCTAAACACTTATCAATCAGTGACGGCATTGATAATAAATGGCAGTCTGTTGTAATGAAAAAATAAAGCAAAGTACAGAAAGTAAAAGAAATTCAAGAAGGGGATAGAGCATATGACGTTATAAGGAGTCTGTTTGGATGATTGGAATGTCTTCTATTTTAACTCAGTGTTTGTGCTCTAGGTACTTAACTGAATTTTCTTTCTCTTGAGATCTGTTGTGGTTTAAACATTTCCCGCCATATATTCTCCTGTTGCTCATTTTCTGAATTGTTTCTTTTTGTTGGTAGATCACCTACCCACCACCTTAAAGCTTAATCAGCCTCCCCCTCATTTGTGGAAATTATTTTTCACTAGCCTCACAGTCCTTACCCCTCTAGTGGGATAAGAGTGGCCCCAACCAGGGTTTAATCCCTTTTTCTTTGATCACAGTACAACTTCTTATGCTTTAGTTCTCTAATTGGGTTGAATCAGTGTCTATAGCTTTTTCCCACATTGGATGTGAGGAAGGTTGTATTCTAAGCAGTATCTGACCCTGGGGTTTCTTTAACCTAAGAGTTTCACCAGAAGTAGAAAATCCGTTCTCTTATTACCTTCCTCTCTATCTTACCTTGTCTGGAGAAATTTGAGGTTTACTTGTTAAAACAAGACAATGGAGTAAAAGCAGGAGTCAGACATACTGGAAGAGACTTCAGTAGCAGAGAAATCCCTGAATGGATACTGATAAACAAAACTGAGGATTTATTTGTCCACTCTGCTGTAATAGTAATGGAATTTAAAGATCCCCCTGAATTGGCTTGGTTTTTGGATTGGGTGTTAAAACCCAGAGCTTGTGAATCCCACTTGTGAGAAGGACTTGTTGACATGAAAAGAGAGGGCTGAACTGAGAGAAGCTGGTGCCATGGATTTAGAGAGGAGGCCCAAGCAAAGAGAGGCAAAAGAACTTTTGGAAGCAGCATCATGGAGGCAGAGAGAGAAAGAGGATTACTGAGGGCCAGTTCAAGCTTCCCATCACTTTTGAGAGCTGCCACCAGGAGCTGCCAAGGACTAAGGAGACATGGCTGTAATGCCAGTATTTTGTCTGTTTTGATGTTGTCTTGCCAGATTCGTCCACTGGTGAAGGACAGTGTTGTTGTTGCAGAGGTCCTGGAACCTTGCTGTTGGTTCAGAAGCCCTGAAGAAGGATTTTCTTGTTGTATGTTTACAGAAATCCTGGAAGAGGGTCTTGCTGATATTTTCAGGGGTCTTGAGACTGTTCTGCAGGCAGAGAGTGAATTGATGAGGACACTGGCAATGTATATTGTGGCCTTGTTAAACTTTGTCTCTCCAGGAACAGAGATTGCTGAGGATTTGCCTCTGGTAAAGATGAAGAAAAGACCTCTCCTTGGGGATTTGAATGCTGTGATGATATCTTAACCTTCTTGTAGCTCAGGGATAGATGGTCTTTGTGTTCTCCACTGCCCCTTTTGATAAGGTGCTTGGAGTTAACTGATGATAATTGTAATTCAGTTGTGATACAGGGGTGGGAAACTTGACTTTTTGTGCTCTGTGATTGACCAAATCAATATACATTGTTTATGATTGGAAACTAATTTTAATCTCCATTTGAGAAGAGAGACTTTGTGATTGACTAAATGAATGTACTGCCCAGGGGAGCAGTAGTACTTGGAAATTATTGAATTACACTGGTGAATGCTGTATTTTGATTTTCTCCATTCTGTGAATGTTTTGCCTTAATTTGTCACTCAATAAAATGGAGAGTCACTATGCTGGTATTCTGAACTTTGGAAGTTGCCTTTGCTTGGTATTACACCTGCCAGAGCCGTGAGCCTAGTAGGGGAAGAAACATCAAAATCTTTTTTTTTTTCTTTTTCAGAGGGCAATTGGGGTTAAGTAACTTGCCCAAGGTCACATGGCTAGTTTTTGTGTTAAGTGTCTAAGGCCAGATTTGAACTCAGGTCCTCCTGATTCCAGGGCCAGTGCTCTATTCACTGTGCCACCTAGCTGCCCTGAAACATCAAAATCTTTAAAATTTGCACTATTAATCCATTAATTTATAACTTAGACTTTTAGCTTTCTTATATTGTGGTGAATAACTGTAATAACACTTCCTCTAGCACATAATTTCCTCCCCTTTTATTTGAGAATTAACAGGGACTGGGAAAAATAACTAATCCTTCAGAAGTCTTTGTCAAGATTCTATGCGTGGCATATCAAGGGAGGGAATGATTTAATTTCTCATCAACATATTGTCCCACAAATATGAATGAATGAATTGAAATGAGTGAATGAATGAATAAAAAGTCATTTATGCTTACTGTTTCAGGAACTGTGAATTGTAGATACAAACACAAAAGTGAAAAAGTATTTTCTCAGAAGAAGCCAACTATATAGATATAGATTTACAGATAGATATAGATATATGAATGAAGGGTTGCCAGGGAAAAGGGTAGCTAAGGAGTCACATGATGGTGAGTTGATATATAAGATAGTTAACATTATTTTATATAATTCCTAGATACTTTTGTACAAGGTGTCTACTTTGTAATACTCTCTAAGACACAGAACAAGTCTCATCCACAGATTATCTCTGCTTTGTATAGTATTTATCTGGCAACACTCAGGTGTATCTTAAGAGTGATTCATGATAAAACCTAGCCATGTGACCTTGGGCAAGTTACTTAACCCCAACTGCCCTCCAAAAAAAAAAAAGAGTGATTCATGGTGCTTGTTTCTTTTGTATCAATTAGGTAATCAAGCGTTACTTGTGTGTGTTTCATTCCTCTTCCACTAGATAGTACACTCTTTGAGAGCAAGAACTCTGTACTCCTATAATAAAATTTTGTGGTTTGATTGATTCAGAAGGAGGGGAAAAATCTCAATGTGAAAATAGAGTACTGAGAAATTTATAATAATGGTCTCAGTTCCCTAATACACAAACATAGAATCTCTTTGTAAAGACACAAATCTTTTTCTAGGAGTATAGAAAAAATTCCCAATATGAGTACTGACCCACCACAGGAATAAGAGCTGAAGACGTGAATTTGGATATGATTATCAAAGGACTTAGGGCTGAGAAAAAAAGAATAGGGTTTTAGAGAATACTGGCAGAGAGGCAGCAAGAGGAGGAAGCAGAATTAGCTATACAAAGAAAGAGCCAGAGATGTCACAAGAGAACCGGAAAAGTATAGCATCATAGAAGCCAAGGTTAGAGAAAATTTCAAGAATTAGATTATAAAGTGTGGAGTGTCTCCGACACATGGAAGATGACAGATTATTGTTTGTCCAAGAAAGAAGTATTTAATAGAATAGTTCAACCAGATTAAAAGGTATTGAAAAGTGAATAGGAGGATAAAAAGAGGAATTGCATATACCAGACAAAGAATGTAAGTGTACAGTATCAATAAAGGACAACACTGAGTGAAGGCTTCTTGTACATATGTAAGGTTTTTTAAGGTAAGAAAGATCTGGACACAGGCATAACGGCTTAAAAATATACTGATTCTACAAAAAAGATATCACATTAAACAGTACTGAATACATGGCCCAATTCTCCAGGCTGAGGATGAATTGACAAAATTTAGCCTTGAGGTCATTGGCCTTGAAACCACCCTCTCGGGCTCATTTTCTCTTATCCAGCAATGTGCTCTGGGAATCTCAAAATACTGTTTCCGTCTCAATCTCCACAGGTATAGTTCAAAGACTTCTGTGCCCATATCCAAGGTAATAATACAAATCAGGTACAAAGATGAGCTTAATTTCACTCCATAGTAGGGAAAAAAAGAAATGATGAAACACAAAGCACTTACAATAGTACTTAAAAGAGTGATTTAAGACTCCTCAGTTTCCAGTGAACCAACTCTTTCCTCAGATACATGTTTGAATCTCTAAAATCAGAGTGCCAAACTGTGATTTGGACTTTTTTGGAAAGGATTGAAAAAGAAGAAATTCCATTCTGAAACTTTGGTCAGTCCTATCCCAGGGATCTGTATAATATTCTGTCTAACCTTACTTAACTTACTTAATACTGTCTAACCTATCTTAAAGTGTGACTGTCTGGAGATGGAAAGAAATTTGCAATTTCTAGAGAAATACAATACAATAGAGAAATTTATAGAGAAATACAATACAATCCTACAGATTTTATGGGGCAAAATTAGTTCCCTAGTTAAACAATCCAATGTGCATCTCGAGTGGTCAGTCAAACGACATTACAATAGAATTTTGAGATATTACTGTGAGATTTCATTATAACGTATAAAAAGTACTACACTTCGTCATGGTAATGTTAAATAGGGTATCCTTCTCTGTGAATTGTGGTGCAGATACAATTAATAAAAAGAAAAATAGCCTGTTTCAAGGAGCTTGCAATCTAATGAGGGGAAACAGCATACAAAAGTAAGAGAGAAAGGGACGCCAAGGGGTAGCCAACTTGGTCCATGGAGTTGAAACCAGGGAAAGTAGCAGATTCAGAGTAGAGTGAGCCCAAAAGTCCAGTTTCCACCCTCTATGAAAGAAGGCATTGTGAAGAGTTTAGGATTTCATCCTAAACCTCTCCAATTAGAGAGGAGATGATGCTAAGGGAGGTGGTCAGTTAAGACTTGAGCTAGCTTCAGGGTAATGAGATTAGAGGGGATGAATTTAACCTGGGAAGATGGAATTGAAACCAAGAAAAGTGGCAATTGAAAAATGACTAAACAACAAGCAACAATAACAACAGCTAGGTAGTGCAGTGAATTGAGCACCAGACCTGAAATGACTTATCACTGTGAGTTAAAATCTGACCTCAGGCACTTACTAGCTGTGTGACCCTGGGCGAGTCACTTAACCCTGTTTGCCTCAGTTTCATCTGAAAAATGAGCTGGAGAAGGAAATGGCAAATCACTCCAGTATCTTTGCCAAGAAAACCAAAACATTGTGCAGATGTAACTGAACAACAGCAACAAAAGAGCAGCAGATGCTAGGTCTGGAGTAATTCAGCATATAGGTGAAGGCATTATCATTAGGAAGAAAAAAAAAAAGAGCTTCTTCATGTGATACCAAGTAGTATATTGAGGTGAAAGTTGAGGTCCTGCAGGTAGCTCAAGGTAAATCATCTCAACCTTCTCCTTAAAATGTGAATCATGGTCATCTGCCAGGAAAAAAGTTATAGAGGGTGCCAAGTAAGGGGAAGCCTATAATGACTGTTTTGCAGAAATGACTTTCAATGAGATATAAGGAAAGTAGCTTGATGAGTATCAGATATATTGCCTGTTTATAGAACAACAGAGTTAAGAAGATTCTTCTATGTATGTATGTGTATAAATGTGTGTGAATACCTATATATACATATCTATAAATATCTTTGATATATGCATGTGTTTATATGTACTTATATTTGTCCTATACATGCATACAAATATGTATATATCTGTGAAAATGTGTATATATACATATGTATGTGTGTATATCTATAGATGTCTATAGATACATACAAACACATAAGTAATATGGGTATCTCTGTGCCTGTGTGTACGTGTGCATGGTTATATATATATATATATATATATATATATATATATGTGTGTGTGTGTGTGTGTGTGTGTGTGTGTGTGTGTATGTATATGTATGTTTGTGTGGCACACATATATAACCCTAAGCAATGCTATTCCTTCTACTTGGAATGTCCTCCCTAAAAATCTCTACTTAATAAAAATGCTTAGAATTGCCAGTTCAGACACCATGTCTAAGAAGCCTTCCATGATCATCTCAGTCAGAAATGATAATGGATTTCTGGTGATTTCTACATTACAGGAATCTCTAGATCCTATAAATTCCAATTTCATAATTACAGACTGCTGTAAATAATAATGATTTGCATGAAGCTATTGTCCTTTACTAGATCATAAGCTCCTAACAGAAAAGTTGCTAAGAGGAAGAGAGGTATATGTCATGTCTCACATTTCTTCAAATATTCCCTTACCTATCACTGTATCCTGCTAGCACAAGATACTCAATAAATGGTCCCCAAATAAAGAATATGATTAAGATTTGAAATGCTACAGGATTCCAGAGAGTTCACTGTCAACAAGAAAGGTTTTATGGAAGAGGGATTTGAGCTGTAATTTGAAGGAAATGTAGACGCTTGACTAATTTCATGTGTGTGTGCATGTGTGTATACATATATGTGTATATTCCATGTACAGCTTTGTATTGATACTTGCAAATGACAATATACTGCACTATATATTTTCTTTCAAAAATATATTTCATTTTAATTTATGGAATAAAACTAGCATTTCCATAAGATATGAAAAAATGATTGCATATGAAACTGCAAATCTATTATATGCCACTTGTTATTCTTTTAAATATATTTATCATGGAAATTTCTTTTTTTTCCTTTTATTCTTTCCCTCTTGCCCTAGAGATGGCTAACATTACACACAAATGTGGGTGTATGTGTGTGTAATCATTCTATACATACTTCTATTTATCAGTTTTTTCACAAGTCAGATAGCTTCTTCCTTCATGTGTTCTTTGTAGTTGATTTGGGTACATATAGTAATCAAAATGACTTATTTGTTCAAAGTTGTTTTTAATTATGCTGTTACTATATACAATGTTCTCTTGGTTCTGTTCATTTTGCTCTTCATTATTTTGAATGAATCTTTCAATGTTTTTCTAATATCATCAGGTTCATTTCTTATAGCACAGAAGTGTTGCATCACAATTATATAATTCAGCTTGATAAGGATGCTTTCAGTATCAAATAAGTAGTATTAAATCTTTAAAACCCATTTCTATCCAGTAGAAATATCACCCATATCCCCATAAAAAATAGTATTCATTATGGTAATTTCTACAGGGCTTTAACTACTTAATGAATTGCTCATCTCTGTACCTTTATGTGGTTTTCCTGAAGTTTAGTCCCCTTACATCCTGTACATTTCTTTTAAGTACCTTTTGCTATGCACCAGAAAAAAAGCCAGCTCAGTTACTGTGGAGACCTAAATACATGCTAGTAGAGGATTAGGCACTGATTGCAACAGACAGTCAATTAGTACTTCAAAGGGAAGCTGACTTCTTGTTTTAGCCATACAGAGTATGGGATAAAAGATTGTAGTTGGATATCTTGTAATCTCTATTGTTTCAGTGCTGACCAGGACAGCATGATATTGGAAGACTTCTCCCAAGTGAAAAGAGTTTCTCATTGGTCAGTCGTTAATGGAATGGAAGCATTAAGAGAAACAATTGCAATCTGTGTTTTTTACACTTAGGGTTCCAGACTCTGACTCTGTAGGTTCAACTCAAAAGGGATCTTCAGCTCTGAGATGTACTGATCAAACCTTTAATTGTCAGGTCAAATTATTTATATTGGAACAGTTCAATTTATGATTAATTAATTTTTTTCTTATTTGAATATAGTTCTTTTTAATATGTAATCCCTCTAGGTATAGTAAATTGAGAATATGCTCCTAATTCCTAAAAGTCTTTTTTTTTAAAGCTTAATGTTGGCATCACAGACACTGGAAGATTTAAGTTAATTACTCATTTTTAAGCAAAGAGAATGGATAAGTAACAACTATTAGCCCATATCCATTCATTGTACTGGGTCCTATGTGGACATAAGTCCAAAGAAGAAAATTCTCATTTGAATATTCAGGGTTTTTAATACACAAAAAGGAAGTGAGAAAAGAAAAATACTGTAAGCAGAATTCATAATATGGAAAAACACATCACAGAAGCATATCCTGGGAATTTCCACATATCTTGCTTCCACAACATACATATTTGTGTGTGCATGTATAATATAATTATATATGTATGCATATACGTATACATACATATGTATGTGCACATAAGTTTATATAATTATATATGTTCCTATATACATATGCATATGTTGTGTTTATATATGCATGTATTTCTCTTTCTGTGTATCATATAACAATCAAAAGTAAGCACTGTCTTTTCCACCCTTTCTTGACTCATTCATATGTATGTATTTATATATGTTTATCCAAGGTCACACTCCAAAAGTTCATAAAGAGATGAGCTCAGGACAACTATTACCTAGTTATTTATATGTAGATTAAAGCACAAAGCAAGTATGCGTATTATTATTATTTGTGATGATGGTGGTAGTAGTAGTATAAATAATAGTTGTAATGTAAATGAGTGGTGAGTCTGGAAGTTACATTAAAAAAGACTTAATTTTTAAATTTTGATCTAAGTTATTATTATTATTATTCATTCCACTTTCTGGATTTGTTTGGTTTCTGTTGTTGTTGCTGTGTTTATCAGTTGTTTGGCTGTTTGTTGTTGTTGTTTTATTTGGAAGGGAGCACCAAAATAGCTTGTTTCATCCAAGGAAAAGACCCTTCAGGTCAGTGCTATACAACGGCACATATCCCATGGACATCATTGCTCATGAGGTATTTGTGAGGAAGCAAAACATGTGAAGCATGTAATCAAAAGTAAGCACTACCTTTCTCACCCTTTTTGCTCCATCAAATAAGAATTAAAGGTAAAGGAGGACCACAAAACACTTGTAGAAATTAAAAGGTAGACTGCTGAGGGGAGCAAAGCTTAATTTGGCAGAGGACTGCTAGACTCATTCCTGGATTACCCCGCCTCCTTTTAGTCCCTGTGGTGAAGGGAAAGGGGTAGGGGGAGGAGATGAAAAGAAAAAGAAAAAAAGAGGAACAAGAGGCAGGAAGGGGTGGGGAAGAGTATTTCAGAAAGAGGGAGTAGCAGACAGAGAAGTATGGACAATTATCAGCCAGAGAAAAGGAGACTGAATGCGCGCGCACACACACACACACACACACACACACACACACACACACACACACACATGTTTGTGCATGTGTGTATGTATGTATCAATATGTATAACTCACAATAGAAAAATAAAAAGAGGAAGGCTGATATTCTGCTCCACTGATAAGGAGGAAGTTCAGAGTAAACAGAGAAGTCAGAACTCCATGACAAAGCTCACTTTCCTCCTCAAGGGAACAACCCACCCCTCCTTCTCAGGATCACCTGACTGCTGCCTCTTTAATCAGCTGGTAGGACTGGAATGATATCTGTGAAGGTCAGGGGTTTTCTGGATCTCAACTATCAGATTCTTTTTTTTTTTTTTTGGTCTTTTTGAAGGAGGGAAGTCAGCAAAATTGGGGTTAAGTGACTTGTCCAAGGTCACACAGCAAGTAAATATCCGAGACCCAATTTGAACTCAGGTCCTCCTGATTCCAGGACCTACTCTCTATTCACTGTGGCACCTAGCTGCCCTTTGTCAGATTCTTTCCATGCATTTGTATGTGTCCCATCATTATATCCGGGACTCCATGATGAAACCAATAAGTGATTTCTGAATCTGGCTGTACTGCACTAGCTAACTCAAGTTGTATCTACACGTTAGAAAAACCAGTAGTGGAAATGGAAAAATTGTCTTTATATCTGAGATTTTTTTTTTCTCTTGGGAATTGATAGGTTGTATTAAGTGCTGAAAAAGCATAGCCTCAGAATGGGCATCATTTTTTTTCTTCTTGCTCTGAAGCTAAGAAAAAAATAAATTCAGATATCTGTCAAAAAATTACTTTCAAAATCAAATAAGTTTTTAGACTCTGTTCAGAGATTCTGTAAAGACACAGGGGATAAGTATGGAGTTTGGCAACCTCAGATATTCACAATGCAGTGCCCATTTCCCATGGAAGTGATTTTCTTTCTCTTTCCATATCATTTCCATACTCTTGCAAGACCACACAAGACACAAATCATTACTGAGAACTTAGGAGTGACAACATGTATACAGATGGCTTTAGGAACTTCATTTTATGTGCTTTTGAACAAAAAGGAGGGGGGAAGCAAGCTGTCCCAGTGAAATACAGACTTCTTGCAGGGAAAATGTTGTGATACAGTGTTTAAATAGCTTACTGATTATTTTTTAGTTATTCTTCAGTAGTAATAAAAACAGTCAGTACATTTTGTACTTACAGTAAAGTTTTCTTTCTTTCTTTTTTAATAAAATCACGGTTACTTTCCATAGTGCAAACAAGGCTAAGTTGGTTTGCGTAAGGCAGATATCTGATATTATACAAAACCATTTTTGTATACAGTGTACTCTACCTAGCTATTTCCAGAAAAGCCTTCCTATTATTATAATACCAACATGCCATTGTATTATTGGCAATGGAAAGGTCTGGTTTCCCAAAAGTATTTTTTTTTATCTGACTCAGTATAGATGAAATTCCATATGATAAGCAGAATGTAATTGAGGGACAAAATCCTCTTCTATTCTTCCACATCCACCACCCAGTCACTTTGCAAAACTTTGTGTCTTCCTGACTTACTTTAATCTCTGGTCAGCAAACTTTATCAGGTCCTTCTTTAGGCCCCTCATTCCCTTTAATGGAAAGAAAGTCTTCTTACTGAACAAGGCTGGGACTACCTTTTTAATAAAATTTCCACAAAGAGTCACACTGGATATGAATCGGATACTATTCCTCCCAAAATCGGGTGGGAACTCACAGAGCCAAAGATCTAAGAGTTTTCTTCCTACCTTTTCCCTATCATCTTGGAGGTACAGGTTTCTGGATTATGTGCTCTAATTAGGCCTTATGCACACCAAAACAGACAATGGGCAGAAGGTTCAAATCTAGAAATCACACAGATTTTTTAATTACGTGACCAACAAACAAATTAACTGATTATTTTTTTTTATTGTATTGCTCAAAGAGGTCAGTTGCTTTGATGTAGAAAAAACCTAGAAGTGTTTTGGGATTTTTCCCCCCTTTACCATATGAGTCTTGTTTACTTGGGATGCAATGATCATAATAACTAATATTTGTATAACACTTTATGTTTTACAAAGTATTTTACATACCTTATCTCATTTCACATCTCAATTGTATCATTCCTTTTTTCAACTTCTAAATTGCATGGTGTTCCTAAAAGTGAAAGTTAAGTAAATATATCTAGTTTCAAAGAGAATGCCATGGGAATAAAAAATAGCCAAACTATATATATATTAGATTTGGGGTTTTGACCAAACAAATTTGACCAAAGTTAAATCGCAATTCAAGTCATGACCTAAATCCTGGTTAGGGCAGCTAGGTGGCACAGTGGATAAAGCATGAAGCAGAGAGACAGAAAGACTCCTCTTCCTGAGTTTAAATCTGGCCTCACACATTTACAAGCTATGTGACCCTAGGCATGTCACTTAACCCTGTTTGCCTTAGTTTCCTCATCTATAAAATGAGCTGCAGAAGGAAATAGCACATCATTCTAGTATCTTTGCCAAGAAAATCCCAAATTATGTTACAAAGAGTTGGACACAAACAATTGAACAAGAACCACAAAAACACTGATCAGATAAATTTGTTTAATATTCTCTCTTTTTAGTTTATGGCATAAAACAAGCATTTCCATAACATAGTACAATAAAAATATAATTGTATATAAAATGCAAATTTATTACAAATAACTTGCTATTTCTTTAAAATATCCCAAAAATCATGTAAATTTCACTTTCTTCCCCCCACCATAGAAATGACTACTATTAGCCACAAATAATTATATATGTAAATTATTTTATATAGAGGATATATATATATATATATATATATACATATGGAGAGAGAGAGAGAGAGAGAGAGAGAGAGAGAGAGAGAGAGAAAATAATTCTCTGGATGCAGATAGCAACTTTCTTCATGTATCCTTTATAGTTAATTTAGATATGTATAATAAACAAAATAACATTCACTCAAAGTTATTCTTAAAACAATATTGATGTTATTGTATACAGTGTTCTCTTGTTTCTGCTCAATTTGCTCTTCATTGTGGAAGTCTTTCCATGTTTTTCTAAAATCACTGAGCTTATCATTTCTTAAAGCACAGTAGTATTCCATCAAAATCATATATCACAACCTTTCAAAGTTATAAGTGCTATTTGCAGATTTCCCTCCATCTTATTTTTACTCACTGTTTTCCTCCTCAGCCTCTCTTTTCACCCTATCACTGTTTCCTTATCTTCTCCTCTTGCCCTCTTATTCCTTTTTTTACCTTCCCCTCTAAAAGTCCCTCCTTCATCTATTTACCCCTTCCATTCTTTCAAACTACCTTACTGTAATATTTTAGGAATACTATTACTACTAATAATAATATTAATATTATAATGATGGTTTAATATAATAATATGTAATAAATAATAATATTAATCTTAAATAATAATATTAATAACATTTTGTATGCAATAAGTAAATAGTATGACCTTAATTATTGCATTATTAAAATTATTGTTATTATTGTTATGACGATTATTTTTATTATTACTGGTGAGCGAACCAGGGATAAGTTACTTGCCTAGGGTCACACAGCTAGTAAATATCAAGTATCTGAGGTTATATTTGAACTCAGGTCCTTTTGATTCCAAGGCTATATCTTCTAGCTGCCCCAATCAGTGCCTTATAATTAGTCTTTAATGATTTCCTTATATTTCTTCTGGATCTTTTACATCAAATTTTCAATTGAGTTCTAGTCTTTTTATACAAATACCTAAAAATCTTTCAATTCATCAAATGTCCTTTTTATTTTTTTCCAGTCAGGATTATACTCTTAGAAGCAAACCCAGGGGGAGTAGAAACAGCATTTCCAATGTGCTCTGCCCCACACAAATTTCAAACAATGTGAAAGGGGACTCCAAACAATTTCTGGAGCCACAGCACCCACAGAACGGCACAGAGAAGCTAACCTCCTGCTGAGGACAGCTCAGCAGCCCTGCAGAGAGCAGCCAGCGCAGCACTCTGAGAGCAGGGAGCACAGTGCTCTGAGAACAGGCAGCACAGCCTGCTGGGAACCGACAGCTTAGCACACAGAGCGGAGCCCAGGTCCATGGTTTTAGCCCGAGGGTGGCCGGGCCTTCAGCCAGCTGGAGGGACCCCAGAACCCCAGCAATTGTGGCGATTCGAGAATTATGAGCACAGATATGCCTAGGACAAAGTGAGAGGTTAGTGCCCTATGGACTTTGGGACCAGTATTTGGGGAATGCATGGCTTCCTCCCCTGGGGGCAAAAAGCTGCTGAAGAAACAGCTACACAGAAGCCATTTTGCAGTGTCAGTAGTGGCTCTAGCTCCTGGTCTGCAAACTGTAGGGAGATCCAGCAATCAGTCTGGGGATTAATCGCTCTTCCTTTAAACGGACTGGATCTGGATTGTGGTCTGGGGGGGAAGTTTGGGGTGGGTATCCAATTTGCCAGAGTGGATGGAGGCTTTACAGAGGCCACCCAACTGGCAAAAGTTGTGAAGACCCCATGTTTGGGCAGAAGCTCCCCTGTCTGGTGGCAGAGTCCTACTGTGGCAACAAGACCCAAAATCATGTAATTAAGTGGCAATATGCCCAGGCAAAGGAAACAAAATAAGCAGAAAAGTTCAACATCGGACTCCTATTTTAGGGGCAAAGAGGCTCAAAGCATGGAGGAGGACTGTGAGGTCAGAACTCCTACAACAAAAGCCCCAAATGAAAATACAAGCTGGCTACAGGCCATAGAGGACCTTAAGAAGCAGATAAGAGGGGGTGGAGCCAAGATGGCGGAGTAGAAACACCTCATCCAAGCCACTCTGCCCCGAGATTCCCCACAAACTATGTAAAAGGGGACTCTGAACAACTTCTGGAGCCCCAGCACCCACAGAACGACACAGAGAAGCTAACCTCCCACTGAGGACAGCCCAGCAGCCCTGCAGGAAGGACCAGCGCAGTGGTCTGGGACCTGGCAGAGCGCAGCCAGCAGAGCGCGGGGAGCTGAGCCAAGCCCAGGTCCGCACGAGCTGAGGTTTTAGCCCCAGGGTGGCAGGGCCAGCAGCCGGCTGGAGGAACCCCAGAACACCAGGAGCTGTGGCAATTCCAGAATTATCAACATAGACATGCCTAGGACAAAGTAAGAGGTTAGTGTCCTATGGACTTTGGGACTGGTATTTGGGAAATGCATCCGTTCCCTCCCCTGGGGGCTAGAAGCCTCTGAGGAGACATGCCATTTTATACTTTTCAGAGGCACCTCTAGCTCCCAGCCTGAAAATTGTAGGGAGATCCAGCGATCAGTCTTGGGGGGTAATCGCTCTTGCTTTAACCTCCCTGGATCTGGATTGTGATCTAGGGTGGAAGTCGTGGGTGGGTTTACAGCTTGCCAGAAACGGAAGTTGCCCTCCCACACATTCAGGACGGAAATTCCCTTATCTGTCGGCAAAGACATACTGTGGCAACAAGTCCCAAAGTCAAGTAATTAAGTGGCAACATGCCAAAGCAAAGGAAACATAAAAACGCAACCCTAGACTCCTATTTTGGGGGCATAGAGTGGGAAAAGGACTGTGAGGTCAGAAGTCCTGCACCAAAAGCCCCAGGGGAAAACATGAACAGGTTGCAGGCCATAGAGGACCTTAAGAAGGACTTTAAAAACCAAATAAGAGAAATGGAGGAAGAATTGGGAAGAGAAATAAGAAGGATGCAGGAAAAGTATGAAATGAGGGTCAATAGCCTGACTGAGGAAAACAACACCTTAAAAAATGGAATAACTCAAATGGCAAAGGAGGCCCAAAAGGGCAATGAGGAGAAGAATGCCTTAAAAAGTTGAATTTGCCAGATGGAAAAAGAATCTCAAAAGCTCACTGAGGGGATTCATTCCTTCAGAGTTAGACTGGAGCAAATGGAAGTCAATGACTTTATGAGAAATCAAGATGCTGTTAAGCAGATCCAAACAAATGAAAGAATAGAAGGCAATGTGAAATATCTCATGGGAAAAACTACTGACCTGGAAAATAGATCCAGGACAGATAATATAAAAATTATTGGACTACCTGAAAGCCATGATCAAAGAAAGAACCCAAAAATCACCCTTCAAGAAATTCTCAAGGAAAACTGACCTGATGTTTTAGATCCAGAGGGCAAAATAGAGGTTGAAAGAATCCACCGATCACCTCCTGAAGAAGATCCCAAAAAGAAAACTCCCAGGAATATTATAGCCAGGTTCCAGAATCCCCAGATCAAGGAGAAAATACTACAAGCAGCCAGGAAGAAACAATTTCAATATTGTGGAAATACAATCAGAACAGCCCAGGACCTGGCAGCTTCTACACTGAGGGATTGAAGGGCATGGAATATTATATTCCAGAGGGCAAAATGAACCCAAGAGTAACCTACCCAGCAAAACTGAGTATTTTGTTTCAGGGGGAAATATGGTCATTCAGTGGAATAGAGGACATTCAAGCACTCTTGAGGAAAAAACCAGAGTTGAATAGAAAATTTGACATCCAGACACAAGAAGCAAGACATGCCTGAGAAGGTAATCAGGGAAAAGAAATCAAAAGGAACTTATCAAAGTTGAACTATTTACATTCCTATATGGAAAAGCAATAACAGTGACTGATGAAATCTTTCTCACTATGAAAATAATGGAAGAAGGGTGTATGGTCATATGAATACATATGTGAATGTGTGTGTATATGGTTACAGTTATATATGGATAGAGGACATAGGTTGAATTTGTTGGGAAGGGAGGATACTCAAGGGGTGAAATTATGAGGTGATAGAGGAAAGTGGCAAGAGGAGATGGGCAGAGACAGGGTAGGGTAAACTATCCCACGTAGAAGAAGCAAGGGGAAGTGGTTGCAAGGGAGGGGGAGAATAGGAAGGCTAAAAAGGCAAAACCATATTCACATTGACTTTGTTTCAGGGAGACAATGACATACATACTAAATGGGATATCTCAACCTGAAGCAGGAAAGGGGGAAGGGGGATGAGAGGAGGGATGATGGATGGGAGGGCATCTTTGGGGGGAGGGGAGGTTGGAAATACCCACTATAGAAGAGGGACAGGATTATGTAGGGAATGGACCAGGTGGGGGGTGGGATGAGTGGGAGGGAATTATAAGCAGCCTTGTACAATATATCTACTATGATAATGTTTTGCATAGCTAGACATGTACAACATATACTGAATTACTTATCTCCCAAGAGAGAATGGGTGACAAGGGAGGAAGGAAATAGATCTGAAATTCGAGGTCTTAACATTAAATATTTCAAATATACATAAATACTATTATTAATACTCTTTTGCTTATAATAGGGAGATAAGATGTGCAGGCATTGGGACACAAAGATTCACCTTCCTCTAATGGAAAAGTCGATGGGGGTATGGGAGAAGGTATGGGAGAGAGCAGATTGGAGGAAGCGATATCTTGTGGGACTGCTATTCTGAGAGGTTGGGTAGGGGAATAATGGGGGGAAATTGATTGTAACTCAAAATCTGGCAGAAATGAATGATGTAAAACAGAAGTTAATAAAGCATTTGTTTAAGAAAAATAAAAAAAACAAAAAAAAGAAGCAGATAAGAGAAGCGGGGGAAAATTTGGGAAGAGAAATGAAAAAGATGCAAGAAAAGTATGAAATGACAGTCAACAGCCTGACTGAGGAAAATAACACCTTAAAAAATAGACTAACTCAAATGGCAAAAGAGGCTCAGAAAGGCAATGAGGAGCAGAATGCCTTAAAAAGTCGAATTTGCCAGATGGAAAAAGAGTCTCAAAAGCTCACTGAGGAGATTCATTCCTTCAGAATTAGACTGGAGTAAATGGAAGCTAGTGACTTTATGAGAAATCAAGATACTATTAAACAGATCCAAACAAATGAAAGAATAGAAGGCAATGTGAAATATCTCATGGGAAAAACCACTGACCTGGAAAATCGATCCAGGAGAGATAATTTAAAAATTATTGGACTCCCTGAAAGCCATGATCAAAGAAAGAACTTAGAAATCATCCTTAAAGAAATTCTCAAGGAAAACTGCCCTGATGTTTTAGACCCAGTGGGGGAAATAGAGGTTGAAAGAATTCAACGATCACCTTCTGAAAAAGATCCCAAAAAGAAAACTCCTAGGAATATTATAGCCAGGCTCCAGAACTCCCAGATCAAGGAGAAAATACTACAAGCAGGCAGGAAGAAATAATTTCAATATTGTGGAAACACAATCAGAACAGTCCAGGACCTGGCAGCTTCTACACAGAGGGATCGAAGAGCATGGAATATGATATTCCAGAGGGCAAAAGAGCTGGGATTGAACCCAGTGGTCACCTACCCAGCAAGACTGAGTATCTTGTTTCAGGGGAAAATGTGGTCATTCAGTGGAGTGGAGTACTTTCAGGCATTCTTGATGAAAAAACTCGTTGAATAGAATATTTGACATTCAGACACAGGAAGTGGGGGATGCTTGAGAAGGTAATCAAGGAAAAGAAATCAAACGAACTTATCAAAGTTGGACTATTTACATTCCTACACGGAAAAACAATAACTGTGTTTGATGAAACCTTTCTCATTATGAAAATAATTGAAGAAGGGTACATGGCATGAGTTCACAGGTATGCATGGATGGAGGGTGCAGGTTGAATTTGAGGGGAAGGGATGATTCTTTTTTTTTTTTTTGGAGGGCAACATGGGTTGGGTTACTTGCCCGGGGTCACAAGGCTGAATTTTTGTTTGTGTGTTGGGTGTCTGAGGCCAGATCCGAGCTCGGGTCCTTCTGGCTCCAGGGCCAGTGCTCTGCTCACTGCGCCACCTAGCTGCCCCAAGGCAGGGATGATTCTTAAGGGGTGAGGTCAAGAGGTGGGAGAGGAAAGTGGCAGGGGGAGATGGAGAGAGACAGAGTAGGGTAAATTATCTCATGTAGAAGAGGCAGGGGGAAGTAGTTGTGGGGGAGGGGAAGAACAGGAAGGCAAAAACGCAAAAGCATATTCTCATTGAAGTTGGCTCAAGGAGAGAATCACATACATTCTAAATGGAATATCTTACCCTCATTTACTCTCCTGAGTGGGGGAAGGGGGGGTTGGGGAGATGATGGAGGGGAGGGCATTCTGGGGGGAGGGGAGGTTGGAGGTGCCCACTGTCTAGGAGGGACGGGATCAGGGTGGGGAGTGGACCAAGTGGGAGGTGAGAGGGGTGGGAGCAAAATGTAAGCAGTCTTTTGCAATATATCTACTATGGTAGTGTTTTGCATAGCTATACATGTACAACACATACTGAATTGCTTATCTCCTCGGAGGAAGTGGGTGACAAGGGAGGAAGGGAATGGATCTGAAAATCGAAGTTTTAAAATTAAATGTTTCATGGGATGTCCAGGCATTGGGGCTCAGGGATTTGCCTTGCCCTGGTGGCAGGGTTGAAGGGGATGTGGGAGAGGATATGGGAGAGAGAGTGGGTTGGATGGGGGGATGTCTAGTGGGACTGCTATTCTGGGGTGGTGGGTAGAGAAAAATGGGGGGAAAATGTAACTCATAATCTGGTGGAAATGAGTGATGTAAACCAGAAGTTAATAATGTATTTATTTAATTAAAAAAAAAAGAAGAAGCAAACCCAGGTCCTTTGTGCTTCAAAATATAATGATCCAAGATGTAAAGTCTTTTAGTTTAGAAGCTGCTAGGTCTTAAGAAATTCTGATTGTTTTTTCTACATTATTTAAATGTCTATTCCTGTTGCTTGCAATATTTTCTCCTTAACCTGGGAATTTTGAAACTTGGTTATGACATTCCTGTAAGTTTTTTTTCCTAGCATCTCTTACAGGTGGTGATTGGTGCATTCTTTTATTTCTACTTTACCTTCTTATTCTAAAACTGCAGGGCAATTTTCCTTAATAATTTCTTGTAATATTTTATACATACTCTAATTTTTATAAGATATTCAATGCCTTGAAAGATACTTGCTGAATTAAATTGAATTGAATTCTTGGTCCCCCAAAGATATCTATTAATTTATCTTCTTGAACTTAGTAATTTTTCATAGAAATTTTAATCCCCAAAGTGTTCTTTGGTCAAGTTATTTTGGAAAAAAATAGCTCTATAGAGAATCATGGGAAACTCCATAAATCTGTACTGCTTATATATGCATGAGGCAGCTGGTGGTACAGTAAGATAGAGTGCTAGGCCTGTAGTTAGGAAGACTGACTTCAGAGACATTCTAGCTGAGTGAACCTGAGCAAGTCACTTAACCTCTGTTTGCCTCGGTTTCCTCAAATGTAAGATGGAAATATTAATAGCCCACACTTTACAGAGTGATTGTATCAAATTAAAGTATTTATCACCGAGTAGGTGCGATATTAGTACTAATTCTCTTCCTCTGTTTATGGAACTTTTCTCTGAAAAATGCTGATAAAGTTTTTAAAGAAAATTTGAGGATGGAGAGATCACTTTTATGAAGGAACATGTCTTCAGAAGTAACAAAGAGGGACTTCTGGCAGTCAAGATGGCAGAGTAAACAGTAAATCACTAACAGACCTCTGGGGAAAAAAAAAAGAAAATAGTGCACCAGGAAAAATCCTGAAACTGCAGAGTCAGCAGTAAGATGGGGTGGAGCAGTCCAGGAGACTTGGAATCCAGGAGACTTGGAGGATCAGCCAAAAAGGTCCATAATCTGTATCAGGTTAAAACGGAGCACATTCCAGGACAGGAAGCATCCCAGCAAGACTCACCTCAACAAATGAGATTCTGAGCCCCAGAGTGGTGGAGCAGGCAAATCGAAACAGCAGGAATCCACCCCCACCGCTGTACCTTAGTTATAGCTAGGGGAACTAGCAAATTCCAGAGAACCACAAGGTGCTGTGGTGCAGTGCTGAGTGGGCAGGTCCTCCAGCAGCCAAATCTCTACTTGCTTCATTGTAGCAATGGGGAAACACAGAAAACCCCCGGGGCCTCAGTACACAACAACCACCACCACCTGGACCCCAGCTAAGACCCAGGTAAGCTGATAAGACACCTACAACCTCCAACTACCAGCATGTGAGGTCCTAACAAAGCCAATGATGAGGCACCTAGTCCCCAGCCAAGAAGTTTGGGACAGTGTCCCCATACTCCATTAGAAGAGCTCAATTTTAAAAGCTAAGAAGTAGGCAGACAAGATGAACAAAAAGCAAAAATGAACATTGACTATTCAGAATTACTATGGTAACAGGGAAGATCAAAACACAGACGCAGAAGAGGACAACATTGTCAGT
Source organism: Gymnobelideus leadbeateri (assembly GCA_011680675.1). NCBI lineage: Eukaryota > Metazoa > Chordata > Mammalia > Diprotodontia > Petauridae > Gymnobelideus > Gymnobelideus leadbeateri. The sequence continues at coordinate 588,608 of WOXC01000460.1, forward strand.
ATAACTACATCCAAAACCTCAAAGAGGAATACAAATTGATCTCAAGACCCAAAAGTCTTCTTGGAAGAGCTTAAGAAGGATTTTAAAAGTCAAATAAGAGAAGTAGAAGAAAAAAATGGGAAAAGAAATGAGGAGTATGCAAGAGAGACTCGAAAGCTTGGAAAAGGAAAGACAAAAACTGACTGAAAAACAATTCCTTGAAAAGTATAAGTGATTATAAAATGCAAAATGGATAATTTTGATTACATTAAATTGAAAAGCTTCTGCACAAACAAAGCCAATGTAACCAAGATCAAGAAGGAGGTGGGAAATTGGGAAAGAATTTTTACAACTTGTGTCTCCGATAAAGGACTCATTTCTAAAATTTATAGAGAATTGAGCCAAATCTATATGAATACAAGTCATTCCCCAATTGAGAAATGGTCAAAGGATATGAATAGGAAGTTTTCAGAGAAAGAAATTAAAGATATCTATAAGCATATGAAGAAATGTTCTAAATCACTATTAATTAGAGAAATGCAAATCAAAACAACTCTGAGATACCACATCCCTCCAGTCAGATTGGCTAAGATGACAAAACAAGAAAGTGACAAATGCTGGAGAGGATGTGGACAAATTGGAACACTAATATATTGCTGGTGGAGTTGTGAACTTATCCAACCATTCTGGAGAGCAATCTTGAATTATGCCCAAAGGATTATAAATAATTTCATACCCTTTGACCCAGCCATACCACTTCTAGGGTTATATCCCAAAGAGATCATAGAAGTGGGAGGAAGACCCATATGCACAAAAATATTTTTAGCAGCCCTTTTTGTGGTTGCAAAGAATTGGAAACTAAAGGGGTGCCCATCAATTGGGGAATGGCTAAACAAGTTGTGGTATATGAATGTAATGGAATTTTATTGTGCTATAAGAAATGAGGAGATGATGGATTTCATAATTACCTGGAGAGACTTATACAAACTGATGCTGAGTGAGAAGAGTAGAATCAGAAGAAATTTGTATACAATCACAGACATACCATATCTGTGACGACCAACTATGACAGACTGGACTCTTTTCAGCAATGCAGTGATATAAGTTAATCCCGAATGACTCAAGAAAGTGAGAAATGTGCCATCCAGAAATATAACTAGAAAGAACTGAGCCTGAATCCTGATGGAAGCAAACTAAATGATCTTGTTCTTTTCATTGTTTGGTTTTATTTCTTCCTTACCATCTTTCATCCCACCTAGTACAAGACGCCTTTGTAATTGGAATAATGTCTAATATGAATGCATTTGCAGACCCTATACTGTACTATATGCTGTTGTGAGGGAAGGGGGGAGGGAAGTAAAGGAAATTTGAAAATCAAGGAACTATGGAATTGAATCTTGTTAACTGAAACTAAACTAATAAATTTAAAAAAAAGAAAATAATAAAAAAAAAAGAAAATTAAGGTTAAGCATTGATCTAATCCTCACCTGAATGACTCCTGTTGGACAATTGGATGGTTATTCCAGCAGTAGATTATTTAAACAGTTTTAGTAGAAATGAATGTTAATGGAATAATTAAAAATAAAAACTAAATAATTTAAAAAAAAGAAAAGTACAAGTGGTCAAATGGAAAAGGAGGTACAAAAAACTCACTGAAGAGAAGAATTTCTTAAAAAGTAGAATTGACCAAATTGAAAAGAAAGTACAAAAGCTAATTGAAGAAAGCAATTCCTTAAAAATTAGAATGGGGGTGTGTGTGGCTAGGTGGCTCAGTAAATAGAGCTCTGGCCCTGGAGTCAGGAGGACCTAAGTTCAAATCCATCCTCAGAAACTTAACACAAAAACTAGCCATGTGACCTTGGGCAAGTCATTCAACCTCAGTTGCCCTAAACAAAGGCAAAAGAAAGTTAGAATTGGGCAAGTGGAAGCTAATGATGATATGAGACATCAAGAATCAGTCAAACAAAATCAAAAGAATGAAAAAATAGAAGAAAATTTAAAATATCTCATTGGAAAAACAACTGACTGGATAATAGATCCAGTTTAAATGAATTAATAATTATTGGTCTAGCTGAAAGCCATGATGAAAAAAAGAACCTAGACAGCACGTTTCAAAAAATCATCAGGAAAACCTGCCCTGAGGTCCTAGAACCAGAGGGTAAAATAATCATTGAAAGAATCAACCTATCAGCTCCTGAAAGAGACCCCAAATGAACACTTGAAGGAATATCATAGCCAAACTCCAGAATTATCAGGAGAAAACTGTAAGCAGTCAGAAAGAAATAATTTAAACATCATGGAGCCACAGTCTGGATTACCCAGGTCTGAGCAGCTGCTACATTAAAGGCTTGGAGGACTTTGAATATGATAATCCAGAAGGCAAAGGAGCCTAGATTGCAACCAAGAAACAATTACCCAGCAAAATTAACTGTAATCTTTCAGGAGATGGATATTCAATGAAATAGAAGACTTCCAAACTTTCCTAATGAAAGATACAGAGCTGAACAGAAAATTTGATGTTCAAATACAAAAGTCAAGAGAAGTATAAAAAGGTAAACAGGAAAGAAAAAATAAAATGTTATTCAATAACACTAAACTGTTTACATCTCTACATGGGAAGATGATACTTGCAACTCTTGAGATCTGTACCTTTATTCTGACATTTATAAGGTGTATACATAAACAAAGGGTGTGTACAATGTTGTCATGGTTCTATTCATATCACATTGCATCAGTTCATGTAAGTCTCTCTAGGTTTTTCTGAGAGCATCTAGTGCATCATTTTTTATATCACAATAGTATTCCATCACAATCATATGCCACAAATTATTCAGTCGTCCCCCAATTGATGGCCATCCTCTCATTTTGCAATTCTTTCCCCCCAGAAAAGAGCTACTATAATATCTGGGCATAGTTCAAAATTTCTCTACCTAATGGTTGAATCAGTGTACAACTTAATCAGTGGTACATTAGTGTCTCAATTTCCCCACATCCCCTCCAAAATTTTTTCATTCTCCTTTAGTGTTCTATTAGCCAATCTAAAAGTTGTGAGGTACTACCTCATTATTGTTCTAATTTGCATTTCTCCAATCACTAGTGATTTAAAGCTTTTTTTGATATGACTATAGATAGCTTTAATTATTTCATCAGAAAACTGACTGTTCATATTTTTTGATCATTTGTCAGTTGGGGAATGGCTCTTAATTTTTATAAATTTGCCTCATTTATCTACATATTTGAGTGTAAGGCCTTTATTGCTGAATCTTGTTTCAATTTTTTTTCACAGTTATTATAGCTAACTACATTTCCCTTCATTTTATTTCCCTCTTTTTCATTCTATTCTTTTTTCATCCTCTCCCTGCTCAAAAATGTTTTGCTTCTGACTATTGCTCAAAATAGTCAATCCACCTCACTCAATCCAGTCTATGATCACCACCCTCCCCCTACTCTTCTTTCCTTCCCTTTCTACTTTCTTAGGGCAAGATAGATTTCTATAGCCAAGTGAGTGTATATATTATTCAATCTTTGAGCCAATTTCATTGAGTAAGTTTCAAGTGTTCCACACTACCTCTCCCATCTTCTCAACAACAATAGCTCATTCTTGTCTCTTTTATGTGAGATAATTTGTCCCGTTATACCTCTCCCTTTCACTTTCCCCCAGTGCATTCCTTTTTCTCACCCCTTAATTGTATTTTTAAAGATAGCGTCCCATCATATTTGACTCATACTGTGCCCTCTGGCTTTATATAGTCCTTCTAACTGCCTTAATAATGAGAATGTTCTTATGACTTATAAGTATCATCTTCCCATATATGGATGTAAACAGTTTAACCTTACTAAGTCTCTTATGATTTCCCTTTCCTCTTTACCTTTGTATTATTCTCTTGAGTCTCATATTTAGAAGCTAAATTTTTATTCAGCTCTGGTCTTTTCACCAGGAATGCTTGAAAGTTCTCTATTTCACTGAAGATCTATTTTTTCCTCTGAAGGATTATACTCAGTTTTACTGGATAGGTTAAAATCATAGCTCTTTTGCCCTCCAGAATATCATATTCAAAGTCCTCTGATCCTTTAATGTAGAAACTGCTAAATCTTATGTTATCCTGACTATGGCTCCATGATACTTGAATTGTTTCTTTCTGGCTGCTTGCAATATTCTCTCCTTGAACTGGGGACTCTGGAATTTGGCTATAATATTCCTGGGAGGTTTCATTTTGAGTCTCAAGCCATAAAAAAACTCAAAAAGGATATTGAAAATACAAAGAGTGAAACAACCCCTACATTCAAGAGTATCTGAGGAAGAAACACATGCATGTATAAGTATATATGGAACACATTTTAAGAATAGATACAAGGCAGTTGAATACAAGGTAGTCAGAGAAGGAAAGGGGAAATTCTCTGAGGCAAAAGTAAAGAGGAGCTCATTCCATGCAATGGTAATAATGGGAAGAAAATTATGGAGATAAGAGACGCAGTGTCATGCATGATGAACAGAGACAGATTGATTTGACTGGATGGTGGAAGACAAAAATACTGAGGAGAGGCCATGAAGAGCTTTAAAAGCAAGAATAATTTTTTTTTTTCCTACAAGCCATAGGGATCCACTGGAGTTTATAAAAGAATAACATAGTAAGATCTGTGCTTAAGGTAAAAAAAATCATGTTAACAGCTCTATGGAGGATGGTTTTGAGTGATAAAAGACTTGAAGCAGAAAGAAAAATTAATAGACCAAAGTATTAGTCTGTGTGAGAGGTGGTGAGAGTCTGAGGTGAGGTGATGTTACTGTGAGTAGAAAAAAGCTTTCAAATGCGAGAGATGTTGTAGGGGCTAGCTAAGAAAACAAGACCTAGCAATTTCTTGGACATGTTGGGTGAAGAAAATGAAGTGACAAGGTAACCCTGAGGTTACAAACCTAAGAAACTAGAAAAATGGTGCCTTCAATAGACATAGGGAAGTTTACAATAGGTGTAGCTTTCAGGTATAGTACTGCTCTGGACATTTTGAGCTAGAAATAGCAGTGTCTAGCATATAGTAAGTACTTAAGAAATGCTTGTTGCTTTCCAGAAATGACATATATAGTATGAAATATCCTATATGAAAGTGTTAATGTGGGATTAAAGGTCAAGAAAGAAAGTGGGGCAGGAAATATAGATCTGGGATTCATTTTAATGGCCATGATTAATAGATCCAGAGGAGCTGATGATTTTACCGAGAGAGAATGGAAGACAGGAAAGACTAGCATAGTGCCTTAGGGAACAATTATACTTTAGGGAGTGATGTGGGTGATGAGCTGTAATGGAAATGCAGATTTAAAGATCTTCCCTGCCCCTAGCTTAAGTGCACCTGGAGCCTGTGGTGGGAGGCTTGTTTTTCAGGAAAGCCCACACCTTGATACTTTGTGATTGGGCAGTGGGTCAAGGAGGTTGTTACATTCTCTGAGCCAGGAGAACGCTATATAAACCCTGAGGAGAGGCTTTGCTTTGGGGCTCACTTTGAGAAGAATTGTGTGATTTGACCAGATGAGACTCTGGGAAGCTGTTGTTGAGAGCCCCCCGGCTTTGAAAACCCAGATGTTGATGCTTCCCTCTCTGGTAACTGTGATTTGGTATTGATGTAATGGTTGGACCATTTGGAAGCCTGTCAATTTGATCTGTAAGTTCTGTAACTCTGAAGTTTGGGGTGCTGACCTTTTCCCCTGAACTAGGTAATGTGTGTTTGTTTGATTAAAGTAAGCTTGTTAACCCATTTTGAGTTGCTTTCCTTTTGAAAAGCAGATCTAAGAACCTATATTGGCAGCTACCCTGGGGATATTGGGGTGCTTGCTGCTACATGAGCCAGTAAAGTATATTAATAAGATCAACCATGCACATAGGAAAGAATAATTTAAACACACAAATACAACATGCACACAGAGGAGTGGGTTATTAACCTTGTCAAATGCCACTGAGAAAGATGAGGACAGAAAAAAAAGTTTTTCCTATTTGCCAGTTAAGATATCATTGGCAATTTTGGAGAGTAGATTCAGTTGAGTGATGAAGTCACAAGCCAGATTTCAAAAGGGTAAATGAATGAGAGAAGTAATTGCAGGCAACAAGCATAATATTTTTTTCTATTTATGCTGAGAATGAGAAGAGAGAGAAAGAATGATAGGATGAGGAAGAGGCCCAGAAGATGACAGGGGCTGGTGCAGAAGCCCTAACGAGGCCTAATCAATGTGTTGGCAAGTTGACCCACCAACAACAAGGGCCATTGCCAGGCCTATCACTGCAGGGCTGGGACTGGACAGAGCTGGCTACAGAACCCACAAAATGACAGAGAGAAGTTAACCTCCTGCCAAAGACAGTTCAGCAGGCCGGCATGAAGGAGCCAGCACAGCACTCTGGGAGCCAAGCCCAGCCCCAAATGAGCCAGAGGTTTTAGCCTCAGGGGGCCACAGCCCAGCAACTGGCTGGGGGGACTTCAGATCACTAGCAGCAATGGCGGTTTGCAGAAGTATCAACCCATAGATGCTAAGGACAAAGTGAGAGGTCAGTGCAGTGTGGATTTTGGGACCTGGGAAATTGGGACTACAGTCGCCCTTTGCTCCCAGGGCAAGACGAGGCTGAGTCGCTGCAGCCGGCAGCCGGCCACCACATGGCTGCTTCAGAGCTCCTGGTCTGCAGATTGCAGGGAGACCATGCAACCAGTCTGAGGGGTAATCACTCTTGCTTTAACCTGCTTGGGTCTGGATTGCGATCTAGGGTGGAGGTCCTGGGTTGCATGAATTGTTTTCCAGAGTGTAAGGAGGCTTCAGAGAGGGCACCCAACTAATAGCTCCAGCAGCTGAGAAAAACGCAGTAACTGGGACAAAACTCCCCACTCTGGTAGCAGAGTTTTACTGTGGCAAAAAGCTCTGAAGTCAAATAATTAAGTGATAACAAAAGCAAACAAAGGAAGCAAGGCAAGCACAGTAATCCAACTTTGGACTTCTAATCTGGGGACAAAAAGGACCAAAGCATGGAAAAGGAGGAAGACAGCTAAGTCATAACTCCTGCATCAGAAGCTTCCAAGAAAAGAATAGGCTGCTTACAGGCCATAGAGGAGTTAAGAAGGGTTTTGAAAACCAAATAAAAGAAGTGGAGAAAAAATTGGGAAGAGAAATAAGAATGATGCAAGAAAATTATAAAATGAGAGTCAACAACATTACTGAAGAAAATAACACCTTAAAAATAGACTAACTCAAATGGCAAAAGAGGCCCAAAAAGCCAATGAGGAAAAGAATGCCTTAAAAAGCCAAATTTGCCAGATGGAAAAAGAATCTCAAAAGCTCACTGAAGAGAGTCATTCCTTCAGAATTAGATTGGAGCAAATGGAAGCTAGTGAATTTATGAGGAATCAAGTTACTATTAAACAGATCCAACAAATGAAAAAATAGAAGGCGATGTGAAATATCACACTGAAAAAACCACAGAACTGAAGGATAGATCCAGGAGAGATAATTTAAAAATTATTGGACTACCTGAAAGCTATGATCAAAAAAAGAACCTAGAAATCATCCTTCAAGGAATTCTCAAGGAAAACTGCCCTGATGTCTTAGAACCAGAGAGCAAAATAGAGGTTGAAAGAATCTACCAATCACCTCCTGAAAAAGATCCCCAAAAGAAAACTCCTAGGAATATTATAGCCAGGTTCTGGAGTTCCCAGATCAAAGAGAAAATATTGCATGCAGCCTGGAAGAAATAATTTGAATATTGTGGAAACACAATCAGGATAACACAGGATCTGGCCACTTCTACACTGAGGGATCAAAGGGCTTAGAATATGATATTCCTGAGGTCAAAGGAACTGGGATTAAAACCAAGAATCACCTACCCAGCAAAACTGAGTATCATGTTTAAGGGGAAAATATGGTCATTCAGTGGAATAGAGGACTTTCAAGCATTCTTGAGGAAAAAACCAGAGTTGAATAGAAAACCTGACAGTCAATTACAAGAAGCTAGAGAAGCCTGAGAAGGTAAACAGGGAAAAGAAATAATAAGGAATTTATCAAAGATGAACTACTTACATTCATACATGGAAAAACAATAATTGTACCTTATGAAACTTTTCTCAGTATGAAAATAGTTGAAGAGAATAGAAATGTATATATTATATACATATATATGTGTGTGTTTGTGTATATGAAAACATATATGTATATGTCTATATAGGAGGGTATATGGGCATATGAATGCATATGTGAGAATGTGTATATATGTGTACAGGTATACATAGAGAAAGGGTACAGGACCAGTTGAACAGGAAGGGATGATACTTAGAAGGTGAAATTAAGAGGTGAGAGAGGAATATAATGAGAGAAGATGGGGAGAGATAGAATGGGGTAAATTATCTCATATAGAAGAGGCAAGGGAAAACTGTTACAATGACGGGGAAGAACAGGAAGGCAAAAGGGAATGAGTCAACCCTATTCTCAATGAATTTGGCTTAGGGAGGGAATCATATACACACTAAATAGGATATCTTACCCTACAGGTGAGTAGCGGGGAAGGGGATGAAAGGGGCATGATGGAAGGGAGGGCAGGCTGGGGAGGAGGGAAGTTGGAAGCACCCACTTTTGAAAAGAGACAGGATCAAAGTAGAAAATAGAACAAGCTGGGGGGGTGGGTGGGATGAGATGGAGGGTAATATAGTCAGTCTTATCCACTGTGGAAATGTTTTGCATAGCAACACATGTACAGCCTATGTTGAATTTCTTGTCTTCCCAGTAAGGATGATGACAAAGGAGGTAGGGAAGGAATCTGGAATTCAAAGATTTAAAATCAAATTATTAAAATACATATATATATATATGTGTGTGTGTATACATATGTGTATATATATACATATATTATTATTATTATTATTATTTTACATGTAACTGGGAATAAAATATACAGGCACTGGGACATAGAGATCCACCATGTCCTACTGGAAGTCAGTGGGTGGATGGGGGAAGATATAGGAGAGAGAAGATTGGGGGTGGGGATATCCAGAGCGATTGCTATTTAGGGATGGTGAGTAGGGGAAAAATGCGGAGAAAAATTGCAACTCAAAATCTTGTGGAAATAAGTGATGTAAGCTAAAACAATTAAATTAAATTAAATTTAAAAAAAGAATGATAGGATGATAGGTCGTAGAGGTTTGGGTTTTGTTTTTTTTGTTGTTGTTTTATTTCTTTTTTAGAATTAGGAAGATAAGCATATTTGAAGGATATGGAGAAGGAAATAATGGGAAGAGCTTAAAGATTAAAAAGAGAAGAAAAGGCAGTCTCCTAGAAAGGAAGAGAGGGGTATGCATGATTCAAGGACATATTATAGAGGAGTTGTTTCTAATCGTGGCAAAGAGAAGTATCATCTTATTATTAGAGACTGGAGAAAAGAAGGGAAGGTTAAGGAATGCTGCCAGAGTTTTGATATGAAAAGGAGGGAAGAAGATGGAATTCATGGCAAATGACTTCAATTTTCTCATCAAAATCTTCAACTGAGAGAATGTAGGAAAGGCCAAGCTATGGGAGACTTGAGGTGAAAAGAGGATGTTTGGAATACCTTCTGTGGGGAGTGAGATAAGGAATCAATTAAGGAGGGGGGAAAGTACTTGATTGTTGAGAAAGAGAGAGAAATTCTGATAGAGTGAGTTGTTCTAGGAGAAGATGAGAAGGAAATAAATGATCAATGAGTCAAGAAGCCTTTATTAAGCATTTACTGTATGCCTGGGCACTGTACTCAATGCTGGGGATATAAAAAATGGAAAATGAAGCAGCAAAATAGCATTTATATTCTAGAACCTTACATTCTTGGGTAATGAAGGGTAGACAATATCTATACATATAAGTGGACACCACACTTATACTGTGTAAATGCAGACTGATTTCAAGGTGGAAGGCATTATCATTGGGGAGTGGGGAGAATCAAGAAAGGCATCACATAGGAGACAGTCTTGAGATGAACTTTGAAGGAAACTAAGGATGCTGATTAAGGGCACAAGTAAGTTAGCCTTGACAAGGAAGAGGATCATTGATCCTCTGAGAATAGAGAAATTTGTGAAAACAAAGGGAGGTTTTTAGGTGTGGCTGGGCAGGTGGTGGGAGGGAGAACTCAGTGGCTTTTGCCATTAGCCTCCCAATATGGTTTCCATGAACCTTGAATCTTAAATAGTGAAGGGACTTCCCTTTGTGGTATGTCAGTTCCTTGCAGATCAAGGAGTTTCTCAAACTTTAAGAAGTGTCTTCACAAAGAAGTTTATTTGCCTCTAAATATGTTACACTAACAATAGGTCATTCTATGAGAAAGTTATTTTTACACTGAACAACAATAACAAAAAAATACATTTTATAGACATATCATAGATCTGTACTATATATACATATATGTGTCTATGTATGTATGTATATAAAGATATATATATAAATATGTAGATATATGTATATATAAAGATGTATATCTATGTGTGTGTGTATATATATAGAGAAAGAGATAGAGAGATAGAGATAGAGATGTATAGATATATACCATGCTTCTTTTTAAAAAAAAAATACTTCAATGACCAGTTTATGCAAGTGAATAGATCATTTCAACTTACTGTTTTGGTGCTTCATCAACTGGGTCTGCACAATGAATTCCAGGACATTGGAGTAAAGTACAGAAGTCGGGTATTTGGCAAGATACCACCAAAACAAGCAGATGATTGATTGAATCATTCTCTTTTTTACCCAAAATTACAGAGTTTTTTAAAGTAGACAAAATTTCCTAATGATTTATTGAATATTTCACCATTTGTTGGAGGCTTTATCATATATATATATATACATATATATATACACACACACATATATATGATATACATGTGTGTATTATGCATATATGTATGTGTGTACATATGTATCTCTGTATTTATATTTACCTGTGTACGTGTCTGTATATATATACATACATACACAATATGTATACTTATGCATACATATACATATATACTAGAAAGAGGGAGAATTAGGGAAGCATTCCAGTCACTTGCACAAGATAAAACACAAAGCCAAGCAGTACAGAACATGAAGCAAGTGAGTCACAGGATTCTGGTGGGCACAGCTGCAGGCAGACTTGGCACCATTCATGAAGCGAAGAAAATATGGTTTTCTTTTTTTAAAAAATGGAATTCTAATAGGTTTTATGTCCTATGAACATGTTTGAGAAATGTCTTCAGGCAGCTAAATCCTGCCCACAAGAAATGACTGCTATTTTGCAGGCAAGACATTATAGCAATTGCTTCATTGAAGATCTATTAGAATGAAAGAGAGGAAAAGACTAATTATGTATTTTAACTATATTTTGTTACTTTGATATCACAATTCATCATGATCAGTTAATATTTACTGAGTATGCCACTTGGGTTGGGTACTATACTGTACTAGTACTATTCCAAAAGGATTCAAATTCTGATTTTTTTTAATTTTGAAAGCTATTTTTGTTAAAGAAATCATCAGGCTATTTTACAATGAACAGCTGCTGCTGATACTGATGACATCTTATGAAAAGATAATGGTTCAATAATGATTGCTAAAGACATGTTTAAAAGCTCTTTTGTCAGATGAATACATTCCACTATGCTCTAAAGCCATTAAGTTTGAAGCCATTAAGGCAGTTTTATGCTTCTAATCTCATTCTTTTGGACATGTAAGCATCTTTTGTATAACTTATAATAACAATTAAACTTACTTTCTAATTCTAAGCTTCATAATAATCTAATATATAAAATATTTCAACCATATCCCTCAATCACTGAATCACTGACCCTTAAGGAAGCTTTGAAATTTTTAAAAATGTTAATGTGCATTCAGTGTTCTCAGATTTTTGTGTAGAGTCAAAATGTCAGACTCATTGTGCTCATTTTGCTGCTTAAATTTTTGTTGCTAATATGTCCAGCTCATTGTCAGTTTTAGATTAGAAGCTCATAAAAAGTGTATTGTTTTTTTTCTTACACCAAAGGGTCAAACAGAATGTATTCATGTGATAATTAAATTTAGAGTTAGAAGGTCAACCAGTTTCCCTCTCTTTTGGGGGTAAATGAAGCTCAAAAGGGATTAGTGATTTACCCAATGTCACTTAAGTTGGTAAGTAAAAAAACTAGGACTTGAACTCTGGAAGCTAGATTACAAATCCATCATTCTTTCTAGTGTAATTTTCAATACATAAATTATAGCAAGTTTGCAGGGGCATTCATATAAAACTACTTACACCTTTCTAGAGATAGAGAATTCATCTTTTTAAGATCAGTATCTATCCCACACTTTTATCTACATAAAAATACACTTGATAATTTCTATCAACTTTTCTATGCTAATACTAAAACTAACAAATAAATCAATGAATCAAAAGTAACCAGGATATAAGCCTAGTCACACTTCACAATTAGTTGTTATAACATCTGGGGATATATGAGGTAAAGTGACCTTTTTCTAACACCCAGTGGTATGTACATCAGGACATGTAACACTTTCTATCTCCAGATCAACAGTTAAAAATCTCTTGTGCCACTTATAGGGCCCTATTTGTCTGTGGTGTGCCCTAGAATGCCATCCCAGCCTGTACTGTCTGATGTGTACTCTGTCACTTCCCTCCCACTTAGTCCAAATCCTAGGTTTCTGATCTCGACTGGTTTACTAAGAATCCATTGCCTACCTGTTCCTTCCTGGTTTGTCTGATATTTTGAAAGACGAATCTGCCCTGATGAGTCAAAATCTGCTTCCTTCTACTCTTCCCTGATATGTTCACTACCCTATTCACTATAGCAGCTATACCAAACATTTTCATCTCTCCTGGAACCTTCCACAGTATATATCCTCCCACCTTTTGCTAAGGACCTCACCTTATACTATACTGAAAAGAAAAAGAGGCCATTTGCTAAGAATTCCCTGTCTCCCTCTTTTTTTTTACTTCAGTCAATACTCTTATCCCCACTATATTCTCCTTTATTCTGATCCCAGGTAAAATGTCTCTTCTCCTTGTCGAGGTCAACCCTTCTACATTCACCCCTAAGCCCATCCCTTTCTATTTTTTTCTAACAGATTCCCTCTGCTATAATGTCCACTCTGTTTCCAATCTTTTATTTTTTCTCTACCTCCTGATTCCTTTCTGGCTGACTACAGACATATCTATTTCTCTCACATTAAACAAAAACCCAAACAAGTCTTGTTTGATTTGGTCTTTTCCTTTAGTTATCATTCTATATTTTTCTTCCCCTTCTTGAAAAAGCCATTTATACATTTCCTCTTCTCTCATTGTATTAATTTTATGCAAACTTTTGACTTCATTCTACTTAAAATACCTTTTTTTCTAAGTTATTAATGCCAAATCTAATGTTGTTGTTTTTCTCAATTCTTTTCCTTCTTTATCTTTCCAGTTTTTGACAATTTTGATCACCTTCTCCTCTTAGACACTCTCTCATCTCTACGTTCTCAAGACTTTGCTCTTTCTTGGTTCTCCTCCTTAACAGCTCCTTCTCAATCTCCTTAGATAGTTCTGCATCTATATTACTCCCTCCAACTATGGGTATCCCCCAATTTGTCTGTTCTAGGTCCATTTTCTTTTCCCTCTATTGTACTCAGCAACCTATCACAATTTGATGATCTTTTCAGTTCCCATAGACTTAATTATTATCTCTATTCAGATGATTCTTAAATCTATGTACCAGCCTTAATCACTCTGCTAATACGAGTCCCCCATCACCCACTTTCTTTTGTATATTTTAAAAGCAGCATGTCCAAAACAGAACTCTTTATTTTTGTTCCTGAACCTTTCCCCTCTTCCAAACTTCCCTATGCACCCTACTTCCAACACTAGTGACTACTGTTGAGCCAATGAAATATCCCAGGAGCCAAAGTTCTCAACATAATCATCATTAATATCCTACTTTTTTTCATTCCACATACAAAGGAAAAACAAAAAAGTTCCTTTCCCCAGGAAGTTTACATTCTACTATGAGAAAATGACTTGCCTACAGAAAATCAAATTTTGAAAAGTGTGTAACAACAACAAAATAATTTGCAGGAGACAATGCACTAATAACTTGGGGGATCAAAGTAGATTCCCTGAACATTAAGGAACTTGAACTTTGAAGGAACCTTAGGATTTTACCTGATATATGTCATTCTATGTTTAAAGTATTTTTTTTAATATTTTATAATTGAAATTAAAACTCTGAAACTATAATAATTGGAAAAGACCACTCCTTTAGGAATTACAACAACAGAACTCACACGGAACTGGTAGACTCATTAACCTGAGCTGGGAAAAGCATTAACTCGTTGAACTCAAGACTAGCCCATCATTTCATATCTATAGATGAGGTAAAGGTAAAGTCTTCCATTACACAATCAGGAACTTAATGGGAGATCTAAGAGAAGAAACAAGACAGAGAAAGACAGGACATTAGTTTCTAGGTTTTTGTTAAACAATCTCACTAAAACTTCATAAGCCAAATGAAACTTGGATAAACTTTTGACTTTGTCAACAGTATATGCTAAGCTGTTCCCAATAACCTATAAATGCACAGATTTCTTCTCCCAAACTGACATGTATATGGAAAAAAAGTCTACCAGGGTCTTATGAGCTTGGATGACAGCATACCTGAAATAATAAGAGAAGGTTCAAAGGATATTTGTTGCTAAAGACAAACAGCTATTGATGACATAGTGGCACAGCCCTACCACTGAGGAACCTTTTGGAATTTTGTCACACCCGTGACCTCCTCTAGATATACATGTTTAAGACTCTCATCTGAGACAGAATTACTAGAGCTACATCACTGTGATACCATGAGACCTTACCTCACTTTCATTGCTCACTGAAATTATCATACAATCATATTTAAGTAGTTTTAAAGTATCTTATTGCTAGTAGCTCTTTTTTTAGTGGCTTAATGAAAAATTAAGTATGGGAGAAGAGTCAAGATATACATTTTTATTTTTTCTTGCATAAGTTGTTTTATTTCAACCAAATTTTTTCTTCTTTACTAAATGGCTGAATCATGATGAGTGGTAAAGATAGGTGTTCTCAGTTAAGATTCAAGGATGTGTGAAGGTCATAGAAAATATATTGGCTTTAGTGTTAGAAGATGTGGATTTGAATCCTACTTCTTAGAACTTGTATAACTTTGGATAAGCCACTTGACCCCTCTCTCCCTAGTTTCCTTATCTGTAAATTAGAGAGTTTTACTATTGGCTCATCCAATACTAAATTCTATCACCAAGATTCTTCCTTTGATGATTTTGCTTCTGGTTGATAAATGTCTTTCAAAATTGAACAAATATTCCAAAACATAAGCAATAAGGAATTGAATAGAACATTAAATATTGTTTTCCCTAGACTACTGAATTTATTTAAAGTTAGAAAATGCTCTGTAATCTCCATGAATCCTCTTAGCCTTGTTGTTAAGCAGCATTTCTGGTGTGTGTATCTTTTTTTTTTTTTTTTGCCTTTTTGGAGGGCAATTGGGGTTAAGTAATTTGCACAAGGTCACATGCCTAGTTTTTTTTTTTGGTTTCTGTGTGTTAAGTGTCTGAGGCCAGATCCAAACTCAGGTCCTTCTGACTCATTTGTGCCACCTAGCCACCCTGAGGTGTGTGTATCTTAATGTGTTTCACTTTCTTTCTTTTTAAAACACAAGGGGTTAAAGTCAAAATGGCACGTGTCTGCAAATGAAAAAATGGCCAAGAATAAAAGTGTATGAGATGAACCGTCCCTACTCTTGATGCAAAAGGTCACATTTTATGGTAGGGACTCCCTCAGCAATCATTTGAAAATTAAATTTATAAAGTACCAGTCTATCTTAAAATAGATCATTTTTTTTTCTAGACTTCTGAACTTGTTTAAAGATCGAATATAACTCCAGAATCCCCATTGACATTTACTAAAATCATAGGGATGGGGAACACACACATATGCCCAGAGACATCCTGATTCCCCAAAAGATTGTAGAAGAAGCTGCAAAGTTCAATCCATTCCACTCTTTAAAAATTTAGAACATGTTTGCTTCTAAGGCTCAGTGCATTTTGGAATAACTTTGTGTTAGCTACAAATAACAATCTTTTCAAACCCTAGCAACCAGGCCCTGCTTTAAGCAGTCTTTGAAGAGGTCCTTTCACTGGTTCTGCCCCGCCTCCTTCAACACCCAAGCTAGGCCTCAGCTATCCCAATTTAAAACAAAAACAAAACAAAACAAAAAAAACAAACTTCTAAAAAAATTATTTAGTTCATTGCCTCAAATTTTTTGTAGAGTATGAAACTCAAATGTTCATTTTCTCACCTGCTTAACATGCAAGCTTTGGGACATAATCCCCCAGGAAACAACAGGTTTATTGATTACGAAGTCTCCAGCAGGGCTTTCTTGCCAGTGTGTGTCTTTTCTGCAAAGAAGAGGAGGGGGAAATAGTGATTTGGAAATGAGCCACCTTTATTTTAAGTTCCTCAGTCAACATGTTACCACAGCAACCAAGGTTCTTGCTCTCCTTGCAAAAGACAGATTTCTTTGCCTCAATCATGATTCAGAAACTGAAAGAAGGAAAAGGGACAGGAGCAATGAAAATTCGTCATTTCATTATTTGAAATGTGAATTGCTCTGAGTTGGCACTAAGCCACAGGTCTTACCCACAGTGTCCTTCAACATTTATTCAAACCCTTTAGGACTGCAATACTTCATTTCCATTAATTAAATAATTACACCAAACTCCATCTCAAGATAACATTCAGTTGAATTCATGCATTCCCCAAACAGTAATTCAATCTAGCAGAAACTCATATTATTATGCAATGAAGTGACAATGATAGTGTTTATTTCATTACTCAGGAGTGGGGAAGTCCGGAAGTGAGGAAAAAGTGATGAGAAGCTTAAGAAGGACTATAAAGAGAGGGACAAGAATTTACCTATAAAATAGATTGACTACCTTGATAAATGCACATGAGAAATCTAGAATTTTTTATTAGAAATTCTGTTGTTGTAGTTTGGTTTTTTTTTCCTTTTGACTCTTGGAGGAGACTATATGATATCACAATCTCCTATATGTTTCCCTGAGCTTAACCACATTTAGAAATTTTTTTGAACGTCTGAATTTATAAAAGATAGAAAGAGAAAACAGTGCCACTAAAGGAGGAAAAAACTACGTAATATTAAGTGCAATTAATTTCATGTCATTCCAATCCATTTAATTCACAATTCAGTCCAGTTCAATCAGTTAATCAATAGAATTCAGTCAGTTCAACAAGGATTTGTAAACTATGCTATCTACAAACCATTATACTTGGTGGGGAGGGGAGTGGAGGTGCCTTCAAAGACAAATTAGAAATTTGTTTCATTGAGTTTCCAGTCTAGCAGAAGAAATAAAAGGAACCCAAATCATAGTAATATGAAGTATAATCATGTAGTAGATGCTACCCAATACCAGAGGGCGCTATGAGAATTAGCCAGCCTGCCTGCTACTTTGGGCCAAGATTCTAGGGTAATTAATGGTCAATAATCCCTTAGGTCAGCCCTGTATTGGCTTCACTAGGCTCTGTACTTCATCTAGGGTCTTATTTGTGTTGGAACAAATCAAATCATTCATCTCATTTGTCCTTACCTACTTAGACTCTCCCATTTACCCTTTTAGCCATGCGCCTTATTTTTACCTCTACCATGCTTGTTACTTTATAAAATCTCTTAATCAAAGTGGTAACATAGGTATGAGGAGATTATATCAAATAAATTATTGCATACCCCATAACCTGTGACTTTCCATGGTTCCGTACATATTTGGGTGGAACTCTGACTTGTTCCATTATTCTAAATAGTATTTGGAACTAAGGGAGGAAGAAAGTCACTATTTTATCTTTACCCTTTTATCCTGAGATTTCATTGCTAACCATAAACTGCAAGGTCAATGGCAGAAAGAAATTTCCTGTATACAAAATAATCATGCCAACACTTTGTATGGTAGCCAGAAAAATGCAAAGCAAAACAAAACAAACAAAAACCTGGGTGCTCATTTATAGGGGAGCAGTTCAATAAAGCAGGTTCATGAATAGAATGGATTATTGAGTCATTGAAATGATGAGAATGAAAAATTCAGTAGAAGTTGGGGGGACTTGTGCAAACTTATGCAAAACAAAGGTAGCAGAACTTGGAAAATGACATACAGAAAATCATTGATAATGAAAACTCTAAACCAGGGGTAGGAAATCTGGGGCCTCGAGGCCACATGTGCCTTTCTAGGTCCTTGGGTGTGGCCTTTTGCCTGAGACCAAGTTTTACAGAAAAAATGCTTTTATTAAAGGAATTTATTCTGTGAAGTTGAGAACCTAGAGGGTCACATGTGATCTTTTGGCTGCAGGTTCCCCACCTCTGCAAAACAGAACAACAAATAACAAAAGAATAGAAGTAATCCAATCTATAGTAACACCAGTGTGTTAGCATCCCAAATTTCCAGTCCAGAGAACTGAGGAACAGTGGGAATGGAACAGGACACAATGTCTTTAATGTGTGTATCAGAGAGGAGGAGGAAAGAGCATACAGAATTCCATTAAGCCTGAAAGAAAGATCCCAGGCAGCTGGACCCATTTCTGACCCCCCAAAAAGTCACTTGGGTAAGAAACTCAGGTTGGTGAACTGCAAATTGACCATCTTAGGAAGAGACTGAGGCACTTTGAGTTCTAGTCCCCAGGGAAAACCCCATCAGAGGAGAGAGAGAGTCAGAAAGTGTGCAATTAAAGGAAATGAGGGAAAAAATTACTGCAATTACCAAAAATCTCAGGAAGAAGAAAACTCAAAAACCATGAATGCAAGATAAATCAATAGGAAAAAAAAACATTAAGAGCAGAAAGAAATATGACTTCCAGATCCAGTAAATTAGTTTCGGCATCTATAAATAAATGCTATAAAACAAGGAAAATGATGCAAATCTTGATGACACAGAGGACCCCGTGGAATTTGAGAAAAGCATGGATCCTCAATACATTGTTCTTGGGTGGTTTAAAAGAGAAAGGATAATTATGAGAGCAGAATTCATGGCCTATACTTACAAAAATAATTGACAGAGGAGAAAAACTTGAATATATGATGGCAAAAGAATCAAAAGGGGAGACAATTGATTAGAAATGCACATATATGGAAGCGAAAGATGACCTAAGAACAAAAGAAAAAAAACAATAGCATTAAAAGAAAATATATCCTCTATCCAAACAAAACAAACTGATCTCAAAGACTGCCTAGAGAACTGAGGAACAACCAGAGGATTACAGGTCTCCCAGAAGAATACACGTCAAAAAAAAAAAAAAAACCCTAAACATCATAATGCAAGAAATGATAGAGGAAAACTACCCTGAACTTCTGAATACAGAAAATGGAATACCAATAGAAAGAATTATTAGATTGTCTCCAGAAAACAATAAGCACAATAAAAAGTTGCAAGTTCCAAGAAATATAGTTGTAAAATTTAACAATTCAGTTCAGCAACAAGTTTAACAAACACTCAAGAGAAAGACCTTCAAAAAGAAAGAAAAGAGAAATCAAGATAC
Organism: Gymnobelideus leadbeateri; assembly: GCA_011680675.1. Classification (NCBI taxonomy): domain Eukaryota; kingdom Metazoa; phylum Chordata; class Mammalia; order Diprotodontia; family Petauridae; genus Gymnobelideus; species Gymnobelideus leadbeateri. The sequence goes on from WOXC01000460.1 coordinate 608,143, forward strand.
CATTAAGCAGATCCAAACAAATGAAAGATTAGAAGGCAATGTGAAATATCTCATGGGAAAAACCACTGACCTGGAAAATAGATCCAGGAGAGACAATTTAAAAATTATTGGACTACCTGAAAGCCATGACCAAAGAAAGAACCTAGAAATCACCCTTCAAGAAATTCTCAAGGAAAACTGCCCTGAAGTTTTAGATCCAGAGGGCAAAATAAAGGTTGAAAGAATCCACCGATCACCTCCTGAAAAAGATCCCAAAAATAAAACTCCCAGGAATATTATAGCCAGGTTCCAGAATCCCCAGATCAAGGAGAAAATACTCCAAGCAGCCAGGAAGAAACAATTTCAATATTGTGGAAACACAATCAGAATAGCCCAGGACCTGGCAGCTTCTACACTGAGGGATCGAAGGGCATGGAATATGATATTCCAGAGGGCAAAAGAGCTGGGAATGAACCCAAGGGTCACCTACCCAGCAAAACTGAGTATTTTGTTTCAGGGGAAAATATGGTCATTCAGTGGAATAGAGGACTTTCAAGCATTCTTGAGGAAAAAACCAGAATTGAATAGAAAATTTGACATCCAGACACAAGAAGCAAGAGATGCCTGAGAAGGTAATCAGGGAAAAGAAATTAAAAGGAACTTATCAAAGTTGAACTATTTACATTCCTATATGGAAAAATAATAACTGTGACTGATGAAATCTTTCTCAGTATGAAAATAATGGAAGAAGGGTGTATGGTCATATGAATACATATGTGAATATGTGTATATATGTTTACAGTTATACATGGATAGATGGCACAGGTTGAATTTGTTGGGAAGGGATGATACTTAAGAGGTGAAATTATGAGGTGAGAGAGGAAAGTGGCAAGAGGAGATAGGGAGAGACTGGGTAGGGTAAACTATCTCATGTAGAAGAAGCAAGGGGAAGTGGTTACAAGGGAGGGGAAGAATAGGAAGGCAAAAAGGCAAAACCACATTCTCATTGAATTTGGTTCAGGAGAGAATGACATACATACTAAATGGGATATCTCAACCTGCAGCAGAATAGGGGGAAGGGGGATGAGAGGAGGGATGATGGATGAGAAGGCATCCTTGGGGGGAGGGGAGGTTGGAAGTACCCACTATAGAAGAGGGACAGGATCAAGTAGGGAATGGACCAAGTGGGGGTGTGGGATGAGTGGGAGGGAATTATAAGCAGCCTTGTACAATATATCTACTATGGTAATGTTTTGCATAGCTAGACATGTACAACATATACTGAATTACTTATCTTCCCAGAAGGAATGGTTGACAAGAGAGGAAGGAAATGGATCTGAAATTCGAGGTTTTAAGACTAAATGTTTCAAATACATATAAATACTATTATTAATACTCTTTTGCTTGTAATTGGGAGATAAGATGTGCAGGCATTGGGACACAAAGATTCACCTTCCTCTAAGGGAAAAGTCGAAGGGGGTATGGGAGAAGATAGGGGAGAGACCAGATTGGAGGAAGCGATATGGGACTGCTATTCTGGGAGGGTGAGTAGGGGAAAAACAGGGGGAAAAATAATTGTAACTCAAAATCTGGCAGAAATGAATGATGTAAAACAGAAGTTAATGAAGCATTTGTTTAATAATAAAAAAAGAAAACAAAAAGAAAGAAAAGGAAATGAAATTCTAATAACACAAAACTATTCTGTACCCACCAGAAAATACAGGAGGGAATGGAATATAAGGTGTTCCAAAGAGCTCAGGATGCAGGCAAGGGTTATGCACCCTAAAATTTAAATTTAACCATAAATGAAAAAAAGTTGAGTGTTCAATAATGAAACTGAATTTGAAACATTCTTAAAACTAAAACCAGGTCAAAAAAGATTATTTGCTTCTCAATTAGGACAACAGAAAAGCAGGAAGGGTGAATGAATGCAGCAAGCTGATGAGGACAGCAATAGCAACAGATTAAGAGCAGAGAGATCCTAAGAGACATCTTTCTAAATGTACACAGGGGGACAGAGGTGAAGGCAAAAATCAGTCTGGGTTAACAGTGGACAGGCGAACCCGAACAATTATGAACAGAGCTTGGTGACACTCTGCCTACAGATGAATCCTTTTCGGGGGAGGGAAAGGGGGGGGAGGAGGCGGGGCAGGGAGAGGTGAAGAGTGTTTGGAAACATATTACAAAATGAGAGGGGGGGCTAAAATTAAGAGGGGAAAGGGGGCATACAGGAAAATGTGTGATGCACCCAGGTCAAATAGAGCGTTAACAATGAGGGGAAAATGCTCTTTGGATAAGGAGGAGCTTGGAAGGGCTGAGAAGGTAAGGACAGGAGGAAGATGGTGGTGAGAGGAGTTTCCACTGATGAATACTCCTATGGATGAAGAGATGTTCTGTGAAAGAAGATGGGGAACTTGTGCTGGGTGTTTTCTGGTGCTTGAAAAATCACTTTGTCACAGGCAGGAGTTGAGGCAATTGGCAACAGGGGAGTGGGTTGACATGGCCCAAGAGAGGAGATTTTGAGGTAAATGAAGAAAGATGGGAACTGGAGAAGGTTATAGATCAGTGGTGAGCTGCATAATCAAGGACATGGGAGAAGGGCTTCTGCTGTGGAATAATGTCTTCTTTGTCACCTGCAGAAATTTGCATATTTCTGGAAGTGAGGAACAAAGGAACAGGAGAATTTGAGGGTCAAGCTCTGTAAAGCAGTGGCAGAAAATGCCTTTGGGTGTGAGAACAGAAAGAATGCCAATATTTCTGAGGAAGTTTCCTCACTGGTTGCAAATTCAGGGCAGGAGTGGGGGATCATTATTCTGGTACCCACTATTTCTCCAACCTTCCTCTTGAAAAAATCCTATACCCAGAGTAATATTGTGCTTCACAGATTCACCCCTGGGAAAATCTCGAGGATTTAGCCCCAAGGTCTTACAGAAATGTTATATGGACGGAATAGTAAACAAATCTCCTAACAGATCTAGTACAATTAGGTGTCATAACATCTCAATAAGGAAGAAAGCTCAAATATTATATCTATTAAAATAAAACATACCTGACCAAGATCTCCGTCTATAGTATCTCAAACAAATTGTTATCTAGTCTCTAAAAACTTTCAAGAATTGGAAAATCCATTTCCTATTATGGCAATCTATTCTATATTTGTACAACTCTAACTTACAGGAAACATTTCCTTATATCAAGTCAGAACCTGCCCTTCTACAACTTCCACCTATAGTTGTGTTGTTTGGGGAGAAATGGAATAAGTCAAGCTAGCCTCATTGATTTTTCCTAACAGCAACTCTTCAGATAAGCATGGAGAAAATACTATATTACCTTCAACTCTTTTCTCCAGGCAAAATATTCCAAACTTTTAAGATCAATCCTCATGGTTTCAAGTTTCCTTTTTCTAGCATGTCAAAAAATTTTTGGATGAAATTCTGTCACACAATGAGCTAATTAACCCTCCCAGCTTCATTTCATCCACAAATATGATAAGTAACATATATTTTTCTTCATTCCAGACATTGGAAAGATGTTGAAGAGAATATCTATCTATCTATCTATCTATCTATCTATCTATCTATCTATCTATCTATCTAGATTTATCTTACAAATTTGAGCCTCTTCTTGGATGAGGAGATTTTAGAATTCTTGAACATAAAGAGATGGTACATTTGTGGGTGTGGGCAAGATCAAGGGTTTGACTATCTTTGTGTGTTGTTGATTTTGGTTCTAAGAGTAGCACATGAGAATGGAGTAGGTTGAGGAGCTCTGTGGTTAGAGTATTTGAGTGAAAATCATTATGATTGTTTAAGGTGCCTAGTATGAGGGCAGGATTTGGGGAGGAGAAAAAAAATGTCAGCTAGTTATCGAATTCATTGAGGAAGGAATAGGAGTGAACTGGGTATACAACAACTACCAGAATTTTAGTTGGTTTATATATATATATATATATATATCATGAACTTTTTTTCTCCTCCCCAAACTATGGTTAACTTAATATGGCACATGATCAGCTTTTTCTTGTATTTAGTTATCACAGGACTTGGAGCTTGAAGAGAACATTATAAAACAGGTGGTTCTAATGAGTCCCTAAGTAGATTGAGTCATTTCCAGTCATTCTGTCTATCTCATCTTGTGTCCCTAATGATGCAGGGCATATATTATCAAAAGGTCAGTAAGGGTTAGGAGTCTATAGTCCATGACTTTGAAATAGAGTAAAGCTCATTGTCTGTCACATACATCAGACCTTTGACCTGGGGGATTATTGGTCTCTTGTTTTTGAAAACTAAAAAATTAGCCAACAACATTCAACCTCAATATGGCAGAAACACTGAAAACTCTTGTGGGTGATTCTGCTTTCTTCATTGGAACAAGTCCTTGCTCACACCTGTATAGAGGAGATCCTTTGCAAACCATTTGTTTCTCTTATTGTCATATTATAAGTAAGAAAGGAAAGAAGCATATCACAGTAGGCAAATACATGTGACATCCAATGAGTTCACCAAAAATCAAGTGATAAACCATCCAGTACTACAAATGATCTCGCCTTTCATAGGAGCAATTTCCATTTGGCTCTCCTTTCTCACATATGGTGTTCTGAAGCAGTTAAACAATATTAGTCACCTGGACTGAATTAGACTTAGATTACTTATTAAGGGAAAAATGTTACCCAGATCATGCTTTGTTTTGACGGATAAAGAAACTACACCCGTGTGTGGGTCACTATAATCTTGTGATTGCTAAAGAGTCCCAGAGCCCCCTGGGGAAAGTCGCCAATTGACATGGCATCCCAGGGTGCCAGATTCTACATTTGGATCTTGACAATTTTGCCAAAAAATGTGTTAAAATTCATGTAGCCAGACAACTCCCCCTTTGGCTAAACATCTGAGGACTCTCAGAAGTATAAATTTTTCCATTCAAGGACTGGAATAATTTCCCCTCATGAAATAAATGTAATAAAATAAAAATAAGATCAAGACCTATCTTAGAAATTTTTAAGGAAAGTAGGACTTAATTGTGATGGTACTTAGAATTTGAATATAGTGGTAAAACCACTTTCCTTTAAAAATATTTTATTGCTCCTTATGCCTTTATATCACAGTCATTTCTGGGGAAAAGACCCATAGCCCCAGACTGAACCTTTCCTTATGACAAAGAAAATGATGAATCAAAAATATCTGGCTATATCTCACAGGGTAGCAAGTTTTCTGCTTCATTGGTCCTTACCTCTGGTATGAGGTGGAAAGTGTGCTTTATTAGTTGATCTACAGGAGCATCGTTGATTTTTCATCTAATTCAATTTTAGTTTCCTTTTTTTAGTTTCCTTTTAATAATATTTTCATTTCCGCTTCTAATTACTTTACACATTTTTTTCCTTTGGATTCTACTTATTTCACTATGTACTAGTTATAAAAATCATTTCACATTTCTCTGAATTCATTTTCTTCATTTCTTAATATCCAATAATATTCATATATGTGTGTAGGTATATTATCAAATATTTATGATTTGCAATTCTTTTAAGAACTTTTTTGTGTTCTCAGAGGAATAAATTAAACATATCTATAAGTATATGAAAAAATGCTCCAAATCACTAGTGATTAGAGAAATGCAAATGAAACAACTCTGAGGTACCACATCTCACCAGTCAGATTGGCTAAGATGACAAAACAGGAAAATGATAAATGCTGGAGAGGATGTGGAAAAATTGGAATACTAATACATTGCTGGTAGAGTTGTGAACTGATCCAAACATTCTGGAGAGCAATCTGGAACTATGCCCAAAGGGCTACAATTAATTTCATATCCTTTGACCCAGCAATACCACTTCTAGGGTTGTATCCCAAAGAGATCACAGAAGCAGGAGAAAGACCCATATGTACAAAAATATTTATAGTAGCTCTTTTTGTGGTGGCAAAGAACTGGAAATTAAGGGGATGCCCATCAATTGGGTAATGGCTAAACAAGTTATGGTATATGAATGGAAAATAATACTATTGTGCCATAAGAGAGGAAGAGCAGATGGACTGCATATCTACCTGGAGAGGCTTATATGAACTGATGCTGAGTGAGAAGAGCAGAACCAGGAAAAATCTGTACACCATTAACAGATACAACTTATGTGTGATGAACAACTTGGATAGACCAGACTATTCTCAGAAATGCAGGGCTACAAGTAAACTCCAAGACTCATGATGGAGAAAGATGTCTATATTCAGAGAAAGAACAAGAAAGAACAGAGTTTGAATGCATATTGAAGCAAATTACCTGCTTACTTTCTCTTTCTTGTTTGCTTTGGTTTCCTCTTTCCCATTGTTCATTCCATCCATTACAATCTTTCTTTTTAACTAGTGTTCAATAAACCCAAGAACATACATTTTGGGGACTCTCTTTCTGACAAGAACTATTGGGAACACTAAAATAAAAAATAAAATAAAAAGTTTTAGAGATTTGACTTAACATCTCTTATCATAATATGCTCTAAATCGATAAGGCGTCATAAATATAAACGTTCAAACCCCCAAACTAGAAAAGAACAGGCTCAGGCAACTTTTGTAAGTATGATTAGAACAACAAATCTTCAATAAAGAAGGAAGATTGGGGAAAGGGGTACTGAGTAGGCTTGTTATCTTAGTGTGGGGGGTAGGGGAAAGATGGGTAGAAAATTTGTACCTCGAAATCTTGTGGAAATGAATGTTGAAAACTAAAAATAAATTTAATAAAAATAAAAAATAAATAATAGAAAGAGAGCTGATGAAAGATAAAGTAAATAATTTTGATTGCTTAAAAAGAAAGAAAAGGTTTTGCACAAATAAAGTAAATGAAAATAGAATAAGAGAAACCGCAGAAAAATATTTTTAGAAAATGACACCAGTGAAACCCATATGCCCAAGATACATAAAGAATCGATATACATATACAATATGAAGGTCCATTTCTTGAAAAACCAAGTCTCCTGCCACAGGCTCCAGGTTCACTAAAGTCTATCAAAGGACCTAGGGGCAGGGAAGATCTTAAATTTCCATTCACATAATGGCCCCTGTTCTTGACTCTGAACTATTTATCACCTCAATCAGTGACTTGGATAAAGGCTCAATCAGTAAGTATTTTTGGAGGCAGAAAGCAAGGCAGTGGGGGTTCAATGACTTACCCAAGGTCACAGAGTTAGTAACTGTCAAGTGTCTGAGACTGATTGGACTCAAATACTCATGACTCCAGGACAGGTGCTCTAATCACTGTGCCATGTAGCTGCCCCAAAAAATTAAACACCTACTTTGTGTCAGACATTGTGATAAGGGCTGGGATGATTGATATGCTTATCAACTTCACAAATGATGCAAAGTTGGAGAAAATATCGAACCTTGGAAAAGTCATTTAACTTCTTTCTGCTTCAGTTTCTTTATCTGTAAAATGGGAATAATAAAATAGGGATAATAAATTCCCAGGACTTTGTGAAGATAGAATAAATTAACATTTTTAAAACACTTTTGAAATTTTAAGATGCACTATAGGTATCAGTTATTTCTCTCATCCCCCTATACCCAAGGCTATAAGTTACAGAAAGGTGACCAAAAGCAATGATTGGGTAAGGAACTTTCCCATAGTCATATAACTAGTATGTGTTAGAAGCAGAACAAGGATACAGATCTTCCTGCCTCTAAATTCAGCCTTTTATCCAAGGCTGAATGCTAATATTAAATTTTATAGGAGTAAATGTAATTAAAATAAATTCAAATCCTACATTTGGGGCAAATAAGTCAGTCTGGTATTAATAGGTTTCAGGATATTTGGGTAAACAGCAATTAATATGAAAAAAGATTCGGGGTATTTGGTGATCTGTAAGGATCCATCTCAGTCAGCAATGTCCTATGTTAGTCAAAAAGGTTAATGAAAACTTAGGCTAAATTGCAAGACATATTGTATTGAAAATAAAAGAGGTGGGGGCGGAGCCAAGATGGCAGAGTAGAAACAGCACTTCCAAGGTGCTCTGCCCCACAAAACATTCAAACAATGTAAAAGGGGACTTTGAACAACTTCTGGAGACCCAGCACCCACAGAACTACACAGAGAAACTAACCTCTCCCTGAGGAGAACCCAGCAGCCCTGCAGGGAGCTGCAAGCACAGTGCTCTGAGAGCAGGCAGCACAGCATGCTGGGAACCCACAGCACAGCACCCTGGGAGCTGAACCCAGGCCCGAGTGAGCCACAGTTTCAGCCCTAGGGTGGCTGGGCCAGCAGACTGCTGGAGGGACCCCAGAACACCAGCAGCTTTGGTGACTCCAGAATTATCAGCACAGATATGCCTAGGACAAAGTGAGAGGTTAGTGCCCTATGGACTTCGGGACCAGTATTTGGGGAACAAATCAGCTTCCTCCCCTGGGGGCAAAAAGCTGCTGAAGAAACACGGCACAGAAGCCATTTTGCAGCTTCAGTGGCGGCTCTAGCTCCTGGTCTGTGAACTGTAGGGGGATCCAGCAATCAGGCTGGGGATTAATCACTCTTGCTTTAAAGTGCCTGGATCTGGATTGTGGTCTGGAGGGGAAGTTTGGGGTGGGTATCCAGCTTGCCAGAGCAGGTGGAGGCTTTACATAGGCCACCCAATCTGCGGAAGTTGTGAAGACCCCAAGTTTGGGATGGAAGCTCTCCTGTCTGGTGGAAGAGTGCTACTGTGGCAACAAGCCCCAAAATCAAGTAATTAAGTGGCAACATGCCTAGGCAAAAGAAACAAAATAAACAGAAAAATTCAACATTGGTCTCCAATTTTAGGGGCAAAAGGGATCAAAGCATGGAGGAGGACTGTGAGGTCAGAACTCCTGCACCAAAAGCCCCAAATGAAAATACAAGCTGGCTACAGGCCATAGAGGACCTTAAGAAGAAGATAAGAGAAGTGGGGGGAAATTGTGAAGAGAAATGATAAAGATGCAAGAAAAGTATGAAATGATAGTCAACAGCCTGACTGAGGAAAATAACACCTTAAAAAATAGACTAACTCAAATGGCAAAAGAGGCTCAGAAAGGCAATGAGGAGAAGAATGCCTTAAAAAGCCAAATTTGGCAGATGGAAAAAGAATCTCAAAAGCTCAATGAGGAGATTCATTCCTTCAGAGTTAGACTGGAGCAAATGGAAGCTAGTGCCTTTATGAGAAATCAAGATGCTGTTAAACAGATCCAAACAAATGAAAGAATAGAAGGCAATGTGAAATATCTCTTGGGGAAAACCACTGACCTGGAAAATAGATCCAGGAGAGATAATTTAAAAATTATTGGACTACCTGAAAGCCATGATCAAAGAAAGAACCTAGAAATCATCCTTAAAGAAATTCTCAAGGAAAATTGCCCTGATGTGTTAGACCCAGAGGGGGAAATAGAGGTTGAAAGAATTCACCGATCACCTCTTGAAAAAATCCCAAAAAGAAAACTCCTAGGAATATTATAGCCAGGTTCCAGAACTCCCAGATCAATGAGAAAATACTAGAAGCAGTCAGGAAGAAACAATTTCAATATTGTGGAAACACAATCAGAATAGCACAGGACCTGGCATCTTCTACAATGAGGGATAGAAGGGCATGGAATATGATATTCCAGAGGGTAAAAGAGCTGGGATTGAAGCCAAGGGTCACCTACCCAGCAAAACTGAATATCTTGTTTCAGGGGAAAATATGGTCATTCAGTGGAATAGAGGACTTTCAAGCATTCTTGAGGAAAAAAACAGAGTTGAATAGAAAATTTGACATTCAGACACAAGAAGCAAGAGATGCTTGAGAAGGTAATCAAGGAAAAGAAATCACTGTGAACTTATCAAAGTTGAACTATTTACATTCCTACATGGAAAAATAATAACTGTGTCTGATGAAACCTTTCTCATTATGAAAATAATGGAAGAAGGGTATATGGGCATATGTTTACAGGTATACATGGATAGAGGGCACAGGTTGAATTTGATGGGAAGGGATGATTCTTAAGGGGTGAAGTCAAGAGATGAGAGAGGAAAGTGGCAAGCGGATATGGGGAGAGACAGGGTAGGGAAAACTATCTCATGTAGAAGAAGCAAGGGGAAGTGGTTGCAGGGGAGGGGAAGAACAGGAAGGCAAAAAGGCAAAACCATATTCTCATTGAAGTTGGCTCAAGGAGAGAATCACATACATACTAAATGGGATATCTCACCCTGCAGTTGAATAGGGGAAAGGGGGATGAGAGGAGGGAGGACGGAGAGGAGGGCATTCTGAGGGGAGGGGAGGTTGGAAGCACCCACTATCAAAGAGGTACAAGATCAAAGTAGGGAATGGACCAAGTGGGAGGTGAGATGGGTGGTAGGGAAATATAAGCAGTCTTTTACAATATATCTACTATGGTAATATTTTGCATAGCTATACATGTACAAAACATACTGAATTACTTATCTTTTTAGAGGGAGTGGGTGACAAGGGTGGAAGGGAATGGAGCTGAAAATCGAAGTTTTAAAACTAAATGTTTCATAAGATGTCCAGGCATTGGGGCACTGAGATTCACCTTGTTCTAATGGCAAAGTCAAAGGGGGTATGGGAGAAGATATGGGAGAGAGCAGATTGGATGAGGGGATATCTAGTGGGACTGCTATTCTGGGGTGGTGGGTAGGGAAAAATGGGGGGAAATTGTAACTCAAAATTTGGTGGAAATATATTATGTAAACCAGAAGTTAATAAAGCATTTGTTTAATTAAAATAAATAGATAAATTCTCAAATGTTTTATATCTCAAAATATATTCTTTTGCCTGCTGAATAAATCACTTCTCTATCAAGAGAAGGATAGTATGCCTCATCAATTTTTTGATGTCATGGATGGTTATTGTATTAATTACAGTTGTTAAGTCTTTCAAAATTGTTTTCTTTCTAATGTTATCACCGATATTTTTCTTATTTTGCTCACTTAAATCTAAATTATTTTATAAAAGTCAATCTAGATTTCTCTAAGTCCACACAGTTCATAATTTCTTACATTTTAATGATATTCCATTTTGTTCATATACCATTATTTATCTATTCATCAATAGATTTATAAACCCTTCTTTTCTGATTGTTTGCCAGAATAAAAAAGATAAAAAATATATTCATATGTATGTTTTTTTTCCTCTTTCTTTGTTCCCTTTCGTGGTATATGGGCCTAGTGCACAATTTCAAATAATTTTCCTGAATGATTGGACCAATCTTCATCTCCAACAACAGATTCATCAATCTCTTTTCCCTTAGTCCTTCAAATAATTGTCATTCTCCCTCATTTTTTTGCCATCTTTGCCAATCTGAAAAGTGTGTGGTGAAACTTTAAAGTGGATTTAGTTTGAATTTCTCTAATTATTATTGATTTGGAATATTTTTCTCTCCAAAGGTGGTTGATAGTTGTGATTTTTTTTCCTTTAAATGATGCATATTCTTATTCTTTGATTATTTATCTATTATTTAATGACATTTTTATAAGTGGGAATTAGACTTTTTTCAGATATGAGTCCTTCATCAGAGAATTTTGGTGCAAAGATTTTTTTCCTTCAGTTAACTGTTTCCCTTCTAATTTTAATTTCAATGGTTTTTCTTTGTGCAGTGATAAGTGATCTTTAAAGATTTCCGGCAAACACAAGAAGTGATTCATCATAAGAACAGAAGCTTTGGAATAGCCATAGTATATTAGAATGGCTTTGGAATAGCCACGTGATAGACAGCTTTGTGAACTTTAGGTACATGTTTGGAATAAATCTGGAAGAGCTTATCCAAGTGATAGTTTGGGGTCATATAAAATTCAATTCAATTAATTAAAAAAATGTATTAAGGATCTACTATATATCAGGGACTATGCTAAGTACTTGGAATACAAATAAGAACAAGAAAGACAGTGGCTGATCTCAAGGAGCTTACAATCTAATGGAAGAAGATAACACACAAAAGGAAGCTAAAAAGGGGCTCTGGATCTGCCAGGGGCATATTGTTCTTTAGAGTTCAAACCAAGCAGAGCTAGATTTGGGAAGTCAAGAATGAGGTGGAATTTTTTTAAGTTCAAGTGAAGAGGTTAAAGTATCTCTAGTTCTCAAAATATATTACAAAACAATTATTAACAAGACTAATTGTAAAAGAGAAAAGATGATAGTGGAAAATATTACTTAGCAAGATCCAATTACAAGTGAAAAGAGTTTGACAAGTTCCAAAATACAACCAATTGGGTCAATGGGTTTTTATTTGACAAAACTGCTGGTAAAATCAGAAAGCAGTTTGGGGGCGGCTAGGTGGTGCCATGAATAGAGCACCAGCCCTGGAGTCAGGAGGACAAGAGTTCAAATCTGGCCTCAGACACTTGACACAATTACTAGCCAAGTGACTTTGGGCAAGTCACTTAACCCCAATTGCCCTCCAAAAAGCAAAAAATAAATAAATTGGGTTGTCTTTTTTCTTCTTTAAAGCATTCATATAATACCTACTCTTTGCCAGACACTATGATAAGTGTTTTTACACACATTATTTCATGTGATCCTCACAACAATGTTGTAATGTAAGTGATATTATTATTAATATTCCTTTTTCTATTTTAGGAAACTGAGGCAAACAGGTTGTGACTTATTTCAGTGTTACACAACTAGTAAGTTTCTGAGGCTGAATTTGTATTCTTTCTGATCTCAGCAGTCTATCCACTGTGCCACCAACTGCCTCTGAAAATAGTTTTTCTTATGCTACATATCACAATAAGCTCTATTGAGACATCAACTAAATGTATGGTCACATTAAAAAAAAAAAACAAGAATAAAAGGAAGATTTTTTTTCAGTTATGGCTAGGGGAAAATTCCTAATAAAACAGGGGATAGAAGATTAAAAAAAAAAACCAAATAGATAATTCCCTTTTAATATTTTTTTAAGTTTTTTTTTTCCTGGGGTTGGCTAGGTGTCCCAGGGAATAGAGCACCAGCCCTGGAGTCAGGAGGACCTGGATTAGGATCTGGCCTCAGACACTTAACACAAAAACTAGCTGTATGGCCTTGGGCAAGTCACTTAACCCCAACTGCCCTCCAAAAAGCAAAAAAACAAAACAAAACAAAACAAAAAAATTTTCCCCACAATCAAAATCAATACCACTAAGATAAGAACCATATTTGCATCAAAAAAATCCCTGATATGTATCTGACATAAAAGATCTATAAGGAACTGACACAAGCACATAAAAACAAAAAACATTCCTAAGTGGGCGAATGATCAAAGAATACATGCAAATATTTTTCAAAAGAAGAATTGCAGACTATCAACAACCATGTGAAATATGTTCCAGATCACTAATAATCAGAGAATGTAAATAAAAACAGCTCTATAGTTTCACCCCACACCTATTAATTTAGCAAAAATAATAAATAATCTATAGTGCCTCATGCTGTTTTGGGCATTTGGGTGACCCAGTGAAGAGACTGCTTGGCTGCCAGGAAGACTCATCATTCTGAGTTCAGATCTGACCTTACACACTTACTAACTGTGTGACCCTGGACAAGCAACACTGGACCCCATTTGCCTCAGTTTCCCTATCTGTAAAATGAGCTGGAGAAGGAAATGGCCAACTACTTTCTTTCCCAAGAAAACCCAAAATGGGGTTGCTAAGAGTCAGATATGAATGAAAATAATTTAACAACAACAAAGATGACCTAACTAGTACACTATTGTTGGAGCTATACATTGGTCCATCTTTTCCAGAAAACAATCTAGAATTATACAAGAAACATTACTAAATTGTTCAGACATATGATTCAGTGATCTTACTTCTCAGCACATGCCTTAAAGAAATGAAATACAAAAAAAAATACAAAATTTGTACCACACACACACACACACACACACACACACATATATATATATATATATTTAAATTGTCATAACAGCGCTCTATGTTAACAAAAAGATGGGAACAAAGTGGTATCTGTCCCATGAGGAATCTCTAAACTCATTTTGGCATGTGAATGTAATGGAATATTATTTGACCATCAGAAACAATGAGAATTTCAGAGAACTGGGGGACAAAACCTATAATTTGATGCAAAGTGAAATAAACAGAGCAACGAGGACAGTATACAATGAAGACAATAATAATATTTTAAAATGCGAAGACAGCTATCTTTGGAAAATAACTATGATGGAAGGTAGACTGAAGTAGTTTATTTAGTCAGAATTTCAAGGAGAGACTAATTAAAGCTGTCAAAAAATGGAATGGACTGGGTCAGGGTGCAAAAATATTCATTGTTGTCAGAAGTCTTCTAGTAAAGACAAGATAACCACTTGTTAGATGATTTAGAGAAGTGTTAAGTGATCACTTCTGATGACTGCAATTCTGTAAATGACTTCAGCAGCTAGTGCCAGGATCTAGAGAAAAAGAAGGGCTTTTATGATGTCTCTGAAGATTTTATTTTTCATTTGCAACATTCATTTCCATAAGTTTTAAATTTTCTACACCTCCTTCCCCTCCCCCATTCCCAAGACAGTGTGCAATCCAGTATAGGTTCTACATATACACTCTTATTTAACATATTTTCACATTAGTCTTGTTGTATAGAAGAGTTAGAATGTATGGGAGTGGGGCGGCTAGGTGGTACAGTAAGAGCGCCGGCCTCAGAGTTGGGATGACCCGGGATCGAATCCAGCCTCAGAAAATGAGCACCCAAACACAAATAATGACTAGCCGTGTAACCTTGAGCAAGTTACTTAACCCCTATTGCTTTAAAAAAAATCAAAAGAAAAAAATGTAAAAAAACAAGAAAAGAATGTATGGGAGGAAGCATGAGAAAGAAAAACAAAACAAAAACAAAAATTTTAAAAAGAGAAAATAATATGCTTTGATATGCATTAAGACTCAGTATTTCTTTGTCTGGATGTGGATAGCATTTTTCCATCATGAATCTTTTGGAGTTGTTTTAAGTCCTTGCATTGCTAAGTCCATCAAACTTAGTCATCACACAATGTGGCTGTCACTGTGCACAATGTTCTCCTGGTTCTTCTCACTTCCCTTAGCATCAGTTCATATAAGGCTTTCCAGATTTTTCTGAAGTTTGTCTGCTCATCAATTCTTATAGCACAATAGTATTCCATTGCATTTATATACCAGAACTTGTTCAGTCATTCCCCATTTGATGGTCATTCTCTCAATTTCCAATTCTTGGCTAACACAAAAAGAGTTGCTATAAATATTTTTGTCCTCGTGGGTCCCTTCCCCAATTTATGATCTCTTTTGTATACAGTTCTAGAAATGGTATTGCTGAATCCAAGGGTATACACATTTTTATAGCCCTTTGGGCATAGCTTCAAATTGCTCTCTAGAATGATTGGATCAGTTCACAAACCCACCAATAACACATTAGTGTTCCAATTTTCCTACATCTTCTCCAACATTTATAGTTTCCCTATATTGTCACATTAGCCAGTGGGATATGATGGCTCACTCAATATGACTATATGAATTTAATATTATTCAAGTGATTATATATAACTTTAATTTCTTCCTCTGAAAACTGACTCTTCATATTCTTTGACCAATTATCAATTAGTGAATGACTTGTATTCTTATAAATTTTACTCAGTTTTCTATATATTTTAGAAATGTGGTCTTTATCAGAGACACTGGTTGTAAAAATTCTTTCCCAATTTATTGCTTCTTTCCTGAACTTGGTTGCACTGGCTTTGTGCAAAACTTTTCAATTTATTGTAATCAAAATTATCCATTTTTCACTTCATAACATTCTCCATATCTTGTTTGGTTGTAAATTCCTCTGTTCTCCATAAATCTGACAAGTGAACCACTCCTTGCCCGCCTAATTTGCTTATTGTATGAGCCTTTATATCTAAATTGTGTGCCCATTTTGACTTTATTTTGATATACAGTGCAAGAGGTTGGTCTATGCCCAGTTTATGCCACACTATTTTTCAGTTTTCCCAGCAGCTTTTGTCAAGTAGTGAGTTCTTATCCCAGAAGCTGGAGTCTTTGGGTTTATCAAACAGTAAATTACTAAAGTCATTGACTACTGTATCTTCTGGACCTAACCTAGTCCACTGATCCACCACTATATTTCTTAGCCAGCACCAAGTAGTTTTGATTATTGCTGCTTTACAATACAATTTGAGATCCGATATGACTCAGCCACCTTCTATAACATTTTCCCCCATTAATTCCCTTGATATTCTGGACCTTTTGTTCTTCCAGATTAATTTTGTTATTTTTTCTAGCTCTATAAAATAATTTTTGTAGTTTGATTGATATGGTGCTAATAAAGTAAATTATTTTAGCTTGAACTAGCTTGAGTTACCCATAAACAATAGATGTTCTTTTCAATTATTTAGATCTGACTTTACTTTTGTGACAAGTATTTTGTAATTGTGTTAATATAGTTCCTGGATTTGTTTTGGTAGGTAGACTCCCAAATATTTTATTTCTACAGTAAATTTAAATGAATTTCTCTTTCTATCTCTTGTTATTAATGCATAGAAATGTTGATGATTTATGTAGATTTCTTTTATATTATGCAGCTTTGCTAAAGTTGTTAATTATTTCAAGTAGGTTTATTTTTTATTTGATTCTCTAGTATCCCCTAAGTATACCATCATATCATATGTATATAGTTTAGTTTATTCTTCATGTTGTCTAATTCCTTTGATTTCATTTTCTTCTCTTATTGCTAAAGCTAACATTTCTGAACAATGTTGAATAAGAGTGGTGATAATGGACATCCTTGTTTCACCCCTGATCTTTTGTGAAATGCTTGTAGCTTATCTCCATTACATATAATCTTTGCTGATGATTTTAGATAGATATTACTTACCATTTTAAGAAAGGCGGCATTTATTCCTATGCTCTCTAGTGTTTTTAATAGGAGTGGATGTTGCATTCCATCAAAAGGTTTTTCTGCAGCTATTGAGATAATCATATGATTTCTGTTAGTTGTGTTGCCGATATGATCAATTATACTGATAGTTTTCCTAATAGTGAACCAGTCCTGCATTCCTAGTATAAAACCTCCCTGATCATAATGTATTAGTCCCATGATTAGTTGCTGTAATATTTTTGCTAATGTTATATTTAAATTTTTGTATCTATATTCTTTAGGGAAATTGATCTATAGTTTTCTTTCTCAGTTTTGACTCTTCTGATTTAGGTATCAGCACCATATTTATATAATAAAATGAATTTGATAGGACTACTTCTTTGCCTGTTTTCCCAAATAGTCTATATAGTTTGAGAATTAAATGTTCTTTAAATTTTTGATAGAAGTAACTTGTAAATCCATCTGGCCCTGGAGATTTTTTTTCTAGGGGGTTCATTGATAGCCTGTTCAATATCTTTTTCTGAGATGGGATTATTTAAGTATTTTACCTCCTCAGCTTTTAATCTGAACAATTTATATTTCCATGAATATTCATCCATTTCACTAAGATTGTCAAAAGCTTCAAAAGAAAATGTGAGCTGGTTACAGGCCATAGAGGACCTTAAGAAGAAGATAAGAGGAATGGAGGAAAATTGGGAAGAGAAATGAAAAAGATGCAAGAAAAGTATGAAATGGGAGTCTACAGCTTGACTGAAGAAAACAACACCTTAAAAAATAGACTAACTCAAATGGCAAAAGAGGCTCAAAAAAGCAATGAAGAGAAGAATGCCTTAAACGCCGAATTTGCCAGATGGAAAAAGAATCTCAAAAGCTCACTGAGAAGAATCATTCCTTCAGAATTAGAATGGAGCAAATGGGAGCTAGTGACTTTATGAGAAATCAAGATACTTTATGAGAAATCAAGAGATACATCTCTTTTTGTCGTGGCAAAGAATCAGAAATCATGGGGATGTTTATCAGTTGGGGAAAGGATGAACAAGTGGTATGATTGTGATGGAAAACTATTGTGTAATAAGAAATGATAAGCAGGATGCTTCTAGAAAAAACTGAGAAAACATATGAACTGAAATGAAGTAAAGTGAGTAAATCTAGAACACTGAAGAATATTGCAGTACACTCTTATGGCAATGTTATATGATGATCAACTTTGAATGACTTAGCTATTTTGAACAATATAATGATCTAAGATAATTCTGAAGGACTTATGAAAAATTCTATCCACTTTCTGAGAAAGAAATGATAGAGTCTGAATGTATATCTAAGGATACTTTACTTTATCTCTCTTTGTTCTTCTTGTTCTTCTTGTTTTGGGGGAGGGAGGGGTTGTCTGTGTTTTCTTCTGTAACATGCCTAATGTGGAAATGTGTTTTATCTATATCAAATTGTTTACCTTCTCAAAGAGGGTGAGAGGAGAATAATGGTGGAAGAGCATCTGAAACTCATTTTAATGAATATTAAAATATTATACATGTAATTGAGAAATACATAATAAAATATATTGCAGAAAAAGAAGACATGCTTAAGGTATTCCATTAGAAATAGGTGTCTAAGCCACTCCCCATGCTAAAAATCTTCCACTAAGCTGATATTGATCTTTATGTGTGTCCAGTAAGGCAGTTTGGAATCTTTCTCAATGCACTATTTTCTCAGCTACATCTCACCATCTTGTCTACAAATATAGCATCAGAATCTTTCAAATACTTTGCTGAAATCTAGGAATACTAGGTATATAAAAATTCTCCCAATCTACTGTCTAGTAAGATCAAGAATGAAGCATGTTTATTCTATCTCATCTTGCTCTTGATGGAACCAATCTGGTTTTCAGTGATCACTACTGTTATTGTTCAGTCATTTTTAGTCGTCTTACTCCTCATGACCCTATTTGGGGTTTTCTTGACAAAGATACTGGAGTGAATTACCATTTCCTTCTCCATCTCATTTCACAGAAGAGGAAACTAAAGCAAACAGGGTTAAATGACTTGCCCAGGGTCACATATTTAATAAGCTTATGAGATCAGATTTGAACTCAGGAAGATGAATCTTCCCAACTCCAGACCTAGCACTCTATCCATTGTGCCACTTAGGTGCCCTTGATCACTATGATATTTATTTTTTTTAAATAAAAAAACACTCTTTGATAATCCACTCCAGAATTTTTTTCAGGAATAGAATTGACACATTTTCCTAAAACATGTGTCAACCTAGGTTTAGAGATTCCTATACTTTTACCTGGATTTAGTTTTGCATGGTTGCTACCTCATAAGGTTACCACTTACTTTACTTCTTGCAACTAGTCCCTTCTTATATTTTGGTCCAAGTCAGAACCAGACTAATAATCCATGTCTTTGCTACCTTTAGCTTCTAATAGTTGAAATTAGTGGCAAGCTGAGTCAAAATTTGATTATATTAAACAGTTACAATTTGACTTTCTAGAACTTGGACTAATCACAATTCCAGCGAACTAAAGATAAATCATGCTACCAACCTCCTCAAAGAGAAATCAGATTTAAGATTCAGAATGTCATAATTTTTTGTAATGCCAATATGGCAACATTTGTTATGAAAGGTTTTACTTTTAAATTGGGTGGCAGAGCAAGAGGGAGAAGAAAATAAGTGCTTATTAATTGAAAGTCATTTTCCTGAAGACCCACATCCCGATAATATTTTGGTTTTTTTCCAAGCTTTGTCATTTTGGTCAGGAACTCATCGTTTATTTTTCCCCCAAGTGTCATGGTAATCTGTAGTATAATCCCTACATTGTATCACTGCTTTTGCTCTCTTATTTGATCATCCCAAATGATTCCCATCTTGCTTTGCCGCTCAAAAGGATAAATTTCCAAAGCTAACTATAATATCCATATGCATTGTAACTCTATCACTAGAGTTAGTGCTCAGAGTTGAACTTCAAATGATATTTTCACTTCACAGCCTAAAGAACTGTTAAATAACATTTACTGGTGGAATGAATCTTTTTTTTTTTTTTTCAAAATTTTACTTCAGACTCAAGCACAGCCTGAACACAAATAAAGAAACAAAAATATCATAAACTGAAATATTGGAACTGGAATGCAAATTTAGAAAGAAAAAAAAACAAGCATGTTGTGTTCATAGAACATAAGAGAAGATTCAAAATATGTACAAGTAAATTTTCATTTCAAGAAAGTCTATATGATAAATAATAGTTATTGCATTGAGAATTGTCCATCTTTTCTTTGCTTCCTTGTCAGTTTTCCTTTGTTCTATGTTGCGCTCTTTTTTACTTTGTTCCTCTTTTCCATCCCCTTACCTCCCCCTATAAGGCTACAATAAAGTTTAGATCTGTTTCTCTATAATTATAGATATATAAATACATACATACATACACAGACATCTACTTTCTCAAACCTATTCTACTCCTTATCTTTGTTTTGTTTTATTTTTTTTATGTATGTGCATATCTCTTGTTTTCTGTCTCTCCTGCCTCCTCTACTTTACTTCTACCCACTCCCTTCCCTCCTATAACTTTTCTAACCCCCTCTATGGATCCCTCCCCTATCCTCCCATTCCCATAAATTTAAATACCCTTCTACACCCCTATTTTACTTATTTCCCCCTTCCAATGCCCCTACTGTTTTATTTCTTCTGAACTTAGAAGACTTTTTTTTACTTTTCTAAATATATATGTATTGTTCCCTCTTAAACCCATTCCAGATAAAAGTAGATTACCAAAACTACCAGCCCTCCTCCCCCAACTAATTCCTCTGGATCAATTCTTCCTCTTGTGCCTCATTTATATAAAATAATTATTCCTCTAAGTTATTCCTAAATGGTTTTATTTTTAAATCCATATCAGGCTCAGGTTTAGCCCAATCTTTCTTTTAAACTACCCAATTATTAATAAGAATCTTAGACATTCATGCCACATTTTACATATATAAAAACTTAACAGTCTCTCCCTATGGATCCCTTATGATCATTAGTCTTTGCTATATGCCTTATATTTCTATTGGTTCTTATATGTTGAATCTTCTATTAAGCTTAGGACTTTTTTAAAACAAAGTCTTGAAAGTCTGAGAGTTTATCAAATGTCCATTTTTTCATTCAGGATAATATTTAATTTTGCAAGGTATGATATTTTTGGCCAGAACCCCAGTTCTTTTGCTCTTTGATATGTTGTGTCCCAAGACCTGTGGTCCTTTACTGTCACTGTTGCTAGGTCTTGTGTAATTCTAGTTGTGGTACCATCATATTGAAAGTGTTCTAACCTTGACACTTTTAATATTTTTTTTTCATTGAGCTGGGGCTTTTGGAGTTTGACTATGATATTCCTGTGAGTTTTCCTCATAGGATCTCTTTTAAGTGGTAATTGATAGATTTTTTTTTCTATTTCTACTTTCTACATACAGCAGGAATGAATATTGCAGTCACACAGAAAGTCATAGAAAGACCATAGTTACTGAATAGAGTGGCCATTGTCCATATGAGAATTTAGATGAACTTGTTCAGGATGATAGAAATAGAAAGGAATTTAGAAGTTATATATAAATAAGATCAAAGACTTAGAAGAGGCTTTTTAATAGCTTTCTTGTCCAACTCCCTCATTTTACAAATGAGGAAACTGAGACCTCAGAATAGCAAGTGTCAGAGTCAAGATTCAAGTCTATATCCTCAGACTCCAATCTCTTTCTCTTGTCACTGCTTCTCAGAGAACTTTCAAGCATCTAGAAACTTGTATTTTTTTTTCTAAAAAAATCTAGTGCCTTCTAAAGTAAATATAGAAGAATGAAGCTTTAGATAAAATGAAAATGTATTTCTTCTTTAAATAATTAAGAATAATGCTAAATTTATTGAATATTCTGTTCCCAAACTCAAAATTCTGACAATTCTAAAGCACAGCTCACAGAGTTTATAACTTGAAGATTCCAGGCCAAGTCACATCAACAAGCAATTTATCAAGTGCCAATAGGGGTAAGAATAGAAAGAGAGGCAAAAGATAACCTCTGGTCTCAAGGAGCTCACAGGAATCATTCTTCTCTGTGTTAACCCCAGTTACAATTAGCCCTATTGCATCTATCTCTTTAAAAAGTTTAACTGGGTAAATAATAAAGTTCCATTTTGAGTTTGATAGCAGGTAAGAAATAGCATTAAAATTCCTGGAGTGTCTGGGAGGAAGTCCACAAATAAATACTAGTTTGGAAGCAAAAATTATCAGCCCATAAAAAGGGCTCCGTGGTTTCTGTTTGTGTAGATTCTTACACAGAGTCTTCAGTGAATTCTAAAAATGCTTAGCCCTCTGCAATCCAAAGATCCTTCCAAAGTTCCATAAAAGTATTCCAGCTTACTCTCCTCAATTTGTATTTTAAATTTCAATAACTTTATTAGTATACTTAGATAAAAAATACTGCCAAAGCCAACACTTTAGTGTGTAAAAGGAAGGAGGCCTCTGAGGGCCAAAGAGAGTCCATCCCCTATTTATATATCTCCTTAGGTAACAAGCTCACTAGTAAGATTAATCTCTTCTTCCACCCCAAAAAACGTATATGGATTTTTAAAAAATACATTCACTTCCCATTTGACAACAAAGGAAATGGTTTTTGTTTTGTTTTCGTTGGTTTGGGGTTTTGTTTTCTGGGTTTTGTTTGTTTGCTTTTACTATGTTATGGCAAACAGGTTGTAGATTTTGGATGCAGCAGCCCAGATCTGAGTGCCAGTTTTGCTGCTTATTAATTATGTGACCTTGAATAATTTATTTTTCATTTCTGAGCCTCAGTTTCCTTATCTATGTTATAATGATCCAATGAGATAATAATGAGTGCTAAGAATTCCATAAACCATAAGTGCTATACAAATACCAGATCCTATTATTCTCGGATTTTTTTACATCAACTATTCATTGTAACATCAGTTAAAATAGGTCATCTTTCTTCATGTCCTCTTTAAAGCCTAATGTTTATAATTTATGATAACTAATTCATGAGTTTAGGGAATTTGCTTATGGTATCATAATCTACTTACTGTATTCCTTCTCTGCAGGGATCCCAAACTCTTTATCCTGGTATTTGTCCTTTCCAAGTATTTCAATCCTCTTCCATCTGTTACTTGTCTGCCACTTTATATTGGTTTATATAATTCCCTTTAATGACTCTCTAGATATTCTATTTTTCCATATCTCTATCATCATGGTTTTCTTATATCTACTATTTCACTAAAACAATGTCTTTTCTAGCCAAAGGTACCATAAGAACCCTAGAAAAGTATCATTGCACCAGTCTTAGAATTTTGTCCCATGGTACTATCCACCCAATGATGTAAATATAATTGATATTATTCAGGAAACTAAATAGAAATGATAATGCTAGTACAGATCCATGCTGTTCTTTTCCAATGACACCTCTTCTCATTTGCCATTTCCCCAATACTATTTTTTTATATTTAAGTTGCATTTTGTGCTCTCAGGATAATAAAAATAATTATCCACACAGATGGCAAAATTGAAGCTGCACCAATCAAATATTTAACAGTCACAAGTATTTGGACAACAATTAACCTTGGTATGAGCAGAGCTTGGCAAACTGGTCAGTTGAAGGAAAGGGGGAACTCTTAAAGAAGACCAAAGAATGGGCTATCAATTCAATACAAACACCAAATTTAAAGCACTAGTTGAAATTGATTTTAATTAACTTCTCTCATTTAACAAAACAGGTAGATAAAATATAGCTTTATATTATCATACTAGCCTCTAAACCTCTGTTTCTCCTTTACTGAGAATTAAAATACATTGATACATTCATTTTGTTTTTTTCCTGTGTTATGCCCTTTGGTATTAGCAATATTTAATGAAAAATATTACTGAAAAGTTTATCCAGTACAGAATTAGGATGAGTTAATGGTTTTCCACCCACAGTATGAAAGAACAGATGGACATAGCAACCTAATCACCAGACTAGTAATAATTAGATTTCCCAAATCCACAGACTCAAAAGATGGATGAGATCACTGAGAAATTGGGTGTGAAGAAAAGACACCTGGGAGTCTAGGATATAGTTCTAGAGAATCATTTTTTATGACTGGAGTTAACCATCTGTCTACAAGACCCAACTCCATCTTTCCACCCCTGACCTTTCCTTGTTGGTTCAGTTTCAGTGTTTTCATGGAACATTTAGAACTATATGTCTTACACCTGTCTCAACTTAATAGAGATGTCAGACCACATCTTCTCCTTCCCCTAGCCAATGCCTCAATACTCTTCTCTTACTTCATTTTTTAACATATTGATGTCATTTTGCTGTAGTCTATAAAGTCCTTGATGGCAAAGAAAAAGACAACCAAAATCTCTCCCCATAAAATGGCAGTCCCTCAGAGTTCACATATGCATGGCTTGGCCCTGTGTAAATAAGACACACACTGATGTCCTAGAGAAGAGTCATTTTGTTTTACAAAAACCCTTGTACAACATTATAGGCATAAATACAAATCATTAATTTTGTTTTAAAATAAACATGACAGGACCTGAAAAATGAAGTGACTCTTTAAACTATGTAGTTCCTTTAATTCCACCAGTGATCCCAAGTTCTAGACAACAAAGGTACTAAAGTGCTTAAATTGGGGGGACCTTAAGGTCTGAGAGCCAAACATTTGCTCTGTGAGAGCATGTCTTCTACACCTGCTTTATTCCTTGATATTTTAGAAGAAGGCTGTGAATTATATAAAACTTGGAGACTTGAATAATATATATTTATTAACTCTGAAACCCAGACAGAGCTTCCTATTACTTTCATATACTTCTTAGACAACCAGTTCATTGGGTTTGGAGTGTCATGTGAGTGAAGTTAACACTACTACCCTTACCAATACAATACTCATTCATCATAGGACCCTATAGTATGGTTTCTTCACCAAATGTATGGATAGTAAGCTCCTACTTCTCACTCCCTTAATATAATGATTTAGAGTCACTATAGAAATATCTCTTGCAGTACTATCATCCTGATTTATCTCAGGTCTACTCCTTCATGGTCTAGATACTATTCTTCCTTCCTATTCAATTGTCCCTTCTGGAATGAATCCCTGTGGAATTGTTTCAAAGCTTCCCTGCAGGGAATACCTCTTTATGACCTCAAATTATATTATAAAGCAATAATTATAAACATATCTAGTTCTAGTCTAAAAATAGATAGAGCCAGCTAGAGAAGGAAGAATAAAAAATAATTGAACTCAACAATCCAGTGTTTGATAAACCCTCCAAAAATAAAATAGGAAAGAACTTTCCATTCATGGGAAATCTGGAAAAGTCTGACAGAATTTAGGATTAGATAAATATATTATACCACATTCCACAATAATTTCAAAATGGTTAGAAAACTTGATTAAATTTGATGCTATTAAAAAAACAGAAAAAAACAAGATCATATATCTTTCATGACTATGGTTAAGAGACAAGTTCTAAACAAAATAAGTAATACACTCAGAGCTAAGATTGCAGAGTACAGACCCAGCTGAACTCTCCCAACATTCCTTTCCAAACAATTTTAAAATAATGCCTCAAATCAAATTTTGGAGCAGACAAGCCAATGAAAGTTCAGATGGAGACAATTTTCCAGCCTAAGACAACTCAGGAGATCCACAGAAGGGGTTTGTAACACCATGGGGGGCACAATCTCAGAGCATGGCTGAAGTACCAACAGAGGCAAGCATTACAGCAACAACTTTGGGAGGTTACCACCCAGAGTGGTAAGGGGGTAGAACAATTGGTCAGAAAGAGATTACAGGGGACTTCTTGCTAGCAATGGGTGCAGGTAGTGCTGACTGACAATCCTATTGCCCATAAGGAGTAATGGGTCACAGTTCCAGCATGGAGAAGAGCTCTTATCTTCAGTCACAAGGAAGTATAAGTGCTGGTTAGAGTTACAGTGTCAAGAGGAATGCTTGAATTTGCAGCTGCTGGAGATCAGGGGACCTGGTCATAGTCTCAGGGACAAGAGGAACAATAATACTTGTGGATGCAGAGGAAAAGGGTCCCTTCCTGGGAAAAGACTAGGGCACAGACTAGGAGAGCAAGGATCACACCTCTACCAAGATAATACCACCTTGGAAGCACCTAAAACTTGAAGACCCCAAGAGCTACTCTGAAAACAGCTGCATGTAAAAAGCTAAAGTTCAAGGGGGTGGCTAGGTGGGGCAGTGAGTAGAGTGTCAGCCCTGGAGTCAGTAGGATGTGAGTTCAGATCTGGCCTCAGACACTTAACACACACACAAACAAAAACCTAGTCGTGTGACCTTGGGCAAGTTACTTAACCCCAATTGCCCTCCAAAAAAAAAAAGGCTAAAGTTTGATACAATGGCTCCCCATCCCGGGTATGAAGAGACCAACTTTATCATAAAGTTCAAAGTTAAGAAATAAACAGGGAAAATGAGCAAACAAACAAAAAAAAAATAACTTGACAATAAAAAGTTAGTTTGATGGCAGTGAAAACTAAGACAGAAACTTAAAAGAAGAAAGCAATGTGAAAACAGCTATAAGCAGAGTCTCAAAGAAAAATGCCAATTGTACCAAGGCCAGGAAGAATTCTTAAAAGAGGTTTAAGGGAGAGAGAGATAAGACTGGTATAGGAAAAGTTAAGTAAAAAAATGAGAGTGATGCATATTTAGTATTTATATTGAAATATGGAACATAATGTCTGGGTCTCCATCTATTTTGGAAATCAACAGGATTTTCCTCAGTCATGTAAAAGAAAAAAGACATATTACATTCAAAGTGATCTTTCTGATTTATAATGAGAAATGCTATCCAGTTCCAGAGAAAGAACTGATAAGAGTCTGAATGCAGACCAAAGCATACCTTTTTTTTTACTTTCTCCATTTTTATTGTCTGTTTTTTTTGTTCTGTGTTTTCTTTCACATGATTAATATGGAAATTTTTTTGCGTGATTACATATGTATAACCTAAATCAACTTGCTTACCTTTTAATGAGGAGGATGAGGAGGGAAGAAGGGAGAGAATTTGGAACTCCAATTTTTTTAATGAATGTTAAAAATTACTTTTATGTATAATTAGGAAAATATTAGAAAGACAAAGTAATCTTTCTAAAGTACGGGTCTGACTATGTCTTCTCCCTCCCCTCACCACACTCAGTAAACTCCAATATCTCCCTTTAATATTCAGGATCAAATATTGAATCCTCTTTGTCATTCAAAGACCTTCATAATCTCTCTATGTTCTAGTCACCTCATGCATTACAATGCTCCCCTTTCTGTTCCCAACACAAAACCATTTACAAAACCTCTGCCTCCTTCAAGTCCCAGCTAACACCCCATCTTTTATAGGAAACCTATCCCAATGTGCCTTAATTCTAATGCCTTCCCTCTAATGATGATTTTTAATTTACCCTCTATTTATCTTGTTTGTACATAGTTGCTTGCATGTTGTCTCTCCCATTAGACTGTGAACTCCTTGAGAGCTAGTACTATCTTTGATCTTTCTTTGTTATCCCCAAGGCTTAGCACAGAGACTGGCACATAGTAGGTGCTTAATAAATACTTACTAACTTACTGACATTCCCAGACAATTGAATACACTGTTTAAAAAGGGAATTCAAAATGTTCACCTTACTATAAAACCTGAAACACTTAAATGAGCTAAAATAGTATACTGACAAAAGAAACAAAAGCAATTATCAAAAGGGATAAAGTTCACTATATTTCAATTATCTTATCATAAGAAAAGGATGGCATTCCTAAAAGTAAACTACAAAGAAAAATAAATGTGCTTCTAAAGAGCTCTATCAGATAAGATACTTTGCTCCAAATACCCACCAAATATGATGAAGTAATTGCCAAAGGTAAATATTCTTGAATGCCTGTATTTGAGTGGCACTTATTAAATGAAATATGATGTATCTAAAATAGATACCAAACATGTGTAACCAATGGAAACAATTAATGTTAAGTCTGCACAAGGCTAAAAAATTGTCAATAGGACAGGTCAGATGATCTCTCATGAGATTTGGATACAGTGACCCAGAATCTAATGAAAAAGGTACCATTATTGGCACATTTGATTCCATGACATAATGGAAACCGATATCTGAAAATAAAATCTTTCTTTTCAGAATGAGTCATAGCAGTCTCTTTAGATATTGTTTGAAACAATTTCTTCAAAGTTGTCCTTATAGAATTTCTGGTTTTGTTTAATAGTGAAAATGTCAATATGGATGTGGTTCAATTCCTGCAATATTGTGTTAACTCATCTACTTGGGCAAAGATCATACATGAAGAGTACCAAGAGATAACTTAATGTTGGCAGATTACTTAAGAATTGTAAAATTATTAATACCCTCATGAGACATCAAACTTGGAAAAAATTAAAAATAACATAATAACATAAGGAAAAATTAAAAATAACATAAAGTTTGTATACTCTGAGACTAAGAAGGCTACAACATATTGTATATTTTAAAAATGAAGAGGCATGAAAAATATTATCAAGATCATTAATGACTGTAAAAGGAAGTAGGCTATCTATTTATTGAGAATCATG
This sequence comes from Gymnobelideus leadbeateri, assembly GCA_011680675.1. Classification (NCBI taxonomy): domain Eukaryota; kingdom Metazoa; phylum Chordata; class Mammalia; order Diprotodontia; family Petauridae; genus Gymnobelideus; species Gymnobelideus leadbeateri. The sequence continues at coordinate 636,501 of WOXC01000460.1, forward strand.
GTGCCCTGGTATACAAAGACACTAAAATTATCAAGGGAGAGGTTTGGGTTTTTTTTGTTTCTTTTTTAGAGTTTTGCCAAACCTTCTAAGGAAGATTTATGAGAAAAACATGTAGATGAGTTTCACAAGAAAACAAGGCATGGAAAGGTTATAATCTTCCTTGGTAAAATCTTTACCTATACCAATTACATTAAGGGCCCACCCAAGTGCCAAAGGAGCAGTAAAAATAATGGCATTCAATTTAAAAAAGAATAGCAATATTCTCACCTCAAAGTTATACAAATGCAAATTATAATGTCAAGTATGGGAAGGAAATAGGCATTTATCTAGCACCTACTATGTGCCAGGCACAGTGCTAAACACTTTGTACTAATACCATCCTCTTTGATCATCACAACAACCCTATAAGGTAGAGCTATAGGAGTAACTGGGAGACTGCATTTATCCTAGAGTAAGATCAGGTGAGAGACTTGAACCATATGGGACTCAATACTAAATAGAGCTTAAAATTAGTACAAATAAAATAGTAATTGATTATGATGATATAGTAGTATATATAGTACATATATATATATATATATATATATATATATATGTGTTGAAGACAGGTGGTTTTATCTCTTTAATTTTTTCTAATGAATAATATTAATTTCTCCCTAGCAGATCACTTACATGGCTCTTGGCATACAATAAACCACTGCATCCCCCAACAGCTTTGCTCTCAATATTATTTATTGATTTAGTCAGACCCACTTTTTTCTCCTCTGAATACTTACTAAAGAGAGCTGTTAAGTTCTGAATTGATTTTGCTGTCTCAGCCACATTGAGGCCTAGATGCTTTTTGGCTTTCATCTGAATGAACAATTTCCTAGTTAGACACACTGGATTTGGAGTTGGGTCAATAAAAGCTTTACTGTGTCCTTTCTCTTTCCTCCCAGAGCTCACAAAAGAGAACTAAATTCCATTCATCCTTTCACTGGCCACTGTGGAATCTTTAGCAATGCAATTCTGGCTTGGATGAGGAAACATGGCAAGAAATTGGCAGAAACACAAATAGGAATTCTCTATTTCCCATGCTCACTGCCCTGAAGATCAGTTGCCACTGGGGATGCATATGAATTTGCTGCACTTTAGCTATTTTGTCTTTGCCACCAAATTGCTTTGGAAGCATAACACATTAGATATCAAAAGAAGGTTTAGCTTAATCCTACTGAATCCTATGTGGTTAACTGTAAGTTATTTGCAAGGAAGCCATTTTGATTGGTTCCTGGTAATTTAAACTTGAAAGATTTTGAATAGATTAAGGCAATGAGTTCTTTTCCCAAATTTGAATGAGGTTTATAATGATCAGGTTAATAAAAAGTCAGAACTCTATAATCTTTATGAGCATTTATAAAAATACTTTTTTCAGGCTTTTGCTGTGTTCCATAGTTTTATGACAGTCCTCCGAGTTAGATTTATCTGACAAAAGTATAATGAAAATAATAACAACAATGCCAAGCTATCCTAGAATGGGCAATAGCAAAGACTGTCATGATATAGAAACTGGCAAATTGCATAGTAACTAACATGTCTCCAGTTCTTGGGGTAAGGGTTAACTAAGGTGTTGGTGAGGTTTTAGCTGTGGGTGTTAAACAATGATGGTTTTGCTAGCCTGTGCCAATGCCATTTCTAAGCCTGCATCAGAAAGGTTTTCTCTAGTCTGGCATGGCCAAGAAAAGCTCCTTTCTTGAAAATTCTGTAGAATTCTATTATATATTCGGGGCGGCTAGGTGGCGCAGTGAGTGAGAGCACCGGCCTCGGAGTTGGGATGACCCGGGATCGAAACTGTCCTCAGAAAATGAGCACCTACACATAAATAATGACTAGCCGTGTAACCTTGAGTAATTTACTTAACCCCAATTGCTTTAAAAAAGTTATATATGCCCAGGACTCTCGCTGCTATTGGAACATTTCTGTAGGGACTAGAAAGCAGGAATAAACTCAGGAGATAGCAGCAATAAACTCAGAGCAACTCTAAGCAACTTATGTGGATGAATATCCACATAAGATGAATCTGTCCAAAGTTTTCACCCTTACTTATTTTTCCAATTCTTCTATGTTTTGTGTTTGGAATCTGGAATGGCACAAGGAATGACTGTATCCCAACCTTATACCTATAAACACACACACACACACACACACACACACACACACACACACACACACACACACACAGAAAAGAAGGGGAGGAGAGATTTAAATACAATTGGTTTCCTTTATAATTCCACTTATTTTATTTTATGCATTTACAAACATTCTTCTGAGAAGAGTTTCATTTGCTTCACTTGGCTGCCCAAGAGATACATGATAAACTAAAAAGTCAATAACCCTGCTCTAAGGGGAGTTCCACTGGCACTATACAAATCCACATTTTGCTTCTTCTCTTTTTTCCTGCGTCCCTCATCCCTACTAGAGTGACTCCCTGTAGCTCATCAGATTCACCCTTTCAGTTCAGTCATAAATCAGACTAGAGTTGGACATATAAGATACTAGGCACAATTTTTATTTCTTTGCCCCAAGTGTTTAAATAATACCCTTACAGTGACAGAAACAGCACAATGGTTATAATTATAAGAGGAATATAAAGCATTAGGAAAAAGGAGAAAGAAGGCATCATGATTAGTGAAAAGCACAGTAGATTTAGATACTGAGGTCTTGATTGCTACTTAATACTCATGGGAACATGAGCAAGCCACAATTTCTCTGAGCTTCAGCTGTAAGAAAGAAGAGTTAGACTTCCAGCTCTAAAGCTTTAGGCTTCAATGGGAGGGGAAGGAAAGGATTGAAGAGCTAATGATGAGAGGAAAAGCCATCACAAGACAGAATACCTAACACTGGAAAGAGGGGAAATACCTAGTAAGGACAGAAAGAAGACAGCAGAGTTCCTAAAATAAAATATTTATTTGGTCTTCACCAAATAAACAAAGAAAGAGAAAAGTTCCCATTTTCCAATTTTTCATTTGAAGGAGACAAGTTTGAGATACTAAAACAAAAATAAATTATCACTAAGATGGAATATAATTTCATAGGAATTTGTAGCAGCAAGCACCCCCAGCATCCCCAGGGTGGCTGCTAACACAGGTTCTCAGATTTGTTTTTCTAAAGGAAAGCAACTCAAAACGGGTTAACAATCTTGTTTTAATCAATCAAACATGTCATTTACATAGTTCAGGGGAAAAAGTCAGCACCCCAAACTTCAGAGTATACAAAGGTTACAAGCAGAAATTACAAGAAGACAGAGAAATAAACAGATCAAGCAGACAGGCCTCCAACTGTCTGACCATCCATACCTAGTCAGTTACCAGAGAGGGAAGCATCAATATCTGAGTTTTTTAAGACCTGGGGACTCTCAACGACTACCCAGAGTCTCATCTGGTCAAATCACACAACACCTCTCAAAGTGAGCCCCAAAACAAAGCCTCACATCAGGATTTATATAGCCTTCTCTGGGGTCAGAGAATGTAACAGCCCTCTTGACCCACTGCCCAATCACAAAGTATCTCCTGAAAAACAAGCCTGCCACCACAAGCTCCAGGTGCACTTAAGCCTAGGGGCAGGGAAGATCTTACACAATACAATTTTAGAAAGATGGCAACAACATAAATTTATATTCACATTACAAAATTTCAGGTTGAAATTGTGACATATTGGCCAAAATATGTGATTTGTCATTACAAATGGCCACGGAGGCAGGGAATTGTCAGACTGTGGATGTTACCCATAGCTACAAAAAAATTGATTCAGTGGAGAACCTAAGAGCTATAACCTCTGAGTATTACTTCTGTACTGTGCAAAGGTAACTGATAGAAAAAAGTAAGATAACTAAGAACATATAACCTTTTAAAGAAAAAAAACAAACATTTCCTAGAAAGAAAAACTATCCCAGATTATTGCTATATTAGAATTCTATGGAAAAAGAAGAAAGCATGTAGCAAAGGGAAGAAATATAAGTAAATATCTCTGGATACCTAATCTAGAACTTAGATAAGATTTTATAGATCAGCTACTTTACCATCCCCCACCTTACAAAATTAGGACACTGAGTCCTAAAGGGTTGATTTGCCCAGACACCAAGAGTCTTCTGACTCCTGGACCACTGTGCTTTCCACTATACCAGACTGCCTCCTAATTCATTTTACTTTTCCAAAATAACTTGTAAACGGGGGTTTATGACTCTTTGAAAAAGTAAATCACTGTGTGGAATATTATGGTCATTAATAAATAACTGGCTTAGAAATTAGTTAAAAGGAAAGGACTGAAAAAAGGGGAATGACAAATATCTTTTCTTCTGGATAGAAATGTAGATTCCTCAGAAATCAAGGCTACAGACTTTTATTTTACATTGTTATGAACATAAGGGGGAGAATATAACATTTCTAAGTTTGTCAATGACTTTTATTTCTTCCATGTCATGAAATGCCAATTTAAGAGGTATAACATTTAGGAGTTTGAAAAGGTCACAACACCCATTTAATATAGCAAAAAAATAAATAAGTACCTTATGGAGACATACTGTTATGGGACAATATAAACAAAAACAGTGTGTATGTTTATATATATACACACATATATAGATATACAATAAGATGTGCATATATATAATCAAGCATATATTTATATCATTGCGTGTATATATATATATGTCATTGTGTATTTATAGGTATGTGTCTATACACACGTGTGCATACATGTGTACATATATATATACATGCACACATACATATATGAAAAAATTATCCCATTTTGTTTAACCACTTCACTAACTAGGCAAGGAAATTGAGGCCCAGAGAAATTCATTGGCCTAACCAAAATTATGCAACATGCAACTGCAACTAGTGGCAAAACTGAAACTGACCCGAAACTGACTCCCACTGGGAACCTCTTGACTTTCCGCCACTCAGTGATCTTTCCACATGATGTTGTCTCATAGCAGGTGTGCAATTTAAAATTTAATAAAAACTGAAGACTCATCATCAGAGAATTTTGACAAATAAAGATGTAATGAAACAAAGACAGACAGAAGGGGAGAGAGGGAGGGAGGGAAGGAGGGAGGATGGGAGGAAGAAAGAAAGAAAGAGAGAGAGGTTAAGAGGGAGGAAGGAAGGAAGGAAGGAAGGAAGGAAGGAAGGAAGGAAGGAAGGAAGAAAGAAAGAAAGAAAGAAAGAAAGAAAGAAAGAAAGAAAGAAAGAAAGAAAGAAAGAGCAGGGAGATAGGAAAGAAGGAAATAAAGGCAGAAGGAAGAGAAAAAAAGAAATAAAATCTTACAATTGTTGCTCCCTAACAACTAGGCAGAAAGAAAACATTGAGGAAAATGAGGCTTATCAATGTCATAACTTATAAGTCTATAGTTTAAATCTTCCTTTTTTACTTTGTTTTAATTTATGGAATAAAACAAGCATTTCCATAAAATGGTACTATGAAAAGATGAATGCATGTAAAATTATAAATATACTATGTACAACTTTCCTTTCAAATGTACAACAAAATTGTTGTGTAAATTTCATTTTTTCTTCCCTCTACCCCCTGCCCTAGAGATGGTTACTATTACATATAAATAGGCATATATATGTGAAATTTTTATATAAATACATCAATTTATCAGTTGTTTCTCTGGCTGTAGATATCATCTTCCTTCATATGCCCTTTATAGTTAATTTGGGTATTTATAATAGTCAAAATAACTTATTCATTCAAAGTCATTCTTTTGTTAATTTATTAACTTGTTTTCAGTTTTCAACATTCACTTCCCCAAGGCAGCATGTAATTTGATATGGGCTCTACACATACATTTATATTAAACAAATTTTTACATTAGTCATTTTTCATAGCATAATTATAATGAATGGGAGAAACCATGTGGAAGAAAGACAACATAACAAAACAAAGCAAAAGAGAAAATAGTCTGCTTCACTCTGCATTCTGACTCCATAGTTCTTTCTCTGGAAGTAGATGACATTTTCCATCATGAATCCTTTGGAAATATTTTTCATTTCAGTCATCATACACTGTGGCTATTACTGTGTACAATGTTCTTCTGATTCTAATCACTTCACTCAGCATCAGTTCATACAAGGCTTTCCAGGTTTTCTGAAATCCATCTTTTCTTATAACACAATAGTATTCCATTATACTAAAAAACCCAACTTGCTCAGTCATTCCCCAATTGATAGATATTCCCTTGATTTCCAGTTCTTGGACACCACAAAAAGAGCTGCCATAAATATTTTTGTGTATGTGTGTCATTTTCCCATTTTTATTATCTCTTTGGGATACAGCACTAGATGTGGTATTGCTGGGTGAAAGGGTAAGCACATTTTTATAACCCATTAGGCATAGCTCCAAATTCCTCTCCAGAATGGTTGGATCAGCTCCAACTTCTCCACATCTTCTCCAACATTTATCATCTTTCTGTTCTCTCATGTTAGTCAATCTGATAGGTGTGGTGTGCTACCTCAGAGTTGCTTTGATTTGCATCTCTCTAATTCATATTTGTTTAGAGGATTTTTTCATATGACTATAGACAGTTTTAGTTTCTTCCTCTAAAAACTGCCTGTTCATATCATTTGGCCGTTTATCAATTGGGGAATGACTTGTTGTAAATTTGACTTAGCTCTCTATATGTTTTAGAAATGAGGCCTTTATCAGAGACACTAGTTGTAAAAATTCTTTCCCAATTTACTGCTTCTCTCCTAAACTTGGTTGCATTGACTTTGTCAAAAACTTTTCAATTTATTATAATCAAAATTATCTATTTTGCATTTCATAATGTTCTTTATCTCTTGTTTGGTCATAAATTTCTCCATTCTCCATAAATCTGACAGATAAACAATTCCTTGCTCCCCTAATTTGTTTATAGTATCAGCCTTTATACTTAGATCATGTACCCATTTGGACTTTATTCTAGTATACAGTGTCAGACGGCCTACGGCCAGTTTCTGCCATACTATTTTCCAGTTTTCCCAGCAGTTTTTGTCAAACAGTGAGTTCTTATCCAAGAAGCTGGGGTCTTTGGGTTTATCAAACAGTAGATTGTTATAATCATTAACTAATGTGTCTTGTGTAACCTATTCCACTGATCTACCCCTCTATTTCTTAGCCAGTACCACATGCTTTTGATGATTGCTGCTTTATAATGCAATTTAAGATCTGGTATGGCTATGCGAACTTCCTTAGCATTTCATTAATTCCCTTGATATTCTGGACCTTTTGTTCTTCCAGATGAATTTTAATATTATTTTTCTAGCTCTACAAAATAATTTTTGATTGTTTGATTGGTATGGCACTGAATAAGTAAATTAATTTAGGCAGAATTGTCATTTCTATTATGTTACCTCATTAAAGTCATTCTTAAAATAACATTGCTGTTACTGTATGCAATTTCTCCTGGTCCTATTCACAGTGATCTTCATTACTTCATGCAAGTCTTTTTGTGTTTTGTTTCTAAAATCATTGAGCTCATCATTTCATATAGCACAGTAGCATTCCATCACAATCACATGCCACAGCCAATTCAGTCATTGCCCACTTGATGGGCATCTTTGCAATTCCATGCTCTTTACCACCTCAAAGAGAGTTGCTATAAAATTTTAGAAAATCTATGTTCTTTTCCTTTTTCCCTAATTATCTTCAGAAATAGACTAAATAGTGGCTTTCCTGGGTCAAAGGGCATAGGTAGTTTAATAACTCTTTGGGTATAATTCCAGAGTGCTCTCCAAAATGGTTGGATCAGTTAACTCCACCAATAATGAAATAGTGTCGGGGCGGCTAGGTGGCGCAGTGAATAGAGCGCCGGCCCTGGAATCAGAAGGACCTGAGTTCGGAGCCGGCCTCCGACACTTAATCCGCACAAACAAAAACCTAGCCGTGTAACCTTGGGCAAGTTACTTAACCCCAATTGCCCTAAAGGGGCGGCTAGGTGGCGCAGTGAGTAAGAGCACCGGCCTCGGAGTTTGGATGACCTGAGATCAGATCCGGCCTCAGAAAATGAGCACCCACGCATAAATAATGACTAGCCGTGTAACCTTGAGCAAGTTACTTAACCCCAATTGCTTTAAAAAAAAAAAAAAAAAAAAAATAATGAAATAGTGTCCCAATTTCTCCACATCTCCTCCAACATCTGTCACCTTTCCTCTCTATCATTTTAGCCAATCTGATAGGTGCAAAATGATGCCTCAAGGTTATTTCAATTTGTACTTCTCCATTTAATAATGGTTAGAGCATTTCTTCACATGATTATAAATTGTTCTGACTTATTCAGGATTCATATCCTTTGACCATTCATCAATTGGAGAATGACTCATATTCTTATAGATCTTGCAATTTTTTGCATATTTTAGATATTTTTTATAATTTTACCTGACAAATTATCTATGAAAAAATTTCCCCAGTTTTCTGTTTTTCTTCTGATCTTGGCTATATTTGTTTTATTTATATTCAGACTTTTCAATTTAATGTAATTAAAATCATCCATTTTACACCTAACTTTGCTATCTCATGTTCATTCATAAATTGTTTACCTCTCCATAAGTCTGATAAAATAATATGTTTCTTGTTCTTATCATTTTCTTATGATATCTCTAGGTCTTGTATCTATTTTGACCTTATCTTGATGTAAGTTATTAGTCTATGCCCATTTTCTGTCATGCTGCTTTCCAGTTTTCCCAACAATTTTTACCAGATAATAAATTATTATCCCCAAGTCTTGTCTTTATACTTTTCAAATGCAAGGCTATTATGCTTATTTGCTGCTATAAATTTCATCTCTACTCTATTCCATTGATCTACCTTTCTATTTCTTAGCCAGGATGATAATTACTACCTTATAATATAACTTAAGATCTGGTATGCTAAACCTCCTCTATTTACATTTTTAAATTATTTCCTTTGATATTCTTGAGTTTTTATTTTTCCAAATGTATCTTGTTATTATTTTTTTCTAATTTGGTACAAAAATGGGAATGTAATTGGGAAGATGTTGAACCATCCCAATTAATATAGTCATTGAATTAATAAATCACATATTAAACTAGATGCCCTCTTATTGCATTGCAGTTGTGGACAAGCCGTTAATCAGAGGGACATAAGGTCATTTGAGGTAAAGTATATGACAATAGACAGGCAACATCTTGGATGGCATGTAAAACAGTTATTTCAAAGTTAAATGGTCAGCATGAACCAGAGAATTGAAATTAAGTCCCTGAAAGGTAATAATGACCCTTGAGAGTGACAGAGATAGAGAAAGTGATGCAGAAAGACAAAGACCAAAAAAGAGACTGAGACAAGGACCAAGACAATTAGAAAGAAAGAAGGCAATGGACTTTGTTTTTGGAGATACTAGAACAGAAGGAGATATCTCCAGTCAAGCGCAAAGAGATCTACCAAGAACAAACAGGTTTCCTAAGAAAAGGGGAGTCTCTATATATCTGTTTTCCCCACCTTCTACATAGAATGTAATTCCCTGAGGGAGATAAAGAGGATAGCTAGCTGTTTTGTTCATCCAGTAATGGAGGCATTGGAAATGTCCCACTTCTCTCTTTGTGTTTTTCCTTTCTTGATCATAGGTAAGTATTGTGAGGTAGATATGGCCAGGCAGAGACTTTGTAACTCACAGTCAGAGGAGAGAGAAGAATCAACTGCAGCTAGTAGCAGTTGCCCATGGGTATTAGATTGTGACTGGGAAGCAACTTTGAGATGGATGAGCCCAGCCAGTGACCCTGTAAGCAATTTAACATAAGGAGAGATTGAAAAGCATCAGCTGAGACAGCCTAGCCCAGCAATAGGTCTGTCTAGTTCACCCAAGGTGCTGTGTTCTGTGAGGAGTCAACCAGTAGAGCAAGTCATCCATCACTGATGTCATAACCCACAATAAAATCCAGGATTTCTCCGCCAAATAAGAAAAGACTTTTTGGTTCCAGAAGTTGGGAGGCAACTCTTTGCCACACATATTCTCTACTCTGGGTATAATGTGTCTCTTTGCAATTGTACTTTAAACTTTAGCCTACTCTCCCCAGTATACTTAGGTGCAAGATATATGTTCCTTTTTTTAGTCTCATTTTGGTTATAGAACAGAAATTAAAGGAAGACTTCCTATAAAAGTTGGACTTTTAATTGGGACTTAAAGGAAGCCAGGGAGGTAAGTAGTCTGAGAGGAGGAAGGAGAGTATTACAGGCATAGGGGACAGCCAGAGAGAATGCCTGGAGCTGAGCTGTGGAGTGTCTTGTTCATGTCTGGGAGGCCAGAGTCACTGGATCAAAGAGTATGGGATGGGGAATAAGGTGTAAGAAGACTGGAAAGATAAGGGGATATTGAATTATGAATAGCATTAAATGCCAAACAGAGCATTTCATATTTGATCCTGGAGGCAATAGGAAGCCACAGGAGTAAGGGGACTTTGAGGGTGGGGAAGGGCATGATTCGATTTGTATTTTAGGAAAAAATCACATTAGCTGAATGGAGAACAGATTGGAGTGGAGAAAGACTAGATGAAGGAAGTTCCAGAAACCTAGCACCCAATCAAAGTCTGAAGATAGTAATAGCAGTAATCTTCTAAGGACCCAGTAGGTGAAAATTGGAGGAACTGTCCCAGAGGGAATGATACATTTTAATATTTAAATGATCTGTAGTCTCACCAGTGGCAGGTGGGTTGCTGGGAGTCTCTTCATTAAAGCAGATCCAATGCCTCTAGAAGAACCACCAAAAGAGGCTATTTCCAATAAATGCAGCACCCTGAATCCAGCCTGATGGTGAACTTCTGCAAAATTGGCTAATTTGATCCCTAGAGAGCAGACATGCAGTTAACTTCTTGGCGATACTCAATGTCTTTCCTGTTTAGTAGGGCCTGACAGAGTTTGAGCTCTTCTAGCATAAACTTTGAGAACTCAGGGTCATATCTCTAGCACAAAAGAGTCAGAGTAGGGCTTTTGGTGAAGTTACCTTTGACTATAACTTCAAACGAGTTATTGAACAAAAAATAAAGTCTTTTAGTTTCTTGTTCTAGCATCACTATTAACTAAATGACCTTAGACATGGAATTCCACTAAGCTGTTGGTCTTCTTATATTCTTTAGTTCATTTAGAGTGTGTATGTTCTGACCCTATTATCTCATGGTCAGGAAATCTTCATCTCCCCCTCTGAATTCTAGGGGACCCTAAGGGATCATAGGATCACTTTTATCTGCTTCCATTCATTTGTGCCCCCACTAGCTATATTCCCTTCATTGTTACGAGACCAGCTACCTTGTTCCCTTTAACCACTTAATAGCAATCAGTTCTACAAAGGAATATTTACCTCAAAGATGTAGCAAAAATAAATGTAAAAAAAAATTTCCCCAATACCTTGGAGGCATAAATCTTCTTATACCACCTGGAGGGTTCAATTAGGTTCAAACTTTAGCTAGAGTTTCTACATAGCTCTAGTTATGTCCCGAAACTAAAATGAAAGAAAGGTCCAAAAAGCCTCAATATCTCTGGGCCAAATGGACTCAGAGGTGGAAGAGGGGCCCTAACGCTCTTTACTTTGACAAATGGTCTTACTAGATGCTTAGAGCAAAAGAGTCTCTGAGCTCCCCTAGATGAGAATGGAACAAAGAATATGATGAAGCTGATTAAAGATGCTCATAATTTCACAATGCAAAAACAAAAATAAACAAACAAACAAAAAATCAAACCTCTTAGCCATACAGTAGGCCAAACAGAAGTGGTTAGAGAATATCCATGAATACTCTTGTGTCTCTGAAGCAATTCCATTACACGTTATTGCAATTCTCCTAGATACAGGTTCCCAGCTTCTCTACAGAAAGAGATACAATCCCAGGTGGTCTAAGCATGATCAAAATTCTCACTACGTTCTCACTACAGCATTTATTGAAAACCTACTTTTTCATTCAATAGGAATTTAATAAGTACTTACTATTTGCAAGGTAAATACTTAGGGGAATCAAATGGAACACTGTCTTCTAGAAGTTTATAGTCTGATGCGTAACAAATGTTTAATACACATGTGTTGGCCAGATGTGATATCTCACATTGTCCTCCATGCTGCTGGAGAAGCTAAGGCCTTGAGATTGGGGATTGAGAACTACAGGAAGGCTCAAACCAGTTGGACATATGCACAAAGTCCAGCATGAACACAGTGAACCCTGCAGAAGAAGAAGGATGTCTAAGATGGGGCACCAGCCCAGGTTAGAAAAATAGAGTAGATTGAAGCTTTGTTACTGACTGATCACCATTGGGATCCAGTCATGAATGGCCACTGTACTTCCAACCATGGCAAGCTAGGAAGACCCAGTCTCTAATGATGATGATAATGAAAATAATAATAAGAGCAATAACTAATAATAATAACAGTGCATTGAATGAATTGAAAGAACAACTCTCAAAAAGACCAAAGATGACAACTACAATAAGAGATGTACAAAGTAATCCAAGAGGTCAGAATAGGAAGATCCATGCCAGCAAGAGTAATCAATAGGGTTTGTACTGAAGAGGTAGCATTTAAACTTGAACCTTGATGTAGGAGTGGGATTTTGTAGGTTAAGATGGGAAGCAGAGAATATTTAAGGAATAAGAACATGTAGAAAGGTAGAAAATTAAAGAAGGGAGAATATTTCATTGTGGCTGAAAGAGGATTTATGCAAGGCTATAGTGTGAGGCAAGATTGGGAAAGCAGTCTGGACCAAACTTTCTGACCTTGAATGACACACTAAATAAATTTGGTTATGCTCTGTATGTTACTTTAAGCAGAGTGACAGTGGCCATAATGGTACATTAGAAAGATAATTCAGGCAGTTGTGTGAAAGATGTATTAGAAATGAATTGTAGGTAGGGGGATTAACAAGGAAACAGCTGAAATACTCCAGAGCTTAAAATAGTTTGGTACTAACAGGAATGGACTCAGAAAACATCTAATAACTCTGCTTTGCACATGGTAGATGTTTAATTGTTTGTTGATTTGTGAGGGGAAAACAAATAGGACTTGAGAAATAACTTACTCTGTATGGGGGGGGGGAGCAGAATAAGGGAAAAGTGTAAGATAACTGTGGTTTCCATATGTGAAATAAAGAATATAATACCTCCTTTTATCAGACTAGCAGGGATTATATAGGAACAAATGGGATATTAAATGAGAACTTACTGTGAGCATCTGTGAAGAAAAAAAATGCAAGTATTATTAATTAATATGGATCAGTATCACATATCAGACCAGAGATTCTGAAAGACCAAACCCAATTCAAGCTCTGTTGAATGCTCAGGAAATAAAAAATAATATCATTTCATTTTCATTTGCTATTGATCTGGCCACTCTATTGCCACCAATGCTTCATGTCTCCTCTTCACATTTTTTTTCTTCTTCTACTGTAAATGCTCCTAGAAGCATTTAGTATTTCCACACTCCTCAGTCCTTCCCTCCCTCATTTTCCCATATTGGCAAGAATCCTGAAGGACCAGGAATGTGGACCTGCTTTTAGCAGCTGGAGCTGGTACCTTCCCAGCTGTTCTCTCTTCTCCCAGCAGCCCCGGATGTGGGATTGGGCAACAAACCAATGTCGGAAATGACCTCTCCTTCCCCTGATGTTGGTTCTCCTGAATCTAATACAAAAGCAGATGTCCACCTAGAAAAGCCAAAATTATAGTAGCCTTTTTCTTCATATCCTTCCCCCCGACTGACCCCCATCATAGACTACTCCAGACAAAACCACTGGTCCTGAGTCTTTTGGCAATGAGCTAAATAATCAGGATTGAGACCTTGAGCAATATCTACTTCAGTCGGGGACATAGCCAAGCAAATAGAAAAATTTTTTTTTTCCACTGCCTTGCTTTTTTTTAAATCCTCTAACTCAGTGTAGACTGAGCACTGTTAGTTACATTACCTTCTTATGCAGACAATTTGCACCACAGAAAATGTAGCATTTGTACTAGAATGTATGATTAACATTTTGCTGTTAACATAAATGTGTTGAAGGGAAGAAAGGTGTAGAAATGTAGAAGAAGAAATATTCAAATTCCTTTAGACTCCTGTCACCCAAGTATAAATTTTCCTCATTGTCAGCAAAAAAAGGATGTAGAGAACATGTTCTCTCAGTAAATGCTATGGGGTAGAGGGCAGAGAGAATTTAGTTTATTTTGTAAACTATATTGTGTTTTGAATTCTAATATATTGAATCCCTAAAATATTTGGGAACTCATATCATTCAGTTTAAGTCCATCATTTTACAGATGAGAAAAGTGAGGCTCAGAGAATTTAAATGATATAAATAAAAAGGATTTATTAAATTCTCACTATATGCCAATATTGTGCTAAGTGCTGAGGATATAAATAAGATTCAAAAGTGGTCTTGGGCCTCAAGAAACTTGCCTTCTAATGGCAGACATAATGCACAAAGGTTAGTGGTGGTTAGGGTACTTCATGCTGGTGCTGTATGTTACAAAGATGCTGAGTAGGCCATGAGATTGAAACACCCCATCCAAGAACAATGAAAATGTTACTGACAGAGCTAATACTAACATCCAGAATGCCTGATTCACAGTCTATTGCTCATAACCCATATGTATCTTAATCTGTTATTTCTTGATCTATAAAATGAAAATAACAAAACCTCACATCTTAGAAAGTAGATGTGAAGAACAAATTGGATAATATATGTAAAAATTCTTTGCAAACTACAAGATCATGGAGATACAAATGTATTTAAATTTGATTTTAAAAAGTCTTTATTCAGTGCCTACTAATTGCATGTACTATGCCGGACACTGGGTATACAAAGACAAAAATAAATTAAAACTTTCTGCCATCTACAAAAAGTGCATCTATTTCTTTTCCTCTCATTGTCTTCTTGACTTTCTACAGTCTAACTTCCAACTTCATTATTCAACTCAAACTTCCCTTTTCAAAGTTACAAATATAATTGTCAGATCTAATAACCTGTTCCCAATCCTCATTTTTCTTTAACTCTGTCCAGTTTTTACACTGTTTATAATCCTTTTATTGTTACTCTCTTCTCTCTATGTTTCTATGACATGACTCTCTCCTGATTCTCCTCCGATCTCTCCAACCACGCATTCATATATATATATATATTTTTTTTTTCATTTTCTGATCTCATCAGGTCCCATTCAATTATCTGCTCAACCTATACTGATGATTCCCAAATCTACTTATCTAACTCTAACCTCTCTGTTAGCTATAATAAAAGTTTAAAAGCAAAACCTAACACCCAAGAGAGGAAAACTGATTGTGATTAAGCCTGAGGAAAGAAGAATATCAGCATGTAAAACAGACTCTATACTATTTGTGCATGTGCTCCCTCTCTCTCTGTCTCTCTCTCTCGCTGTCATTTTCTTTTTTCTTTCTTGTGGTTTCTCCCATTCATTATAAATCTAATTCTTCTTTACAACATGACCAATGTGAACATATGTTTAATAAGAATGTATATGCAGGGCGGAGCCAAGATGGCGGAGTAGAAACAGCATGTCCTAGCCACTCTCCCCCCAGATCACCTCCAAACTATGTAAAAGGGGACTCTTAACAACTTCTGGAGCCCCAGCACCCACAGAATGACATAGAGAAACTAACCTCCCGCTGAAGAGAGCCCAGCAACCCTGCAGGAAGGACCAGAGCAGCACACTGGGAGCCGGCAGTGCAGCAGCCCGTGGAGAGCCAAGCCCAGGTCCCTTTGAGCTGTGGTTTTAGCCCCAGGGCAGCTGGGCCAGCAGCTGGCTGGAGGTACCCCAGAACACCAGCAGCTATGGCGAATCCAGAATTATCAACACAGACATGCCCAGGACAAAGTGAGAGGTTAGTGTGCTATGGACTTTGGGACCAGTATTTGGGGAACACGTCGGCTTCCTCCCCTGGGGGCTAGAAGCCACTGAGGAGACACGCCATTTTGTAGTTTTCAGTGGCAGCTCCAGCTCCTGGCCTGCAAACTGTAGGGAGATCCAGCAATCAGTCTTGGGGGGTAATCACTCTTGCTTTAACCTCCCTGGATCTGGATTGTGACCTGGGGGGGAGGTCTGAGGTGGGTATCGAGCTTGCCAGAAATGGAAGTTGTCCCCCCACACATTCGGGATGGAAGCTCCCCTGTCTGGTGTCAGAGTCATACTGTGGCAAAAAGCCCAAAAGTCAAGTAATTAAGTGGCAACATGCCAAGGCAAAGGAAACAAATTAAACAGAAAAATGCAACATTAGACTTCAATTTTGGGGGCAAAGAGGATTGAGGCATAGAACAGGAGGAGGTCTGTGAGGTCAGAAATCCTGCTCCAAAAGAGCCAAAGGAAAATATGAGCGGGTTACAGGCCTTAGAGGATCTTAAGAAGGACTTTAAAAATCAATTAAGAGAAGTGGAGGAAAAATTGGGAAGAGAAATGAGAAGGATGCAGGAAAAGTATGAAATGAGGGTCAATAGCCTGACTGAGGGAAACAACACCTTAAAAATAGACTAACTCAAATGACAAAGGAGTCCCAAAAGGGCAATGAGGAGAAGAATGCCTTAAAAAGCCGAATTTGCCAGATGGAAAAAGAATCTCAAAAGTTCACTGAGGAGATTCATTCCTTCAGAGTTAGACTGGAGCAAATGGAAGCTAATGACTTTATGAGAAATCAAGATGCTGTTAAGCAGATCCAAACAAATGAAAGAGTAGAAGACAATGTGAAATTTTTCATGGGAAAAACCACTGACCTGGAAAATAGATCCAGGAGAGATAATGTAAAAATTATTGGACTACCCAAAAGCCATGATCAAAGAAAGAACCTAGAAATCACCCTTCAAGAAATTCTCAAGGAAAATTGCCCTGATGTTTTAGACCAAGAGGGGGAAATAGAGGTTGAAAGAATCCACAGATCACCTCCTGAAAAAAATCCCAAAAAGAAAACTCCCAGGAATATTATAGCCAGGCTCCAGAATCCCCAGATCAAGGAGAAAATACTATAAGCAGCCAGGAAGAAACAATTTCAATATTGTGGAAACACAATCAGAATATCACAGGACCTGGCAGCTTCTACACTGAGGGATCGAAGGGCACGGAATATTATATTCCAGAGGGCAAAAGATCTGGGAATGAACCCAAGGGTCACCTACCCAGTAAAACTGAGTATTTTGTTTCAGGGGAAAATATGGGCATTCAGTGGAATAGAGGACTTTCAAGCATTCTTGAGGAAAAAACAAGAGTTGAATAGAAAATTTGACATCCAGACACAAGAAGGAAGAGATGCCTGAGAAGGTAATCAGGGAAAAGAAATTAAAAGGAACTTATCAAAGTTGAACTATTTACATTCCTATATGGAAAAACAATAATTGTGACTGATGAAACCTTTCTCAGTATGAAAATAATGGAAGAAGGTTGTATGGTCATATGAATACATATGTGAATGTGTATATATATATGTTTACAATTATACATGGATAGAGGGCATAGGTTGAATTTGTTTGGAAGGGAGGATACTCAAGGGGTGAAATTATGAGGTGAGAGAGGAAAGTGACAAAAGGAGATGGGGAGAGACAGGGTAGGGTAAACTATCTCATGTAGAAGAAGCAAGGGGAACTGGCTGCAAGGGAGGGTAAGAATAGGAAGGCAAAAAGGCAAAACCACATTCTCATTGAATTTGGTTCAGGGAGAGAATGACATACATACTAAATGGGATATCTCAACCTGCAGCAGAATAGGGGGAAGGGGGATGAGAGGGGGGATGATGGATGGAAGGGCATCCTTGGGGGGAGGGGAGGTTGGAAGTACCCACTATAGAAGAGGGACAAGATCAGGTAGGGAATGGACCAGGTTGGGGGTGGGATGGGTGGGAGGGAATTATAAGCAGCCTTGTACAATATATCTACTATGGTAATGTTTTGCATAGCTAGACATGTACAACATATACTGAATTGCTTATGTTCCCAGAGGGAATGGGTGACAAGGGAGGAAGGGAATGGATCTGAAATTCGAGGTCTTGAAATTAAATGTTTCAAATATAAAAAAAAGAATGTATATGCAGAGCCTTTATCAGATAGTATACTATCTTGAGGAGAGGGAAGGGGAGGGAAGTGGAGAAAATTTAAAACTCAAAAGCTTATGGAAGTGAATATTGATAATTAAAATTAAATAAATTAATTTAAAGGAAAAAAAACAGATTCTATGATTTTTTTTTTTCTTTTTGGAGGGCAAGTGGGGTTAAGTAATTTGCCCAAGGTTACACGGCTAGATTTTTGTTTGTGTGTGTTAAGTGTCTGAGGCCGGATCGGAACTCAGGTCCTTCTGACTCCAGGGCCACGCTCTACTCACAGCAACACCTAGCGGCCCCTGGTTCTATGAATTTTTGAAAATGAAAGTGCTATTTGGATGTTCCTAGGAGGACAATGAAACCTGAGGAAGAGAAGTGGCTCAAATTTCAATCTTTTAAGGATCCATGATTATTCTAGTCCAAGGCAGATCATAACAGCAACAAATGATCTTCACAAATCAACATAGCCAAATATATAACCATATTTATGATGTGCATATACAACTGCTAATCAACTCTCTAGTAGATAAGCCTCTCTGAAGTTATCTAGGTTGGGCCCCAAAAGTTCACTACTAAACTCATTCCCTACACTTTCTTAGTTTAAAATTATTTGCAAGAGATGGCATGCCCTTCAAAGGGCCTGTGGCTCTAAAGCTGGAAGCAATATGACAAATGAAGAAGAGATTAAATAAGTTGTCCAAGGTCACTTAAGGAGCATCTCAAGTGAGATTTGGACCCAAATCCTTTCAAATAGAAAGCCCTTTATGGATTCAGCAGTGTAGCACACACCGCCTGTGCTTATGCCAGAATATAGATTCACATAACCATGATGAGACATCTAAGTAGGATTTTAGTAGAGGATGACATACCATACCTGAAAAATAAAAGATATGCTTGTGGCACTGTGAGTTTCAGAAACTGATGGCATGTAAAAGCTAAATATACTTCATCTGTTCTGTATTGTTAGGGTAAAAATAACCTCTTTAACATTTCAGCAGTGCACATATTTATAGCATTGTTGAAAATGTTGAATACAGTCAACTCATTTTTCTTTATTTACATAGCTACAGGACAAAACTTACTGACATTTCTGGGCACAAATGGATTTTTAAAATAGAATTAAACTTAGCTTTAGTCTCAAAGTGAAAAGTAATTTTAAGACAATCTCCTTACTCATAATTCATAAATATAATTATGTAAATGACATGAATGGGATAGGAAAGTAGCCTTCATTATTAAATGAACAATCCATCCTACAAAGACAAAACTGCTATAATTGGCCACATTAAGAGAAGCACAACTTTCTAGACAAAGAATGTGTTAGAGTGTCTGAAATGTGTTCTAGACCTCTTCTTAAATTATCACAACTTAACAATGACATAGATAAGCTAGAGAGTATCCAGAAGAGAGCAGTCAGAATGATTGAGAACCTTGAGTTCAGGTCTCACAAGAACTTGAATATATTAGGGATATTTACTCTAGAGAAGAAAAGATTATGGAAGGAATACAAGCATGCTTAATACTTGAAGGGATACTATAGAGAAGAAGGATTAGATTTTTCCCATTGAGACCCACAAGAAAGTGATAGGGACAAAATATATAAATTGCAAAAACACAAAATATATGGATTAGAGCCATCCAAAAGGAGAATGGACTATTTGGGGAGGCTGTGGGTTCCCCCTCCTTGGAGATATACAAACCGAGGCTGGATAACTACTTGTCAGACAGTTTTAGTGGGGATTTCTTTCTTGTATGGGTTGGTTAGATGGTTATTGAGGTCTCTTCCAACTCTTAAATTCTAGAATTCTTTAAAAATATAGACACTTAATCCTATAATAACTATTGGTGAACAAACTATTTTAGGAGCAAAACACTCACTCATGTGAGGTTAATCATACCTTCCCAAGATCAATATTGTAAATTACTTATTTCAGAGTAAGAAATGGTTATCATTGGACCTTTCATACAAAAAAAACAGTCTAAATTTGTCAAAAACACACAGAAATGATATATGTCGAGTGCCAAAAGTAATTGCTCAGGATTATGAAGTCCTACACAAGAAACTGAAGACTTTGGTATCTGCATAGTTATTTCCTCACTGCTACCTTTCAAAGACAAGGATTTTGTAAAATAGAGACTGCAAATAAACAAACAAATAAATAAATAAGTGGTAAGGATTCATTGTTCAATAAAAAAAAAACTAGGAAATTTGGAAAACAATATAGCAGAAATTAGATATATGCCACATACTAAGATAAGCTCCAAATGAATATATGACAGATATAAAAGGTTATATTGTAAAAAAATTAATGTAACAAAGAAGAAAATACTTTTTCCAACAATGGCTAGGGAGGAGTTCATAATCAAATAAGGGTTATAGATAATACCAGATAAAGATATACAATTTTCATTACATTAATTCTAAAGGGTTTTATACAAACAAAACCAATGCAATTAAAATTAGAAGGGGGAAGAAAACAGCTAATAAGAAAATATCTGCAATGAGTTTCTCTGATAAAGGTCTCACATTGAAGATCTATAAGAAACTAATAAGAATAAAAGCCCTTTTCAACAGATAGTCAAAGTATATGAACAGGCACTTTTCAGAAGAAATGAAATATAATCTATCAATAGATATATGTAAAAATGCTACAAATCACTAATAATTAAATGGATGCAAATTAAAGCAAGTTTAGTTTTCTACTTCATATACATCAAATTGACAAAGACATCAAAAAAGCATTGTAGAGGCTATAGGAAAACAGGAACAGTAATATATTGTTCAAAGGTCTATAAATTGGTGCAACCATCCTGGAAAATAATTTAGAACTATGCCCAAAAAGCTATTAAATTGTGCCTCTCCTTTGCCCCAGGAAATTCACTACTGTGCCCATCCTCCAAATAGCTCAAAGAATGAGGAAAAGTGTTTATGTGTGTGTGTATGTATATATATAAATATATATGTATATATATATATATGGGTATGTGTATGTATGTATACATATATGTATGTGTGTATACATTTATATGTATATCAGCTCTTTGTTATAGCAAACAACTAGAAACTAAAGGGTTATTAATAAATTGGAAATTGCGTAGAAAAATTATAGTATAAGAAGATAATGGGATATTATGGAACAATAAGAAATGATGAAAGGGAATGTATCAGAGAAGCCTGGGAAGACTTATCTGAATTTATGTAGAATGAAGTAAACAGAACCAAGAGAATTGATACAATAACATCATAAAGAAAAAACAACTATAAAAGATTTAAGAATCCATTGATCAGTTCATTGATTCATTAGTCAATGAAGTGTTCAACCATGATTCCAGAGGACCAAGGATGAATCATGCTACCTAGATCTTGACAGAGGGGTAGTGGTCTCTAGATGTACTTTCAGACAGCATAGAAGTACCAGGTTTCAAACTATATTACAAAGTGGTAAGCATCAATACAATCTGGTACTGTCTAAGAAACAGAGTGCTGATCAGTGGAATAGATTAGGTACACAATTCACGGTAGTAAATGACCATAGTAATCCAATGATTGACAACCCCAAAAATTCAAGCTTTGGGAGCAAAAATGTTATTGTACACAATAATATTTAACAAAATTTTCTGGGAAAACTGGAAATCAGTTTGGCAGAAACTAGGCATAGACAAACATCTTACATTGTATACCAAGATAAGATAAAAAGAGGTACAGAAAGGGTAGTATCATAAGCAAATTAAGGGAGCATGGAAAAATTTACCTGTCAGATCTATGAATAAAGGAATAATGCATACTTAATAAGGGATAGAGAGCATCATGGGAAGTAACAAAAAAGATAATTCTGATTATGTGAAATTAAAATGGTTTTGCTCAAACAAAACCAAAGCAGCCAAAATGAGAAGGAAAGCAGGAAACTGGGGTGGGGGGAGGTCTTTCTCAGTTTAAGACCTCATTTCTTAAATATGTAAGGAACTGAACTGAATTTATAAAAATAAGGATCATTCCCCAATTGAGAAATGGTCAAAGAATATGAAAAGGCAATTTGCAGAAGAACAAATCAAAGCTATCAAGTAACATAAAAAATGCTCTAAATTTCTATTGATTAGAGAAATGAAAATGAAAACAACTCTGAGGTAGCATTTCACTCTAATCAGATTGGCTGATGTGACAGAAAAGAAACAAGATAAATGCTGGAGGAAATGTGGAAAAAAGACAAATTTACATACAGTTGAGGGAACTCAGGCAATGATAAGTGATTTGCTCAAGATCAGATAGTTAGTGACTGCGGCCAGATTTGAACTCATGTCTTCCTGACTCCAAGCTGAGTGCTCTATCTACCATACCGCCTAGCTTCAAACTGAAAGCGAAGGGAAAGAAGAAAACTGTAATTAAGCCCATTAAGATAAATACCATAGAGAATAGCTTCAATAAGGGGGATGGCGGGAAGGGAAATAGCAGCAGAGGAACATCCAGAAATGACTAAAATTGCTCAAAACTCAAAAAGATCAACAATCACATTGATCTGGTCATACTTTCTCATGAAATAGATTACAACTCTTGCATATTTACTCCTCCTTTACAACTAATTATAATCCATTTTTGCTCATAAATTGGCCAAAAGAGTTCTGTCCACCATGCTGACCTGACAGTCCTTTTTGCCTTCCCACCAACATCATACAAGAGGAGATACCAGAGGAAAAATCTATTATCTCCTACTTTTTTCATATGACCAGTCTTTTTTGGTTGATATTTTTCCCTTATGACATACTTTGCTCCATTTTTTCTTCAAAGTTGTTTATTTTCTGTGTTTCAGTCTATTCACATCCACTATGTGCAACTCATCATTAATTACTTGGAAATTGAACCATAACTTTCATCCATGCAAAAATGGCAGAAGAATATTACTATTTAGAAAAATGGGATTTACTGAGCTTGAATCCTGATGGAAGAAAACTAATTGATCTTTTTCTTTTCATTGTTTGGTTTTATTTCTTCTTTGCCATTTTTCATACCACCTAGTACAATACACCTTTGTAACTGGACTAATGTCTAATATGAATGTATTTGCAGATCCTATACTGGACTATATGTTGTCATAGGGGGTGGAGGGACGGAGGTAAAGGAAATTTGAAAATCAAGGAACTATGGAATTGAATATTGTTAACTAAAACTAAACTAATAAATTAATTTTTTTTGTTTGTTTTTCTTTTTTTGGAGGGCAATTGGGGTTAAGTAACTTGCCAAGGTCACACGGCTAGGTTTTTGTTTGTGTGTGCATTAAGTGTCTGAGGCCGGATCCGAACTCAGGTCCTTCTGACTCCAGGGCCAGCACTCTACTCACTGCGCCACCTAGCCGCCCCGATAAATTAATTTTTAAAATGGGATTTTATTCCCAGGAAAAGCTTGGGTTCATTAAAAAACTTTGCAATTTCAAGAAGGCAGGCTTTCCATTATCTTTATATTTAATTAAAGCACAACTCATTTTCCTGGTTTTTCCGTTATTCTGTTGTTGCTGCTGCTGCTGCTTACTCTTCTTCAGTTGTGTTTTAATCTTTGTGAGGTTTTGGAGTGTTCTTGTCAAAGATACTTGAGTGTTTTGCAATTTCCTTCTTCAGCTTGTTTTGTAGATTAGAAAAATGAAGAAACCGGGGGTTTAACAGGGTCAAGTGACTTGCCCAGGGTCACACACCTAGTAAGTGTCTGAGGCTAGATCTAATCACAGGTCTTTCTGAGTCTAGGCCCAGCATTCTGTGCCACCTAGCTTCTCATATATACCAAAAGAAAAAAAAAGATAGAGGAAAAGAAAAAAGATAGATATATAGATAGATAGATAGATAGATAGATAGATAGATAGATAGATAGATAGATAGATCAACTTTTTGTTCATCTATTTCTGGGTAACATATCTTCATGCACTTAGTTTTTCCTGCATGCATGATAGGCCAAACTTGTGAGTGGTTATATATCTCTTAGCAGAGACTCTATAGTGCTCCAGAGTTTGATACAACTTGCATAATGTCATCCACAAATAGAATTAATCCTCTTCTACTTGGATTAGACACACATATTTTCTCTCAACACTGTTGAGAGCACATTTCTCTTTGTTCTATGCCTTGCCAGAAATTTATGATCAGATTGTATTGGAACAAGAATATCTCTGTTACAATCTGGCTGAACTGAAACATCCCTGACCAAGGTTACCAATGATCTCTTTATGGTTTAATTCAATGACTTTTTTCCTTAGTCTTCATTCATTTTGACCTTGCTGCAGCATTTGGCACTATTGACCAATCCCTCCTTCCAAAAAGTTTTTCCTCCTCAGTTTTTTGTGATACTAATCATATTCTCTGGCATATTTTTTACTGGAAATTGGGCCATGTTTTACCCTTTTTGAATGAGTGTGGCTGAAGACCCTATCAGAGACTTTCTTCCTTGTCTATAGTTTCTCTGGGTGACCTGATAAGGCCTGTAAATTAGGGTATAATGGCTATATAGATGATTCTCAGACCTACTTATCCACCATCATCTTTTTCCTGAATTCCAGTTCTGCAACTCCAGCTACCAGTTTGATATTTCCATTAATATATCCATTTGCATCTCTATTCAAATCAACATATCTAAAGGAGAACCTATTATCTCTCCCTTTAAGCCCATTCATTCCTTCACTTCTCTATTTTTGTTGAGGCCCCAATCTTTATTTTGGTAACCCTCGATCAAAAACTAGGAATCATTCCTGACTTACTAGCTGAAATTTCCTTCTTATTTTAGGAATATCAAGGTTGATGTGATTCATTTTCTTCTTGGTATATCTCCTTGTTGATCACTAAACAAGGATCTTATGTTTAGAGTACCAAAAAACAAGTAAATTTTGAAGATGTTATAAAAATTTTAATTCTTAGAACTCTCTGACTTCTTTTCAAGTCACTCTGAAATTGACTCTACTGATTAAGACTTTGCAGGAGTAAGTGCTATTTTGTTTTTGTTTGTTTCTTGAATTCTGTGGCTAAAGAATTCATCACCAAATAGTTGGCATATTGGTGATGAGCCTCTCCATACTTAGCAAGGCTGGTCCTCACAAAGCAAGATCAGGATCCTACTGAAAGTCTCTCTAGTAATGTAATACCTCTCTAAGACTGTGCTCTACTGGCATATCCTTTCGAAATCCAGATCACCTTAATGACATATTTAAGCATAGAATGGGACTAGAAAGAATTCAGAAAGTAAGAGGAATAAAAATTCAAGAAAAGAGCTAGCAATAAAAGTCATGGTTTTAGTGATGGTCAGAGGACTTTTAGAAATAAAGGGCTTTTAAAGAGAAATTAGAAAAACCAATCAGTGTTGAAAGGATTGGGTATTTATATTTGGTTTGTTTAAATGGTGTCCCCAAAAAGCAGGTAACATAGCTTACTTAGAGATAGCCAATAGTCAAGAAAGCATGAGAAAACAAGTGAAAGGAACCATGGTAGCCCCCTAACTTTTCCTTTTCACTGGGGCCCCGATTGACTCCTCTCAACTAGGGCATTCCACCATCTCCTTCAAAATGACATCAGGACTGTCACCTCCAAACTAAGATAACCTAAAATACTATTTCACACTGGAACTATGTATGCTGGAAAGAAATGCCAAGCCACTATCTACTCCCTTCTCTGAAGTCTCATCCTTCCTTACTGCCTGCAGGCATGCCTATGCTTCCCTGAAACCTTAAAAAACCCTCCCCTTATGCAATCATCTTTATCAAATAATATCCTGTTTTTCTCCCCCCTTTCTCAGCATTACTCCTCGAAAAAGTCTTTTACATTTGGTGCTTCTAATTCCTATCTCCTCACTGTCTTCTAAATCCACTGCAATATGCTTTTTTAGGAGGGTGGGGGAGAGGGCAGAATACTTTTAATACTTATACTTTTTAATTTGTAAATAGAATTTCCATAACAAATTGGTTTTTTTTAACCAAATCATGTCATTTAAACTGTTTATAGAAAAACCTAGAATGAAATGAACTGAGGGTTGTAAAGGCCTTAAATTACATTATTAGAGTAGAAAATTCCAAAAGTAGAGGATAAATAAAAAGACTAATGCAACATTAGATTCAAATCTATAGTTCCTGTGGCTACAAAAAGCTGTAGCATGTGTAGTGACCACATCCTTGTAAAACCATCTTGTCAGATGGACTTAACCAGGTTGAGGGTAACTGACAAGCCTCAAATCCTTTGGTAATTTAGGGGAACACCCTATCCTGTATAGACTACACCCGGGTGGAATGAGTGGATAAGAATAATTTGTTCCACTGTCCATGAATGAAGCTGAAAAAGGTGCTTTGGAGAGCTTAGAACTTGATTGGACATCAAAAGCATTAAGGTTATCCACTGCTTCTGTACCATGACCATTTGTCCTGACTTTTGTTCTGCCATTGGACTTCAATGATGCTTGAAGAGAGAATCTGATGACATTATTTTATTCTGCCTCACTTAAATCCAGTTCTTGTGCAAATCAAGACATCATGTATGATGTCATTGTTTCTCTTCCAAAATGAAGAACAAAAACAATAAGACTAATACCTCAAAAATCATGTATGGAGGGTGAAGCCAAGATGGTGGAGTAGAAACAGCACTTCCAATGCACTCCAGCCTACACCACTTCCAAACCATGTAAAAGGTGGACTCTAAACAACTTCTGGAGCTCCAGCACCCACAGAATGACACAGAGAAGCTAACCTCCCACTGAGGACAGCCCGGCAGGGAACAGCCAGTGCAGCATGCTGGGGACTGACAGTGTAGGGTTCTGGGAGATGAGCCCAGGCCTGCCCGAGTCACAGTTTTAGCCCCAGGGCAGCCTGGCCAGCAGCCGGCTGGAGGGACCCCAGAACACCAGAAGCTGTGGCAATTCAAGAATTATCAACACAGACATACCTAGGACAAAGTGAGAGGTCAGTGCCCTATGGACTTTGGAACCAGTATTTGGGGAACCCGTTGGCTTCTTTCCCTGGGGGAGAGAAGCAGCTGAGGAGACACAGCAGCTTCAGTGGCAGCTTCAGCTCCTGGCCTGCAAACTGAAGGGAGATCCAGCAATCAGTTTTGGGGGGTAATACCTCTTGCTTTATCCTCCCTGGATCTAGATTACTTTCTGGGGTGGAGGTCTTGGGGTGGGTATCCAGCTTGCCAGAGTTTGTGGAGGCTTCACAGAGGCCAGCCAACTAATACCTCCAGAAGTTGTGAATACCCCAATGTTTGGGACCAAAGCTCCCCTGTCTGGTGGCAGAGTCCTATTCTGGCAACAAGCTCAAAAGTCTAAAGTAATTTAGTGGCAACATGCCTAGCCAAAGGAAACAAAATAAACAAAAAAATTCAACATTAGACTCCTATTTTGGGGGCAAAGAGGATTGAAGCATGGAACAGGAGGAGGGCTGTGAGGTCAGAAATCCTGCACTAAAAGCCCCAAATGAAAATATGAGTGGGTTACAGGCCATAGAGGACCTTAAGAAGGATTTTAAAAACCAAATAAGAGAACTGGAGGAAAAATTGGGAAGAGAAATGAGAAGGATGCAGGAAAAGTATGAAATGAGGGTCAACAGCCTGACTGAGGAAAACAACACCTTAAAAAATAGACTAACTCAAATGGTAAAGGAGGCCCAAAAGGGCAATGAGGGGAAGAATGCCTTAAAAAGCCGAATTTGCCAGATGGAAAAAGAACTCAAAAGCTCACTGAGGAGATTCATTCCTTCAGAGTTAGACTGGAGCAAATGGAAGCTAGTGACTTTATGAGAAATCAAGATGCTACTAAACAGACCCAATCAAATGAAAGAATAGAAAGAAGGCAATGTGAAATATCTCATGAGAAAAACCACTGACCTGGAAAATAGATCCAGGAGAGATAATGTAAAAATTATTGGACTACCTGAAAGCCATGATCAAAGAAAGAACCTAGAAACCATCCTTCAAGAAATTCTCAAGGAAAATTGCCCTGATGTTTTAGACCCAGAGGGGGAAATAGAGGTTGAAAGAATCCACCAATCACCTCCTGAAAAGGATCCCAAAAAGAAAACTCCTAGGAATATTATAGCCAGGCTCCAGAACTCCCAGATCAAGGAGAAAATACTACAAGCAGCCAGGAAGAAATAATTTCAATATTGTGGAAACACAATCAGAATAGCACAGGACCTGGCAGCTTCTACACTGAGGGATTGAAGGGCATGGAATATGATATTTCAGAGGGCAAAAGAGCTGGGAATGAACCCAAGGGTCACCTACCCAGCAAAACTGAGTATTTTGTTTCAGGGGAAAATATGGTCATTCAGTGGAATAGAGAACTTTCAAGCATTCTTGAGGAAAAAACCAGAATTGAATAGAAAATTTGACATCCAGACACAAGAAGCAAGAGATGCCTGAGAAGGTAATCAGGGAAAAGAAATCAAAAGGAACTTATCAAAGTTGAACTATTTACATTCCTACATGGAAAAACAATAACTGTGACTGATGACACCTTTCTCAGTATGAAAATAATGGAAGAAGGATATATGGGCATATGAATACATATGTGAATGTGTGTATATAAGTTTACAGTTATACATGGATAGAAGGCACAGGTCGAATTTGGTGGGAAGGGATGATACTTGGGGGAGAATTTAAGAGCTGAGAGAGGAAAGTGGCAAGAGGAGATGGGGAGAGACAGGTTGGGGTATACTATCTCATGTAGAAGAAGCAAGGGGAAGTGGTTTCAGGGGAGGGGAAGAAGAGGAAGGCAAAAAGGCAAAACCATATTCTCATTGAATTTGGCTCAGGGAGAGAATGACATGTATACTAAATGGGATATCTCACCCTGCAGGAGAGTAGGGGAAGGGGGGTGAGAGGGGGCATGATGGAGGGGAGGGCATTCTGGGGGGAGGGGAGGTTGGAAGTACCCACTTTTGAAGAGGGACAGGATCAAAGTAAAGAGTAGACCAGGTGGGGGAGTGGGATGGGTGGGAGGGAAATATAAGCAGTCTTTTCCAATATGACTACTATGGTAATGTTTTGCATAGCTATACATGTACAACACATACTGAATTACTTATCTTTCCAAAGGGAGTGGGTGACAAGGGAGGAAGGGAATAGATCTGAAATTCGAAATTTTAAAATTAAATGTTTCAAATATATATATATAAATACTATTATTAATACTATTTCGCATGTAATTGAGAGATAAGATGTGCAGGCATTAGGGTACAGAGATTCACCTTGCCCTAATGGTAAAGTCAAAGGGGGTATGGGAGAAGATATGGGAGAGAACAGATTGGATGAGGAGATATCTTGTGGGACTGCTGCTCTGGGGTGGTGGGTAGGGGAAAAATGGGGAAAAATTGTAACTCAAAATCTGGCAGAAATGAATGCTGTAAACCAGAGGTTAATAAAGCATTTGTTTAATTGAAAAAAAAAATCACATATGGAAAAAAAGAAGCAGGTATGTTGCCTCAAACATAATATCATATATAGAGAATTAGAAGGAAACTTGTGTAATCCCTACATTTTTACTTATAAGGAAAGTGATATCTAGGTGTTTAAGTACCTTTGACTAAGATCACACAGTGTCAGGGAAAAATTTTAATCTATATCTTCTGACAATCTATATCTTCTCAGCTCTTAAGAGAGATTGTTCTGTATTGATTGTAACTGACAGTACCCCTATTATGGCAGAAAGAGAGTCTAATACTTGGCTCCTGGACTGCTTCAAAATGTTGGCCACCAGTGGATTAAAGACCCTTAGGATTTTTTGTTTTTGTTTTGTGTGTGTGTGTGTGTGTGTCTGTGTGTGTTTTTTTATATGGAGGGGAATAGATTAATGCAAAAATGAATCTAGTTGGGGCAGAGCTAAAATGGCAGAATAAAAACAGGAACTTTCTTAAGGTCCTGTACCAACCACCTCCAATACCTATAAAGCATCACTCTAAACAAATTTTAGAGCTACAGAATCCACAAAGTGACAGAGAGAAATAAATCTCCCACTGAAGGCAGTCTAGCAGGCCAACAGGAAGGGTCTATCTCACTGTGCTGGGAGTCGAGCACAATCCCACATGAACCACTTGGGCCCAGACCCAGGGCCCCCAACCAGAGTGGCCCAGAAATGCCAGAGCATACTTCAGGAAAATAAATCACCAGCAGCTGTGGCAGTTTCCAGAGTTCTTAACCCATAAACAACAAAGAGAAAATAAAAGGTCAGTAGGGAACTCTGTTGAAACTGGCAGACTGAAGAGTGTGGTCTGGCTCCTGCCCCCCAGGGCAAGAGGTAGCAGAGGTAGAGTGGCTGTAGCTGCTGCTGCATGGCTGCCTCCAGAGCTTCTGGCCTGCAGATCATAGGTGGACCAAATGATCATTCAGGGGGTAATCACTCTTGCTTTGACCTGCTTGGATCTGGGTTTCAGTCTTGGTTGGTGGCCCTGGGGTGTGTGACCAGTGTGCCAGAGCTTGGGGTTGCTGTGGAGGGGGTGTCCTACTCAGACCTCTGACAACATTTGTGAAAACCCCAGCAATTTGGGACACAGCTCACTCCACTCTGGAAGCAGAGTTCTACTGTGGCAAAGAGCTCAAAAGTCAAGTAATTGGCTGGCAAGATGAGCAATCAAAGGAAGTACAATCAGACCACAGAATGTTTTATTGGGGACAAAAAGTTTCAAAACATGAAACCAGAAGACAACAAAGTCAAAATTCCTGCATCAGAATCTTCCAAGAAAAATACGAATTGGTCGCAGGACATAGAGGAGCTCAAGAAGGATTTGGGGAATCAACCAAGAGAAGTAGAGGAAAAACTGGGGAAAGAAATGAGAATGAAGCAAGAAAATCATGAAAAGTGAGTCAACAGCCTGCTAAAGGAGACTATAATGCCATGCACAAGCAGCTTTCCAGAAGAATGCTACTGTGAACAGCTTTTAAGATTCTGATTACACAGTATAGTGAATACTCTACATATTCCATAACAAATCAAAGCAAAACATTCACAGAAAATCAAGGTACAGCATTCACAATATTGCAGCTTATCACAGAAAATCACAATATAGTATTCACAACAGATTATCATTAAAATGGCCACATAGTTTCCACCATAGTGGCCACAACGTTTTGAACAAAGAACAATCATTTCAAAGTACAATAGTCAAAGTCTTCCACTAATGGAGCACACTAAGTCAACTCAATCAATCACTTATTCAGTAATCAATTACTAAGTAATATTAATCCCTAAGACACAAAGCCTCCACCCCTAGGTCACTAGTAACCTACAATTTCATCATTATTTAATAACCATTGAGAGGTCTTTTCATTTTGACTTGGGGCCAGTTCTCAGATTCCCTGGATCCCCTTCCATGGTCCCAGATTCTACCTGGATTCACCAGACTGTCACCTGGGTTAAATGGCAGACAGCTCCCAATTCCTTGTCCAGCTCTCTGGGTAAGTCCTGCTGCACACTGAAGTTCACAGGGTCCAGTCCATCTCAAATACTTCACAATTTCTGCTCCCAGGAATTCAAGGTTCAACTAAGCCACAAAAAGACAAAGTCTCAGATTCCTGGTTATTCTTGCTCAGTCTTCTGCTTCCTCAGTCTTCTCCTGGGCTCCTGGGCTCCTCTGTTACCTGGGTTCCTGGGCTCCTGGGCTCCTGTTCAGAAGAAGCTCCACCACCACAATTTCTTGGGAAATTCTGGCTCAGTTCTCAAATATCTCTTCTGTACCTGCTCTGCCACCAGATGCTGATACCAAGAAATTTTGACTGTGCCTCTCTGGGGCTTTTCTTATATACACACAACATTAGCTTCCTCTTTCAACCAAACCCTTCCTGTTACATCAGCAACAGGAGACAGGAGTTCATACTTTCTGTTTCCCTAAAAGAGGTTTGATCAGTTACTAAGTGCTAAGTACCTGCTACCTTTGCCAACTCAAAGGGATCTTCAAATTCAAATTACATTACCAATACAGAGACCCAATAAAATACTGAAGAAAATAACACCTTGAAAATAGACTAACTCAAATGGCAAAAGAGGCCCAAAAAGCCAACAAGAAGAAGAAAGCCAAATTGGCCAGATGGAAAAGGAATTTCAAAAACTCACTGAAGAGAATAATTCCCTCAAAATTAGATTGAAGCAAATGAAAGCTAATGACTTTATGAGAAATCAAGATACTATAAAACAGATCCAAACAAATGAAAAAATAGAAGGCAATGTAAAATATCTCACTGGAAAAACCACTGACATGGAAAATAGATCCAGGAGAGATAATTTAAAAATTATTGGTCTACCTGAAAGCCATGATCAAAAAAAAAAAAAAAAAAGAGCTAGAAATCATCCTTCAAGAAATTCTCAAGGAAAATTGCCCTGATATTCTAAAACCAGAGGGCAAAATAGAAATTGAAAGAATTCACTTGATGGCCTCTTGAAAAAGATCCCAAAAAGAAAACTCCTAGGAATATCATAGCCAAATTCCAGAGTTCCCAGGTCACAGAGTAAATATTAAAATCTATCAGGGAGAAACAATTTGAGTATTGTGGAAACACAATAAGGTTAACACAAGACCTATTAGATTCTACATTAAGGGATCAAAGGGCTTGGAATATGATACTTTAGAGGTCAAAATATGGTCATTCAATGAAATAAAGGATTTTCAAGTATTCTGGATGAAAAAAAACAGAGATAAACAGAAAATCTGACCTTCAAATACAAGAAACAAGAGAAGCATGAGAAGTTAAACAGGAAAAAGAAATCATAAAGAACTAATTAAAATTGAACTATATGCATTCTTACATGGAAAATTGTTCATTGTAACTCATGAGACTTTTCTCAGTAGGATAGTTGAAGGGAATATATATGGATATATGGATATATCCATATATATTCCCTTCAACATATATATGTACCTATATATGTATAGGAAGGTGTATGTGTGTATAAATACATATGTAAGTGTGTGTATATGTGTATTCATGTATACATAATCAGAGGGCACAGGATCAGTTGAATAGGAAGGGATGTTATCTAAAAAAATAAAATTAAGAGTTGAGAGAGGAATATAATGGGAGAAGGAGAAAGGAAGAGATAAAATAAGGTAAATTATCTCATATAAAAGAGGTGAGAGAAAACTGTTGCAATGGAGGAGAGGAGCAGGAAGGTGAAAGGGAATGGATCAACATTCCTCTCATTGAATCTGGCTGAAGGAGGGAATAACATACACACTCAATTGGGTATGTTACCTACAAGAAAATAGGGGGAAAGGGGACAAAAGGGGGGATGATAGAAGGGAGAGCAGATTGTGGAAGAGGGTAGTTAGAAGTAAACACTTTTGAAAAGGGACAGGGTCAAAGTATAAAATAAAATAAGTGGGGGATAGGATAGGATTAAGGGAAATATAGCTAATCTTCCACAATATAACTACTATGGAAACATTTTGAGTAATTACATATGTACAACTGTGTTGAATTGCTTGCCTTCCCAGTGGGGGTAGGTGATGAGGAAAGAAGGTAAAGGATCGGTAAATCAAAATTTTAAAAACAAATGTTAATTTTTTTTTTTACGTGCAACTGGGAAATAAGATATACAGACACTGGGGTATAGAAACTATCTTGCCCTACTACAAAATTGGAGGAGGGGGAAGGAGGGGATATAAGAGAGAACAGATTGGTAGAAGGGGTATTCAGTAGACTCACTATCTTGGGATGGGGATTAGGTGAAAGACAGGGAGAAATCTGTAACTCAAAATCTTATGAAAATGAATGTTGAAAACTAAAAATAAATAAAAGTTTAATTAAAAAAAATGAATACGATTAGAATCCTACCAGTGAGATCATTTGCATGAAGCCTTCAATGATCAAAGAAACTGAAGGTTTCTAACTTGGAATGTTCTAAGCAGGAAAGTTTGACAAGGACAGAAGAAAAGAGGAGTTATACAGCAGAAGGAGACTAAGGAATAAGCAGGATAGTTGGCACATAATATGTGTTGTTGATAAACAGGGTAAATGAGATCAGAATTCAAGGACACAAATCTGATTTCATAGGTATCACAAACAGTAGAAGTGAGCAGAAGACTCATGATTGGGGATGAGAAGGAAGGACTGTGGAGGGCATTTGTAAGACAAGAATAGGAAGAAAAGTGATGTTATTGTGAGCTTATACCATAAACCACTTGGACAGAAAGGAAATTGATGAGGAATTTAGAAAAAATAAAGACTAGAAGTCTGGCACAAAGGCATGATATATTCATAATATAGTAATAGGGTACTTCAATTAACTGTACATACACCGAACCTCTCTGCCAAAAGCAATGGCAACTAATACCTTGACTTTTCCTAAAGATAAATACAACCAATGAAGGAAATTGCTATTCTTTTTTTTTTTTTTTTTAAAGCAATTGGGGTTAAGTAACTTGCTCAAGGTTACACAGCTAGTCATTATTTATGTGAGGGAGCTCATTTTCTGAGGTCGGATTCGATTTCGGGTCATCCCAACTCCTAGGCCGACGCTCTTACTCACTGCGCCACCTAGCCGCCCCAGGAAATTGCTATTCTAAAACTGATTTTCACCAGCAAGGAGGAGGTGATTGTAGAAATGATATGATCTTGTTGGGTATGTAAATAATCAACTTAGAATTTATTATAAAGAAGGAGAAGAAAGCTTTACATCATTTGACATGTTCCCTAGATTTTTGGAGGATAGATTTCAAGGGGTTTCAAAAAGGAATTAAAATCTTATCGGGAGAGCAGGTAGCTGAGCCTCGTGTGAGGGGTGCGGATCCGGGAGAGGCAGCACCGGCCAGGGCCAGGGCTGGGGACAGCGGAGGGCAAGGGGAGAAGGGGTCCCCGGCCTAGTTCCCATCGCGGCGCCAGGGAGCAAACATGACTCAGAACCTGAAGGACTTCGCGGGGCGGCTGCCCGCCGGGCCCCGAGGCATGGGCACAGCGCTGAAGCGGCTGCTCGGGGCCGGGGCCGTGGCCTACGGAGTCCGAGAGTCCGTGTTCGCTGTGGAAGGTGGGCAAAGAGCCATTTTCTTTA
The DNA here is from genome assembly GCA_011680675.1 of Gymnobelideus leadbeateri. NCBI lineage: Eukaryota > Metazoa > Chordata > Mammalia > Diprotodontia > Petauridae > Gymnobelideus > Gymnobelideus leadbeateri. Next base: position 671,522 of record WOXC01000460.1, read on the forward strand.
AGCGAATTGGGGGTGTACAGCAGGACACCATCCTCGCAGAAGGACTACACTTCAGGATCTCCTGGTTCCAGTACCCCATCATCTATGACATTCGTGCCCGGCCCCGCAAGGTCTCTTCTCCCACAGGCTCCAAAGACCTTCAGATGGTGAACATCTCCCTTCGAGTGCTCTCCCGACCCAATGCCCTGGAGCTGCCCAGCATGTACCAGCGCCTAGGGTTGGACTATGAGGAACGTGTGTTACCCTCTATTGTCAACGAGGTGCTCAAGAGTGTAGTGATCAAGTTTAATGTCTCACAGCTGATCACGCAGCGTGCCCAGGTGTCCTTGTTGATCCGGTGAGAGCTGACAGAGCGGGGATGTGGCCATCACAGAACTGAGCTTCAGTAGAGAATACACAGCTGCAGTGGAGGCCAAGCAAGTGGCCCAGCAGGAGGCCCAGAGGGCTCAGTTCCTGGTGGAAAAGGCAAAACAGGAGCAGCGGCAAAAGATCGTCCAAGCTGAGGTGAAGCTGAGGCTGCCAAGATGCTCGGGGAAGCCCTGAGCAAGAACCCTGGCTACATCAAACTTCGGAAGATCTGAGCTGCCCAGAACATCTCCAAGACCATCGCCACATCTCAGAACCGAATCTATCTCACTGCTGACAACCTTGTGCTAAACTTGCAGGATGAAAGCTTCACTCAAGGAAGTGACAGCCTTATCAAGGGCAAGAAATAGAGACGTCCTCCTGACCTCAAGAGAAAGCTGATCTCTTCCTCCCCGAGTTAGTCTTGGATGAGCCGGCAGTTGGGTCCACCTCCCTCACCCCACCATCATGTGACTTTCCTCCACCATCACACCATCCCTTCCCCACTCGTTGGATAAATGAAGACTGACAGATGTTCCTTTCCCTAACCCCCCCACCCCATATTTTGCTGGGAGCCTGGGGTATAAGGACTATGTGATTTCTCAGTAATTTCCTTTCTAGCTGGTTTCCCTCCAAGGCCATGAGGAGATAACAGCCAGGAATTCTCAATAAATTTTTATTACTTAAGTGGAAAAAATAAAATAAAATAAAATCTTATCTGGAAAGTCTTTCCAGGAGACATGGGAAGTCCTCAAGAGAATAAAAATTAGTCTACGCTTGTAATCCTATAAATTAAACCTATCTAAAGGGATAATCCATTTCTTCTAGAAATAGAGGGTTTCAATTACTAGAGGTATTCATGCAATGGCCAAGGTCCAATTGTTGGAGATGTCTTAATGAGTTTTTATCTATTTATAAGTTAGACAAATTCTCTGAGGTCTCTTCCAACTCTTAGATTTCACAAACTCTCAATTATATTCACCAAAGTAATGGAGAAATGGTGTCAATAACCCATTAGATATTTAGCTTTGGAAAATCTTGGATGTTTTTTGAGGGGATTGCCTTCCTAACAGTCTACACCTCTGTAATGTGCTTGTATAGAATAGCTAATAAGAATTGTGTTTGTGTGTGTGTGTGTGTGTGTGTTGCAATACATTTATTTTGGGAGGGTGGTGTGGAGGGCTCCTATACTCCCCCATTCCTCCCCTTCTCCTGCCACCCCATCTCCTCTTCCTCTTTTTGATCTTTATGAATGTGTTTATATGGACAAAAATAAGAAGAAAAAATAGATTTTCCCCCTCCTTTCATTTCCCCTCCATCTTGTCTTCCCTATCCCAAGAGTTAAACCTGTCCCTATCCCTCCTATATCCAACCCAACTTCCCAGAACACTTATATATTGTTTGTTTGAGGTTTATGCCACAGTAACAAACACAGTATTAAATTGCACATACAAATGTTTCCTGGATATGTTCAGGAAATATGTTTTATTTAATCTGGGGTTTTTTGTTTGTTTTGAGGAGTTGTTGGGGGGGGGTTGTTTTATTTTGCTTTTGTTTTGTTTTTAAATATATAAAAAGTCATCTGTCAAAAAAAAAAAGAATTGTGTGTGTTTGTGTGTGTGAGAGAGAGACAGAGACAGAGACAGAGACCGAGAGAAACAGAGAGAGAGATTGTAGACAAACTTGATGCCACTAAATAGTATGCATAAGAATGGATAACCTTGCTCCCCACCTCTTCATTTATCATCTCATTTATTCAAAAGTTTTGATGGAGTAATAAATTTGAGCAAAATTTAGGAGCTAAGAGGCAAAAGGTATGAATAAGATATGGATCCTACCAAAGAACTTAAACTCAATAGAAGAAATAAGGTAAGTCCCTTTCCAGCAATTTATCTTTTCATCTCTCCCTTTTTGTCTCTCTTATTTTCTTCCTTTAACTTTTTTTTTTCTTTTTCCCTCAAGATTGGATTTCTTATGCTTCAAGTCTTTGGAAAAGTCTAAGCTAGCAAAGCAAAGATGATGACAACTGTGTATGTGTCTATACACACATATATTTAGGTGTGCATATATGTGTATGTACACTCATAAACACACAATAAATATCTGGCAATCTTTAACACTTAAAGAATTAAACCTAATCCCAAGTCATTTATTATATTACCAATTAGTAATTCCAAGATATTTTACACACAGTACATGAATAAGCTTGTATTTTCTGAGCATAAACCACCTGACAGAGAGGAGCCTCCAAACAGTAACTGAGAGAGAAAAGTGAGTCTGGGATTCAGGAATTACTACAGTTAATTCATCTCAGCAGAAAATTCACAAATGGTAAGGGATAGTCAAAGGGTAATGTCACCATAAATTATTTCCTTCCCCAAAATTAGCAGTAGCTTCCAGTGATATCTTCTTGTGTTGTGAGCAAGTAGCTTGGTCACCAGGAGAATGTGCCTGGAAATAGAGATGCTTGCCAATGCTCATTTAGAATGATATCTGAGAAAAGTCAAAGAAGAAAATCTTTGATGTTGATTTTCCTTCACATGTCCCTACTGTCACTATTGGTAGCTTACTGAAATTTTAGCAATTTGAATTTTAAAAGATAAAGTTGTGTACAAAAGTATTAGGAAAAGGCCATCTTCTCTTAATACTGGAAATTGTGTGAAACAAACAGCAGGGATGCACTGAATAACTTACAAAGTCCTCATTACTTCTTTAAATGAGGCATTCATCTTTAATGACAAAAGAAAAGCAAGTAGGCATTGGGCCAGAGAATTTGCATGCAAAGTTAAGTCTGAGAAAATAAACCACAAAGGCTCCTATAAATGCCTGGAGATAGTCATATATAAGTTCAAGAGGATCACAAACTTCAAATGTTTATATTATGGAAACTCAGTTTCCAGTGGCAACTAAGATTGCCTTTGTATGTTATTTATTCATTCATTCAATCAGTAAACACTTATTAAATGCTTACCATGTGCACTAGAGGATATAAAGCTTATATAAGACAGAGTATAACATTGAGGACTTTAATTCACTGTTCTAGAGAGCCTTGAAGTTATAAAGTACAATTACTCTATGAAGTAGGTAATACAAGTGTTTATTATTCACATTTTAAGGATAGGAAACTGAGCCTCAACCATGGTCATATAGCTATAAATGTCAGAACTAGAGTTCAGATCCATGTTCCCTGACTCTACACTCTTTCTAAGCACAGATAACTTCAATATGTTCAGTGACCTTTAGATTCGATGACTGGAAGTAAACAGAAATGGTAGCTACATGAACAGGTTCATGCACTAAGAAAGGGAGCAGCTAGCTGGCTCAATAGATAGAGCACTGGGCATGGAGTCAGAAAGACCAGAGTTCGAATCTGACCTCAGACATTTACTAGGTATGTGACCCTGGGCTCAGTTAACCCCTCCTTAAAATTGGAGAAGCAAATGACAAACCATTACAGTATCTCTGCAAGAAAACCGCATGGACAGTTAATCCATGGAATTGCAAAGAGTTGGATTCAACTAAACAACAACATGCACCAGGAAAAAAATATATTTCTATCATGAGTCACCTAGAGTGACTTTTAACAGTTTTTCTAAAAGTCACCAAATAGGTCTAGGAATGTTAATTGCTCTGTGGTCATGACTTCTCACAAAGGAGATAGAACTATAGTTAACTAACCCATCTTCTCTTGGATGTTCCTCTGTTTTAAATTCTTGTCAGGTATGTGGTCTAGGTATCATTATTTTCTCTTTAGGTTTGGTAAACCAAGGTTCAGATATGGCCAGGTCATGTGGTTAATAAATTTGAGGAGATGATGAGTGAGGTAGGTGTTGCAGTACCAAGAAGAAATATAAGAGTTCGAGGATCACAAGTCAGGCAATTTATTACTCTCAGACATACAGGTGTGTAGCTCCTTAGCCTTAGAGTCCCACAAATGCTTGAAGGAACAGTGATTTGGGTGTACAATGTGATGAAATTTCTGACCAAGATTCCACATCTCCTGGGTCTCTATCCTTATATCTGATTGCTCTTTTGTAGATTCACAGGAACTGAAAGGGAGGGGGAATTTTAGAGTAGTCAGTCATCAGGTGGTGTGAACTCATTCTCCCTTCCCAACTCCCAACTTTTGACCACAAGAGCATTGTGACTAGGAAAATTTGCTAACCTTGCATACCAAGATTGATGAAGTTTACAAAGGATGATTTGTTAACCTTGTATTAATAATTCTAAATGGTCAAACCAGTTTTTGGATACATAAGAACTTCCTGGAATATCAGCAGATTAATCAGTGGTTAGACAGGAGACACTTTTGTCACCTAAGGCCTAGGGGAATCAGCAAGTCTTCACAATAAGTATCTGAAATAGGATATAATCTCAGGTCTTCTGACTACAAATCTAGTACTCTTTCCACTAAACCATGCTGCCTTCTTTTTCACATCACCATATACCTTTCATTATTATAAGGGGAGAGGAAAGGAATAAATGTTTATATCAGAGGTTCTCAAACTTATTCAGCCTACCACCCTCTTTTAAAAAAAATTTACTCAGTGTCCCCCTGGAAATCTACTTTCTTTAATCCTGTAATGTTTTTTTTTTTAATTGCATCATTTCAAAAAGTATTTTAAATGATGCATATTAAATGTTATAATTTATTGTAAAATTGTGGGGGTTTTCCTGCAGTGAAATTTTTACAATGCAATACTACATCATGTCACCATATAGTATCAGATTATAAACAAGTCATTACGCACACATATTCTTTTTCATACATGCTGTACTTCCCAACAATGCACAACACACTCACCTGCCAATACTTGCTTGTTAAGACCTATCAGCAGACTTGACCACTGACATTGTATTTTGTGTGCTTACTTGGAAAATAATGTAATAACTTTGTCTAATTGTTACACAACAGATGAAACATGTACAAATGATTTTTCAAAATTTTCTTCTCTTTTCTTCTTTCCTTAAGCTTCTGTTGGGCCCCTCAGTTGCACTAGAGGCTATGACCACCCCCTGGATCATTCTGGCACTCCATAGAGGGCAATATTGCCCACTTTGGGAACCTATGAATAGGACCCACTATGTCTCAAGCCCCATGCTAAGTAATTTGCAAATATTAATTCTCTGAATAACAGTGCAAAGTAGTAGCTATCAAGAAGGTGCTATTATCATTATCCCCATTTTACAATTGAGGAAACTGAACCAGAGATTTAATCACTTACTAGGGGCATACAGTAAATAACTATTTGATTTGAAAACAGGTATTCTTGACTCAGGCCCAGTATTCTATCTACTATGCCACCTAGATACTTTGTTTTAAATAATTAAGTACATTTTATTTAATGGTTTTATGTTATATAGGATATGTCTCCAGGCACCCAGATTACAAATATTTTTTTTTTAAAGCAGGGGAATAATTTTAATATTTCTCCCATTTAGTAACTACACCACAGCAAAGTTCAGGCAGGCTCTATGCAAATGATTCTCAGATCTACATTGCAGGCTTACATAAAGTCTTCCAGCATCCTTCTAATTTCTTGTGCTTCCCCTACATGGCCCCCACAAGAAACACACACACACACACACACACACACACACACACACACACACACACACATATGCATGCACACATACCCCTGTGTTTACTTTGCATTTTATATTTATTTATTATATAAACATTATCCTCAATAGAGTACAAGTTAAAAGCGAAGACTGTTTCATTAAAAATGCTCAATAAATGCCTTTGGATTGATTAATTGAGTGAGTAAAGCAGTCCATTTCAACTATCTATTGTTTTAATGAGGCAGCACCTTCAAATTTAGAATCTCTCTAATCCCTAGGAAATTCTTTATTATATCAAACAAAAATTAGCTTCTCTTCCCACTCTGGCAATGTGTGCATCAACTTGATCTTCTATGCATATATCCCTGGAAAGCATACTGCTGATATAAGTGAATTTATCCGTAGCATTGGAAATTTCTCCATTTGGTATAAACTGATGGTTCTGTTGCATCTCAGCCACAGAGTGCATTGAGTGCACAAATCATCTGAGAACAAAAAAAAAAAATCATGCACCAACTATCCTTCCAGTTTAATCTTGGTTTGTAGCCTTTTCAAGTTAAATAATTAAGCCTCGGTGTGGTAGTTGACCTTGATTCCATTTTCATCCTCGTTGAAGGCATCTGACAAAATTGATGAAAACATCATCCTAAAAAGCACAGCAGAATCTGGAACAGTGGTGATACTTCTGAATTGCTTTATTATGATTTCTTCCCTGTGTATAACTTTTTATCCTTCTGCTGCTTCTGCTGCTTCTTTCTCTTCTTCTCTTTCCTCTTCTCCTTTATCATTTCTGTTTGTTTCCTTAACAAGATGAAAGACTGAAGCAGGCTTTCCTACATCCTCCTTTTATGTGCCATCATAAATAAGGAGGGCACATGGTTCTATTTGGTCTGATTTTAATTTTTATCCTTCCTCTGGCAAAATTGAATCTAAAAATCTCTGGCCAAATAGAAAGCAAATAATTGAAAGTTTATTTTGTGCTTACAATATAAAGATATATGTATATATACCCATATATGTTTATACATGTATATATGTTGTATATATGTCATATATAACATATATAATATTTGCCTCTTCTATATTGCATGCATATGTATATATGTATTATATGGGTGTATAATTTTTTCCACATTAGAATAAAAGCTTTGTGAAGGGGAAAAAGTACAACAGAAAGTACACAGCCCTGCTTTCCTCCATTGGTGACTGAGAAACTTTGAAAGAATCATCCATTATCCAGAATCTGTGCAAGCATGCCTTGAGGGAACTGGCATGCCATACTGATAAACTTCTCTGGATAACCAAGTTTCATCTTACTTTTCCACAAGTCCTCATGACTGACAGTATCAAATGTCTTGGTATTATTGCTACAGATATCATTTAAGATGGTGTAGTAGGATAGGATTATTAGGCTGAGATAAGATCAGTCAGTGTTCTTACTCATTATTCTAATAATCACCAACTTGGATACTTCATTAGTCATTAATCAGGAAAATACATGAGTAATTCTCTTATCTTCATGGTTAAACCATTGGTGTTGAATAATTGCTAGCTACTGATAAAAAAAATAATTTGCTATCTTATTAAAAAAAACATTTCAATAAAATCTTCCATGGTTATTATTTTTAAGACAAAAAAAATTACCTTTAAATGGCCCTTTAAAACTCATGAATCTTCAAAAAGACTAGATTTTGTATGAAGTGTGAATTTTTTTCCAAATGGAAGCATCTTTTTTTAGTAAAGGGAAAATAGACAATATTAAAAAGAATATCCTTCCCCCTACTTGTACTTTATATATTTATCTACATAACAATAACCAAAAAAGAAAAACTATCAGTGACTGGGTGGCTAGATGGCACAGTGAATAGAACACTGGCCCTGGAGTCAGGAGGACCTGAGTTCAAATCTGGCCTCAGACACAACACAAAACTAGCCAGGTGAGCTTGGGCAAATCACTTAACCCCAATTGCCCTACCTTACTCCCCTCCAAAAGGCAAAAAACAAAAACAAAAAACCACCAGTGAAAGTCTAAGACATTTTAGAGAAAAAAGAGGTGATTTTTTTTTTACAACACTGAGTAATCATTTCACCAGTAAAATGGCCAATACCTATGTAGATATTATATTATTCATATCTTAAAAAGACTGACTAGATCCTGCCTAAAAATAGAAGAGTGATTGAATCATTCAAAAATATGTTAAAAAAGCAATATAAATACAATTTGAAAGATGAAGGATAGTAATGTTGCATTATTATATATCTCTTGGGCAAAGAAGAATAAACAAATAGCTACTCAAGTGGGAACCAGCTTTGCTGCATTCTAAACATCACAGCAAAGTTTTTAAGGCCTGGATCTCTCACAAGTATGTTTTAATGAGTTCATTGTTTTGTTTATTCTGCTTGTCAGGAGTCAAAGCTAACTTTATATTTACATCACTAATAATCCTAATGGTTCTTAGCACTTGGACATGGCCCATCTGGCCAATCTCAGCTTTCCACATACAGGGCACAGCATAGCCTAATAGCATTTAGGTCATGTGATTAAAAGTTGCTATATTGTTTGGAGCAAAGACATGATACAAAATACAAAGTGAAGCATTAGAACTACTATCTATCATTGACTATAATCACATCTTCCTTTGGTTAATGCTAGCCATTATTCAAGACTGGATTACAGAGCCAAGACGGTGGAGTAAAGGCAACAGCCCAGCTGAACTTTCCCAATATTCCTTCCAAACAACTTTAAAGTAACTCTTCTAATCATATTAGTGATACTTCTCTAGCCTAAGACAACTTAGGAAGTCAATAGGAAAAGTCTGTTACACCAGAGTGGGAGTTAGTCCAGAACTTGGAAGGAGCACCAATGGTGGGAGTTGGAGGTAGCTGTGACAATGGCAGCAGCTTTCAGGAACTCTCAACCCAGAGATAGTAAAGAGGTTGGACGGTTGGTTGGAAAAAGATTACAAGGGTCCCCTGGCTGGGACTGAGTATAGCTGATGCTGATTGGCAATTCTGTACAGTTCTATATCAGTTCCAGAGAGGAGTGATGTACTTGCGGCCAGTAACAAGAAAGCAGGGGCCAGAGAGAAACATTAGCATTTGTGGCCACAGAAAAAAGGAGCCCAAAGACATGAAAAGAACTGCATGAAATAATGACAAATAAAGTGAGTAAAAACAAGAGAACTTTGTGTACAGTAATAGCAATATTGTTTTAAGCACAACATTGAGGGGCTATCATTTTGATTATTATAAATATACAAATTAAAAATAAAGGATATATGAAGAAAGATGTCATCTCCAAGAGAGAGAACTGATAAATAGATGTATAGAATAATTTTACAAACACACTCATGTGTATACATATACATATATATACACACATACATATTTGTGTCTAACGGTAGCCATCTCTAGGGTGAAGGGTTATGAGTGAAGAAAAAAAGAAATTTGCAAAATAACTTTGCTGTAGATTTGGAGTGAATAACAAGTAGTACATGGTAGATTTGCATTTTCATGTTTAATTATCTTTATTATTGTACTGTGTTCTAGAAATGCTTGCTTAGTTCTATGAATTGAAAAAAAGATTTAATAAAAAAAATGGAAAACAAGATGAGCATTAGCACTTGGAGCTTCAGGTGAGTAGAATCAAGACCAGAACACAAGCTAGGAGAGCAGTGACCATACCTCTACCTAGATCACACCACCCCTAGCTCTGAAAAAAAAATTAATACAAAATGCCTGAAGCTTGGAATAGTGCCTACCCAACTTCAGGTGAGGAGAGTCCAACTTTAACACAAAGTTAAATGTCAAGAAATAGGCTGAAAAATGAGTAAACAAATTTTAAGAAATAAAAAGCTACTACGGTAGTAGGAAAGACAAAGGCAAAAACTCAAAAAAAGACAACAATGTGGAAAACATCTATAATCAAAGCCTCTAATACTAAATGCATCAAAGCCCAATAAGAATACTGGGAAACTTTAAAGAAAGAGATGAAAGTGGTAAAGGAAACATTGGTAAAAAAAAAAAATAAGAGCGAGACAAGGAAACAGGAAAAGACAATGAACAACTTGGTAAAAGAGGCACAAAAATTCACTGAAGGAAACAACTCCTTAAAAAGACTGAAGTATACAAATGGAAAAAAAAAGTACAAAAGTTCACTGAAGAAAAAAGTTCCTTTAAAATTAGAACCATACAAATGGAAGCTAATGATTCCATGAGATATCAAGAAGCAATAAAATAAAGATAAAAGAATGAAAAAAAGAAGAAAATGTGAAACATCTCATTGAAAAAACAACTGAACTGAAATATATATGTGTGTGTGTGTATATATATATATATATATATATATATATATATACACATATATATTTGTATGTGTGTATGTATATATTTATTTATTTGTTTATTTATTTATTTACGTGTGTGTGTGTGTGTGTGTGTGTGTGTGTGTAATTTAAAATTTAGTGAGAGGAAGAAAAAAAGAGAACCTAGACATTATATTTCAAGAAATATCAAAGGAAAACCACCCTGATATCATAGATTTAGAGAGTAGAGTAGAAATTGGAATAATCTACTGATCACCTCCTAAAAGAGATCCCAAAATGAAAACTCCCAGAAATTTTATAACTAAATTCCAGAGCTATCAGGTCAATGAGAAAATACTTCAAGTAGCCAGAAAGAAAGAATTCACATATCATGGAACTACAGTCAGGATCACACAAGATTTAGCAGCTTCCACATTAAAGGAGTAAAGGACGTGGAATATGATATTATAGAAGGCAAAGTAGCTAGGATTAGAAAAAAGAATAACCTACCCAGCAAAATTGAGTATAATCTTTCAGTGTTTGGGGGGTGGGCGTGGAAGAGGGAGAGAGAATTGAATATTTAATGAAATAGAAGACAGTCAAGTATTCCTGATGGAAAGACCAGAGCTGAATAGAAAATTTGACTTTCAAACACAAGCCTCAAGGGAAGCAAAAAAAGAGTAGACACAATGAATTCAATAAAGTTAAGATGATGCGCGTTATTCATTAGAACTTATTAGGGAATTATTATTTAATGATAAATTATTTTAAATTATTAAATTATTTAAATTAAATTATTTAAAATTATTTAAAATATTCAATAATAAATTATTAGGGAAGTGAGATCTGTCTACATAGACAGTGGGGATAGGTGTGAGTTAATTATGTTGGGATGATCTCAAATAAACAAATAAAAAGTGAGAAAGAAGGATTCACTGGAAGAAGGGGAAAAATTGTCTAACATAATAGAGGTACACAAGGAAAAACTTCATAGTAAAGAAGAAAATGGGAGAAGGGGTGGTAGGCAATACTTAAACCTCACTCTCATTAAAACCAGTTCAAAGAGGAAAGAATATATATTCTCAACCAATTGGTTATAGAAATCTATCTTACCCAATAAGGAAAAAGAGATATGGATAAGAAATGTGGGATTGGAGGATGATAAAAAGGAGGGCAGATTAAGGGAGGCAATGGTCAAAAAACAAACCAGATTTTTAAGGAGGGACAGGATAAAATGAGAGAAAGATAAATAGAAGAAAATAGGATGGAGGAGAATGCCTTCCAGCTCTGGAATGGTGAGGCTGGGAAGGAGCGATATAGGGAGCTGAGGCACTCTTTACCTTGCAATGGGGCTCTTCACCCCAGGCTCTTGTGTGGTTTATATATGTATACACATGTCCACCTGTGAGGGGCTTCATAAGCCTTAAGGTGTCAGGTGAAAGGTCACAACTTATTACCAGAGCTCTGCACTGATCCTGTGATTACTCCTTCCTACTACACCACCTCTGAAGCAGTTATTTCCACAGAGACTGCTTTCATCATTGAGATCTCTCTGATATGTAAGAATGAGGCAAAGAACATGGCTATCTTTGCTTATGTTAACAGAAAGCAGTTTCCAGTGATCCGTGGCCAGTATATTGAACATTATCAGTTATCTTGGAGCTTGGAACATAAGAATGCCCATTCTGGAATTTATGAAGTCAAGTTCTTTGATGAAGAATCCTATAGTCTAAAGGACAGAACCAAGAGGACAGAGTAAAAGCAGGAACTTCCTTGAACTCTTCCCTCAACCACCTCCAAATACCTGTAAAAAAAAGACTAAACAAATTTTAGAGCTACAGAACCAACAAAATGACAGAATGAAGCACATCTCCAGCTGAATACAGCCTGGCAGGCTATCAGGAAGTGTCTATTGTACCTGTCTGGGAGCAGAGCACAGTCACGCAAGGGCCACACCAGCATGGACCAGGCCAGAGCAGACTCCGGGGTTCTGAATCACTGGCAGCTGTGGTAGTTTCCAGACTTCTCAAATGTGGTGGTTTCCAGACTTTTCACCCACAAATGCCAAAGGGGCAGTGGCAGCAGGGGCTGCTTCCAGAGTTCCATGCCCGCAGATGGTGGGGGGACCAAGTGGCTGATCAGAAGGCAATTGGAGGAATCTCTTTGATGCCACTAAGGCAGGATTCTCTTACTTGGATCTGGGTCACAGTCTTGGGTGACTGTCCTGGTGTGAGGAAGAGGGCTGGCATGGCAGAGCTTGTGGTAGCTGTGGAGAGGGAGTCCTCCTCACAGTTCTGAGGCAAAAAAAGATTGCTTGTGGTCTCTCACAGACCAGATCACAGGCCAGGAGAGGAGTAAACACCTCTCATTTAATCATATCAACATAGAAAAAATGAAAACGTACAGGTACCCAGAAGTAACTCTGGCAGCAGCTACGCAAAACTGCAGAAATTTAGGACAAAGCATTCTCCACTCTGGAAGCAGAGACCTACTTTGGCAAAGAGTTCAAAAGTCAAGTAATTGGCTGGGAAAATGAACAAACAGAGGGGAAAAAAATCAAATTATAGAATCTTTGTTTGGTAACAAAGAAGAACAAATCATACAACCAGAAGAAGGCAACAAAGTCAAAACTCCTGCGTCAAAAGCCTCCAAGAAAAATATGAATTGTGTCACAGGCCATGGAGGAGCTCAGAAAGCATTTTGAAAATGAAGTAAGTGAAGTAGAGAAAAAATTGCGAAGAAAAATTATAGTGATGCAAGAAAATCATGAAAAGAATCCTACAGTCTTTTGAGAAAGACCCAGAGAAGCACTAAAGATGTATCAGGCATTAGACCTTTGTTGACAGTCAGCTTGGATCACCAAGGTACCTGGAATGGGCCTTGGGTCTCTAACAATTGCTGGCCACAATAATCAGCATGGTGGTCTATTTATTACATGGCCTTCAGTGCCAAAAGCAACATTTAGGCCTGAGTCATACGAATTGAGTTTCTCTGTATAGAAGTTTTTCCTTCATACAAAATAAAAAGATTTGTCACTGGAAAAAAAAATTAGAATGGAGAGAAATATAAAGTACTCATACCTATGAGTGTAAGTAGAATGAGCTCACCTATAAAATGGAAGCAGATAGCAGAATGGATTAGAAACTAAAATCCAACCCTATGTTGTTTACAGAAGGCATACTTGAAACAGAAAGACACCCATACAGAGTTAAAATAAAGAACTGGAGCAGAATCTATCATGCTTCAGGTGAAGTGAAAAGGATAGGAGTAGCAATCAAGGTCTCAGACAAATCAAAAGCAAAAATAGACCTAATTAAAAGAGAAAATCAGGGAAATTACAATTTGCTTAAAGACATCATAAACAATGAAGTAAAATCAAAACAATTTAAGAGCAAATGTCTTTGATAGAGCCCTTACTTCTAAAATATATAGGGAACTGAGTCAAATTTCTAAAAATAAGAGCCATTCTGCAATTGAAAATGGTCAAATGATATAAACAGGCAATTTTTAGAAGCAATCAAACCTATTTATAATCACATAAAATTTTTTTCTGAATCCATTGTTAACTAGAAAATACAAGACAAAACAATTATGAGGTACCACCTCATACCTATCAGAAATGAAGAATGGTGGAGGGGATGAGGGAAAATAGGTACACTAACAAATTATTTGTGGAATTGTGAAATGGTCCAAACATTCAGGAGAATAATTTAGAGCTGCACCTAAAGGGTCATAAAACTGAGCATGCTCTTTGATTCAGCAATACTACTGCTACATCTGAACCCCAAAGAGATCAAAGAAAAATAATGTTCTGTATAAATAAAAATATTTATAGCAGATCTTTTTATTCTGGCAAAGAATTAGAACTGAGGAATGGCCAAACAAGTTGTGGCATGTGATTGTGATGGAGTACAAGTTTGCTCCAGAAATGATGAGGGGGGTGAGTTCAGAAAAAAACAAAAAACAAGAAAACAAAAACAAACAAAGAAACAACAAAAACATGACAAGACCTGTATGAACAGATGCAAAGTGAAGTAAGAACTGGGAAATCATTGTGCATGGTTATAACAGTGTTTTAATGATGATCAACTGTGAAAGGCTTTACTTCTCTGATTAATACAATGACCCAAAATAATTCCAAAGATCTCATGACAAAAAAAAAAAAGCTATCCATTTCCAGAGAGAGTACTGATGACCTCTGAGTGCAAACTGGAGTATAATTTTCTCACTTTCTTTGCTTTTCTTGATTTTTTTGTGACATAGCTAATATAGAAATATTTTGCGTGATTTCAGATGTATATTTGATATAATATTCCTTGCCTACACTTTGGTGGGAGAGAGGTTGGATGGAAACAGAGAATTTGGAATTCAAAATTTTAAAAGAAAAGAGGGTTTTTTTTAAATAAATAATAAATTTTAAAATATAATTTACAAAAATTGACTATACAAGGCATTCACTAAAGGGCAGCTGATTCTGAAAAAACTTCAATAATACACATATACATGGGTAGTAACATAAGTACTAAATCCATCTTTTCAAACAAAATATATATAATTTATATAATCTCTTCAACATGGCATTTATCTCCTCCCATTCTGTAGATTGTTGTCTGTATTCTCCACAGTATTTTCATGGAAGATTCCATCATATTGAAACTCTCCTTTTAGGTCTTTTTTCTTTTTCTTTTTTAAATTTTAAAATTTAAATTTTAAATTTAAATTTTATAAATTCCTCTTTATGAGCTACATCTATTCATCAAGAAAGTAGTTTCCATTTGGAAATATAATTGAAGATTTTAATGAAATAGAAGGAAAAGAGCAAGCCAGATTGCATGTTGGAAATTATCCAGTGCTTTTAGTGACCCTAAGTTGCTCTCTGGTACAGAAACCCATCTTTAGACTAGAAATGTTCCCTAGATAGTGGTGTATGGTTGAGAATCTTGGAACAACACATTCTTAAAAGAATCAAAGTTGCAGGGGACTCAAAGAAGTTAGATGGAAGATGTAAGTATGCTACAGAGTATTTCCACATTTTTACCTACAAATAAGAAGTGATCTAAGAGATAACATCAAGGAAAACTGTGATCAAAACAAAGGAGATGTGATTGCCATATATCAAAGAGTGAAGGATAACAAATACATAGCCTTTGGGTTGTGCTGTTTCCCACAAAAAAGAAAAAGAAAAAAGACCTAAAAGGAGAGTTTCAATATGATGGAATCTTCCATGAAAATACTGTGGAGAATACAGACAACAATCTACAGAATGGGAGGAGATAAATGCCATGTTGAAGAGATCACAGATCCACTGATATAGTAGATGAACTGTCCTAAATCTGCTGCAGCAACTTCACTGTAATTTCAATTTGTATTTTCATTATTTTTATGCTGATATAAAAAAGAACATAATGAACTGAAGTTTTCTCAAAAAGGAACTTGACCTCCTTCATGGAAAAAGAGAAAACATAAAATAAAAAACAGCTGTTTGGCTTAAAGGAAGAAAAGGATTCCCCGCTGACAAATTTACAATCAGGAGAAAACTGTCTCCAAAGGAATTAGATGGAGAGGGCCAATGAGATTTCCTCTGAACCCATATAAAAAAGTTTGAGTATCAAAGAAGGGCAAAGAGGAATGTCTTCAAGGAGACTAAACTCATCATAATTCCCTAAAAAGAACAAGAAGGAGAGGAAGAATAAAATGGAGGAAATATAGACATACACACATATATATATACATAAATATGTGTGTCTATACACATACATATGTATATATACACATATATATAGACATAGGTGTATGTTTTATATATAGATATATATGTGTATATAGATAGATAGATAGATAGATAGATAGATAGATATGTGTATATATATATATATATAATCACAGATTTCTGAGTTTCCTCTTATATTTCTGAATTACTCATTGTCTGAAATCATGTACAATTTGCACTCACACAGCTCTGTTAGAGTAGTAAGGGAAAACCTGGTAACACTGATCTATGTTAGCCTAGTGATGGGGTATAGGCTCTGGGAACCCCCTTGAAGTCTCCTTGAATCTTCCCACTTGATCTGACTTTTCATGGCCAAATCTATTACCTTTAACCTAGCCTAGCTCTCCATTGTCTGGATTGCCTCCAGCTACTTCCCCCCCTTGATTCCATCAAAATTCCATTTTCATGGTTCCTTCTATCTGACCTCTAGTTACCTTGGCTATGGACCATTCCCATCAAGACCCTCCCTAAACATCTCCTCTAGTCACCCCAGACAACTTGACCATCCTTCCCATAGTCTTTCTGTATATAAGATCCATCTTGCCTCCATGAAGATGCTCAGATTCAATCTGGTTCACTGGTATTAGCTACACTGACAAATCTGTAATAAATTTTGTTTTTCTTTGGCTGAGAGAAGGCTTGAGTTGAATTCATTTGGACAGGATCCCTTGTGTCTTTATTTTGGGATCCTGAGCACCTCTAAACCTCAATACTAGTACAATGGAAAAATGACTGAAAGAAGATCTGACCGCAAATCTCATGTTTTCATACATATAACCTTGGACAAGTCACAGAATCATGGATTCAGAATTAGAAGGGATTTAAAAAGTCATCTAATCCAACCCTTTCATTTTGTGCAGTGTAGGAAATTGAGGCACAGAAAGACTTGTCTAGAAAATAACTTGTTTTCCCACAGGGGAAAAAATGTGGATGAAAGAAACATATTATTCAGATTCTGTATGATATGCATTTGAATCAGGAAAACTAATAGAATGCTTGACCAGCAATCAGGAAGACTTAAGTTCAAATTCAGGCTTAGACACTGACTTAGCTTTGTAACCCCTAGACAAATCATTTAACTTTTGTTTGCCTCACTTTCTTCGACTATAAAATGGGGATAATAACAGCATCTACTTAATAGCGTTATTGTGAGGATCAGATGAGACAGTTATAAAGCATTTAGTACAGTGCCAGCCATAAATTATAAGTGGTACAAAAATGACTATTCCTTCTGTCATCTTCTTCATCACCAAAAACACAGAAGCTCGCACACACACACACACACACACACACACACACACACACAATGATGAGGGGAGAAAGAGAATCTATAGGTTTTCCATGTCTACATAGACAGAGATAACTTGGACAGACAGTTCAAATGGACAGTGAACTGTACTTAGAACTGATCAGGAAGAGGAGAGTAAGATGCACTTTGGGAAATACCAAAGCTTTTTTAATGACACAAAATTTCTCACTGAAAGAAAGGCTCATCTTTTAACTCCAATATTCACCTCTTGCTCCATATCTATCTGTTACCTTCTCTTGACCTAGCCCCAACTTTGAGAAGATTATGGTTTTATAATCTATTGAAAAGATATTTCTTATATAACCTGAACATTACTAAAATGAATGAAAATGAAGATGAAAAATTTGAGGGGCACAAAAGGATTATAGGATAAATATATTTGAAATCTTCTCCCTCAGGTCATCAAATATATTGGTAAAAATGGTCCACCCCAACTGGCCAGTTGAAGCTGACTGTTAGCAGCCTTAGTCTTTTAAAATTACATGCTCTGGGGCGGGTAGGTGGCACAGTGAGTAAGAGTGCCGGCCTCGGAGTTGGGATGACCTGAGATCAAATCCGGCCTCAGAAAATGAGCACCCACACATAAATAATGACTAGCCATGTAACCTTGAGCAAGTTACTTAACCCCAATTGCTTTAAAAAAAAAAAATTACATGCTCCCTAATTGAAGATTCAAGTTTATAAAAGTGATTTCTGGGTCATAGAAACATGAAAGGGACTTTAGAGGCCATCTAGTGCAGTACCCTCATTTTACAAAATGAGGAAAGTGAAGCCCAGAGAAGTTAATGGGCTAGTCACCTGTGATTGCTGTTTGTCCTTGGTTCCTGAAAAGTGAAGGGAACTAATGACATCAGGAGATTGATGTCTTGATTTGCAAGTGAATTGGATTAAAATGAGGAAGAGATATGCAAAGTCCTCAGCTTCACTCATTCTCTCCTCCAGGGTCATCTGAGTTCAAGGACAAAATATAGGCCAGGATGACTGGAGAGGACCCCAGATGCAATGGGAAATTAGCCTTTTTAAGCTAAGGTCTTTCCCAGGTCTCAGTTGATCTGAGGCAACACCCATTCAGTGATTTAAGGCTAGTTAAGAAATGGCAAAAGATGACCTAGTTTGCTTACTCAAAAAAAAAAAAAAACTGAGAGGAAGACCCTCAGGGTTTCTGGCCAGAACAAAAACAATAGCTATTTATACTCACTCTGAGCCATCAAAACCCAAACAATGACCAAGTGAGGTTTGGGCTGGGACCTATTATTGGCCCAACAGTGAGAATCAGTGATTTTTGTTAAGGCATGGTCAATTAGTTCCAAGTGAATATCAAAGCCTGGTTTTCCAGAGTTCTATTTCAAGAAATCATAAATGAAATTGTATGGGACAAAAGAGTTAACTGTCCAAGGCTTTTGTTGTTATTGTTGTTATTTTCTTTTCTTTTTCATTTTTGCTTTTTTTAAGATAGAATAAATAAGAAGGGAAGAGAAAAAAAT
Organism: Gymnobelideus leadbeateri; assembly: GCA_011680675.1. Classification (NCBI taxonomy): domain Eukaryota; kingdom Metazoa; phylum Chordata; class Mammalia; order Diprotodontia; family Petauridae; genus Gymnobelideus; species Gymnobelideus leadbeateri. The sequence goes on from WOXC01000460.1 coordinate 690,299, forward strand.
ATCTGACCCCCAAACCCCAAGATATTTTATGAGGCTTCACAAATCAAAATTTACATTCCTTTGGGCAGAGTACCCACGTGTAAGGGTATGATTCTTTATGTGGACTGAAGAAGGATGGAAGGAAGGAAGGAAAGAAGGAAGTGTTGAGTTATAGGGTTAGGGGTGCATGAGACCCCAAAACACCAACACACTGGGTCCTGCCAAATGAATCTGACTCAAGTCTTCTCTCAGCCAAAGAAAAGCAAAGTTTATTAAAGGTTAACCATATTGGGTAGACTCTTAAGGTTCCTCAGTATATGTGAGGCTTGTATTGAACAAATGGGCCGCAATTATCTGACACAGAGTCTGAGCTAGATAATTCTGAGGCAATGTGTTCTCTTTCTTCATGGAGGTAAGATGGGGTCTTATATACAGAAATGTTGTAGGAGGAATCTAGGAGTGGTCTAGAGGAGGAGTTTGGGGAGGGTCATCAGGAGGAGTCAAATGAAGTTAGACTCCAGTGATGAGAGATTAAGGGTGGGAAGTATCTGGAGGGCTAGGCTAGTTTAAGGATATATAGATATTTTGAGAGGATCAAGGGTGAGGGCTAGCTGGACAATGGAGGGCTAAGCTAGTAACAGAGATTTGGGCCTGGCTATAATGAAAGGTTTATGGCCTCAGGAAATGCCTCATCAAAGGGGAAGATTCAATCAGAGTTCAAGGTGGTTTCCAGAGCCTGTACCTCATCAGAAGGAAGGAAGGAATCACATAATTAATAAGTGACAGATACAGCATTTGAACCTGGGTCCTCTGATCTCAGAGTGTTGTTTCCACTTTATTATAATTCCTCTGTTAGTATTCTTTAAAAGAAATAACTGAACACTTCGGGAGAAATTGGATTAGTATTAACATATTACTGGAATATAAGAATATAGATAAGGTTAGATAATAGAATATGAATAACATTTTAATAACAATATATATCTAAAATAATTAATAATTCTTTATTCACTTTTTTCACTATACATACTACATTTGTGCTTGAGGAGAAAGTACAGTGACAACTGTGTCCACAGACTTTTTTACCCATGGAAAAGCAAGATTACTGATGTCATGGCTCCAAACCAGAGTAGGTTTAACCAACTAGCAAAGAAACTATGGCCAAGATTGCTAAGTACACATCCTGAATCCAAATAAAGCTGAGACTTGACAAGAGAATTCTGCTGTCCTCATGAAGGAGGTCAACCAGTGAGCCAAAAGGGGGCTTTCCAGGGGATGTGGGGAGAGGAGAACTGGCAAAAACCTACTCAGTTTGTATCACCTGAAATTTGTTGGGGGTTTTTAACCAAATGTGAAATTTTTAATTGGCCAAAGTGTGTATATATAAATGCATGTATATTTGTGTGCATACATTGAGGTTGGGTTGAGAAAGGGAGACAACAAAAGTAAATATTTTGGGTTAATAAAGAACATTCTCCAACATACAGAGTAATAATAAGTTTTTTGATATATCACTTGCTCATAGAAATGTGTAGATACTAGAAAGAGTTTTGTAAGGAGAGGTTAAGGAATGGCGCTGGAAAATACATGTATTATATTCTCAAAGTTTCCTGGTCTCAAGAAAATTAACATAAGAAATGTCATATTAGGTCAAAACCCTGGTCCATTCCGGTAGTATTCTGTCTCTGAAAACAGCACAAAGGAAGGGTCCCTGGAACTTCTGTTTCAAAGGCCTAAGGACATAATGCACAATGTGAAAAGTAGGTCAGGGGAAGAGTCTTCCTGACTCCAAATCCAGCACTTAAACTATTTAACCAAAATTGCCTCTCCAATGCAATCAAAGATCAGTAGGAGATAAGCCAGGGGCAGAGGTCCAGTGGACATTAAAGAGAAAATGCAGACCTTCAGCTCCAAGATCCCAAAGGTCAAAAGACAACCTTTCCCTGAGAAGATGGAGATATAGCAACAGGTGCATTCTGTTTAGGTCTTCTATATCACTGAACACTACTCTTATAGTTAGCCCATCAAAAATCATATTATGTCCACTCAATGCTGAATGTTATGTTAGGTAATTGAATGCAAAACAAAAATAAAACAAACCTTGTCCTCATGCGTCTTACATTGGTGAGACATTCTATAGTGACATAATAGCTACTTAAAAAATACATGCAAAATAAATACATGATAAATTGGGAAGGTGAGGGTCACTAGTAACCAAGAGGATAAGCAAAGGTTTCATATAGAAGCCATTTTTTGAGCAGAATTATAAAAGACACAGGAATTCTACAAGGCAAAAGTGAGGTGAGATTGGATTCCAGACATAAGGGACAGTCAATGCAAAGGCCCAGAAATGGGAGGGGAAGTGCTGTGTAAGGACTTCCTCCCTAAAGCTCCAAACTTGAATTTTTAACTGCCTGCTGATTAGCTCTACCTAGATGTCTCACCAGCACCTCGGACTACAAATTTCTGAAATTGAGTCATTTTGAGCCTATGTGCAACTCTCACATCTATCTCTCTTCTAATGTCACTATTCCTGCTATTAGTACCAACATCTATACCCCCAGTATCCAATGCTTGTAATCTTGTAATTAGTAATTTTTAACCTCCCCACCACTAGATGGTGCCATGGATAGAGTGGTTGAACTGGACTCACTAAGCCCTGAGTTCAAATGCAGCCTCACATACCTATTAGAGGGGCAACTCATATATTTTTTGTTTTGTTTTTTTTTCAGTTTCCTCATCTGTAAAAAGTGGATAATAATAGCACCTACTTCTAGGGTCATTGTGAGCATCAGATGAGATAATAATTGTAAAATACTTTGCACAGGGCCAGGCATATAGTATTATATACATGTTAGCTATTATTATATACAACCAGTAACCATAGTATATCATTTTCATTTGCACAATATCCTCACATCTTCACTCCTCTATTTTCATAGTAACCGCCCAAATTCAGGATTTTATCTCTCCAGTGGTCTCTAAAATGGAGTCTACATAATTTCAAGAGGTATATATCATATTCCAAGTGGAGACTGAGAATATTGGTCACATACTCCCTCCTCATAATAGACAGATATGGGATTTGTCTCTAAAACTATCACATCTATAACCCAATGCTTCTTCATTCTATTCAGTTTTTCTCCTTCTCCTTTGGGTATTATTCCCTCAGAGTTTATAATCTATTTCTAGTCTTAGGAACCTGTAGCAATAATTGTGCAGGTATTATTGGAAATATTACCTCCTATCACTGAGATCCCCATGATAACCTGCCCCTATTCACCAGAAATCCTATTGGTTGCGGCAGTTGCAACTTAGAGGGTAGCTCCAAGATCCTAGACATTGACCACTGGGTAAGAGCCCTGCCTCCCTCTCCTATCTCCCACTTTTTGTTTTGAATAGGACAGATTGGAAGTCAGGAATGGGTTATTCTCTGTTTTGAAGGTCTCATATGCCAATGATGTCAAATTCAAATAGAAAATTTGGGTGTCATCTTAACTTAGAAAATCAGAAATTAACATTATCTATGTTGTATTGCATTTTTATTTATTTTGTTAAACATTTCCTAAACACATTTTAATCAGGTTCAACCTACAGAGAGTTTTGCAGCTCAGTTCACCTTTCATGAGTTTAATACCTCTGCATTACCTTTGCTTTCCCTCTTCCAGATTTCCCTGTTTCTTTTAGGAGTACCACTCCCCTTCCAGTCAACCAGGTTTGCAACTTCAAAGTTATTCTGAAGTCTTTACTCTCCCTCACTCTACATATTCAATTATTTGCCAAATCTAGCTTCTATTTCCACAAAATCTCTATCTTTCTGCTTCTCTCCATTCAAACAAATAGTAAACTAGTTCAGACCCCAGTTCCTTTCTCCTGAATTTTTGCAATGGCTAATTACTAATGACTAATTAGTATTCTTGCCTCAAGTTTCTCCACCTCTCCAATAAATTTTCCAAATAGCTGCCAAAGATGCTTTTCTTGAAGGAGAGGTTGATGATGTCACCTATTCCTCCCCAGCACTGCCCCACTCAATAAACTCCAGTGACTTCCTATTAGCTCTAGGAAAACTTCTGTGTTTGGCACTGTTAACCCTTCACAACCTTGCCCAAACCTATTTTTCAGCCTTATTATGTATTTTTCCTCATCCTATTCTCTACAGGCCAAATTAGCCTCCTGCTTTATTGCACTTATATAAAAATAAAATTAAAATAACCAAAAATGAATAAGAAATATATGAACCCACCCATTAAGCAGGACCACACAAAGAAAGGAGAATGAAAGTATATAGAAAACTTTATTCTGAATTGAAACAAAAGATATTTCAGTTTTTTGCATTGTATATGGTGAATACCTATATACAGAAAAACAATGACTTGCCGAAAAGCTATTCATTCACTCAGTCTTAACATTTATGAAGTACTTCCTATATGCCAAGTACTCTGCAAGTACTGGGTTTTATATATATATATATATATATATATATATATATATATATATATATATATATATATATATACACATATATATATGTATATATATATGTATATATATATGTATATATGTATATATGTATGTATGTATATACATATACAGACAAAAATACAGTCCCTTCCCTCAAAGTACTTATAATCAAATGGGAGAAGACAACATACAAAAGGGAGCTGAAAAGGGTTTGGGAGTAAGGAGAAGGTAACCTTTGAGAGGGCATGCTAAAGAGTTCCAAAGACAAAAGTAATACAGCTGCCCCACCTCTTTGGGTTGAAGTCCTGGATTCCAACCCAAACCCTGTGCTCCAGGGATGGAGTCTAATCAGAGGGCAAGAAGATGCTGATGAGATGTGAATACCAGGAAGATTCAATCTGATGAGATTTCCCAATTATGAGTTCCATGGTAAGGCAATCATGTCAGAGAGTTCCAGAGAAGTCCAAAAGCATTGTGGTTGACCCCTCTTTAGATAAAGGTCCTGGCACCCAATACCCTGCTATCTAGTTGTAGTGTTCAATAAGAGGGGCAGAGAATACTGACAGATGTACCAGGCAGCTCACTGTTATTTATGACACACTATTAGATTATGGATCTTTCTATTAAAAAGTAACTGAAAAAATCCATGTGCTTGGTTCATTTCATTAATCAAATTAATTGAAGCAATCACTAATAAGTAGTAGTAGTTGTCTGACATCCTCCAGTTTTGTTGAAAATAATGTATGCTAGGGGCGGCTAGGTGGCGCAGTGAGTAACAGCGCCGGCCTCGGAGTTGGGATGACCCAAGATCGAAACCGGCCTCAGAAAATGAACACCCACACATAAATAGTGACTAGCCCTGTAACCTTGAGCAAGTTACTTAACCCCAATTGCTTTAAAAAAAGAAAATAATGTATGCTAAATCATTCAGATCAGGGGTTCTAATGTTCTAGTGGGTGTATATACATCATGGATACCTTAGCAATGTGGTAAAGTCTACAGACCACTTCTTAAAATAATTTTTTAATGAATACAGTAAAATATGTAAGATTACAAAGAAAACCAAAGGTTAATGAAAATTAAAATGGATTTTTTTTTTCTATCCATAATCTGAGGCCCCTTGAAATCTATCCAGAGAGCCACTAGTCTATGGACCATAGGTTAATAACCTATATCCAAATCAATGAAAATACTAATGCATTTGGGAATATAATCACACCTCCCTATAAACAAATCAAACGTATTCTTTTTTTATTTCAATTTTGTATCCATTTTATGATTTATATAATGTGATAGTACCATAGTAACCTACAAAGTCTATAAACAAGTAAACATAGAAAAATGGAAGGAGAATGTTCTCAAAAATTACTTTACACATGGGGATGAATGATCAAAAGTTTGGAGTCCAGTAGCCTAACAAAGATTATTGGCCAAACACAAGTCTGAAATGTGGCTTACATTAGTCATCATTCCCCTATGTGAAGCATATCTTTGAAATTAGTAAGTTTCATCATGATTCTGGCTGGAATTTTTAGTCACTAAAGCTTAAGCTTCAGTGTCCAATTAAACTTTACTTGTTTAAAAATCATCAGACACATCTTCCCTCATATATGCAAGAGCATATGTCTTGTTGTATCCATCTGTATAAACACTTCAGGTTTGAAATTCAACTCTAGAGAAGAAAAAAATAATTTAAGGAAGGTTTGGGGCATAAGTATTTTCCTTTGTCATTTAAAGGGGTGTCTGGGGGGAAGTGAAAACTTCTCAGAACTTCCTTCTCCCCTCTCCCACCTCTTCACTTTTGCCGTCAATCAGCAGCAAACCCTTTCAGGAGGCTTTCTGATTTTCTGCCTCTGTGGGCCCCTCCTTGCAGCCAGTGGGAGTCAGGAACAGCCTGAGCTCACTCCTCCCCCATTGCTTTGGAACCCTATCCCTTTCCCTTGCTGTCAATCACCACCCTTGTTCTTTGTAAGCCTGTCTCTCAGCCACTGAGGGATAGAGGTGGGCTTCTCTGTTGTTTGCAATTGGAGAAGAATTTCACACTGAGACTTGAGCCCACCTCTTAGCCAATGGAGAAGGGATAGCCAGGGGGAAGGGTTTGACAGTGTTAGGGTATAAATTCTTGTTCTGCCTTTTGTAATGTGCCTCTTCCTCATGATCAGTTATGGGGAAGACTGCCCTCTTCTCTTCGGGGAAGAGAATAAATTCCTATTCTTATCCTAAGGGATCTCCGTGTTCTTCTTCTTCTTCTTCTTCTTTTTTTTTTTTTTTCTTTTTGGAGGGCAATTGGGGTTAAGTAACTTGCCCAAGGTCACACGGCTAGGTTTTTGTTTGTGTGTGCATTAAGTGTCTGAGCCCGGATCCGAACTCAGGTCCTTCTGACTCCAGGGCCGACACTCTACTCACTGCGCCACCTAGCCGCCCCCGATCTCCGTGTTCTTGATTAAATTTTGGGTGAGGTTTTTCATCCCAAACGGGGGGGGGGGGGAAAGGCATCAAGATGCAAATTGCATTTAGAGTATAAATATAAGCATGAAAGCCACATGATTTTATTCTTAATGTATTTTTATATCATGCCCTTCATCCCTTATAAAGAACTGAGCATAGTGTTTGAACAGTCAGTTAAAAATGATGATTATTCACATTAACCCAGATTCCTCCTCCTGTCCACCTGTATGTCTGCAACAGAGCCTGGGAATGATATGTTCCTCTCTAATCTTCCTCAGCCATCAGAGTAAGCAGGGACCTTCCTAATGAGATGGCCATGAAAAGACTGGTCGAATAGTCATATCCTATAGCACCTTTATTTGAATAAAGAGACATGAGACTTTCTCCAACTAAAGGGCAAGAGTTCTGCTAAGATTATGCTTGATTACAATTTAAATTGCCACCATTAAAATTAGACTAGAACACAGGTATACTTTGGTTACCTGATACCTTAAATTGTTTCCTCCTACACACTATCCCATTTCCTTCCAATCACAATCTCAGTTATCCTGAAATTTTTACTCTCACTCACTTTCCATATCTAATCAGTTACTATCTTATCATCTCTACTTATAAAATTTCTTTCCAGTACATTTCCTTCTCTATCCTGACATGACCACTCCACTATTTCAGGTCCTTACCACCTCTGTTTCAATAACTACCTGGATTCCCAGCTTCCAGTCTTTCCATTCTCCAATCTATCCTTCTCAGAGGTAGCAAAATAATATTCCCAAAGCCTAAACCCAAGCATATCACTTCCCTGTTCAAGAAGATTCTGTCGCTCCTTATTGATGGTAGGATAATATATAGACTTTTCAGCTTGACATTTAAAACCCTTCACAATCTGTCTCCAGCATATGTGACCAGATTTATATCCCATTATTACCCTTTATGGATTTTCTATTTCAGCCAAATCGACCTCAGTTAGTTGCTGAATGAAATTCCTGCCTCTCTATCTTTGCTTAAGCTATGTACTTTACATGCTATAAGTTACTCCCATCTTTTTTCTACCTCTTAGAAACTTTACTTCATGGACCATCTCAAAGAAGACAGAATACCCTAGTAGAATGTAAGCTTCTTGAGGACAAGGAATGTATGTATGTATGCATGTATGTATGTATACACACACACACACACATATATATTTTCTTTTATTTTGTCATATTGTTAGTAGCTAACACAGTGACTTACACAGAATGGATGATAAAGTGCTTGTTGAATGAAAAAGTAACTGGACTGATAATAAAAGGTAGTTTTCTCACCATCATCATTGTCAACTTTGGAAAAACCAAGAACAAAAGGCACCCTACTGTACCACCGGGAATATTCACATATGTTTTGTTGTTGTTTTTCTACTGCAGAAAGTTTGCTTCAGAAAAAATAGTTTCTATCAAGGAAAAATTCCCAAATTTATAATTCCTGCTACTTAAAAATATCAGGAACTCATATGACATTGTTATGTTACTCAACTCTCATTTTCACCTAAAATACAACATTACATATCATAGATTGAAATTCTTACCATGCTTCCTTTCAAGGGTCCTCATAATCCTACTGTGTGGGTCTTCTTCTTCCTTTTCCAATACTCCTCTCATGTGACTCAAATCTTCCTTTTCTTTCATTTCCTGCATGCCTTGTCTTACCTCCATTTCCACAAATTCTTACATGCTAAGTATTAGACTACTAATTCTTCCATATCAGCCTGACCATGTAGTTTCTCTTGCATGTTTTCTTCTTCTGTTTCTTGTGGCTTCAGTGATACATTTCTTCTGTAAAAGCAATGTTACGAAATACAGTACACTACTGAAAACAGTAAAGAATGAATAAAATACTTTGAGGGGTTTAACTTTTCTACTTTTTAAAAAATATTTTATCCACTGAAAAAAAAGAGGCAAATGTGGTTCTGTAGAAGCTACCATATTCTCTAGATTTTGGTTTTTTTCAATAATTTCTCTTCTTCATACCAATCTTGAATTAGCTGGGGGTATACTACTGTGTGCATTCAAGTCCTTACCTGAGACACTAATGTTCTTTCATAGTGTCTAACTTCATCCTGGAGCAATTCCAAGTATCAACACTCATTTTAAATCACTTTATTAGAAACTTTATTGAAATACTCCCTCAAGGAGCACACTGGAGCAGTAAGAGTTGCCTGATATAAAACTAGCCCAAGAGATCTCATTCCCAAGAGTTCCCCCTAGCAACTTAGAATGCTCATTTTGGATTTACAGGGTATTTTTCTTTTTAACCTTTAAATCATCAGATTCCCCCCTTAGAAAGGCTTTTTCTTACAACTTGCCTATATAGGCTAATGTTTTCCTAAGTCCTATTGGAGATTGGGGAGTGATCATTCCACCAGCCTGACAAGCTGCCAACTGAATAATTCTGCCAGTACTTATGGGACAGACACAGATTTCTACACTAGACCCTCAGCAAATGTCAAGTGACCCCTGTCGAGTCCAAGTCAAAGAATGGCCTAGTAATTTATTCAGTCTACATCTAGTGTCTTTTAACCTACAATAGACAGATACATCATCATTAACCTTTATATTATTTACCATCTAAATGATAATTTTGCCTTTTCATTTTTTCAAAACCGAAATAAAAAATGTTGCCTTCTCCTCCCTGGAATCCATAAAGGCAAAGTGAGATGATGGGAAGATATTTTTGTTGTTAAGGAAGAAAATACAGCTCAAAATGCATAAATATTTTATAACAACAAGAAAACGATTGTATCAGATGGAGAATAATGGAGGCTTTCAAAGGCCCTTTGCTTTGCTCTAGCAAAACCCTTTTCACATTTTTGTCCAGGACTTGATTGGCAGGGTAAATCTCTGCCTGCTGAGGAAACAACTTCACTCAGTGCTGATTGCCTCCGGTCCGATTGCAGCAAAATCTATCTAGAGTAACATCTGCTAATGTCTAGAGGGAAGTTTTTTCTATCATCATTTTATCAAGGTAGGATGTGAAGTGTGTTAAATCATTATATAAATCGCTGCTGTCTTGTTGAATGCAGTCACTGTTCCTGGCTTCACTTAGTGATCATTTGTGTGACATATGCCCCCACTTCAACTGAAACATTAATTTATCAAGTGCTTATAGATTTATTCCTTAAGAGGCTTTTTGAAAACCTCAGGATAGTATATTCATTTCCAATAAACTAACAAGCTATTCTAATTGTAGGGTGGACTCACTGGGAGTCAATAAATAATGCAAGCATTTGGAATCTATATAGGAGTTGTTATATTTTTTAATTCTCAAAGAAATAGAAAAGTAAAAACATATTGTTAATATATTGTTACTTATAGGTTACATGTCTTTTAAGCCTATAGTTGATCATATAACCTGTTTTTATGTACATTCTAAGGCATAGGAAAATATATTCAATTCAATGCAAAAAATTAGGTGAGTATTAAATTCCTACCATGTGCTAAGCACTGTGTAAAGGGTACGAATCCAATAATAATCCAGTACTCAGGAGCTTGCAATCTATTTCTGGAGGATTGGGAAAGATATGCACAAAGACTGTTGAGTTCAAAATATATACAATCTTAATGCAAAATAGTTGTTTTCCCTTTTTTTGGCAGAGGTGGGAGGAGAACTCACACCTGGAGGTAGGGAGAGCAGAAAAGTTGTTTGAGCTGAGTCTTGTGGATGGAAGGATGCTTTCTAAAAAGAGAAAGAGTGCTGCAGACAGAGACTTGGAGATGGGAGGTAGAATAGGCGACAAGAAGTAGACTGGTTTGACTGGAATTTAGCCTTGAGGTAAGGAAAAAAATCTTAACCCTAACTACCCCAAAGTGTAATGATCCAACTTGAAAGGCAATGGTTTCCTCCTCATTAGAAGCCTTCAAGCAAAGGCCAGATGATTATATTTTCATTAGATTGGCAAAGGGAGTTTTGTTTGGGAACAGGTTGGACTGTCTATATGCCCTTATAAGACTCCTCTGACTCCATGACTGTGATTCTATGATTTAGGATACTGAGAGTCAGAAAGCTTAGTTTTATCTTTGGCTATCATCTCATCAGATATGTCAAGGACAAAAAAAAAAAAAAGGCAGAATTTTGAATGTCACTATTTTTGTCAGGAGGGCGTGGGATGAGGAACAAGCTCTCACAACACACCTACATAGCTGTTAAAGCTCTTTCCTTAAGGAACCCAGTAATGTCAGATTCTAATTGGCAGAAGGTGCTCTTCCATCCATGTTTCACAAGAACAGAGCTACCTACAAAAATTCCTTTATTTCCTCACTTATATTGGAAAATAGAGAAAAAAGGGAATTAATTTACATTCCAAGTTTTCTTTCTGCTAATTAATAGGGTGTTTTTCTATTGTTATTCTTGGTCAGATTGTTTGCCTAATAAAGATTGATTGGTTTGGCCTTCCACCTATGAAGATCTGGAATCAGTTTACTAGCTGTTATCCTGATTCAACTGACACAAATAGCAGTGGCTGGGTAATTTATCATTGTGTTAGTCCTGATTTACTAATGAAATTGGATGGATGGCCCTAACTTTCCTAAAGAAGCATTAATTGAGTCAGATATGGGAGCCAAGACTCAGTACAGAGTCTCTTATCACTCGGTCATTTTTCAAGCTCTGCATTTTATTAACATTACCAGGTGGACAGATGCTGTCCAAGTCAATACATTAGAGTGAAATGACTGGAAAGGAGGCTTTGCAGTAATGGGATTTTGTGCCATTTCCTGTAACTGGGTCCATCAGAATCAGTGACAGGATATGTTGTTTATGGTCACCATTGGTGACCACTGGGTCTAGCCCCTCAGACACTTACAGATGTTTCCTATCTGCTTCTCTACATTTCCTTGCAATGACAATCAAGAGTTCCTCTGTAACATTTCTTGTGTTTCCTTGGGTATCTTTTTTTAATGTGACTGCAGTCTGTGGGTTACATTATTGTCCATACACTGTCAAGAAAGCTAAAGGCTGGCCTCTAGTACACCTGGAAACCTGGGAAGAAAATTTATAGGAAACAGATCAGAGTCACAGAGGATGAGCAGGCATGGATGAATCTGCATCTTTGAAGGGAATACTTCTGTTAATGAAATCACAGAAATGTCAAAGATTTTGGATATGGTAAACAAGCAGCAAAAGATCACATTGTATTCCTTGGGCTTCCCTCTCTACATGTAGACTTCTCTACAAAAAGGTACATTTTAAAAGGCATCTCTTTGCCAAAAATAAGGAAACCAAGGCTAGTAAAACTCAAACCACTTCATGAACAGGAACCCCCATTTGAAGCCATGATTTCTAAAAAATAATAATAATAATAATTAAAGTCACCAAATGTGGCATGGGTCTTAATTTTCCAGTACAAAGTTTTCTTTTCTTTCACAGTGAGGAAAAACAGCCATGGCTCGTTATAACATTCACTTACACAGCAAGAGATGCAAACAGATATTTTAGTGACCTGAGCTTTTAGAACAGCTCGTTAGCTCCATTTAGCATGTAATAGATATTTTGGCTAAAGAACTTTATGGGTTTTACAAATAATTTCTTCCTCCCACACACAGAATTTAACAGTTTTACAGTCTTTTACAACTTCCACCCCCTATTCATGCAGCTTGTCTTTATGCCGGGAAGCAGAGTTTTAATGATTTGGATTGCCTCTCTCACCTTATACATATTCAGAAATGATGCTCCCCAAACTCTGCATTTCATGCCAACATTTACTGATGAAAAACAGGTCCACTGAGCTTGTAATAATGATGAGTGAGATTCCATGTCATTTGACTGCCAACAGACCATCAGAAATGGAGTTCAGTTCATATAAAAACAGTTCTGAACCAGACAAATCAGGATGGCTGGCGGCCTTGTTAGGCATGTAAATGAACTTGATAACCCTTTTCATTCAGAGAATTCCCATAAAATACTTTCCTGCTGGCTTTATTGGGCCCCATTTAAAATCTCATGGGCTCTGTAAAGGGGCCCTCAGCTTCTGAACTGACTATGTCAGGACTGCTGACCAGCAACTTAATTGAGATCTGTCATGTGCCCCAAGCCAAATGTTGAAAGGACCTAAAATAATTTAATGGATTACCAAAAGAGAGTAAAGAAATGGAAATATGCTATTATTTTAATACAATCATTGGGCACAGCTAGATCAAAAATGCAAACATGTGGAATCATACATCAAATGTATGACATCATGTCACACCTTGGCAGAAGGGACTTCTGACCAAATAAATCATATATATTACAACAATCCAGCAAAGCAATTATCAGGACCTCATTTAAACAATGTATCACATCAGTTTTCAGATCATGACTAGAATACAGGTATTTCTCATTCCTTGCAGTGAATCATTTTAGAATACCTTCATTCAGTTAGAAACTTAGTGGCTTTCCCACATTAAGGTTCTTAGGTCTCCCTAAATCCAATTCAGTTCCCAGCAGAGAAGAAAAATCTTATATCAAACCCCCAGATCCCATAATGAATGAAATATTTAGGGTCATTACTAAGTGAGTTTTTGGCTTATGAGAGAGCTGACTGCCCTACTCTCATTCTGTTGCTTCCTTAGCAGCATGGGGAAGTTTTAAGCAAAATTGAGAAGTAGGGAGAAATGTGTTTTGGTGGGGGCGTGAAGAAGAGAGTAATAGTAGATGAACTAGGAATATAGCAATGATAGATAGATGAGTCTCTATGGTAGACTGGAGAGGGAGAGATTTTTCCTCCTCCCTGTATTCCCCACCATTTAGAGTGTGGGTATAGAGACTGGTAGGCTTTAGTGTGGTATAGTGGATAGAGTGGGGGATTTGGGAATCAAACAGACCTGGGTCCATACTCCACCTCTGTGGGTAAAACTGTGGTAAGTCACTTTACCTTGCTTAGCTTCAGAGTCATCCACTATGAAGCAGGGATACTCTTACATTAAAGTCTGTTATTTGCCTTCTTTTCTTCTCCTTCTATGCTATCTCAGATGGTTATCTCGTTAGTTCGCATGGATTCAATGATCATCTCTATGCAGGTAAAGTCCCAAATCTGTATTTCTAGTCCTCACTTCTTTCCTGAGAGCCAGTTCCACATCACCATCTGCTTCTCAGATATCTTCAAATGAACTTCACAGACACCTCAAATTAATGTGTGTATATATACACACATAAATGTGTGGGGAGGGGGTTGGTTGCTTAAAGGTAGGAACAACAAGACTTGTATGTTAAGTATGAGTAGGGAATCAAGAGTAATTTGGAAGCTTTGAGTCAGGGTGACTGTCCACAAAGTCTAGAATCCTCTCTTTCCTCCTCTCTGCCTCATTTCCCTGACTTCCTTCAAATCCCAGTCAAAATCCCACAAGTCTTTCCTAATCCTCCTTAATGCTAGTGCCTTTTCTTTATTGATTATCTCCAATGTATAGTGTCAATATCTTGTTTGCGTATCATCTTTCCATTAGACTGTGAGTTTTTGAGACCAGATATTATCTTTTGTTTATATTTGCATCCCCAATGCCTAGCACAGTGCTTGGCACATGGTAGAGGCGTAAATGCTTCTTGACTGACTTACTAAAATCCATAACCATAATAGGAAAGTTGAGGACAGTAAGGGGTTCATAAGAAAGATGAGTTCGATTTTGAACATTTTGAGTTGGAGATGTCTTATGATACATCCAATTACAATCCGTACCAATTGAGGGAATACCCAAGTCAGCAACATTATGATTACAGTGCAGTATAATTCTATAGTTCTATGTGACTGTGAAGCACTGAATACCCTTTCAGATGAATGAAACCTATAGGTCAGAAGAATCAAAATTGTGGTTATTGATGGAAAGATGTAGCATTATATAACATTACTACCTTTCATCCATGTTATGATCCATCCAACCTGGTGTCTTTAGCTTTCCTCACACATGGCCCTCCATCTCCTGTCTCCATTCTTTCACATTAGCAGTCTTTTGTGCCTGGAAGGCATTCCTTTCTCATCTCCCCTTCTTAGAATCCCTAGTTTCCTTCAAAATTCAGCTTTAGAACATTTTTTTAATGTGAATCATTTCTTACTGCTTTTCCCATATATACCTCCCAATACCTTGTATTTATTTGGTATGCATTTTTCATATACTTATATATGTGTACATGTACTCTGTTCCCAAGAGAAAGTAGACTCCTTAAGGTCAGGAACTACCTTTTTCCCCTTTACATCCGTAGTGTTCAGAACAGTCACTATCACATAGGAGGCTAATAATTATGTTTTTTTTAAAGGAATCATTAGACGTAAAAAATGCTTGTTAACTCTCTATTTTGCATCCAATTATAAGTGAGTGTCTTTTTGCTGTGTTATGTTGTGATGTGATTAAATTCTTGAGGGTCTTCAGAATATTCAGAGGAAGACTCATAAGCAACAGTATACAAAACCAAATAATTACTAGGTATGTAGTAAATCACTACATTTAGGAGCCCTTGGATTCCAGGACATAGGTCATAAACAAAGTAGTAAAGGTCAAAATTCATTCACTCAAGTTCAACAATAGGAAGCTTTCATAGACTAGTTGTATCTTAGGAAAAAGCAAATATTTTAACTTAAGTAATCCATCTTTAAAGAACAAAGGACTGAGAATAGAATTGATCTACAATTTCAGATAAAAGTTGATGAAAAGCAATCTTCATTTCAAGAGTATTTCTAAACTAAGAATTATGGAAAATAAGAAGGTCTACCTAAAGAAAGCAATGGCTTAATAGGCATAACTGAAATCTGAAAAAAGAAAAAAAAGGAAAAAAAAGGTGTCAGGGAAATGTGACCATAACTAGGATGCCAAAGTATATCTGATGTACATCGTGCAGCACACAGAAAAAGGGGAGAAAAGATGAGGAGGGAAGGTAGTATAAAGTTAATCTGAAACAAATGAATAAGATTAAACTTTCTAAGATGTCATCAGAAAAGCAAGGGAAGAGGAATAAAAAGAAGGCCAATATTAGAACTGAATAAAGGCAATAATAAAAATTGAAATACTTCTAGATCTGCTTTTGAACCAATCTATTATATTGTTCTCATTGAAAGACTTTTGTTAGGTGGCAAGTAAAAATCAAACACATGCTTCAAAAAGGTTCCTAATTCATAAAAAGGACCAGTTTATGATCCAGAACTTAGAAAAATACAACCATGAGAAAAGTCCTATGAAATTTACTACTTACTGACAAGAATGAACTGATTGAGAATGTGAGAAAAAATAAGCAACCTTGTGTTCAGTGAACATGAGCTACTTAAAATGAGCATAGTCATATTAAAAACAAAGAATGGAGTCTACAGGCCATCACATGATGAGAATACTAGATGGAAGGAAGACTTATTTTAGAGAATTTAAATTATATCACCACATTAACATAGCCCTCCATACATCTTTCACTCTACTAAAAACATCAACCAGCAGCTTCAAAGGGAATTATAGAGAATAATATTAGTAATAGGGAAAGTCAGAGATTAGAAGATAAGGATTTTTAACTTTTAGTAAAAAAGAAAAACTCATGGGGTTTAGGACTTTGAAATTGACAAAGTATTTTCCTTACAACAATAGTAGCACAAGTTTGAGTATTTCCATTGTACAGAGGAGCAAACAGGCTCTGAGAGGTTAAATAATCTGTCCAAAATCATAGATTTCACAGACACTACTTAAATCTGAGGTGTCTCACTCTAAGACAAGTAACTGCTCTTTTTATTAAACTTTAGTAGTAAAAATGTTCATTTCTAAAAAGTATTAGGATTTGTGAACCAACAAGTACTTGTGAACACTTAATCTGTTTTCACACTAGTAAATGCTAGGGCACTTTTGTAGAACTTTAAAAGATAGATTTAAAGGCCATTGTTCTGTCTTTTCAAATTTGTTTAAAGATAAATTGAACATTACCTCAAAGGAGCTTATGTTTGGTTTGGGAAGCAAAACAAATATTCATAAAACATCAAATAATAAAAGACAATAAATAATTATGTGTTAATTTGTATAATACATATGATAAGAACCACATGAGTTCAGAAAAGAGGGAAATCAGTGAGGGCTGGAGTAGTCAAAAAGGCCTTCACAGACATAGTAGATCTTGAGTTAAGCCATAGAAGATAGGTAAGAACTGATTAGGTGGAGGAAAAACAGAGGTTATCAAAGGGAGGTTGGGAATTATTGAGTCAAGGGTCGTTGTGCCCATTTAATGAATATTTTTTTCAAGTTAGGGATAGAAGCTAAGACTAGATTTAATCTAGTACAAAATGGGAAATCATTGAATGTTTCTGAACAAGAATAAAAGTGTTATTTAAGAAAAATATCAAATACTTATGTGCAAAATGGTTTCAAAAGAGGGCAAACCAAAGTCAAGGAGGACAGCCTACAGTCTGTTAAGGAAATCTTGGTAAAAGATGATAAGAATTTGAAAGAAGATGGTGCCAATTAAAAAATATGAGGAACAGGCCCTATATGCATCTGTTCAAAGATATTCTTCTGAGTCTGAATGACCCAATATACACTAATATTTTGGGGAGTTAGTCTCTCATTCCTAATGAGCACTATGTAGCCAATGTGTTGCCTAAAATTAGGATAGTATCTTAGGGGAAAATTGAGCAATAGCAGGAAGGCATCATCTTATAGCATGTTCACATATTATATGTTTTTTCTAGTTTAACCATGATGCATCAAGACTGCTGCTTACATGCAACTGAGAAAGCAGAGAGAGGTTATTCTAACCTGGGGAGTCAGAAGATATATTCTAGCACCTTCCTACTGGGAAGCAAAGAGAATCATGAGTGACAGACAGTCAAATTGGAATTGCCCAAAAGAAACTATTTTACATTCTAGCTATGTGGAAAAGAAAGTGCAAAGAGTAGACAAACACAAATAATGTTTGGTGTTCAGGACAAAGTAGGTATTTAATTACTACTAGATGCTGAATGGGTGTAATATAAAATGTACATGGGGAAGAGATCATATCTGTAGATGACAAAAAATGGAAAGGCAATGGCAGTAATCAGGTGCTTTAAAGAGAGGATCTGGAGGAGAAAGTAGAAAAATAGTGGGTTTTTTTGTTATTTTGCTCCATTTTAATTATTTAATTTTAAACTGAAATGTTTACATTAACAAAGCAATTTTATACACCACACATATGTGCTGCCATATTTTTTTTCAGTAATTTTCCCCAACTCCCCTAACACACCATCATGTGGAAGATAGATTTAAGGGCCATTATTCTGAATTTTCAAATTTATTTAAAGACAAATTGAATGTCACCTACTTTCTACTACACCTAGAATTCTCATGACATGAGCCATTCTTTTCAGGAAAGTTGACTAGGTCAAAAATGAAGAGCCCATGGTTCAACAGTCCTATCAAATCTGCATCCCATATGTAAAATTCATTGTGACCTTGTCAGTCTCTGCTATATCTTTCAGATATGGATCATTAAATTCAATTCTTGAAACTGCTGGGAAAAGAAGTTTAAACCAGGAATTTATGAATCCTTACTTATCAAGAAATAGTTTTGGCTTTGATTTTTCATTCGTGTCCTATTATTTATGCATGTTTATATGTATGGATATGTGAGTATATGAGTACGTAGGTAGGCATTAATCCTGAATGCTTGTACCTTTTGAAATTCAAAAGATCCACAAGTTAATTCTGTATACCAGTGTTTATTTTTAAAGCTGTTTATTTATAAAAATTTTGACATGTGGACCTTTAACCGGGTTCCTTCAGCCTTAACCCCTAACAATAGGTAAAGAACACCTTTAGCCAAAGTTGAAGATAAACAATCTTACTAATTGTTTTAGAAAGTAATCAGGAATACAGATTACTTGATTCTTTGTATACCCAATGCCTAGTACAGTTCTTGACACATAGGAGGTTTAAATAAATGCTTGCTAATTGATAAGTTATGGCCCATATGGGGAAATTTGCTTATTTTCAGAGACTATAGTCCTACTATGAGTGCCTTTGCTAGTCATATACATATGGAGAACTATTTGAGGGCGTTTCAACCCAACTGAAATGTCAACACACATTGAAAATGGATTTTTTGTAATACATCATGTCACCTATAAATAGAAAAAAACAATGAAACCATTAAAAGATACTTGTGAGACACTTAGTCATTAAGAACTAGCTTTTGATTATTCTAAATAGGATTATTTCCTCTTCAGAAAGGAATCTGCATATATATTTTTATAAATTCAAATTTCAAATGCACTTAATAAATATTTCCTGACTCTGAGTGTTTCCCTTTGGTCATCTGAAATTAAGTTCACCTCATTTCAAATGAGCCATTCCTCTCAGAACATATGCTGTAGCAAAATAAGTGCTGGATTTGGAGTCAGAGAACATAGGTTCAGAACTCAGTTCTGCCACTTGCCATGTGAACTTGGACAAGTCACAACCTCTCTAGATCTCTGTTTCCATGTCTGTAAAATAAAGGGGGATGGACTATTATCAAAGGTGTCAGACACATAACCTGTAGGCCATAAGTTGCTCAAAACCCTCTCAATGCAGCCCAAATCAGACTAAAAAAACTAGGAAATATTTAACAAAATAAATCAAAATGCATTTGAATATAGAAAATGTTAGTGTGTGATTTTTAAAGTCAATATGTGACTGCCACCAGGGATCCTTATGTTTAGTTTAATGTCCCCCGTTTCTATTTGAATTTAACACCACTGACTTCATGATTTCAATGAGTTTTTCCAGCTCTAAGTCCAGAATCTTATGAAATAAAAAAAATAGAGTAGGCAGAAGAAAAAAATGTGAATGTTACTTATACAACATAACTTTGAAATGTTAGGATAGTAGCAGAAATATTATAACATGTGCAGCTAAGTGACCAGGACATAAACAGTGAATCTACAAATGGCATTTGGGACCACAAAGCAAAGGACTATTCAGTTGCAGAAAACACCATTAATTACAGCCATATTTATTGTCCTTTACAGTCATATTTATCCATGTAGTCATCAAACTGGCAAAAGTAGTATCCTCTGTTCAAAAAAGAAAATAAAAAGAAAAAAAGATGGCAGTATCCACATGTACAACATCTTGTAATGTATAATTGCATTATACTATGCATATATTATACACACATTATAACGTGGGCAAAATTTTTCACATTAAAACGGAAAACAACATGAAAAATAGGAGGGCAAGATAAATATTAAAGACACTCAGTTAAAGACACTAGAGATCTGTCAATTCTGAAAACTCTATCATTCAGATGGTCCATAAAAAGATTTTCTTTTGCAACTTTCTCACAACTCAGGTGGGTGACCAGGTATTGAAATAATTGTCACATTTAAAGAAAAAAAGAAACTAAGGCTGAGAGATATTGAAGTTAAAATAATTATATGTGGTCAAAGTGGCAGAACTAGAACTCAAACCCAGGTTTTCTGACTCTAAAGCTAATATGTTTTCTACTATATGTTGCCACCTGAATTTCTTTGCTAAAAATGAGTAATTCTAATTTTGGTGTAGAAAAATAAATATTGGACTTGACTTTTCTAAAAAGAAGTGCAAATAACAAAAACATCAACATAAATAGGAAATGCTTTGGTTACAATTATCCATCCAGAAACATATCTATTTATATGCTTACGTGTCGTATCTCAAGTTTTCAACAAATAAGAGATTTGAGAAGGGATAGATTTTAATGACTGTGGTTAAATTGGTGAACAATGGGTGGCTAGGTGGTGCAGTGAATAGAACACTGGCCCTGGAGTCAGGAGGACCTGAGTTCAGATGCAGCTCAGACACTTAAAACTTACTAGCCATGTGTCCTTTGGCAAATCACTTAATTCCAATTGCCCTGCCCTTCTCCCTCCAAAAAAGCAAATAAATAAATAAGTGACAAAAAAAAGTAAGAACACAAGTGTTTGCAGTAAAGGTGATGTTAAAGGTGCTGCCTAATAAATAGGAAATGTAGGCATAAGAAAATAAAATTGCAAAAACTATTACAGGAGTGCCATTTCACTAACCATATAGTGCTGAATAACACAATATTTTAGCAGTATTTGAAATGTAAATTTTCTGGCAGATACTTAAAGTTTATGTAAGTTCACATATCACTAATAAAGCCAAAATTTCATTCAGACAATCAAGGAACCCCAAAAATATATTAAAGGATCAAGAATACATGCATATGAAAGGATTCCAGTGCCATAAGTTCTAGATCCCAAAGCAAAAATTTCCTAACCACTCCCCCTTTTTTTTCCAGATCTATAACTTCATTGGTGATGGAAACTCCTAACAATGTATGTGTTAAATTATTAATTAGTTTGAGAGAGCTACCTGTGGGCATCAAGGGATGTAACCAGGTCTACATAATCAATGTTCCAGAGGTAAATGTTTAAGGCAAGTTTTCTTGACTTCCAGGCCTGTCAATTTAGCCAAAATGTCTTAATGAAAAAATGGTCATCTCCAATGGAGAAAGGACATTCTCCTTCTGAACTCATAAGACCATAAGTTTTGAGCTATAGGACACCTTAGAAAGCCATCTACTACAACCCTCTCATTTTACAGATGGGAAAAATGAAAACTAGAAAAGTTAAGTGACCTACCCAAGGGTAGAAAGGTAGTAAGTAGGTAGTAACTCCAATGGCTGACCACATTGCTTGAATGTCAAACATATATTTACTAGAAGACTATTTTATAGAGAACTAATAAGAGGCAATACCAAGATACTCTCAAGGTCTCTCAGTAGAACTTTGGAATTGATCGTGAGACATGGAAGACACTGGCACAGGACCACCCAGCATGACATGCCAGCATCAAAGAAGGCACTGTGCTCTAAGAGCAAAGCAGAATTGGAGCAATTTAAAAGAAATGTGAGATGTGCAAATTTAGAAACATCTCCATTCCAAATGTTCATATGGACTATTTGTGCCTGATCTGTGGTAGAGCTGTCTGAGCTTATATTGGTCTGATTGGCCACAGTTGGGCACACTGTACCTTGACTCTGACATAGTGATGCCATTTTAATCTTCTTTGAGCACAAAGGACAACAACCAAGTAGTTGGCAAAACCAAGATTCTAAATTCAGTCACTATAACTACTCGTTCAGTTTTTGTTCCACTATACCCTCCTGCCTCTCTCTTATTCTATCATTTGCAATATGTGAACTTCTTGGTAGGGAGAAAGGTGGTATATGTCTAGGTTGTAACTTTACTTTCACATCATATCAATATCAAGATTATATCGTTTAGATCACTTAGACTTAAAGAAACTCTGTGCAGAGAATTACTATGGCCAGAGTCCTACTACATATCAGCTTCCTTGGGATTTTTTTTTTAACTTAGTCATACTTAATTGTGAGATCATAACTTGAAAGGATATCACCAAATAAAGGAAAGCAATGTTACTGTATTACTTCCTCTAACTTCCTATGGCTCATTTCCCGAGACTATCAGAAAAGTTCAATGGAGGTTATATTCACTTATTCTATAGACAATTGTTCAGCTTGGTGGTCAGTTCACTTCCTACTGGATAATGCTAATACCAGAATCAAATGTTCTAATCTAGATGGAATTCTACTTACTTTTTGAATTATATTACATTGCAGAAGTAAAAAACAACAACAATGGGAAATGGCAAAGAAGAGAATTGTAAATATATGCCTAATTAAGGAACTAAATCCCAAGCTACTCTTTTTATTTGAATGATTCTGACTTGATGAGATTTGGAATTATAATAGTACTATCAGTGTAAATATGTCACTCACTCAAAAAGAAATATCTTTCGTGAAAAGAACAATTTCATTTTTCTTTTCTTGCTTGCTTTTTGGAGGGCATTTGGGATTAAATGACTTGCCCAAGGTCACCCAGCTAGTTTTTGTGTCTTAACAAATTTGTGTCTGAGGCCAGATTTGAACTCAGGTCCTCCTGATTCCAGGGCTGGTGCTCTATTAGTGAATTAGAGCACCACCTAGCCACCCCTAATTTCATTTTTCTAAATAGATATGATTTACTTGATCCAACTTTCAAAGCAACTGTGAGCTATTTGATGATTATATGGTGAATGCTCATTTTCTTTTGAGAAAGTTGGAGGTGATTGATTGATTGATTAGTTTTACATTGTTTTGTTTTGTTTTTTTAGCCTTTTCTTCCTCATTTTTTTTTCTGACCAGATTTTAAGGGACTAAAACCTTTGTGGATCTGAAATGGAACAGATGTTGAGATTTATTAGTATTACCAGAACCCCTCTTTCTGCAGTGCTATTTTGGCTCATTTAAGAGCTCAAAAGAGTATATTTGCAAAGCATAATAACTAAGTAAGTAGCAAGTTATCACTGGCCTGAATTATGTGTGCTGCATCTGTCTCTCAGAGCACTTAGATAATTGTGATGATAGGTACACTAAAAAGATAGTAAAATAACAGTTTAACTGAAAATCATGTGCATTTTTTCTGTTGATTGAAAGAAATGGAGAAGAGTTGTTTATGTCCTTGTAACCCTCATACTAGATTCTTCTCCAGGGGTATGTGGGAGCCAACTTGAACTGCATGAGAGAGCGGATTGCTAAATTTCCCATGTGGGCATTTACACCTCAGAAATCAGCAAATGCTCCAAGTCAGGGTTGGCCTTATTGCTTTGTTGATTATAGAGGCTTAAGAAAGTGATGGTGAAAGTGCTCATAATGCAGATTAAACTTTGAAATGTGCTGAGTCCATTTCTCCACATATTCTCCACTTCCACACACCCCCTGCCACCCCACAGTTAAACATTTATTAAACATTTACTAGCTAATCTCTATTCTTATTCAAGAATGTTTTTTTTTTAACCAGACCTATGCCTTCATCAATGTGAAGAACTCCTGATGGAGAAATTCCTTCCTCCAATGATGTTCCCAACTGATCTGTAATTTATATTCTTAGACAGATGCCTGACTCAACGGACTTGCCCAGGGTTACATAGCTAGCACATGTAAGACAGGATTTAACCCCAGGGCTACCAAATTCAAATCTGACTCTATCCACAATATCAAACTTCTTCTCCAGAGTAATTGTGACAGCTGATGGTCTAGTCCATTTTAGCATTAGATAGATATAAAATATCATATCTGCATTTGTTTCTTACCGCAATATGTTGATATAAAAACAGTGTGTTGATGTGCCTGGACTCTAATTGATACCGACATTATCCTTCTCTTTTGCTATCTTCATTAGAGATTACATAATGAAAGGATCTTCTACTGCTTATCTCTTCATATCTTTTATTGAGATACTGCAATGAAAACTATAACCAATAAAAAAAAGACTTGTAAGAACAATTTTAAGCTTCAGTGAAGAAAAATAATTTAATACTGAAGAACTAGTGGGTAAAAGGACAAATCAGAGGAAGAAAAGAGGTTTTATGAAGTTAAATAAAAATTGTGTTGTCTCACTGGTGTCATTTTCTTTTATTTTTTAATTTTTCTTTTGCTTTTTTGAGGGGGGAGGGAAGGGCAATTGGGATTGACTTGCCAAGGTCACATGGCTAACAAGTGTTGAGTGTCTGAGGTCACATTTGTACTCAGGTCCTCCTGACACCAGGACCCCTGCTCTAGTCATTTTCTTTTAAGATAAAAGATGATAACAATATAGAGCAAAACAAACCAAAACTTTTAGGATATAATCAAAGCAATATTGATGGGAAACTTTAAATTGTTATTTTAGATTTAGAAATCTAAAACTTTCATCAAAATAAAATAGAATATATTAATGTATTGGGCATGCAACTAAAAAAATGAAAGCTAACATCTATATAATACTTTCTATACCAGGCACTATGCTAAACACTTTGCAATTATTGTCATATTGGATCCTCACAAAAAATTTGGGAGGTAGGTGTTATTATTATATCAATCTTATAAACAAAAGAAACTGAGGCAAATAAAAGTTAAATGACTCCCCCAAGGTTAAAGAGCTAGTAAGTCTCTGAGACTGGATTTGAACTCAGGTCTTCCTGATTCTAGGTCCAGCATACTATTAAAAGTGCCACCTCAAAATAGGAATTCTAAAAATTAGAGAGGAAGCTAACAAAATTTAAAGCTATATATATATATATATAAAATCTAAGCCCTGTTTAAAAAAGAAACTAGCAAAGTAAGCACTAATCTGATTTTTTTCAAAAATAGGAAAATCAAAGTACACACATAGAAAGTTAAAAATAAAAATTCATATCAAAGGAAAATGAAAAGAAAGTAATTATTAGAAAATATTTCCCAATCATTTGTCAATAAACACTCAAATGAATCTTTATAAAAGTTATCAATATTTAGAGTATCATTATAAGAAAGAGATTATTTAAATAGTTCAGTATCAGAGAAAGAAATTAAAGAAAACAACAATGAACTGTTAAAGAAAAACTTTTCCAGGTCAGCAAGATTTACAAATAAATCCAATGTAACATGCAAAGAAAAATAAATTCAAGTATTGTAGAAACTGTTTGGAAAAATAGAAAAAGCCAGAATCCTATTAAATTCCTTCTGTGATATAAATATGATCTTGACTGTATACCAGTGTTCTTAGTGAATTTTGAGGCAAATTATTTAAAACAATTAGCAAAGAGGCTACAGAAACATATTTCAAGGATTATAAACAATGACTCCAGTTTGGAGTTACACCAGGAATTCAGGGTTGGTACTATATTAGGAAGTTTATAAACATAATAGAACATAGTAATAATAAAAACCAAATGGTTATAGAAACAGCAGAAGAAAATAAGTTTTTAACAAAATATAATACCCATTTCTGTTAAAAACTCTAAAACAATATAAGAATAGTTGCACTGTTCTTTGAAATATCCAATAGAATATATTTAAAGTGAAGAACCAGAATTATATGTAATGGAGAAAGAGTAGAGGTCTTTTCAATAAGATTGGAGTAAATCAGGGATATCCATTATCACCACTATTATTTGACACAGTTTTAGAAATGTTAGCAAGAATGATTTTAAAAAAAAGAAAACTTGAGGGAAAAAGAATAAGCAAAGGGCATAAATACATAAATAAAGCATAATTACTGCTTTTTGCAAATAAATATGATAGTCTATCTAGAGATTTCTAGATTCAACTAAAGATCACTGAAATAACCTTCTTATACTAGAACATAAATTAAATTTTAAAAAACCTTTCTATATTTTTCTAATAAAGTCAAGCAGGAAGAGATTCTATAAGTCTGTCTATGAAGACATACATAGGAACTATAGGGTCAACTACAAAACACATTTTGCAGAAATAAATGCAGACCTAAATAAATGTAGAAATAATATTTGCTCTTAGTAGGATAGCAACAATAAAATAGTCAATAAACATTTAGTAAACACCTACTAAGTGCCAAGAGCTATGCTAATTGTTGGGGATAGAAAAGTTAAAAACAGTTCTTGCTCTCATATAAACAATTATGTGCAAACAAGCTATATACAGGCTAAATCTGACATAATCAAAAGGCAAAAGGGGAATCTGGAATGGTTTCCTACAGAAAACAGGATTTTTGCTGAGATTTGAAGGAAGTCAGGAAAGTCAGGAAGCACAGATGAGGAGGGAAAGCATTCCAGGCACGAGTGACTCAGAAGATGGAAGGTCTTACTTGAGGGACTCCAAGGAGGCCAGTGTATGATGGGTAGAGGAATGACTGTAATAGGAAAAAAGACTGGAAAGGAAGTAGAGGGCAACTTATGAAAGGTTCTAAATGCCAGAGGATTTCACATTTAATCCTAGAGGTGATGGGCTACCACTGAAGTTTATTAGGTAATAATATGTACACATACACATGTTTGTATCTATACACATACATACATGTATACATATGTATGCATGTATGGTGTGCACACACATATACATAGCACAGCATTTTTTGTTATAACAAAGAACTGGAATATGAGTTGAACATTAATAGACTAATAGCTGAGCAAATTATAGTTTATGAATATAGTATTATGGCATAAGAAAACACAAAAGGGATAGACTCAGAAAAAAAATTTTAAAAACCTTGTATGAATGAATACAAAATGAGATTCAGTAGAACAATTTATATGATTACAACATTGCAAATAACTTTGAAAGTCATAGGGACTCTCACAAATACAGAGGACTTACAATGAAGCATAACTGCCCATCTGACAGAGAGGTGATAGACTAGAAGTAAAGAAAGAGACATAATTTTTGGATGTGGCTAATGTGTGGCCTTCTACATCCTTGGATGTGACCTTTTGGCTGAGTACAAATTTTATAGAATATATCCTTTATTAAGGGGATTTGCTCTGTGAGGTTTGTATTCAGTCAAAGGAACACACTTGAGGACTTAGAGGGACACGTGGCCTTGTGGCCACAGGTTCCTCACCCCTGCCAGCAATGAAAACATAGGCCTTATCCCTATTAATAGCAATAAAAATGCTTATTGATACTAATTAACCACTCTCATCATTTCACTTTACTCAAAAATCTTCAGAGTGAATATAGGGAAAAAGTATGCCAAGTTATGGGAAACTCAGGTTATTAGATCAGCTGTATATATAGGTCCATTTATGAATGTCCCTCGTTGTTTCCAATAGATTATAGTTCTTCCATTTTTTCCATGTCTTCTCTCTCCCATTACTCTTTAAAGGATTGTATATGCAAGTAAAGAAATCTTTGATTTGTCAGCATGAATTGTATGACTTTGACTTATTTCTTCTATTGTGGAAGGAGCAATAACCCAACCCCAGGCAATTCAAGTTAGATTTTCCTTAAAAGATATTATAATCATCCTTTCATATCACCTTAATACAAAATGAATATAGGCAGCTCCAGATCTTCTTTCTAATGTTTATGTGATGGATCACAATGAGTAATTCAGACAAGAGGGCTTCACTTAGCTGAATCAACTTAAGTTTTCCTTAATGACTATCTTTTTTTAATATCTCCCTGCTGTAGCTAAATATATCTTTTTTTTTTTTAACTTTCAAAGGACCCACAAATGTGTCAATTTGTTCTAATATCTAATTTGAACTACCAGGGGACTGGCCTAAGTTAAACCTAGCCAAGAACATACACCTATTAACTCTGACTACACACGCTATTTCTGTGGAAAGCTGGATATCTTAAAAGAAATGTTAGGTAAGAAGCTAGAGAGACCCAGAAAATTTCCAATAGTTGAAATTTATTTGGGCAGTTTCAGCTGCTCTTAGGGCTCCTCTATGAGAGCTTCTAGCCTGAGGTCAAACATAAAAGCAATATTTTTCTCCATATGAAGATTAAAGGTTAATATAGAGTAATTCCTAAGTCCCTAACAGGTGTTCCCATGACCCAATTTCCTCCATCTATGCATAGAGGGCATTCTTTTCTTTTTCTTAATGACATGGGCATAGATAAAGCCATGGTGTTGGGCAAGTTAGCAACCCATTATCAAGTGTTCATGAAATAGACATCATCATCCATTCTTTAAGTTACAAAGAACTCTATGCAAATATTGCCCAACACATCAGTCATAATTCATAGTTACCACTTCTTCACTCTGTAGACTACTAGACTGCTATATGACTTGAATGTTGATATAGGTGATATATAGTGGCTGGATCTGGAGATCCAAACACAGAGAAATCATGATATAGCATTTGAAGTATGCAAGTCCCTAAGGAAATTTGCTGAAACTAGTTGGACATACTTTGAATTACTTGTTTAGTTAATTATCAATGGCTCCAAAGTGGGCCACTGTAAAAGCTTTCTCAGTAAATTGCTTTCAAGCCCTCAGGCAATTGGTAGGCATTATGTTTCTTTTACACTTTATACAAGGTCTTCTTTGTTTAGTGGTCTGCATGTTACATGTATCCTTTCACATTTCACTAATGGTTTTGTATGCAATACTATTTCATTATCAGGGTAGTTTGACAACTTTAATGGTCTGCCAGTCCCCTCTCATTTTAAAGCAGTTTTCCAGGCCTAGTCTGAAAATTTTTATCACAAACATTGCCTTAAGGAAGTATAAATTTGTTTGTTTGTTTGTTTGTTTTTACCTGTAAGA
The DNA here is from genome assembly GCA_011680675.1 of Gymnobelideus leadbeateri. Taxonomy (NCBI): domain Eukaryota; kingdom Metazoa; phylum Chordata; class Mammalia; order Diprotodontia; family Petauridae; genus Gymnobelideus; species Gymnobelideus leadbeateri. The sequence goes on from WOXC01000460.1 coordinate 719,172, forward strand.
ATATAATAATGAAGACAATTTAGATGAACTAACTAGACAAGTATGTCTAGTGAGATAATCTTTCCCAATACCAATCTATCTTAAATACTGAATTAGGATAGTTTCCAGTTCTCAGAATTCCTGTTATCCCATAATATTTGATGCCACTTAATAATTATAATGATTCTCTTATTATTCCTAACAATTGGATCATGTGCCAATTTATTGGGAAAGGGAAGCTGAAAAATTCCAAATTTCATATTATCTGATGAAGACACAGAAGCTATGCTTAACATCTGTCTTCTCAAAACAAAAACACAGAATAGTTATAAACATATTCAAGTGGTTTATTTCACGAAGAAATCAAAATATCAAATTCCTTTATATCAAATTCTTAGACTTTACAGTCTTTAAAGGTACAAAGCAATTATGTCTACAAAGATCTCATATACAGTTAAATAAGTTTCACTATGCTAATTTTTTTCTCCAATCCCTTGAAGTCTTTGTAAAGAGGGGAAGAAAATCTCATATACCAACTGTAAATTAGAATACTCCAACTTTTGTTCTATAGTTGTGATTTCCTCAAAATATTATGATCAACAAAGTCTAAATAATTTTTAAATGTCAAAGAAAACTCAAGACTCTCTCCATAAAATAATTCTGAAAAGATTGTCCACATCAACACAATCCTAAACTGCAGCTGGTTAAAAGGAAGAAATAAACTTTTTTTGTAATATCAACCATCAAATTAGTTTTGAAATTTGTGACATTGTGAAGAACTCATTATTTTCACAGTTGGGAAAATATCAAAACTTATTAAGATCATTTCAAGATATGGCAAATATCCTTAAGTGAAGAAATTAATTCATGGAAAGTACAGATACAATGACCCATTAAGGGCATTTCTTTATGAATAGAAATATTTATTTTCTATATCTGGCCCAACCTCATGATACCACATGCTTAGTACCCTTTCAATTGTATTTTTTTTTTTGTCTACCCTGCACAAAAGTAGTTGACCTCTTGTAAAGTCAAAGAGGTATCTTGTTATCCTTCATCTTTCACTAGACTGAACACAAGTAATGAAAAATTTGGGGGCAGGGGATGTAATTAATGCATAAAGAAATGTTTAAATGACTTCCTAAAACTTCTACATTCTCACTTTCACAAGAATTTATTTGTACTTAAGGCATGTTAGACCAACATTTGGGTTAATTCTGAAGGATATAAAACAGAGAAATTAAAATTCTATAGTTCAAAAACCCATTTGGCTTAGCAGCCAAGGGGGGCAGAATGAATACAGAACTCTTATTTGCTTGATTTACTAAATGTCTCCAGTAAAGTCATTTCAACTTTTGTGTCCCATTTTTCCAACAAAGAAGTGGTACAGACCTGAGTTTCCTTAAATCTTAATAGTATCCTTATTTCTGCCTCTACCATTACATCAAAATTCTACAGATCCCTGTTCTATGCCTGACTCTGCACAGGTTTGCTCTTCTGTATTTTCCTTGAGTAGGAAGGCAAACTCCACATCCAGTATGTACAATATAACTAAACAATAAAAGTCTGTGGCATTTTTTTCTTCTCAATCCCTTCTCAAGATAAGCTGATAGGACAGTTTGGAATATGGCAGACAAGCATGTACATTGATATGGATTGGATGCAAGAATTTCACTGCTATTTCAGTATACTGAAATAAGGTACTTCAAGCTTTGATAAAGAGGCCTTACATCCGATCCAACAAGGGCTATGGAGATAGAGTACTACAACATAAAGAGCACTGAACTTGGCATGATAGGACCTGAATTTGAATTCCATCTCTTTCGTTGGCTACCTAGGTAACTCTTGGAAACTCACTTATTCTCTATAGGTCATAGCTTCCTTACCTGTAAAATTATGGGATTGGACTTGTTGATCTCTAAAGTCTCCTGAAACTTTAGAAACATGATCTTATTCTCTAAAGTTGATTAAATAGGATTCTATTTAACTCCTCTGTGATATCACCGGATCTTCCTAGTAAAAAGCCAAAAATGGGCTTATCATTATTATTATTAACTGTTGACATTTAAATAATACCACTTTAAGGTCTGCAAAGTGCTTCAATGCATTTTTTATTTGATCTACATGAATCCATCCCTTAGCTTGTCTGTACATCGCTTTCTTGTCAATCTCTCAGTCTATAATTTGAAATATTTTTCTTTGCAATATATTAAAACTAACAGATTAGTTAAATGTGAAAGGGTTCAGATAGGAAGCAAAAACAGTTCCCTTTACTCACTAGGCATTTCTTGAAGTTACTAAAAGGTTTCAAATTGTATTTTTCAATTTTGATTTATTGTCTTTGAGACCTCTATCAAAGTAGAAAATATGCTTTTGTTCCCTTTTTACAAATAAAAAAAGAGTAGGGATATACAGAGGTTAAGTGAGGTAAGCCCCAAATTACAGAGTGAATCAGTCACAAAGCTAAAAGCTCAGGATATCTGACTCTCATCCCATTGATCAAATTACTAGGCATTGCTTCCTTCCTTTCTGAATAAAGAATATAATTCAAATTCCAGACTAACTGTGAAACCACAGAGTTGCCAGTTTCAGCTAATTTACCATTAGTTTGTATTTCCTTCTCAGCTAAATTGCTACCATTGGAAAGCCAGTAACAGCACATCACCTATTCATTGCTCAAGTTACAATGAACTACTACCTTTATTCCCCTTCCCACTTTGTTTTTGTTTCCCTTCAGGATATCTTCCTTCTCAATCACATACAAAATATTTTTTTTCACTATTTTCAGAGCATTAAGCAACATAAACTTTTTTTTCTGTTGGACTTATTTTCTTAATTTCAGTTATACTCTAGAGTATAGAATAGGATATATTACCTGCTTAACTGTTTTCCAATTTGAACTAGAAAATTAATCATTATGGCAGGACAATCATTAGAAAATCAATCATTTAGGTATTCAGGATCAAAATGGTATTATTCACTAATATTGGTGAGAACAGAATTAAAACTTTGGTGGTTTTGGTTAAAAATCAAATTTTGATGACTTTTAAAATTCAATTTGAAAATAAGATAGGTTTTTTGGCATAGTTTTGATACAACATGATCTAAAAACAAGATTATTAATTTAGGCAACTTGAAAAGCTACCAATTTGCTTGTCATGCTGGATTTTCATAAATATAGCAAAAATAATTTCTACAATTGCCCTAAATTATTGCAAAATTCCAACATTTAAATACAATAAAGACTTAAGTTGATGTTTAACTTATCTATACCAATGAATACTTAATTGTGCTAAGAAAACTGGTAAAACTACAAAGTCATGTTTTATACCCTTTCTCTTTGGCAGAAAAAAAAACTGGCAAATATCTTTGAAAGAACTTCGTAAGATATGTATTTGTATAACAACAGTTTATCTATTTATTATAAATCATTCTTATCTAGTCATTAAAATAAAATCTCTAAAAAGCTTCTGTTAAGCAACATTTAAACTTTAAGCATATGTAATTTAAAGTTATAAGTCTGAATTTATTATATAATATTTCTAAATCATACATTACACTAATTCAGATGGGCTTTCTCTCAACTGAACTGGTGACAATTCATTCTTTTTAGGGTTTATATATGATAATGACAGCTAACATATTTATATAGTACTTTCAGATTATATATATTATCTCATTTGATTCTCTCAAAAACCCAGTGAATTAGTTGTTAGTAATATACTCATATTATAGAGAAGGTCATGTAAGTTAGTAAGTATGAAAAGCAGAATTTGAACTCAGATCATCCTGACTTCAAGTCAGGATTCCTAAGTCCAAAGTTCCCATAGAAAGAGTTATTTAGAGAAAATGATTTCAACTTCCTTCTGTGTTATAGACTTAAGATATAATGGGAAAAACTTCAGTATTTTGAGGATCTTTGATTTCTGTCAATATGGATCTCACATCACTAATGTAATCACTAACATATATTGTGATCCTTTATTTGATGACCATAGAGATTTCTTATGGCTGAAAAATGCATCACCCAATGAGAGTGAATCTCTCTGAACTTAACTAAGCCATCTTATAAGTGACAGAAACATAATTTATCACTAAGTCTATTCAAGGAAAAGAAAAAGAGAAAGAATTATATGAATGAATATGACACAGACAGGAAATAAAGAGAAGGAAAAGTCTCCAAGGTCAAATTAAAAGTTTTCTAATTTTTTTAGATAAAACAGAAAGAGGCAAAAGGGAAGACATCGAGAATTAAAAGTCCTTCACTCTATAATATTCATGTTATTGAACATGTGCTTAAACAAAATAGTAAAATATATTAAAATGGAAAATGGCTATGAGTTCATGTAATGATGTTCAACTTCATTTGTTTAAAACACTACAGTACAAGGTCTAATGATCTCAATGGAGTGTTGTTAACTGAAGAAGCAGAATATAAGAATATTTCAAAAGATCAAGCCAATTTTTGTATTGATTAATGCATTCAGTCCTTCTAGTATAATATCCTTTCACTATAAAATAAAATCAACATTAACTAGTCTAACAAACATTGGTACAACAATCTGATTCCTAAAAATCAGTATGATTTGTCTCACAGAAAGGCACAATTATTTGTTTCAAACCAATGTGATTACATGGTTTGACATCTCTTCCATCAGTGGAGCATGGACTATATTTTGCCTTTTTTTGCATCCTCAGCCCTCAGCATAGCACCTGGAACATAGTAGGTGTTTAAAGAGTATTTGTCGACTCTTGACCTCCATTGACAAAGTCATGAATACATATTGGTGTATCTCTACCATTAAGTAACTCCTGCTAAGCCCAGACTCCCAGGATTCTATCACTCCTTGTTCTGTATTTACAAATTCAGTTTGAACCAGGTTTATCCCAAGGGGGCCTAGCTTCTAATTTAGTTAGATGAGTTATGTTCCTTTTCTTATTATCCCCCAGGGAATGTTTTGGCTTATGGATCACATCTAGGGTGTCCACAAAAAAAGGGAATAAAAAAGTACTCAATGTACAATAAGAATCAGGTATAGAATGCATATTTCTTTTCTAAACACAAAAGAAATACTAAATGCAGGACATTTACAACTATGGTTCTGACAAAAGTAGACTTCAAAGATTATTTAGTAACACAATAAAGTAATCCCAATAAATTCCAAATAGATACAGTTAAATATAAAATGTCATATCATGTTTAAAAAATAGAAAAAAGGAATATGTACCTTGCACAATTATATGTAGTGAAGGAACTAAACAAGGTAAAGTGGATAAATCCAATGACATAAAATTGAAAAGCATCTTTGCATAAAGTCAGTCCAATTAGAAGTAGAAAAGAAGCTATTAAGTAAGGGGAAATTTTGTATAAATAACTCTGATAAAGGCAGATAATCAAAGAATTGATTTTATAGTATAGGTATACATACATACATGTAAGTGCATATATACATATATGTGCATATGTGCATGTATGTGTGTATATATGTACACACACATGATCTGCACAGACAATGTAAACTGGAAGTTTTCAAAATATTCAGACTATCAACAACCAAATGAAAGATTATTCTAAAACAATACCAGGAAAAGCAAAAGCCATTACACCTCTGAGGTTTCACCTCATATCCATCAGACTGGTGAAGATGAAAATAGCAAATGTTGAATGATCTGTGGTCAGAGAAGAACACTGATGCACTGCTGATGAAGCTGTGAATTGGTCCCCATTCTGGAACAAAAATTGGAATTATCCTAAAAAATTACCACACTGTACATAGACTTTGACCCAGAAATACCACTACCAGGCATATACACCAAACAACTCAAAAGACAAAAAGTTATCATTTATACAAAAATATTATAACAATTTCTTTTGGAATAAGAAAGAACAGAAAGAAAGTACCCACTGACTGTGAAATAACTGAGTTATCTGGTATATGAATGTAATCAAATACTCTTATACCATTAAAATGATGAATATGAAAAATACAAAATCATTTAGGAATATTTATAAAAATATTAAAAGTAAAGGAAGCAGAACCAGAGAAACAATCTACATGGTAAATGCAAAATAAAGGAAAACAACACTGAAAGAATCCAGGATTTAGCAACATGAGCACCTTAAAGACTGATGGCAAAGCATGCCTCTTGCCTCTTGGCAGAGAAGTAGAGGGCTTTGGGGGAAGAATGAAGTATATATTTTCAGACTTACTCAATGTGATGATTTGTTGTGAATTATTGTGTGTGTGTATACACATTTATATACACACATTGTATCTACATATACATACTGTATACATTGTGTGTGCATATATACATTATGTATATATGTGTATATACGTATATAATGGAGAAATCTATATGAGAAAAGAATAATTGAAAAGTGATGGTGATTTTTTGAAAGAATATCAATAAAACATTAAAAACACATCTCTTTATGATGTAATTTTTAATCTTCCCATTACCCTGTCCACCCCACTCTAAACAGACTCCAGCCAATGGCCTTTCAAAAATGTAACAGCAGAAAATGAATGGAATACTCTGACCTCAGTACAGTGGAGAAAGGCTATTACTTCATTGCATGCATTCATTGTGCTTATATTAATGCAGCCTTATATGGTATTAGTTTTTTAACTACCATGTCACACTGTTTACTCCTGAGCTTTAAAATCCATTATATTCCCTTTTATTCTGAAATTCTAGAACAGCAGTTTCACAATTTAAATAAGACTGCTAAATAACTAAAATTGAAATATTGTCAATATAGGAAGATAATAATGAACTATATTTCTTGGATATTTTTAACCCTTTTCTATTTTTTTCTTAATTTTTTAAAGTGGAAAGAGTTTAAAGGAATTAAGTACAAATTCATCTCTCTAAATGAATTGAATATTCTAATCACAAAATCCACATTTTCAACTTAGGTGATTTTTTTAATGCCACTATGCAGCAAGGAATATTCAATAACACAACAACAAGAGAGCTAAAATTAAGATATCAAGTTAGTGACACAGTAAGCCTTCCCATTTTAATCCAGAAAATGGAAATTAAAAGGATATATTTAGTAGCATCTGAAAATGCATGTGAAATGTGTGAAAATCATTTACCTGTATTAAAGAGTAGCTTTGTAGTATTTTTTCCAGACAACAGGGCAACAGAAATGTCACCTGATCCATTTTTAAGACCTTGTGAGAACCAGAAATATAATGGGTTCCAAAACACCTTAAACTGTTGGCATCATGAACGCTTCCTGTCTAATTCTGTCGGACAACAGATACAAAGTAAGCCCTGTAATTACATCCCAGCCTGATCTATGCTTGCAGTCATGTAATTAATACTTCCTCTGTAAGGCAATGGAATAATTTAAAGAGCAGATTTTTCAACCATCATCTGACAAAGTGAGAGAGACAGACCCTACATGTGCATTTTAGCTACAGGCCGACACTTTGCTAGTTCCATTTGCTCACATAAATTGTAACTAGATTCTCAGAGCTCTCTTTGTGTTGGGAGATGAAAATGATACTTCCTTCCTGTTTAAAAGCTAGTTGAGAGGGGAGGGAGGAGAGTGAAAGGGAGGGTCACTGGAGCCTATATTTATTCAACACGGGTTTATGAAAATGGTAAACATAATCTCCAGTTCCCAGCTATCTGAGCCACCAGAGTATGGTGCCAACCACACTGAAGAGCCCAAGTCAGGAAATCAGGGCAGAAATCTGGCACCAGAGGTTAAACCTTAACTTCTTTGGTAGAAATAAAATACTCCACTTCAGCAAATCTATACTGACTTCTCAAATCTATTCATACTTCCTAATGTTCATTTGTGGAGAGGTATTCACAGAAATTTGAAAAGAACATCTCTCCATCATATTGGGCCTAAACAAAGACTTACTAATTTTTAAAGGTTCTATACCCTGTAGAAAGCAATGCATTTAGATGTGGGAAAGAGAAAGAGTGTAAAGTAATTAAGAACATTTCATTTCTAAAAATGCTGCAAATCACCTTGACCAGGATTTGTTTTCACATAGATAGGAATGTATTCTATTTATTTGTTTATTTAATAATACACAACTACACTCACTAAACATTCCCTTTGAATCAATGTTTCTTCTCGGCCCTAAACCCAATTCCCTAAAAATTTTACCTTTGTCTAATATAGGTTTGAATGCTGCTGTGGCGTGTAAAACAGTAATAATGTGGGGTGGGGGCAGTAATGGAGAAAACCTAGGTCTCAAACTACTGTAAAGAAGAAATTATCAAAGCCATTTTGTACTAGATTTTTTGAAAAAAGAAAAAATGAATCAATGGGTCAGATTAAGAAAAAAAAAACCCAGAATAATCAAACACAGTAGTCTAGGACTCAATAAACCCAAAGGCACCAACTATTGGAACAAGAAATATCTAATGATTAAAAACTGCTGACAAAACTCAAAGTCACTTTGGAAAAAATCAGGTTTAGACCTACATCTTCCACCATATGTCACAATAAGCTCCAAATGCATGAACTAAATATAAAAATTCATTTCATTAAAAAAATCACTGAAAGATTTTAATACCTGTAGAAAGTGTTATATTTGCTATACTATTATTTTGATGCAATTATTACTCCTCCCTCCCTGCCCCCCCCACAAATACAGATATACAAAAAAATTCTTACCTAATACTGCCTTAATATTTACCTCTAGGTTAAATTAACATATTTTCAATTCAATTGATCTGATTGGTCCAGTTTCCTATTTCCTACATGAATTCTGTTTACTCACAAATTAGATTTCTAACTCAATGTATACATTATGATTGAATGTTTTAATTTAATTCACATAAAATATGCTTCATTTTTAATATATTTATTGATTTATTTTACATACATTTTTAATTTGTCCACTACACGCCATTGAACAACAAAGGAAAAACAAAATGCTCATCATAGTCTCACATAGTCTAGCAAAACAAATTCCTACATTGGTCATACCAAAAAATGTATGACTCTTTATTCAATTAAAGTACTTATTAATCACTTACCATGTGCTAAACTCTGAGATAAGTACTGGAGAGATCAAGAGGAATAAGAAAATACTCTCTGCCCTCAAGGATCTTACATTCTGTTTGCAGATATTTATGAAAACAAAAACATTTTCTAGGTGACAAGCTCAACTAATGTTCTATGCAGCCCAAAGTCATAATCCTATCTCAAGCCACACAGAAGTTATATTTTGGAATAGGTAGGAGAATAAAAATTATAATACCTGTAGACACCATTCCTTACCTGCCTGCATTGAATAAAGAGCTTACAGAAAAAGGAGTTCCTTTCTGTTGGCACTCTCTCCATTTCTTCAGTTAGAAAAGAACAAGGAGGAGTTTTCTGCAAACTTGGCTTGGGAACTCAGATTCAAGAATGTAGGAAAGCAAATATTCTACAAGATGAAGGGCAATTTAAAGAGTATAACCTTCAAAATCCATCAGACTGAAACCCAGAAATGGCCAGGGGAATTCACATGATCTATTAGCAGGTCATTTTTATTATTTCCATGACAGTGAAGCCCAGGACTTATATCAGATTCAAAATATCTGTGACAAGAAGTCTCAGTATACTACAATGTTTGTAAAAGCACTCATAAGTGATACTGAACAGGAAGAACTCTAACTTCAGTTATGGTGTAGCAATCATTGGAAAAGATACCATGTATATTTTCTCCCAAAGTTCTGTCAACATTGTCAAGGTAGGTTGTATTATTCAAGCCAATAATCACACAGTTGATGTTGCCAGAATCTATTGTGAATTTGTAGCACAGCTCTTTTACTGAAAGGTTTCCCATCATCATTTCAACAGAGCACAAAATCCTCTTCGACCACTAGTATCCTCAATTTAAAGGCATAAGGCATTTGAGAGGTGACCTAGTCAAATCCTCATTATGCTGATTAGGAAACAAGTCCACAGTAGTGAAGAGATTTGTCTAAGGTCAGATAAGCAATAAGGGACAAAGCCAGGATTTAGCCCCTGGTTCTCCAGTTCTTTTGGCTGTATCGAACTTCTTCCTCTAGGATTCAGGACCCAGGGAATTCCTAACAATAGAAGAGCAGAACCACAGGAAGTCATCAAAAGGTTTCATAGGATATTGTTTTAGTAACTAGAGGAGACAGTGTTCTTCCATCTGAATCCAATATTAGCTGGGGGGGGGGGGATCACTTAAAGAGCTAGAAATTTGCCCTCTTTTTTCCCCCCAAAAGTAAAAATGAAGAGCTTGAGCAACTGATAAAAGTAAGGTGCATCCAAACCTTACCTTATGGGCTACCTCACTTATTCTAGTATTGAAACCTAACAGTAATGTAAAGCTTTGTAGAGACTGCAAGTGCACTGTTACTAAGACATTTAGGCAGTACCCACATAAAGTGATATGCTGTTATATGCCTAACAACTTGCTTTTCAAAAGTAAAAAATAATGTATGTGCAACTCACTTTCAAGCTTAATCTGCTTTATTAATATTTTCTCCATCACTTTCTTAACTCTAGGAAATCAAAAAAGCAATGAATCAAGCCCCACTTTTAGTGTTTGTCAATTTTGAAAGTGTTCATGCTCTCACTTAAAAATTTTTAACCAGCTCTCATAAGGTGGTATGAATAGACTCCAGCACAATTCTGCCCACATCTAGTAATGCAGTATTTGTCTTTTGCTTTCTTGCTTTTTCACTATTCTTGCTAAGAAGGTCCTTGCAAAATCTGATTTTATCTAGCCCTATCAATAACTGCTTGTAGCTTCTGTCTCCTCCCTTCTTACAGATTGTCTTCCTCTTCTCCCATGACTATAATGTATTTCATCCTAATCTAGGCTTAATAGAACAATACTTCTCTTCTTGCAAGACACATGAAGCCTTTCCTGGTCTCCCCTTCTCCAACTACTAATGTTCTCCTACTACTTTCCATTCATTTGCATTTATGCTATGAATTCTTACATATGTGACATTCTTCCTATTTGTATCCCAACATCTAGCACTGGACCTGGCACTTTGTAGGAGTTTAGTGAATGCTTGTTGGTTGTTTAATGAGTGGTTTTACATTGCCCAAACAACTAATATTCATGACGGGGCTTCAGATCAGTTCAGAATTCCTATCCCCTCAGAATCTTCCACTGCTTCATGATAGGGTGAATTCTAGAATTCCAGATGTGGTGCATATGTTTTATTACTTTGCCAGGCACTCAAGATTCATCACAACATGCAAAGATCTGCCTTTCCAGTCTCATTTAATATTACTCACAGTGGTTTATTCTGTGCTCTGACCAAACTGGACAACACTCTATTCCATTTCTCAGAAAATTCACTGTGTTCTGACACCTCCATGCTTTTGTTCATGGGGTTGTCCATGCCTAGGATGCTCTTCCCCTCTTCACCTGTTGAATTCTTGCCTATCCCTCAAAATCTAACTAAAATGTCATCCTATCTGAGAAAACTATCAATCAGTCAATAAGCATTTATTAATCATTTACTGTATGCAACACATCAGTTGGTAAAAACTTTCTTCCTCAAAACTCACATAACACTTTACACATAACACTTTACATTTGTACCTTATTTGTACCTTATAGTTTTCTTCATTTGGTAGATTAGATTAAGCATTTATAAAGTATTTACTGCAGCTAGTTCCAGATGAGTGGCAATAATAAATCCCCAGCATGTGGTTGTTTTATTTTAATTCACACTTAATGGTTCTATTGGGATAAAACTAGTTATCATATTGTACATGATTATAACTTCAAATAGTAAGAATTTGAATATATGAATATGACTTATTATTGGCATTAATCAAGACCTAGTTATATATGTCAGGTACACTGCTAAACAGGGAATTAAAAAAAAAAACAACAACACCAGTCCTTGCCCTCAAGGAGCTTACATTCTAAAGGGAGGAGACAACAGACATAAAAAAAAAAAAGATGAAAATTGGTTGGGGGGAGGGTGGCAAGGTGAAAAAAATAGTTCAGAGATGGCTAAATTGGCTATAAGTGAGGACATGGGTACTTCCTCAAATGGAGTTTACAGGGAGGCATTAACCAATTGGAAGAGGAAGCTACTTGTATTGCAGTCATCAATGTGGGGAAGTTGCTGGGCTAGAGGTAGAAAAGTAGCCTGGAAAGTTATCTGAGCTGGCTTAGAAGTGAGCATGGCATATTTTAGGTTATAAACTCTTGTGTGTCTAAGTCATCTTTTATTTGATCTTTATATCTTAGCAAGTAAGATAGTGCCTTTAACATACTATATATTTTATAAAGACTTTGATATTACTACAGGGGCTCTTTTTGTGTAACAGACCCTTTGGCAGTCTAATGAGCCTATTATGAACCACGTCCTTAATGTTTCTAAATGTGTAAAACAAAATACATAGAATTACAAAGGAAACTATGTATATTATGCTGAAATAAAAATGCAATTTTCACCATCCCAATGGACTTCCTGAAATCTATCCATGGATGAGGATTCCTCTATGACTATATTATAATAATGTCCGGATCATGCTATAAACAAAGGATAAAGTAGATGCAGGAGCTCCTCTAGTCATACATTTTAATACCTTGGGTATAAAACAACAACAAGAGGAATGTGAAATTAAAACTTCCTAAGACACCTTCCAGTATAGCTGGTTTTTAACCCCTGATATGGGGTCCATAATTCCACTAATCTCAAAAGAAAATGAGAGTTTTGAAACTTCCATGTATTGTTCAATTTCTATGTGATTTTCTTCCATAAAAGGAAACTACCTAAAAACTAGGTTTTTTTTACTTTTTTGAAAAAAGTTTATCCATAGAATTAATATTCAAATCAATTCAATTCAATTAGCATTTATTAAAGTCAAAAAGTATGTATTAAGAACTTAGATTGTGCTAAGCCTGGGAAATACAAATACAAGCAGAAAGATGGTCTGTGGTCACAAGGAGTTTATATTTTACATGAAAAATAACTTGCAAAGGTCATATAACTATTAACTGATGATTGTAAAACTCAAACCCAGGAGTCTTATTTTGGAGCTCTGCACTACACCATCCTATCTTTCATGTAATTGGTTAAAGCTATTTCATTCTGAGATTTCATAATTATTATAAAATTATAAAACAAAAAGGCAACTTAGAAATGGGAAACCTCAACATTCCATTTGCTACCTTGGCTTCCCTGGCTTTCTTCAAGCCTCAGCCCAATCAATGTATACCTTCTGCAAGAGGCATTTCCTGGTTTCCTTAGCTGCTAATGCCTTTCCCTTTCAGATATATATTCTTTGTATAGGTATTATATGCATCTGTTTGTTTGCACGCTGTCTCCCTCATTAAAATATTGAAATGTACTCTCTCTCTTTAAGGACAGGCTCTCTCTCTCTCTCTCTCTCTCTCTCTCTCTCTGTCTCTCTGTATATATACACACATATACTTACACACATATACATATACATACACAAAAAGCAATACACATACATACGTATACATACATACATATATATATGTGTGTGTTGTGTGTATATGTGTGTGTGTTGCCTTTTTAAATGTGTCCCCAGCTCTTAGCATAGTGCCTATTACTTTGTAAGCATTTAATAAATCCTTGTTGACTGACCAACTAAATATGAGAAACCGTTTGGTCCAAAACCCTCATTTTATAGAAGAGAAAACTAATAGCCATTAATTTTCTGGAGACTACATAGACACAGAAGAGCAGAGCTATCAAATATGTTGTAGAATTGAGAGCACAGAATCTTTTTTTAAATTTATTTTAAAATTCTATTCACGCTTGTAAAACCCTTTATTGGCAATAGGGGAGATTTGACATAAATTTCAAAGGTCCCTATTTGTAAGACTTAATGGATGAAATTTAGCCTACTTAACAGTCTTTTGTCTGTTAAAGACTGTTATCTAATAAATGCTCTTAACACCATTAAAAAGTGCCTGATAATAATGGTATTTAACCTCTTTCTGTGAAATAATTTCTTCTCTGTACATTTTAATAAGTAGTGGTATCCCTTTAAAGTGAATGGATGATCATGTCATTAAATTTAAATTGAATGTTATGGGTGAGAAAGATTTTCTCCAATTATTGTTCAGAACAGTGCTTCAAAGAAAGGTGATGTGGGTCCTTATGTTCTTAATGTGATAATGGTTGCACTTCAGAGTGATTTACAGATTACAGTCATGTTAAGAATCCCATCCAAATACTAGAGCATTTCAAAAGAATTCTCAAGACATAATGAGATTAAGTAAAAGAAAAAAAAACAATTCATGGGGGAAAAAAATTTTGTTCCTTAAAACACTAACTTATTTTGAAATTCATTATGACTAGAGATACATATTGACCCTAAATGAGGGAAAGTTTTAAAAGCATCTATGAAAAAACTGTCTGAAAGTGAAAAAGAAATTATGTGGTTATAGATGCATTTCTCCTCATAAGGGAGAAATTCTCATTCAAAAAAGATTTACTGGTCAGCAGTCTTTGAAAAATTGTTGATTAAGTCTCCAACTGCTTCTCCTTGGTGCAGTGAGGAGTAAGAGATTCTCAGCCTGATGAGGCACTGAATCATTGGGTGGAACCCCTACTGGGGAATAGCAAAACTGATGAGGAGTAACACTCCAGCCAAAGACTCAACCAAAAAAAAAAAAAAAAAAGGAGAGAGAGAGAGATCATGCACCTGCTTCTGCTTCTCACAACTGGCAACAGAGAGAGGGGTGTGCCACTGACTGTGCTTTAGTTTGGGATAGTTGTTGCAAAGCCAACTGGACATGCAGAATTTGTTGGATAGAACTGTGCTTCCCTGTAACTACACCCTTGAGTTGGGGAAGCATGGTGATAGTAAAGCAGCTCATTCAAAGAGAAGAGTATAGTTTATATAAGTAGAGGAAGAAGGCCCCCATTTAACTATGCATGTTCTGGCTCCCTCAAAGGCTAACCTCATCCTTTAAGCTCCTTATAATACCTCACTCTCAGTGGCACTTAGTATGCATGACAACATACCAAGGTAGGAAAATCTATTTCTGCTTCATACCCCTAAAAAGGGTATCTTAAAATACATAAAGAGCTGTCCATGACTTAAGCACATATGATGAGGGAAAGAGAGAGAGAGAGAGAGAGAGAGAGAGAGAGAGAGAGAGAGAGAGAGAGAGAGAGGAGGGAAGGAAGGAAAGAAGGAAGGAAGAAAGGAAGGAAGGAAGGAAGAAAGGAAGGAAGGAAGACAGTATGGTGAAATTTTAAAGGTACTGGCTTTGGAGTCAGAAAATCTGGGTTTCAGTCCTGATTCTGCCACTCAGTTGTGACACTTGGTAAGTCACTTTAATACCTCTGGAATTCCATTTTCCCAAGAGTAAAGTAAAGAGATGAAACTAACTATTCCCTTTCCTTTGCCTACTAGGTAGCAGAGTGGGAAAGAGAATGGGCCTGCTTCATACCCTCTCTATACATGTGACCCTGAACAAATTAACTTAACCTCTCTCAGCCTCAGTTTTTTCAACTGTAAGGGAATAATAGCACCTACTTCACAGGTGCTTGTGAGGATCAAAGGGAATAACATGTAAAGTATTTTGTAAAACCCCAAGTGACATGAATACTAGTTATTTTTCTCAATTTATTAACCTATGCATCTATGAATGTCATTGGCATAGGTAGAAGAAAAGGGAAAAGGTAGAGATGAAAATAAGAATATGAGAAGGAAGGAGAAAGAGGAAATAGAGAAAACAGAAGGGGAAAAAATGAAATACAACCACAAATTCATCTTTTGAATGGCATGTAAAGACATAGGTCAAGAGCCACTGGTAACACCCTAAGAAATTACTCTGTGACACCAATATCCTGGCTGTTCCCCTGCTTGACAGGCCTTTGGTGAGGCCAGAGAAGCAAGTGATATCCTAGTCAGCTGTTTAACATGCAGCCAATAAATCCTTGGCTTTTTATAATAAATTACTTTCTGACTACATTACATATCTTTATTTTATTATTATTATTATTATTAGTTTCCTCTTTAACGATGTGTACTTTGGTTTAGCTTTTTAGTCTCCAGTGAAGCATCTATAGCTAGATCAGCTCAGGAGGATAACCTTCATTATGTTGTCAGTTACATTCCGTGTCACTATAATGCAAGAAAGGGCTATGGAATAAAAGGAGGACTCAAATGAGTAGAGTTGAAAATGTATACTTAAACAATCATACTCTTCAAGTAGAGACTTGATGAGTAACCCACTGTCAAAACAATGCACTGAGATATGAGAATAACTGTCATATAAAAACTAAATTAGTACAGCAATGTGACTAATACTGTAGGAAAAAAAACAATAAAGTCATGAGGATTTTCAATATGGCATCTACTTTTTTAACTGCAGAAAGAAAAGCATTTTGGGAAGTACATATAGTGCCAAAGAAGAAGAATCATATTAAAGTTTTCATAAGAGCACTTCCTTAA
This sequence comes from Gymnobelideus leadbeateri, assembly GCA_011680675.1. Classification (NCBI taxonomy): domain Eukaryota; kingdom Metazoa; phylum Chordata; class Mammalia; order Diprotodontia; family Petauridae; genus Gymnobelideus; species Gymnobelideus leadbeateri. Next base: position 735,568 of record WOXC01000460.1, read on the forward strand.
TGAATCATATTGAGATATAATTCCACATTCTAAGCAATGATAAAACAGTATGAGTTAAACATTTTCAGGAAATAAAGTGTTCATCCATAAGATATAAAATCTTTTTTTTTCCCTAGGAAGCCATGTTTGTCTTTCACCACTAACTGACATTTTTTCCAAACTCCACACTTGATAATAACAAATAGTTGACACTTTAGAGAATGTTTTATCACTTGATTTATCTAGAGTCAGGGTCAAAATTATATTTTCCTGAATTTTAAAATCTGTATTATTTCTATTATTCCCCCCTTAATTTGTAAAATATGACCCAGGTAGTGAATTACACAACAGAATTAGAAGAAAGATGAGCCAAATTTTTACTTATATACTTAGACTTTTAACAAATTTATTCTCAAGATTTCTATGTGGTTCTATTGATTCTACTCATGAACCAGGTTTAGAAAAAAAATGAATACATTATATAGATGTTTGGAATAACCTGACTTATATACCAAACCTACATATATGAGGTCTTATGTTTTGGAAATGACACTGACAAACAAGGAGGTGACCAGAGAAAGATAACCTTGTCATAGGAAGATCAGTTGAAGAAAACTGGAGAAGTTTTGCTTTAAAAAGAGAAGATTTGGGGTGGCTAGGTGGCACAGTGAGTAAAGAGCCAGACCTAGAGTCAAGAGGACCTGAGTTCAGATCCAGCCTCAGACACTTAGCACAAAAAACCTAGCCATGTAATCTTGGGCAAGTTCCTTAACCCCAATTGCCCTCCAAAAGGCAAAGAGAGAAAGAGGAGAGAGAGACAAGAGAGACGAGAGAGAGAGGGTTTAAGGGGAACATAATAGTTCACTTTAAATATGTGAATGGTTGTCACATGGCAGAAGGATTTAACTTGATCTATTTGAATCTGGACAGCAAAACTTGGAGCAATAAATAGTAGAAGGTGTAGAGAAGCAGATTTCAGCTTGCCATAAAGAGAAACTTCCTAATACTTACAGCTATCCAAATGTAAAACAGGTGGCCTTGGAAGTCCACATGTCTTCCTTTGCTATTGTTGTTCAGTCACGTCTAATTCTTTATAACCCCATCTGGGGTTTTCTTGGCAAAGATACTAAAATGGTTTGCTATTTCCTTTTCTAACTCATCTTAAAGATGAGGAAATTGAGGTAAACAGAGTTAAGTGACTTGTCCAGGGTCACATAGCTAGTAAGCATTTGAGACCAGATTTGAATTCAGGTCTTCTTGACTCCAGGCCCAGCACTCTATCCACTGAACCACCTAACTGACCTTTTCCCTTGCTAGAAATATATAAATGAAGACTGGATGACCACTTGTTAGAGGAAATTTTAGATGAGATACAGACTGAACTAGATGGTGTCCAAGGTTCCTTCCAATACTTCTTTGATTCATTGTCTTTCCTCTTCCTTCCCTGCAAATGGCCTACAACCTTCAAAATTAGTCTAAACCAATTTATGTTCCAAACTCATTCCTTCGTGGAATCAGCCCCTTTCCTCAGCTTAAATTCTTGTCCCTTGTGGTACTACTAGTTGCTTTGTGCCAAGCTGGCTGCAATTTAGAGTCTAAGACCTTACCACTAACAATGATTGTTATAAGGTCATTAAATCCCAGCATCTAGAATGGCACAATGTCATTCTGGAGACAAAAAGAAGCTTTGTTCACCCCTGTCCTATCCTGTATTTGATTTCATTTCCCTAGGTGAGAGACTCCTAGAACCTCTTTCAATAACCATTTCCTGAGATAGCTTGCCCCTTCCTCTTCCCTGAATATCATGATTTAAGTGCTTAGCCAAGCTATTTCACCTACCTAGCATGAAGAAACATTTATGACCATCAAAACCCAGCTGGGTAACTACACGTTTCACAAGAGTCAAAGTCTGTACTCTTACTAACATCCTGACTGTAATTTGTGACAATAAGTAAAAAAGTGAAGACTATCAATCAGACTGTCAGTTCCCGTTTCAACCTGAACATACTCAGGAAACATACTGAAAAGCCAGCTCTTTCCATGCTCCAATTCAAAATCCTTTCCCCCTAATTTGCAGCCCAGAGAGGAAGAGCACTTACCAAAGGCTGGTAATGCTCTTTATTTAATTCAGTATAAGTTCATAAAATAAATTGCCCAGATAATTGGATGTGTCCTCAGTCTATGTTCACCCTGACTATATTTTTTTTTCCATAGATGCAAACCAGATTTACAACTTAAAAGTGCAGCAATAAATGAGCATTGCTAGTAATATGTATGTGCCAAATCTTCTGTCAAAGTGACATAAAGAATGAGGCTGACCACTCTGAGTAATCAAATCTGTCAGATCAGCTCACTGCTCCCCCACCACTGATGGGAAACTCTAAGCCTGCACAAACAACATAGAATTATTTCTACTCCAACAAACGAAATTTATAAAGCCGATCTAAGAATAGAATTTTTAAATGATTCCCTAAAGACCAGAACAAACATCCCAAATCTTGAAAACAATTTTTTCTTATAACTTTCTTTATTTTCCCCTATGGTTCCTCTTTTCTTTAATGAATGTACAGCCCACTCACACCTGGTAACAACCGTCTTGGGGCTAAATTCCCATTTTTCTCTGTGGAGCTTTTCCACCCCCGACTAAGACAAAGTTGCCAATTCTGTTCAGGGCTGGACTGTCTAGTCACCATTTGTCTGGAGCCTGCTCCAGAAGGCAAATCATAGGTCACTCCTCTGGACACTTCAAAATGGAAGAGTGGCCCTAGGGAACATTTAGAGAACCCAGTCCCTAGGAGATGGGACAGAAGTGAATGGCAGAAATGGCTTCTAATTACATTCCCCTGCAAGGAGATGGGGAGGGCAAAAAGGGAGCTATTTATATTTCATAGGAAAGGAAATGGACAACATAAAATTGTCCCCAAAATATGGCTGCTAGACCTTACTGGGTTTTTACTTGTCCTTTTAAAGCTACATGCAAAAGACAACATGCATTGAAGAGAATAAACTCAAGGGGTGATTCCCTACATACTGAGACAAATAGTAGCAATCATAGTCTGTATTCCAGTATTAAAAGAGGAAATATCATACAATAGATCAGACAAAGGACTTGCATTTTGAAAGATCTGGGTTCAGATGCTGCTTCAGGTTCTGTGCAAATCACTTAGCCTTTCTCTTCCTCAGTTTAGAGATGCACAGTGTCATGGATGAAATGCCAGGGATACCTGAATTCAAATCATGCCTCAGACACTATGTTCCTAGGATAGGGGTGGATATGTGTGTGTCAATTAACTTCTCTCGCCCTCACTTTCCTTATCAATAAAATGAGGAAGTCCAAGGTCCCTTTCATCTTTAAATATGCAGTCCTAAAATAAATGTTCTTTCAAGGGAGTAACTTCTGTACTATCTAAAATACAAGTCGTTGGGTAAAACTTTTTTTATTCAAATTTATGCTTTTACTTTTCACTGATAAAATAAGTTTATCTGGGGTATTTATATAAATATCAGTGTCTGTTCATCCCTTCAACATCTGGAATTCAAAAGCCAAATTTAGTAAATTATTAAAAATAAGCTTCAAGTTGTATTTTCGAGTCAGTATACAACCCTGAAACAAAAATGGTACTCAGTAAAACTTTTCACACAGACTTATATAGACTATAAATCTTATTAAGAACGATGATAATAGCAGCTAAATTTACATGGAACTTTAAGGTTTGCAAAGCACTTGACATACATTATCTCTTTTAAACCACATACCATCCCTGTGAGGTAAGTACTAATATGATCCCTACTTTACATATGAGAAAATTGAGACTTGAAAAGGTTAAGCAATTTGCCCATAGTTCCCCAGCTAATATACCTTGACACGACGCTGCCTGTCTAGGTATCTTCTCTGATTTCATTTACTGGGACCCACAGTTCACAGAATCACTAGTGAACATAAATTACTTTTTTTTACTTTTGCACTGGGTCAGTGATTCTGTTTTACATGTTCTTGGAACATGCTTTGGGGTTTTATATCCTAGCAAGAATTATACATATATCTGCTTTGATTATTTTCTATGGCATCTAGTGGTGGCTTATACAATTAGGTATCTCCTATATGCTTTCTGATATTAAGAATGGTGGTTTAAATTTGGAATGACAGTCTCTCAAGAGAACAATGAGTTAGTAGAAAATGAACCTGAGTTTTATTTTTCAGCTCCTCCACTTACTGTGCAACTTTGGAAAATCACACATACTCCCCCTTCCCACCTCACTGTTCCTTGGCTTTCCACTCTGTGCTATAGGGATAATAGTATCCTCCCCCTGAGCTTGAAAGAGCCTGCAAATTGCATAAAGTCCTTGGGGGAGAAAAAAAGAAAAAGAAACTGAGTAAATAAATCACATTGCTCTCTGAAACATTAATTAAGGGAACAAGGTTTGAATAAGTGTCATCTTTGCTTTTGATTTAGGGGAGTGTGACCTGATGACCTCACTCAAACACCCCATTCCCTTGAATGGTGGAGGTAAGCCCACAGGAGAACTCAGTTACCGTCTTCAATTTCCTTTCCCAAGTTTGACTCTTCTGTAAAAACCATTCACTGTCTTAGCCTGCATTGACTCTTTTATAGCAACTATTCAATGGATCTCAGAATAATATCTCACGAGTATAGGAGCCATTCTTTAATCCTAATTTACCTTTGTTTCCCTACAGGTACTCACTTTTCATCTTTATTCTAACAGGATCCTGGCTTGCTGCCACAATGACATCACCAGTCCCAGATTTTTTGACAATCCTTTCCCCTGTTCACGCCTTTAATTTTACATTTTCCTCTTCTTTGCAACTCCTGAAGATTTAATTAAACTCTTTTATTAAAAAATGGGCAACACACTTACATCCGGGTAGTTCATTCTCTCTTTTGTCTTTATTCTTTATAATTTTTTTTCAGGCATTCTATTATAGAGTTGCCACCTCTTGCCAAATAACCCTCCCTTCATAAACGGTGAACTGTTACTAACCTGAATTCACCCTAGAACTCTTAATGTCACGCTTGTGGGTGGGTGGCAAGACTGAGTTCTTCCTTCTTCCTCTTTATCTGCCTCCCATACACTCACAAAATTGTTCAGGGGGATGAAGTCATGTTGAAAAGAATGCATTCTGATGCATCTATGCAGCTGTGATGAGGAGCTGTCTTGGCACTCAAAGTTCTACCAAAGTTATACTGATTAATAAGAACAGGCACAAAGTGATTCTACTGAGAAAACAGTAACCCCTTTATGAGCATCAAATGCTACACACAAAAACACACAGAGTGTTGGCTACTAATAAATTTCATGGTTCAATTTTACTTTAGGAAAGTTTCTAGTATCTTGCCATATAACCTGCTTCCCCCCACCCCCAATATATCATTGTTGTTGAAATGTTTACAATTTAAACATTGTCTACAATGTTTAAATCACCTTGTGATTCAATTTCTCATGATTCTGAAAACCAGTTATTTTTTTCTTTCCATTGCTCAATGGCACTGCCTACTTGTTTCTAGTTTCTTCCACCTTTTTCCGTGTACTGGGTACCATGTAACCAACTCATCCTATGAGGGAGGTCACATAAATATTTTTTATGATGAAATGTAAACTCCTTGACAATCGAGATTGTTTCTTTTTGTCTTTATATTCCCACCCACAGCATTGATATAGCACCTACTATGTACCAGGCACGGTGCTGAACATACCTAGCACAGTACCTAACACAGACTAACCACTTGAAAAATTGAAAGAATGCACAATTCTTCTCTTAGATGTTTTTCAAGATTAGATATCACATAGGAAAATAGAAGCATTAAAGTCAATAAATTAAAATGCCAAAACTGCCAAACTCATTTAAGCTCCTTTTAGATCTTCTTCCTTCTTTCTGTCTCAAGTCAATGAAATTGGTTTGGCAAAAGTTAGAATTATCTCTATATCTCATTATCTCACCCCTTATCTCTTGATACAGAACCCCTTGATCTTAAAAAACACCTATGTCAGAATAACTTATTCTCCACCTTGGGTGAGTCTTTTTTCAACTAAGCCCAGTCATGGGTTTGTGTGGAATCCTGTCTTTTTCACTGACTGCTCAAGAAAAAAACAACTCTTCTCTCTCAGAACAACTTAAAAAGTATCTTTTGGAGCTTCAGGTTCTCGATCCAACCTTGGTACAACCATCTCACCCCTTTCCTGGGAGATCTTGGAGCTCTAGTTATTTAGAAGCCTCTTCTCTTCTGACCTTGACATGTTCTCTCTAGCTTTGTCTTGAAGTGATCTTTCTGATCAGAAAGCTCTAAGTGACTTATTATCTACTGGATAAATAAAAACAATAACAATAAAAATTTATATTTGTATAACACTTTAGTATTTATAAAGTTCTTTCCTGACAACAACTCTATGAGATAGGTAATTCAAGAATTAATATGTAGTCTTATATTTGAGAAAACCAGAGACCAGAAAGGTTAACTGACTTTCTCAAGGTCACATAACTAGTAAGCAAGATTAATTCAGGTTTTCTGACTTTAAATTAATGGATTTCTGTACTTCAAGTCCTTCAGCTATATATTCAGGACCCTCCACAATCTGGTTCCAATCTATCTTTCTAGATTTATTTATACTCTTATTATTATTCCCCCTTGCACTTGCAACCTTTTTTGAGACTTGTTTCATATTATTTGCCTTTGCACAATCTATATTCCAGCCAACCTCAACTAATATCTATCCCCATAACTGAAACAAATTCCCATCTAATATCCAGTTGCTAAAATCTTTCCTGTCCTTCAAGATCCAACTTAAGTGCCACCTCTTCCAATAGCTTGAAGCAATTCACTAATCCTGAATCTCCTATTCTGCTCCAAGCCATTCATCACACTCCTTCCCTATACTTGCCCTGAATGAGACCTGGCACCACTGCGCTCATTGAGACCCAAAGGACATCATATTCATGACACTCTATCACCAGCTATAAATGTATTCATTATCTCCTCATGTCCCTTGATGCTCTGATCTTGGAGGGACAGGAAGAACACTCCTTACTCCCCACTGACACTTTCAGATTTTTGCTTTACAACTATCACTCAGCAATCTCTACTACTTTGAAGTTCACTATTAAAATTTCCCAGCTTTTTGAAATTATTCTCACTGTTGTATGTAAGTGCCAGGTTATTTCCCCTCATTTCTCAAGGATTTCAGCATCTGGATCAACTGTGATCTCTTTTCCATAATTCCTACCATTATACTAGAGGTCTTCAATATCCATGTTGAAGCCCCCTCAAAAACTCTTACCTCCCAATTCCTCAGTCTCCTTAAATTCCATGATTTAACTCCATGTCAGCAACACACAAGAATGATCATACCCTGGCTTATTATATATAAATATTTGACTTCCTTAAGAAGGACTAGAACTTAAGAATACCCTAAAGAACAAAGCAAATTATCTCTTCCAGTACCATTGCTCTTACTATAGCCTCCTATCATTTCATTTCTCCCTATGCTTCATCCTTCCTAAAACTACTCTTTGTAATTATCATGGCCCCCAATCTCTGCATTCCTCAGTATATTCTCAGGTCATTACCCCTGCTTTGACTTAACTTTGCTCCTTTGCCAGTTTCAACACGACATTGTTGTATACTGTCATCTGTTTTCATATCTACTGTTTATTATCTACTTTCAAAACTGCTGTACACCTCTCCCCATTCCTCCCATCTTATTGCCTCTGATTTCTTGACAAACTCCAGCCCTGCATTGTTTTCCTATCCATCTCTTTTGCTGCTATTTTGTGTTACTGAATGGAGGTGGAGGAAGTCACACAACAGTTCTAAAAAGGTAAACTACAAATTGAAAAAGTTGTACAACTTCAACAGCACATTAATTTGTTTCCTTATCTCATTCCCTTTGAAATTGTTCTAAACCTTATCTTCCCTCCTCTGGCCTCTGAAACTTCTCCCTCATACAGTTCTCTTAACTAAGGCCCTTACCTCTTATTTTACTGGGAAACTTAACCTATGAATGTCCTCTTTTCCCCTTCTTTTCATCTCCAAACTCTTTGACATCACTCCTCCCATATCATATACACATTCTCATTCTCTCTCTCTCTCTCTCTCTCTCTCTCTCTCTCTCTCTCTCTCTCTCTCTCTCTCTCTCTCTCTCCCTCTGTCATCTCTCTCCTATCCCCCAGTATCTGATACTGAGGTGGTTCTTCTCAAGGCCAATCCTCTACATATGTCTTTGATCCTATCCTGTCCATTTTTCTCTAGAAGATTGGCCTTTCAATCATCACCTCTCCCTCTAATTTTCAACCTCTCCTTATCTTCTGTTTACCATTCTATTACCTTCAAATGTGTAGGTCTTGTCTACCCTTAAAAAACTTTCACTTGACCTTACCATCCCCTCAAGCTATCATGCCATATTTCTCATCCTCTCCTCAAACTACTAGAAGAAATTACACACGTTCATTGTTTCTAAACCTTCTCTCACTTATTCCTCAATCATTTGTAATCTACCTTCTGAGCCCATCACTTTACTAAAATTTTTCTCTCCAAATTTACTGATAATCTCTTAATTGACAAAAAAGATGGCCTTTTCTCAGTCCTCATCTTTTAATTTTTTTTCTGCTTTATTTGATACTGTTGACCCCCCCCCTTCTGTATGTTCTTTCTTCTCTGTAATTTTGTGTTGCTGCTCTTTCCCTCTCATCAGACTAACCATTCCTTCTCAATCTCCTTTTCTGGGTCATCATCTACTTCGACTGTGGACATTCCCCAAAACTCTTACCAGTGCCTTCTACTCTCTATTTAACTCTCTCTTGCTATCCTCACCAGGATAGCAAGATATATTTTAATATATATATATATATATTAATATATAATTAATTATATAGTTAATATATAATTAATATATAATTTTTAATTATCAAGACAGATTTATATAAACAGCTCATTTCTCCCCTGAACTGCTTCATGAAATCTCAGACTGGGTGACTTTTTAAAGTAGCTCCACCTCATATCCAAAACAGAAATTTTCTTTTCCCCAAAGCTTACTCCTCTTCAAAACTTTCTAATTTCTGTCAGTTATCATCATTCCACTAATCTTCCAGGTTCATAATATTAATGCTATTCTTGACTCTTCTCTCCTGCTCATAACACAAATCCAAATAGTTGCCATATCTTCCTATCTTGACTCCACCCCAGTAACTCACATCTGACCCCATCTTTTTTAAAAAATTCAATCAGCATTTATTGAAGAAAGATGTCAATTTTGTTTAGCATGTAGATAGTTAAATTTACACGTTTTTTTTTCCTTTTAAACATATTTGTTTTTAGTTTACAACATTACAACATCACAACAAAATTCAAATTATCAGTCCCTCTTCTCCTCCTCCTCCACTCCCAAGATGGCACGAAATCCAATATAGGTTTTACATAAACCTTTACATTAAACATTTGCACATCAGTCAGGTTGTAAAGAATTACAACCAATGGAATGAACCATGAGAAAGAAGAAACAAAACAAAACAAAAAGATGGCCAAATAGTTTGCTTCAATCTGCATTGAGACTCTGTAAATCTTTCTCTGGATGTGGATAGCCTTTTCCATCATGAGTCTTTTGCACTTGTCTTAGAAACTTCCACTGCTGAGAAGAGCTAAGTTCATCAAAGTTAGTCATCACAGATACAATGAATGTGTAACTATATATAATGTTCTGGTTCTCCCCCCCTCACTCAGCATCCATTTGTATAGGTTTTTCCAGGTTATTATGAAGTCTGTCTGCTCCTCATTTCTTATACCATAATAGTATTCCATTACATTCATATACCACAACTTGTTTAGCCATTCCCACAAATGATGGGCATCCCCTTCATTTCCAATTCTTTGCTACCACAAGAAGAGCTGCTATAAATATCTTTGTACTTATGGGTCATTTTCCCATTTGTATGATGTCTTTGGGATGCAACCCTAGAAGTGGTATTGCTGGGTTAAGGAGTTTGGACATTTTTATAGCCTTTGGACATAGTTCCAAATTGCTCTCCAGAATGGTTGGATCAGTTTGCAACTCCATCAACAATGCATTAGTGTTCCAATTTCCCACATCTTCCCCAGCATCTATCATTTTCATGTTTTGTCATGTTAGCCAGTCTGATAAGTGTGATGTGGTACCTCAGAGGTGTTTTGATTTTTATCTCTCTAATGATTAGTGATTTAGAAATTTTTTTTTATTATATTTAATTTCCTCCTCTAAAAACTGCCTGTTTATATCCTTTAACCATTTATCAGTTGGGGAATGACTTGTATTCTTATGTATTTGACTCAGTTTTCAGAATATTTTAGAAATAAGGCCTTTATCAGAGATACTGATTGCAAAACTTCTTTCCCAATTTTCTGCTTTCCTCCTAATCTTTGTTATGTTGGCTTCGTTTATGCAGAAATTTTTCAATTTAATGTAATCAAAATTATCCATTTAACCTTTTGTAATGCTCTCTATCTCTTGTTTGGTCATAAATTGTTCCCTTCTCCACAATCTATTCCTTGCTTTCCCAGATTGCTTACAGTATCAGCCTTTATACCTACATCATGAACACATTTAGACTTTATTTTGGTATACAGTGTAAGATATTGGTCTACACCCAGTATCTGCCATACTATTTTCCAATTTTCCCAGCACTTTTTGTCAAATAGTGAGTTCTTATCCCAGAAGCTGGAGTCTTTATCAAACAATAGATTAGTAAAGTCAGACTACTGTGTCTTGTGTACCTAACCTATTCCACTGATCCACCATTTTATTTCTCAGCTTATACCAAGTAGTTTTGATGACTGCTGCTTTATAATACAATTTAAAGTCTGGAATGGGTAGGCCACCTTCCCTATCATTTCTTTTAATTAATTACCTTGATATTCTAGACATTTGTTCTTCCAGATGAATTTTGTTACCATTTTTTCTAGCTTTATAAAATAACCTTTTGGTAGTTTAATTGGTATGGCACTAAATAGGTAACTTAATTTAGGTAAAATTGTCATTTTTATTATATTAGCTCAGTCTAACCATGAGCAACTGATATTTTTTTCAATTATTTAGATCTGACTTTGTAATTGTGTTCACATTGACCTCATCTTTTAATCACAAAACCATGTCCCTTGTTCAGATCCTTCCTTGTCTTGTCTCACCTAAAATATTATTGCAAAGGTCTTTTCATTGATCTAATACTTTAGGTCTCTCCTTACCCTAGGCCATTCTGCACACCACAACCAAAATGATTTTCCTTAAGCACTGAACTGCCCCCATCACTCCCTATTCAATAAACTCCATTGGTTCCAGTTGCCTCTAAGAGAAAAACTTTCTTTTCCTCTTTCTAGTTTTCAAAACATTTTTCACAAAATAGTTCCATCCTATATTGCCAGCTTCAAAATTTTTTTCTTTTTTTTCTTTTTCTTTTTTTGCTTTTTCTTTTTTTGCTTTTTGGAGGGCAATTGGGGTTAAGTAACTTGTCCAAGGTCACACGGCTAAGTTTTTTTTTTTTTTTTGGTTGTGTATGTTAGATGTCTGAGGTAGGATCTGAACTCAGGTCTTTCTGACTCCAGGGCCTGTGCTCTACTCACTGCACCACCTAGCTGCCCCTTCAACAAATGTTTTGATCCTTCTTCCTTCTTTAATCTAGCCAAATTGGACTTCCTCAGTTCCTTTACTTGGCATTTCATTTCTCATATCCACACCTTTGAACTGCCTGTGCCCCATGTCTGGAATGCTTCCTCACTTTTGCTCTATGAATTACTTTTTTTCTTTCATTAAGCCTTTCCTGGTGGCCCTAGTTTCTAGTACTTGCCCTCCCTATTTCACGCTTATCGAATTTATAGTCATTTGTATTCCCTTCATATTTATTATATATATATGTGTATATATATATATATACATATATATATATATATATATATATATATATATATATATATATACTTATCTCCTGCAATAGAACACGAACTTTTTGAAAGTAGGGATTGCTTTCATTCTTTTCTTAGGACAGTGCCAGGACCATAGAGATCAGTCAGACATCAGAGACACCAAGGTCATCCACTGCATCCTGGGCCATTGCCAGTCATTCTGACTTTTATCTTGACATTAGACTTAGGTGACTCTGGAAGAGAGAGTAAAACTGAGAACTTTGTGTAACTCTGACTCACTTAAATCCAATCCACTGATGAGTCAAGACATCATGATGTCACTGGTTCTCTTAAAAACAAAAAAGGACAAAGAACAGCCTGAAACATATCAGGAGCTTAATAAATGCTTATTGATTGATTGCTTGCTTTCTTGATAGTTTCAACTCTTCTATATATGTGTCCTATTCTAATTTACCTTATAGCTATTTATATTCTTGGCTATTCCCTCCATTAGACAACAAATTCTTAAAAATAAGAAGTTTTATCATTTGTTTAGTTTCTTACCTCTAGCATTTTTACAAGGTGTCTTGCACATAATATGTGTTTTAATACATTTCCTTATAATTAGATGAATTTGAAAAGTTTCCTTTAACTGCTTAAATGACTGGTACCCTTCTTTTACAAAGTTGATTTCTCTACCCTGTGGCCCTAGACTAAAAGCTTGGCTCCTTCCTTCTAGAGGTTTCATACTCTTCTCCACTATCCCCAAAATATCTTCCTTTCCCCTTCTCATAATTCTTTCTCTTCCTCCATGCCGCTCCTCCATTTGCTAGTAGATCAAAGTTAAAAAAAAAAAAAACTTCCAGGTTACAGCCTATACTTCTTACTAGGCCTCATAACAGGTTGCTCTTTCTGAGGCCACCCCAGTCCCATTTGATTTGTAGTAGGGGGATAACACATGCACCTCACAGCTAATAAACAATTTACAACTTCTCTTGCCTTTTTCTATTAAACCATCCCCCTCCTTGGAGCCTTAGGGAGGTTGGGGATGGGGGAGGTTGGAAGGTGTGAAATGTTTTCTAGACTCTAGGGATCAAGGCAAGGAAAAATAGTCAGAATATAAAGTAATTAATATTAACAACATCCCTTGCCCCGCCCTCCCCCCCAAAAAAAAACCATGGCAGGATAATATCACTACACACTTATATTAAAATTTGGGAAATATTACAGAGCTTACATTAGATTGTTGTACAAGCTTTCAAATTTTGCACATCATTCTTATGTATGCACATTGTTGTTTAGTCATTTTCAATCTTCCCTGACTCTTCATAACTCCCTTTTGTGGTTTTCTTGGCAAAGAAATTGGAGTGGCTTATCATTTCCTTCTCCAGATCATTTTAAAGATGCGGAAACTGGGGAAAACAGGGTTAAGTGATTGGCCAGAGTCACTCAGCAAATAAGTGTCTGAGGCTGGATTTGAATTCAAGGAAGGTCATTCTGGCTCCAGGCTCAGCACTCTATACACTGTGCCACCCATATGCATGTACATTATTACATACACACTATATGTACACATATATACATGTGTGGGCATGCACATGCTCACATAAATGGGGGAAATGGGCATTGTAGTGAAAGGGAACAAGTTTTAAAATCAGGAAATCCTGGATTCAAGTCCTGCCTCTGACAAATATTGACTAAGTAACCCTGAGTAAATCACTTAAGCTCTTCATGAACTAGGAAAACCTCTCTAAGACTAGAAGTTACAGAGTTAGGTATCTACATTTTTGAGTTTCCTCTGAAATCAGAGGTTTTATCTTTCCTTTCTCTCTCTCTCTCTCTCTCTCTCTCTCTCTCTCTCTCTCTCTCTCTCTCCCTCTCCCTCTCCCTACCTCCCTCCCTTCTCTCACTCATTAGATTAATAACTATCATCATCATCATTATCATCATCATCATCATAACATTTATACTAGACAAGACACTTTACAAATCAATGTATGAATATATATGTAAAATCTTCTTCACCAAATTCCTAGTTCAGTGCCTTATGGTGTCATGGAGATAACCTTAAATTCTTCTTAAATTCTTGAAGACTATTCCAGATTGATCTTACCAAAATGGAAAAGTTTAGAATATGTGTGTATGGGGCACAGAAGTGGGAGTGGGATACACACAAATGTGTGTATATGTAAAAATATATGTGCAGATTTGTATTATATATACACACATGGATTTGCTTATATATAATATATCATGTATATGTGTATATATGTATTTGTGTATATAGAATACACATGTATACATAATATGATATAAATCACTTTTTTCTCCAGAGAATACAAAGATAAAACATTAAGAATTAGACCCTAACAGGAAATTCTACCTTTTTGCTTAATCATTAAAATCTTGGTTTTTATTATCCTGGGACTAATTATCCCTTTGTGTTTCTCCTCCTGAATACTGCTGTCTTTTTCCATTGCCTGTTATTCAGTTTCATTATTAAAGAGCATTTCTGAAAAAAGACATGTGAGGAAGTGAAGAGCTAAGCATTAACACTAGGGCTTTGTGTTGCCTCTGTACTAGGGTTGATTTGTCATTTCTTGTCCTTGGCTTCATCCATTGCTCTTGATAGTTCAAACTCAAATAAACTTTAATTAATCAAAATAGCCTTTAAAAGTTCAATAAGAGTGCATGCCATCATAATTCTTAAATGTAAATGAATTGGGTTTCTAAGGTCTATAGCTAAAACATATTTCCTTTCTAGGAAGGAAAGCAGAGGTATATAAATAGATGCTTAAGAGCCATGAGAAACCAATTTGCAAAATGGATACAGTGGGAAGGGACATATTCATTGTCAGAAGCACAACAAGCTGAAAAAGGCTATGCTAAGGAAGGGAAGGGTGTGGAAAATGATGAAGAAAGGAAATGATAGTACCTGAAAACAGGATCAATGCTAATGATTTTCCCCCGAGAACACATTTCTGATGCCAAAAAAATATCGAACAAAAAACTAAGATGACTGATTTTTATAGATCAGTTGTTGCTGGTGTTCTAAAGTGGAAAAGTTTAAAAATCTAGGCTACATGGAACATTTAAAATGTATTCTATTAAGAGAAATGGCTATTGGAAGCTGTTAGACTCCACTTATTGAATTCAATGCAACAAGCATTTATTCAATATCAATTATATTGTAGGCAGGAAGTACTATGGTAGCTGGCTCATTGAATGGAGTCCTGGATCTCAAGTCAGGAAGATCTCAGGAAGATGTCAGTTTTAATCTGGCCTCAGATGCTTACCAATATCAAAATAGCCTGTGTAATCCTGGGTAAGCCTCTTAGTTGATCTGCCTCAATTTCCTCATCTGTAAAATGGGAATAACAATAATGTCTACCTCCCAGGGTTGTTGTAAGCATAAAAATTATGTACTGTTTATAAAGCCTTTTGCAAGTTTTAAGATACTATGAAAATACTAGATACTATCATTATTATTATTAGAGAATTGGCCTTGGGACAAAATTCATGAAATTCAAGGAATATATTTGACTCACTTTCAGTCCCCTAAGTAACCCTCTAAACCTGCAAGTTGCATTAAAAACTGCAGATCTTCATTGGTAAAGAAAGTGTCTTACCAGGTACATTTTAGACCAGTGAATTAATCAAAAAGAAAAAAAAAGTGTGCTAAGTAGTATATATAAAGACAAAACCAAACATTCTCTACCCTTGGGGTTCTTAAATTGCTCTGGAAGAAAACATGTACAAAGATCACATGAGATAGATATGTAAAATGCTTCAGAAACCTTAAAGCACTATATAAATGCTAGTGAGTGTTATTATTATTATAGATTAGAAAATATATTCAAAAAGAAATTGGAGGGAATATTAACTTTTGAAGGAATCAGGAAAAGCACAAGACCTGAGCCTGGATGGGAGCTAGATACTCTGAAAAACTGAGGTAAGAACAAATATTCCAGGGAAAGAGGACAGCATAACCAATAGCATGAAGATAGAAGGTGAAATGTTGTATTAATGAAGATCAATCAAGTTGGTTTTGCTCAAAATAGAGTATAGGAGGGTAAATACATGTCATAAGACTGTAAATAGAAATTAAAATCAAATTTTGAAGAACTTTAACTGCCAGCTAAGGTAATATTTGATCCTAGAAACCACAGGGAGATATTGAATTTTCTTGAGGAGCTTGGGAGTAATTGCTGTGGGAAAAGGTTAGATGCAGGTAGAACAATCCAATTGATCCAATAAACACTTATTATGTGCCAGGTACTATGCTAAACACTGGGAATACAAGCAATAAAAAGAAAAACAGTCCCTTCCCTCAAATAGCTTACAACTTAAATACTGGAGGGGAGAAGGGGAGGGCAGAGAACAACACACAAAAGAGACACTAGGCAGTTGGGGTATTTGTTCTGAGGATTTGAAACCAGAAAGGACAGCAGATGCAAAGTGGAGTAAGCTGAGAGAGTTCAGTTTCTGTTCTCTATAAAGGGAAGCATTGGGAGGAATTTGGGACTCCACCTTCTAGCCCTTCAATCAGAGGAGATGGAATGCTAAGGGAGTTAGAGTCAATCATGGTTTCAGTCAGCAGCACAGTGATAAGTTTAGAAGTGATGAGCTTATCCTGGGAGGGGTATTTTGTTTTGTGGAGCTGAAACTGGGAAGAACAGCAGATGCTAAATGGAATGACATATCAGGTAGTTACTTATACAAAAGTATCAGAGAATTCAGAATTAATGAGGTCTATGCCCTCTTCTTAGATATAGCCATTTCACACATTTACCACCCAAATGTTTGTTGTAAAATTTCCAACAAACTCCTATGCTGATGAGGCAGCTAGATGGCACAATAAGCAGTGTACTAGACCTGGAGTCCAGAAGACCTGAGTTCAAATCCAGACACTTACTAGCTCTGTGACCCTAGGCAATCACTTAACACTGCTTGCCAGAAATGTCAAATCACTCCAGTATCTTTACCAAGAAAACCCCAAACTGGGTCACAAGAATTGGACACAACTGAAATTACTGAATACAACAACAACAACCTATGCATATGGAGAAGCTTCTCCATCCTCACACCTTCCTGACCTGCACCCAGTCATAACTAAAGTGAGATAATGGGGTCTTTGATTCATTACATGGAAATTAAAAGGATTCTGACAGAAGTTACACCCCTCAATTCATAGAAACAACTGAATTTATAGCCCAGGAAGCAAAAATATTTAGATAAAATAGTATACTACCAGGTGGCAAGCTCTATCCCCACCCTTACCTATATACCAATCCACCCTTTCTCCTATCCCTCTCCACAGGGTACCTTTTTCAGCCATCTGGCTCCAATTTACCTTCATAGTCTTGCTTCATACTCCTCTTCTTCATGTATTTTGTTCCTTAGTCAATCTGGATTGCTAACTATGCCCCAGATATATCCCACACTTGCCTACCTCCACACTTGACTCATGTCTTTCCCTAATACACAGAAATCCTTAAAGACCCAATGCAAATGCTATCTCCTTTGTTCCTTTCCTGATCTTCTCAGACTCCATGACCTCTCCTTTCTCTGAATGTATAGAATGTTGTATGTCTCTTACATTCTTATTATATTTTATTCAATTGTGTGTAAGTATAATCAGTCCTACTAATTTCAAAGCTTCCTCAAACAAATGCTATATTTTGGTGTCTCTGTATCTCCCTCAATACCCACTTTAAACAAATAGGAATTTGAAAATTTTGTTGAATAAATTAGTTAATTAATGATTCAATAGTCTTGAAAAGTTAAACATGACATAGCAGAGGACTGAGAAGAAATAGATATAGAAGATATGGTAAAAAGAGAAGATGTCAGAATCTGGATACCAGACTGAATATGTTGAGTACAGGATATTTTTGCTTGAAATAACATTGATATAGAGACATGATCCACTCTAATATGGAAACCAAGCATAGGGACAAGGTGATAGAAGCCAGATGAATGTAATGTACTGCTGCATCTTAACTATGTTCAATTTAAGGTGATATTGGAATAAATCATGAAATGATTGAATATTAGGTGTAAGGAGAAACTTTACAGTTTGAATCACTTGTTTTTACACATGAAGAAAATGAGGTAAAGATAGTTTGGGTGACTTGACTCAAATTAAACAACTACTAACAGACCTAGGAATTTCTTTGTGTCATTGGACCCCTTTGGAGAATGGGTCTGGTGAAGCCTACTTTACTTCAGAATAATGTTTTTTTATCATTTATTTTTAATGTTCATTTTTTTGTGTCAAATTTTCTCCATCCCTCCTACCCCTCCTTCATCCATTGTGAAGGCAAGAAATGCAATTTCAGTTATTATAAGTGAAATCAGAATAATGTTTTAAAATGCATAAAATACATAGGATTAATGAGAAAACCAACTACAGTGAAATGCAGTATCAAAACTTTTTTAAATCACGAATCCCAGTTTAAGAGCCCCTGATTTAGTGCAAATTTCTTTGCATTATAAAAATGAATCAATCAACATTGAATGCTAATATCCAAAGAACTGTACTGGGTGGCATAAGAGAGACTGATCCAATAATTGTATTCATCAGCAGAGTATAATGGGAAGAGCACAAAACAAAATAAGAAGAATGAGGTTTGAGCCTGTCTGCCATTTACTAGTTATGTGACCTTGGATAAGTCATTCATCCCCAAAGGAGAGCAAGACACATAGTTTGCATTGGTAGAAGGTGTTCCCATGCCTCTGAAGTCATGGATCTTTCAATGTATATACAAATTGAAATGCATTTGTATGAATAAAGAATTCTATAGGACAAAACAAGTATGGTAACAAAAATGGATGCAAGATGTATAAAACTTAGAAGGAAATTCAGGTCTGTTTTGCCACATAAGGGGGGGGGGGAAGGAAAGAGAGGGTTCATTGTGTTTGCTCTCATATGATATCCAATTTCAAATATAATTGGCTCATGCCATGAAAACCCTCTAGTTCCCTAAGGTTTTCTTCCTATTAAGTAAGCAGAAATTATGTAAGAGAACAAAATCATGTATTAAAAGTCAAAACTAAATTAAAATCTTATGAATGTATTTTTTGTGCTTTGTCCTCCCCTTTCACAAATTATACTGCAACTGCAGTATTGTATTAAACTTCAACGAATATAAAGGTCTATTTCCTGAGCTGCTATAACTTATCACAGAAAAATTATTTGGATATTTTTCTCCTGACTGACACCTGTAGGTAGCCAGTTGATATAACTGTTATAAGGAGATGATGTCTGTAACACATTTTAAAAACCAGAGTCTCCTAGTCACTAAAATGTCTCCCAGACACCAGGTGGGCAATAATTGGGCTTGATTTCACTCTTTCACATCCAAATGGCCTCTCATAGGGAAGGAGAGTGTAATCTAACTCAGTCTATGATGAGAGAGGTATTGGTGCTCAGAAAATGAAATTACAAAAGGAGATATTAAAACCAGAAAAATCAAATTACTTAATCTAATTTTCTAAAGGGTCATGGTTGGTGACTAATGGATGAAAGAGAAAGAACACGGAAGCTACTTTGGCTCTTTCAAGATGCAGTTTGGTACAGAAAAGTAATAACTTACTAAATAGCACCATAGTGGTCCACAGAGTAGAATGACCCGCAGGCAAATTGATGTCACTCTGAGTCATCAGAAACAATTCACAGTTCACCCAGAATCAAACTACCCTCATAAGTATACTGGGAATGCCACACACTGAGTAAAAGGAATCAAAGGACTTATTATGAAAAGGAAGTTTTGTCCTCCTTAATTGAAACTCCACAAACCTAAGGATATATCCTAAACCTTTTTAACAACCCATTATTGATCTTCTATAACTCCCTGAATTTACCTAACCCCTTCTGGACTTACACATTCAGCTTCTTATGGGATTGAAATTCATACTCATGGAATAACCCAGAGGTATTAAAGACAAGGAGTTCAAAGCACTCCCTAATGCCTGAACCAGATTAAAACGCAATTAGGAAATACTTGACAAAATAAATAAAAATACAATAAAGCATAGATAATATCATATTTTAAACCTAAGCTAATCTATAGCCTTCAGACATTCTTATGTTGTGATTAGTGGCCCCTACCTCTTTTTGAATTTGACATCACTGTTGTAAACTTGGTATGAACTTTGTTTTTTCTCAAAACTAGATTCAAAATAAAAAACTGCACAGTATATTATCATAATATTTGATTAATACAATAATTTTTGTATCTGTATACTTTATCTGTTTAATAGAGAAGCTATATGGTAAATTGGAAAGAGCAATCAAACAACAATTATTTAATAATTTCCTTCTATGTGCCAGGCATTGTAATAGGTGTGGGTAAAACAAAGACAAAAATGAAGGTCTTTAGAATATAAATACCTCAAGGTATTTATATTCTATCTGTGGTGTGTGGAGGAGAAGTGAATGAGAGCATGGCATTACTCATTGCATTACAACTCTGTCACTTACTAGTTGTGTGAGTTTGGGAAAGACACTCAACCTTTCTAGGACTCAGTTTCCTCATGTTTAAAATGACAATAATAATATTTGCAACATATATTTCTTACTATCGTTGTGAGAATAACATGTAAAGCATTTTGTAGTCAAATTCTATTTAATTAATTTTAGACTTAGGTTCAAATCAGTGCCAAATGAATGCTGTTAACCCTAATTCTTCTCCAGGCTGTACCCTGGATTTCCTCTACCATGCTCTAGCTCTTCATCCTGAAGTCTCACTCCAGCCCTGTAATCTCTCTCTCTCTCTCTCTCTCTCTCTCTCTCTCTCTCTCTCTCTCTCTCTCTCTCTCTCTCTCTCCCTCTGTTTGGATGGGTCCTCCCTGGAGTTCTATTGACATACAGCTCCCAAGCCTACAATGTCTCATTTCTTTCCACCTTGGACACTAGACTTCCCCTATCCTGCCACCCACCCAAATTAATCAGTCCTCCCTCTTTCCTCTTATACATTGTCTTCCCTCATTAGAATATAAACTTCTTAGGACTGCAGAGTTGAGAGACTATCTTTCTTTCTTGTATTTATGTTACTTGTATTTATATTACTGGTGTTCAGCTTACTGCCTGGCACATAGTTATAGCCACTTAAGAAATACTTGTTAACTTGCTGATGAAATGTCCATTGTGAACGGCATTAATGTATTATATGCCTCCTCCACATTAATAGCCCCTCTCTCAGGGAGCTGTTTTCTTTTTGGCATGTGTGTCATCATGCCCAGCACAATTTCTGACACATTGGAGGAACTTTATATGGACTTGCTGAATTTTATTGAATAGGACTCTAGGCATCCATCTGGTTTTGTACCCAAAGACAGCCCCAGACAACACATATGAAATAAGACATGGCATGACCTCAACTTGGCAGGGAGAATTCAGCCCAAATTTGTCTGATTCATCAGAGATAATCCAGAGTTATAGAGTATTTGCAAAAGAACCTCGGGATTAGTATTTCTTTCTCATCCTCTGAAGTTTCTGTCAGAAGCTAAATCTCATTTTTGTGAATTGAACTTTTTGGCAGCAGTGACAGCAAAGGTATTTTAAGGAACTTATTTTCATTCCATGTTACTATTATTTTCATTATATTGCATGGTACTGTATTACATATATTACATGTATTTAGCACAGTACTGGCACATATAGTAAACACTTAATAAATACTTTTAAATTGTTAATCCCATTCTGAATGGCATAAATTGTAAAGTGCCTTCTCTGTATTAAAACCATTTAACTATCCTTTGCCCTAACTCACCCTCATGAGTGCAAATTTGGCCTCAGACACTTACTAACTTTGTGAACTTGGGCAAGTCACTTGACCCTGTTTGCCCCCATTTCTCCTCTGTAAAATGAACTGGAGAAGGAAATGGCAAAAGCCACTCCAGGAACTTTGCCACAAAAAAAAAACCCTCCAAATAGGGTCACAGAGAATTGGGCATGACTGAACAACAGCAACAGGTCAGAGAGGAAGAGGTAGGGCAAAATGTCCTAAATTAAGCCTAAATACTTTTGCTAGCATTGTAACTGTTTCTCTTATCACTGAATCATTAGCCTGAGACTGAACTAGAGAATGTATTACCTTAAAAATGGTTACCAAAATTGATAAACACTTAACTATTAAATATTCAGGTAAAGAATATATGTCCAAGTAAAACCCATCTTGAAAACAAAACCATTTTAGTACTAAAAGAAAAACTGATTTTGTTAATCTTCCTTGTTAGACATTGAGATAACATGTGAGTAGGTTGCTGTGCCACCCTGTATGGGCATTTTTAATTGATATGCCCTCTGTCTTTTATTAATGTATCCTGTTTCTCCCATTTATCTGTAAAAGAAGCAAATGTTCTTTCACCTTTAAAAGTGGAATACCTCTTCCGGATAGAATGGAATGGATTCTAACCCTTTCTAAAGAAAAGGAAATTGCTTTTCTGGCTGTGAGCCATCCTGAAGCAGTGAGCATGTCTTAACATAAAGGTAAAGCATCCTAATGAATGGCTGACTTTTGAAAGAAAAAGAGACAGTTCCTGTAGTCTATCAGAGGAAACTGCTGTTCCTTAGACAGTAATGGAAGAAATCAAAGAAATAAATGCACAGTTTCCCATTTGTAGCTGTCATCTATCCCACTGAGCTGGAGAGTCATATGCTACTGATCAACAGTGTGAACTAAGTAACTCAGAAAGTGGCCTCAAATTCACTTTGGGTTATTTTCTTTTGTGAATGATCAGCACACCAAGGTGAAACATTCTTAGTTTAGGCACCTGTTCTTCAAACCACTTACCGTGTGCACCAACCCACAGAAAAGTAATACCAGGTATATAAAAATGCTAAAACGCTTTAGAATATATCTATTTTGAAATGTAATACATTCAGGGCAGTCATCCATCTTTTTGTCCCTCTGATAATAGAAAGATGTTGAGGAGTGCAGAGATTTATAAATTTTGTAGTACATGGTCAATAATTGATTTCTCATTATATATTTTAATTGAGGAAAGGCAGAGTAAACTAGAACATAAGCAGTAACTGCTCTGCCATCTGGATTTCAACAAGTGAAAATGAAAAAGCAGTTGTTAGCATGTAAGGTAGTTAGCTTGAAAGCTTTGGGACAATACAAGAGAGAGGAAATGGCAGGAGTTTATAGGATCATACATTTAGTACCTTGAGATCATCTGATCAAAACCTTTCATTTGACAGATGAGGTAATTAAGGCCCAGAGAAATAATTGCTTGGCCCAAGTTCATACAGGCAGAAAGTAGCAGAGCTGAGATTTAATCTGAGGTCATCTAACTCCAATCCAGAATCATCTTTATAGTATCAAACTGACTTCTGGACAGAATGTAAAGTTTATGATGGAAGACAATATGAAATTAGGGTTAGGACAGTTAGAACTAAATTTTGGAGGGTCTTAAATGCTAGGCTAATGTGTTTTTATTTTTTTTCCTTTTATTTTATCCTCTAGGACAGCATGGGGGAACCTGTGGCCTCAAGGCCACATGTGGTCTTCTTGACATAATCCAAATTTCACAGAACAAGTCCTCTTAATAAAAGGGTTTGATCTGTAAAACTTGGTCTCAGTCAAAAGGCCACACCCAAGGATATTGAAGTCCACATGTGACCACAAGGCTGCAGGTTCCTCACCGGGGGTTTAAGTAATAAGAAGCTACTGACAGTTTTTGGGGAGGAGAGTTAGATGGTCAAATCTGTGAAAACTATTTTGATAGTAAAAACTGGTGACAGAGAGTCCAGTTGGGAAGTAATTAAAGTGACCTTAGTAAGAGGTAATGAAAGTCTAAAGTAGAGCAGTGGCACTCTGAAAGTAGTGGAAGAAGAGGAGAAAATATTTCTTTAATACTTGAATGAATGTGTGATATTTATGTGAATATTTCCTCTAAGAAGGGAAAGCTATCAGAGATTGAAACCCATCCATGCCTTTTCATTCTGTGTGGTTCTTGTGCATATCCCCAGGAGGAGTATACCAATGGAACACACAGGATTTCCACCTGTCATTCCTTATTTTTGAAAAATGACCAGCCTATCTCCTGTTTTAGAAAATCTGATGATATTATTTTACCCCATTCCTGCACAATTCTTCCCAAATAACATGAGGTAAGAGGCAGGGTGGTCTAATGAATAAAGAACCTTACCCACAAGTTCTCTATACTAATGCAATCACAGGATCAATAACTATCCTTAATAGGCTGCAGCCTTTTCACATCCATCATGTACCTCTGCAGTTCCTCATTTAACTGATCAGCAACTTAAATTCTTCGGCAATACTAAAAAAAAAATCAATGTTTAAGAGATGAACTTTTGTTTAAAAAAGAATTTTTCTCTGTTCAGTTGAGTATCCATTTCCTTTTCCATCCATGGTATCTGTTCAAATATCTTCTTTTGTCTCAAATGCAAGTATTTTTATAAACAATGAGTCATCTCTAACTCTTAATGTGAAATTCAAAAGATCCACTTTTCTTTCAGATAGGAGGCAGTCTTCATAAATCATAACATGGTTCCTAGTAATTTAATTTGTAATATCCCTCTGATAATTTTAAAACTCAGAAAACAGGCACATGCAAAAGAGCTGATAGACTATATTTCCCTGCAGCCATATTACTGCCTTGGTCATTTCTACCTTTAAACAAGTCCCCTTTGTACATTTATCTGAAGGCTATTTTTCAGGTCCTCAGGAAAGTCTCTCTCTTCAACGCTGTATATAAGAGGTTATTTTTCTTCTCAAGCTAATTTTATCAGTTTTCCTTGGAATAATATTATTTTTCTTTGTCTTTCAACAACCAAAATGTCTGCATTCAAAAGGGGTACACAGAGAGAGACAGACAGACAGACAGAGAGGAGAAAGAGAGAGACAGACAGAGACAGGGATAGAGGAAGAGGGAAAGAGAGAGAGAGAGAGAGAGAGAGAGAGAGAGAGAGAGAGAGAGAGAGAGAGAGAGAGAAGCTCCATGAGTTGTCCATACAATTGAATATTAAACTCTATAAAGAAGGTATCCTTCATTCACAGGATTATCCCTCTTTGAACAGTTAGGTCAAACTTTTAAAAGGGTTATTGCTCCCCCTTAAGAGGCTTCCCATGAAATCCTGGGATGTGATACATTCAGAATAATGTCATTTACAAATAGGAACATGGAGACTATCTTACTACATATAAAACATCATCATGCTCCACTTTGTGCCCTCATTTATATAGAGTCAGATGCCAGACCTATGCTAAACACTTCACCAACATAATTTCATTTAATCCTCGTGACACTGGGAAATACGTGTTATTATTATCTCCAATTTACAATAGAAGAAAAAGAGACAAACAGTAAGTGATTTACCCAAGGTCACACAGCTAGAATGTATCTGCACTCAGGTTTTCCTGACTCCAGGCCCACTGTTCTTTCCACTGTACCACCTAGTTATCTCTCAGTTCATTCCTCTTCTATTTGTATTCTGTTTTGGACATCCTTCATGACAAACATCTTGAGAAATGGTCCTTCAATACCTCAAAATTGGGTAGCTTCCAACATGGACCCCTCCTGTGTAAACTTGTTCCAAAATAGCTGTCATTTCTTTAGTATTGCTTCTATGCCAGCATACCAGAGACCATGATGCCAGAGTTCAGCTATGATGGCTCCTTGGAGAGATATTATGGAGGTAGAAGTAGCAATTCTTGGCAGTTAGCTAGATGTGGAGGGGGTAAAGAAGAAAGAGTCAAAGGGGATGCCAAGGTTTCAAGCTTAGCAGAAATTGGAGACACAATTTTTAGAGAAAAGATGAGATATTCCCTTTTGTAGACCTTGAGTTTGAGGTGCTGACTAGATATCTGATAGAATATCTAATAGGCAGCTGTAAATTTGAGACTGAATTTCAGGAGAGAAAATGATAGAAAGAGAATAGATAGATATGGAGATGATATATATAGATTTAGATGGATATGGATGTGGTTAGTTATGGATATAGATAAATATGGGAATAAACTAATAACTGAATCAATAGACATGTTTCTCTAGAGTTAAGACAATGAAATCTTTTAGTCAGTTTTAACAAATTATTTAGGAACTCAAAATGCATATATGTGTATATATATGTATTATGTGTGCATATATATACATGCATATATATTTATATGATCATGTTTTTAAAAAATCTTTCATCTTCCATCTTGTGAGATAAAATTTAGCTTATCTCACAAGACAGAAGACAAAACATGTGAAACTTTTTTTAATATTAACATGTAAAACAACTAAACACTATTTCTTAACCATTTATGGGTAAGTGAAAATATAAATGCAAAGGAGACATTGGAATGTTAACATGATTAAAGTCAGCTCCAACTTTTTTTGTATGGAGTTATTTTTCATTTCCCCTAAAGACTGGGAAGTTGTGTTGACAGTGAAGTTTCTGTAATAAACGCCTGTTGACTGATTGGGAGGAAATAGGTGAGATGCTGACAGTAAGTCCTTGAATGGAATTGGGAAAGAGAACAAATCACATAAAGTGGAGGAAAGGGAGGCCTGGCAGGAAGGGAGAATGTGACAGTAACAACAGCCTTCTTGCTAAGAACACAAATCTAATTTTAGGTCACCTGAAAGTCATGGAAATAAGCACTAACTTAATTACTATGATAATAGCCCTTAGGGATTTGAGCCACTGAAAAGAGCCCTAACAAGGCTGGCCTTTGACAAAGTATAGGTTGGTAGTTTGTCTTAATGATCTTTGTACCCCACTTCCTGGCCTTTTTACCTCTTTTTAAGTGTCTCTTCCACCTAATATTTCCTAGTATTTTCTGAATCAGTCACACTTGTTCACAGAAAGAAAATCTGTTAAATTTATTCTCCATTGAAGTATTATGGACCATAATGGGTACTTGTATTTTAAAAGAATGAGTGAGTGAATGAATGAATGAATGAAATTAAGTAATGAAAACTTAAGTGACTACCATGTTCCAAGCACTATACTAGGCACTAAGCATACAAGTATAAAAGCAAAATAGTCTATATCCTCAAATCCCTTCCTTTCTAAAAGGTGATCACACATAGTGCATTAGAGGTCAGGAAAGAGTCTAGAGAGTCACAGGGATAATAAGTGGAGTGATAGGGCAGTAGGCTGTCAATAAATGCTATTACTTATTCAATTATTGTTCATAGAGATCAAAAGAGAGGGGTAAAGGGAGATTTATAAGGAGTTAGATTGGGCTGATGGTAAGAAGCCAAAGGTAGACAAGTTGGATGGGATGTGAAGCATAGCTTAGGGCTGGTGAGATATAGTGAGTTACCTGAGTTTGCACTGCCTCAGCAGAGAGAACAGCTCAGTCCCAGGACATCATTTTAAATGGTGAATGGATTGAGTTCTACAGGGAAGAGAAACAGGAAATGTTCTCTGGTGATCAGGTTCAGAGGATGCTCTTTCTAAGTAGAGAGAAAGAGCACTGGAAGAGAATGTGAGGAGAGGTCAGTGCTTAATATATAGAACTGGGACTATGCTCTATGGGAACAGAACTAACCTATAAACATAATTGTCTTCCCCTCAGAAACTGTGGTGGTGCAAGGGGAGGCCAGGGAGAGATTATGGGCAGATTGTGCCTCTCTAGTGTGTGGATAGTAAATTTGTATATTGCTGATTACACCATCACTAAATATTCTCTGTAAATGCTAAATAAAAAAAAAGCAAGCAAACAAACAAACAAAAATAAACAAAGAAGGGAGGGGAGAGTAAGAGCATAAATCCCAAGGTCAAACTCATATGAGTGGAAAATAGGTCCAATTATTATTGGAGTAAAAATTATTATATCTGTCAAGCAATGCACAAGTGAGGAAGAAAAAAAAGATTGGGAAGAAGTAAACAAGTACTTAATATTTTTTCTTGTCTTGTCTGTCCATCTCCTTGGCCTTGTATATCCTTCTGCTAGTTTCTCTACTTCTGCTCTCTCTTTTAATTCTATGGTTTCTTTTGCTTCCTCTCTTTTTCACACTCATGTCCTTTCTCCAAAAGAGATAAATAAATAATCGTAGAAAGATCCTTGAACTTGAGATCAGAGGAACTGAGTTCTGGTCATGGCTCTACTACTTTACTGCTTAAGTCACCTTCGGCAAGACTCTTAAGTTCTCTGGGCCTCAGCTTCCTGGATGGGAAAATGGAGGTTGAACTAGGTGATTTCTAAGTTCTTTCCCTTCTAGCTCTGAATCCTAGTATACAAATAAGGTTGCTATTGTTCTTGCATTTTTGTTTTTTCCTGGTGTCTTCTCTCTCCATCCTTTAAGCTAGTTATCCCATTTGTTTATTCAGCTATAAAGGATAACAGCAGTTAAATTCTGGCTGTGGTCCGTGTGTGTGAGGGCTCTGGAATAAACATTTATGTAGTACCTACAATGTACCAGGCACTGTGCTAAGCATTTTTCTTATGAGTATTTTCTCCTTAGATCCCATAGTGTAATGTGCTCCTACTCTGCCTAACAAAATATACTATGTAGAAACTGGTGCATAGGTCCAGTTGTGGAGAGGAAAACCAAAGTTCTCCTCAGAGCTTTTTTTAAAATAAAATGTCAACGGAAGTATTTTAGGAAGGCCTTTTTGGGGGAGGGAGGCGAGCAGTTTCTGACTCACAGGACTTTATAGTTAGAAAAGGCCTTAGATAGTCTCTGGTCAATCCTTATCTTACAAATGACTAAACTAAGGTCCAGAGATTAAATGAATTAATTACTCAAAGTCACACAACTAGTTCACAGAGTTGAGATAATGTTACATTAGGTAACCTGAGTTCTAGGCATGGCTCCCTTCAACTCCATTGCCTCTTTCTGCCACCTCCCCCATAATTTAATCATCTCAATGACTGCCATGTAAGATCGGCCTTGACCCTAATTCAAGGAGAAAGTCAGAGTTGAAGGAAATTCCAGTAAGTGATACTTCCCTGGCATGCATGGCATAGCCATAGCTGCCTGCCTTTCATTAAATCCTATTTATAGGCTTAAAATAGCCAAGCTGAGACTCTTGAGGGTTCACATGCCCCCACAAATCTAAAAAGGCCTAGGTCACAGCTCCTCAGGGAGGCAGGATAGAGACAGAATAGAACCAGGAAAAAAATTAATTGATGAGGAGGGGTTGGTTATTGCTTACAATGCTTCCCAAATTTTGATTCACTCATAAGTATTGCCATTGGGAAAATTTTGAGGATAGTACATGCCCAGGGTTTACTACTGTTATCAACAACTGCAATGCCTCCTACCCCTGTTTTGAACTTGTAATTGAAACTGATCTCATCCATTTTTCAACTTAGGCTATCATATATGGAAAGATTTGGAAAAAGTTCCCTATCCAGTTTTAACTAAGCTTTAAACAAGATACATTCCTACTGACCTAATTGATTTCACTTTGGCTTAAGTTTAGAAAAAAGAGACCTGCCAGTGGAGGCCTGAGTTCCTTTTTTGGGCAACAGTTTATGTTCCACTTGTCCAAGAATCTGAATACTGTCCTTTCCTGTTTGTCTCAACAACCAAATCAAATGAACCACAGAATTGCTATTATTTGTAAATTACAGAAGAGCCTGTTGGAGTGAAGGCGAAAGTCCTGTCTACAGCTTTAGATAAACTTCAAATAAGTGTGCTAGGATAGCAAAACATTGGTCATGAACTTATGAACTTAGAAGTCTTAATCTTTGTCTCACTTTGGCTGCAAATGATATGAATAAACATCCTCAAGATAGTGTATATAATTGGTAACCCAATCATTCCAATGTTCATATGACCATGAAGGGAAACAAACAAAATTGGGCATGAAGAATCTGGGGAGCCCAATTGCCTAACATTACTGTCTTTCCATTACATACATGGCCTTAAAGAAGGCATGGGAGAGCAAAGTGCCAGAAATCAAAGTTATGGGGCAGGTTGTTAATGTAGTTAATCTTCCCCTTCCTGCTTCATTACTTACTCTCCCTACTTTATTTCTTCATCCCATTTTTATAGGTACATTTTCATCCCTAAGAGCAAAAACTTTATAAGACTAGCTTATCACCGTTTGTGATACCAAACCTGGAGTCAAAAGACACCTGAGTCGAATACCCACTTTGACAAATACTTAACCTCCCTGATTCTTAGTTTCCTCATCCAAAAACGAGGATAATCTTGCTTAAAATACCTATTCCAAGGGGCTATGGTGAGAAAAGTGGCTTATAAATCATAAATTACTATGTAAATGTGAATTATTTCTAAACAGGACTAGTGAGAAAAGAATGTTGCTATTTAGTAGGAACATCTATTAGTTTGTACTAGTTCTCATAATAAACTGTTGTTCTCCATGTTTCTTTTTTCCTTACATTCTGTGTTATCAATATTTGCTAAATATTTACAAGCAATATGTTACTTTATTCAGTATTTCTTCTCTTGAACAAATTTTCCTCATTCCATTTTATATCCAACACTTTCTAAGACAGAGTATTTTTTGAACCTTGACAGATTTTTTGTTTTGTTTTTTGTTGATCTTTTTTTAAGTAGAAAAGCATAAGAATAAATGGGCTCTTCTTTAATATAGGAAATTGTATTGATCTAAAACCAAGAACATATTACATACACACACACACACACACACACACACAGACAAGCACACAATGTAAGAAAGGTAAGGTAGCAGTTACGCAAACTATAGTTTTCAATAAAATTAGGGGAAATCAATAATGTCTAGCATCATTACCATCATTCAACATATTGCTACCATTAACAAATAGGAGAAATAAAGAAATGGAAGCATAATCATAGGTGAAAGAAATAGAAGTGTAATCCTAGAAAGAAGGGGAAGTAAAATAATCACTTTTGCAGATGATATTTTGGTATAGACAACTTGAGAGAGCTAATTAAAATATTAATTTAAATAATTTAGAGCTTCTGAAAAGTCATTGGACATAAGGTGAATCCACACAAATCAACAATATTTCTCTATGTTACAAAAATAACAATAAACAATAAGAATAAATAAAAAGAGATATGTCATTCAAAATGACTAGAGAATATAAAAAACATCTAAGAGTCAACCTGTAGGAACACACCCAGGAAGTATAGATTCACACAACCACAAAATACTCTTTTTAGACATACAGACCCAAATAAGTGGGGAGAGATAGTCATTGTTCATGACTGAGATTTGTCAATATGGTAAAGTGAAAATACCACCAAATATAACTTATTTATTCAGTATGATACTAATCAAAGCTACCAAAAGATTATTTTAGAGATCTGGAGAAAAAAATAAACTTTGTCAGGAGGAATTTATCTGCTCAAAGCTCTAAAGAAAAATACTGAAAAGTAAATTATACAGGAAATGGCACCTATCAATAACATCTGAAATTATACTATAAAGTGTTAATCATCAAAAATATTTGATACTGGCTAAAAAATAGGAAAATTTGTCTTTGGGAGAGATTAAGTAACAAACATCCAGAAAAAAATGAAAACAGTAGCAATGTGCTCAATAAATTCAAAGACCATAACTATTGAAGTCAGAGCTCACTATTTGATATAAATTGTTATGAAAACTGGGAAGCAGTTGGGCACAAATTAAGGTTAAACCAAAATCTTATACTGTATAATATAAGGAACCACTAACAAAATTTGATACAAAAAGTCACTTTTTAAAACAAATTAGAGGAATAAAGAAGAAAATGCCTTTCACAACTATAGATAACAGAAGGGATATGTATGTATGTATGTATGTATGTATGTATGTATGTATGTATGTTGACACATATATACATATATAGAGGAAGAGAGAGAGAGAGATGATAAAAGCAGACAATTGTGATTACATAAAATTTAAGTTAGTGCCACTGTATTTTGCCCTCATCAGACTACATCTAGGGTACTGTGTTCAGTTCTGGGCCCCAACATACAAGTAGAGGAGGACATTGATAAGCTAGAGACTGTTTAGTGGAAGGCAACCAGGATGCTAAAGGGTCTTAATTACATATCATTTAAAGATCAGTTGAAAGTATTGGTCACATTTAGACAAGAGAAGACACAGAGAGAATATGACAGTTTTATTCAAGTATTTGAAAAGCTATCATGTGGAAGAAAGATTCAACTTGTTCTATTTGAATCTAAACGTCTGATCCAGAAGCAATGAGTAGAAGTTGTAAAGAATAAAATGAAAACTAGATGTTTTCTTCCTAATAATTTAACTTCCTAATAATCACAGATGTCCAAAAGTAGAATGCCCTGCCCTATGTAAATGATGTGTTTCCTTTCCTTGGGCATCCTCAAAAAGAGCCTAAATGTCTATTTGTTGGCTATGTAAATAGAGGGGATTCTTTCATAAGTGGGTTGAGGATTTATACGGTACATCTCAACTTTCAAATTTATATGGTAAATCTCAACTTTCAAATTCTATAGTTCCATAGATATCAGATTAGAATATAATTAATTTGCAAAACATCGTGGAAGATGATGTGAGATAATAACTAGTATCACATCACAAGACTTTTAGAGAAGAAAATGAACTTGCAGAAAGTTTGGTGCAAAACTCAATCAAACTGGATCAACCCAAGAGCAATAATAGATGAAACTAGAGAAAGGACAACAACCAGATAGAAAATAAAACAGTTGTCAGCCCTTTAAGCACTGTAAATATATAACTATATATAATATTTTCTTATGTATATACTTGTAATTTGTAGATATATGTGGATATATAGATATGTACATATCTATATAAATATATTAGATAAGTATAAATTTAATATGTAGATATAATTATTACAATATCATTTATCTCTGTCTGTACATATATAATACAAGAAATAAATATATGTATATACATATGTATATATGTACATATACAGAGAGAGAAGGAGACCAATTGCCTAATCCCATATCTCTGGGCAAATAATTTCATTTTTATCTGCCTTAAATAACTCCCTGGGACTAACCTACAAGGTTACACATAAGTTACAATCTGTGATGTGATTTCTAGTATGGAAGCTCCCAATATTTGCAAAATCACAGATCCTAAGTACCCTATAAAGGCTTACCTCAAATGTTACCTCCTTTAAGGGGAGGACCTTTCCCAATTTTCTTATTATTTTATTTTAATAACATTTTATTATTTTATTTTATATTTTGTTAATTATTTCTTTTATATTTTAGTATTATTAGGGGCTCCTGCCCTCCAAAATAATTTTGTATTTATTTTGAATGTAGCTTGTATTTATTAATCTATTAACATGGTATATTTCCCTGGTACTATGTAAATTTCTGAAAGACAGAGACTGTCTCACTTCTAGAACTTAGGAGAGTTTCTAACATAATAATATTTAATAAATTCTTTATGATTGATACATTTCCCCTACAATAATGCCTTATGGTGACTTGAAAGTGATTCTAGGTTCTTAAAGTCTATGCTAATGGAACACAAACTCTTAACTTGGTCCTTGGATGAATTTCAAGTGGTTCATGAAGTTGAATAAAAATAAAATTACCCCTTTCTTTTAATAAGTTTCACTGTAACTCAAGTTTAGTATTTCCATTCAATTATAAGGTTTTGTGAAATTTTTTTTAAATGTTCTGAGGAGGGGTCTATATATTTCATCAGATTACCAAAGAAATTATTCTATGATTAAGAACATGATTAAGAACAATGATTAAGAACCCTTAACCTATCAAGAAAGCCCTTCAAAGTTATAAAAGTTTCAACTATAGACCTAGCAAAAAACTGTATGTTGGGCATCCAAACACCATCCTAAGTTTGGAGAGGTGTATCACCTGTGTTTGGGCTCAATCTGATGAATTTTTTTTTTGCCACAGCAGCTCTTGATAACCATTTTCCAGGTTACAGAGAAACTGCAAAAGGAGTTTATAGAGAAAATACTTATACTGACAAATTCCTTGATTTGATGAATTTCTTGAATCTGAATGTATTTGTGCGTGTATTATTTGTCTGGGCCAAATTTTCAACTCCATTGTGGGCAAAAGACCATGAATTTTCTAAATTTTCTAATCTAAATCTCCTCAGTCATGTGTTGTGCATAATGTTCCAAATAGAGCAGGTACTGAATTTATTAAAGCAAATTAAAGATATAATCAGAATTTAAGAGTTAGAAGAGACATCAGAAGTCACTTAGGCTACTTCCTTTCTAACTCAGGAATCTGCTTTATACTATCCACAACGTTTACTTAGTAAATGCTTGTTAATTGACTAATCCTTAAGAAGTAATCATGCAGGGGCGGCTAGGTGGCGCAATGAATAGAGTGTCGGCCCTGGAGTCAGAAGGACCTGAGTTCGGTTCCGGCCTCAGATGATTAATGCACACACAAACAAAAACCTAGCTGTGTGACCTTGAGCAAGTTGCTTAACCCCAATTGCCCTCCAAAAAAACAAAAAAAAAAAAAAAAAAAAAAGAAGAAGAATAAGAAGTAATCATGCAATTTGAAGACCTAAGAATAAGTAGACTTCCTCTATTTGGCCTCTTGTAGGCAGTTGAAAGGAAGAAACATTAGATTTGATGTAAAGGGGGAAAAAATTCCTAAGTGTAAAGAACTGCCTCAGGAAATAGTGGGTTCCCCTTCTGAAGATATCAGTATAAAGTCTGAATGACTACTTATTGCATGTGTTGTATCAGGGATACTTTATTAGGCCATTGAGGCCCCTTCCAATTCTGAAATCCGGTGGTTTTATGATTCTTTCATGTCTAGTGATGCGGAACTCATAAAATATCAGGGAAGTCCATAACATTTGGGGACAGTTTTACATAAATTATATAATGAACAAAGGAAAAATTTAATGGACACCATTAAAAATTAAAATTCCTAATTAATTTAGGAATAAATGTACTATATACTGAAGAGACATGATTTAATTCAAAAGACATTTTTTCAAGCCACTACTATAATAAGTGCCAGGCATTGTGCTTGCTTGGCTCAACAGATTAAAAAAAAAATCTTTTAAAATAGTTTCTTTTAAATCTCCATTTAAAATTTCTCAGTTTCCTCATCTATACAGTAGGGAATTAGAATACACTATCTTTTAGGTCCATTTAAACAATAAAACCCATGAATCTGTAAACTCTCTGCTCTCACAGAACTTCTAATCTAGCCAAAAATAAAAACACTTTAAAATTTTGTAAATAGGAGAAATTTAAACTTTATAACTGCAGCATCTCAACTTTTAATTAAAAAGACATATTGGTACCTTTTGCTTGTATGTCACCACACTTTTCAACTTGTTCATGAATGAAAATAAAATTACCCCTTTCTTTTAATTAGTTTCACTGTAACTCAAGTTTAGTATTTCCATTCAATTATAAATTTTGTAATTTTTTTAAAAAATGTTTTGAGGAGGGGTCTATAAATTTCATCAGATAACCAAAGACATTATTCTATGACACAACAATGATTAAGAACCCTTACCCTATCAAGAAAGCCCTTCAAAGTTATAAAGGTTTCAACTATAGACCTAGCAAAGACTATATGTTGGGCATCCAAATACCATCCTAACTAAGTTTGGAGAGGTGTATCACCTGTTTGGGCTCAATCTGATGATTTTTTTTTGCCTGAAGTGTGGTTCTGGATGGGTATACTATGTTTAAAAGAAACAGTGTAAGTAAAGGTGGAGAGGGGCAATGATCATTATGTATCATAAAAGTATACATACAAGCAAAACCAGAACCTAGAGGGAGCAAACATGATAGAGAGTATTGAGGTAAAGATCAATCAAAAAAACAAATAGTTTTGTCACTGAAGGACACAACCAACCACCTGAATAGAAATTAGGGTTTGGGAAGGCATATCATAAGTCTGGCATAGAAAAGATAGTATTTGGGAACTTAAATTGCTCAAATATCTGCTGGAAATTTCTCTGCCAAAAATCAGAGCAGGTAATAACTGCTTGAATAGCCTTAACAATAATTTTGTCCTTCAAAAGGTATAGAACCAAATGATAGGAAATTCTATTCTTCTAGCCTCATTAACAGGGAGCACCTGGTTTCCAGAGTAAAAATGGAGGGAGGAAAGAAAGTAAGCCCTCCTTCCTAGAGTTTGTGTTCGATAAGAAGAGGAAAACTATGTAGAGTCAAATATAGTTAAACCCTAGATATTGTGAGAGCCGATTTCAAAGGGTTTGTAGGAAAGTTTTTAAAGCTTTGAAGAGGGAAAGAGAACAATTAAAGAAGGAAAAGGATTACTGCTTATGGGGGACAGGACAATTAGGACCAAAAACCTTCAGAAGACAGAGGTATTGAAAAATGGCCTTTGCATTGGAAATGACAGAACAAAAATGGGTAATGGGAATAATAGCAAAGAGAGGGGGAGAGATAGTAAGCAAATTGTCTTGTTATCTTTGATGAATTCACACCAACTTACCCAAATGAATTGTATCCTTGGGTAGTAAAAATATTGACAAGTGTGATTGCTTAACTGAGGATATCAGAAAGAACATGGAAAATAAAAAAAGGCAACATTGAACTGGCAAAAATCAAATGGTATCCTAGTTTTCAAAAAAAAAAAAAGGAGGGGCAAGGAAAAGGAACATGTAAGCTATAATCCAATTATATTTGATTCCTGGGGAAACTCTGGAATGTATTATTAAAGAGATGGCTACTGAATATTTAGAAAAGGAAGTGGTAATAGTAAAGAACCAACATAGCTTCAAGGAGAATGATGGGTAGTTGTTGCAAATTTAGGTTTGCTGTTAAGAAAAAAATTCTTAGCAATTACAACTTTCCAAAAATAGGATGGACTTCCTTGGGACCCCCACTGGAGGCGCTTTAAGCAACAGCTGGATGGCCATTTGTCATCTAGGGCAGCTAGGTGGAACAGTGAATAGAATTCAGTGCCTGGAGTCAGGAAACCCTGATTTCAATTCCAGTCTCAGATACTTACTAGCTGTGTAACCCTGAGCATGTCACTTAACCTCTCTTTGCCTCAGTTTTCTTACCTGTAAAATGGGAATAATAATGACTCCTATCTCTCAGGGTTGTTGTGAGGACCAAATAAAATGATATTTGTAAAGCACTTAGCACAATGTTTGGAACATAGTAAATCCTATACAACTGTTAGCAGTTATATTCTTATCTGGTTTTGTAATTGGAATTTCTTTCAGAGTATGAACTCAAGCTACCTTCCAACTCTGGAATTCTGTGACTTTTTTTCCCCTTTACTTTTACTATCCCTTTACTTCTCCCCATATCTAATCATTTACATACATTGTCATTAAAATCATCTATATGAAGTGCTTTACAAAATTAAGGTGTCATATCATTATTATTGTAAGTCTAGTTGATTCTATCTTCAGAACATCTTTCCCATCTAACTCATTCTTTCCTTTCCCATGACCCCCACATTAGTTCAGCCCTTATAATTCTTACATTGACCATTTCACAGACTCTCAATTTGATCCAATCACATCCAGTTCCTTATTTATCTAATGTATCATCCATACAGTTTCCCACATAATCTCTGTAAAGCAGTCTGTCCTTGTCTGCTCAAAAATTCCAGGGCATCTATTTAAGATTCTTCATAATCTGGCTCCCATTTATATTTCTAGTCATATTTTATAGGGGGAAAGAGAAGAGAATGAGCATTTAGATAGCACCCACTATGTTCCAGGCATTGTGTTAAGTGCTTTTTACAGTATCTATCTCATTTGATCTTGAGAACAACCCTACAAGATTGATGTTATTGCTATACTCATTTTACAGTTGAGGAAACTAAGGTAAATAGAGGTTAAATGACACAGCTAGTGTGTCTGAGACTGGCTTTGAATTCATGTCTTCCTGACTCCAAGTCCAGGGTTCTGAACTTCCCCAGCAGTCATTGTCTTCTTTCTTTCTTCTCCTCCTCCTCCTCCTCCTCCTCCTCCTTCTCTTTCTTCTCCTTCTTCTTCCACTTCTCTCTACATCTTCCTTCTTCATAAATATCATCTGTATCAAGAGCCTCATAATTATAGTTGTAGTTATTGTTATGTTTCATATAAAATATTGATATTAATTTGTAAAATAGAATATATACATACATATATTTTCTATTGCTTCCCTTTCTGGGATCTAAGCTCCATTCTATCTTAACCATCATCTAGACTAGGTAATTAAACCAATTAATTTATACTTCATGATGATCCAATTGCATATCAAAAAGTATGGCATTTTTTCCAGGAAGTGATCTAACTGGCATTTATTAAGCAAAGAATACACATATATTGTATTATGTATTCTGGAGGGATGGATACAAAGAAAATATATGATTACATAAATAGCAAAATAATGACTAATAACTACAAAAGAATTGGGTTTTTCTCTTCTATTCTTAGGAATGAGAATGACCTAACTAACCTGCTAGTGCAAACTAACTCATTGTCTTTTATATCCAGTTACCCTGAGGAATCTATGGAATACCTAGGCCTCTTCTTGGGTCTTGATTTGCATTTGTGTTTTAAAGAAGAAGAGATATTATTACAAGTTTGAGCTTATTGCCAAATCCCTAAATCCCTGAATTTGTCTCTCCCAAATCATTGCTGGGAGAGAGTTATGAGCTCTACCCTGTAACACCCTAGAAGAACACATTTGGAGGATGTGAGAACTTACACTGCATCAAAATATCCTTAGTTAACATAGTCCCTGACTCACTAGGTAATCACAGAGAACCTTGGGGTAATTGGCAGTATAAAATATGCTAGGGGAACTACAGAAAAATATTAGAGGTTTTGGGGGTTGTTTGTTTTTCCTTCTTTTTTTTGGAGGGCAATTGGGGTTAAGTGACTTGCCCAAGGTCACATGGCTAGTTTTTGTGTGTGTGTTAAGTGTCTGAGGCTTGATTTGAACTCAGGTCCTCCTGACTCAAAAGCCAGTGCTCTATTTACTGTGCCACTTAGCCACCCCTAATATTACAATTTTTAATCCTTTAGAATTCTTCTTAAGATTTTCATTTTGTTGCATTCCCACAATTACACTTAGCAGTAATTTCTGGAATGGGATTAGTCTGCAATAATTCTGCAGTAATAAGGTACTATCTTCCAAAGGCCTGACTGTATTTTGCTTTTTTCATGATAACTGACACAAGATACTATATGGGGTCATGCAGATTTATCTATCCTAAAGAAACTCCAAGGGGATACAAGAAAAATTTTTTTCTTGAGAGTTCTATGTCAATTTTGCATTTATCATTAGTCCTCATCAGGGGCAGAAGTTCTAAGAGACAGTAGCCATAAGAGATAATGCACTGGAGAAAGACCTTAGGGGCTCTGACAAACAACCATTAAGAGTTGTTTGAGAGTTGTAAGAAGAAGCCAAGAAGCCTAAGGTAGCAAGAAGGGTCTTCCCATTAGACTGCTTTGTTTATGTGCCTCTGGCAGGGGGAAAAGAGTTATTTTCTATTAAAGCTTGACTCAGAAGAGATGATGATGGATTGCCTAATAGATGACCCAGTAAGACTGGAGTCCCAGACATTCTGAGTGAGGGCTTGAACCAGTCATTGAGATTCTGATCAGGGTTTCAGATTGCTGGTGAAGGATACAGACCAGGAAAAAGGGTCAGAATGAAGTGGGGAGCCTCAGTGATATGGCTGATTGAATCCACATTGAAAGATATTTCTAGAGAACTTTTTTGTCACTTTTTCTCCCCTCCCCGCCTCCTTTGTTGATTCAAATATCCATTTTACATTCTATGTATAAACAGCTCCTTAGAATTCTGGGATGTCTCCAAAAATATGCTTGAATCTTTATTCGACCACTGTTATTCTAGTTATGATCATTTCTATGGGTTTGAAATGTGGTATCAAATATCAACCCAGAGGATATTGCTTGCTTACTCATCTTTTAAATTGCTCGTAAAGTTTTATGTATGTAAAACCAAGTTTACCCATAGAGTATGAAGTGATTTCCTGGGCTTGGAGAAGACCTCCAAATATCCTCCTACCTACCTGCTCACTAGTGTTTTAAATTGCACTGTTCATGCTCTGTTCCTCAGGCTTTTAATCTGTTTAAAATACAAACATTACTGGGAGGGACACTACCTTAGACTCTATCCATTTCACCTTAACATGAATGAAGGTTCTGAGAGCTAGCTTGAGAGAAAGACAATACACAGACAGGGTCAAACGCCTCCTTTGTAAAATTAGATCTGAGTATGCCCCTACATTCAGAATTATAAAAAGGAAGAACTGTCATTATGGTTGTGGGGGTACTTAAGTTTTCCTCCTATGCTCCTTGTTCCTGCTCAAATATTAGAGCATATCTGTGAATTTTCAAAGATACAAATATGTACATCTGAACAGGGTGTGAGATAGGAATGGGGAGGGGAGGGACAGTGAAAAGGATGGTAAATGGAATGATATCTTGGTGATTCCCTTGGACCACCTAAGGATACAACTAATCCTCCTACTCAACTGGGGAAGAACAGAAGAAAAAGAGGACAAGGAATGAAGGATTTTAGAGGGGGAAGAACAACTATTTTATCTGAATCATAAAAACTCTAAGCAAGTAAGCTATTTAAGAGCTACAGGGAAAACTTCCAAAGGAAGTTACTGAAAAATGAATGATACTAAAAGGATGGAATTTGAAATTAGTCTTTATTTAATTGATGGATAATTTTTTCATTTATTATACATTTATTTATTTCTTTTAGAGTGAAATGTTAATTTATAATTACACATAGTAGGAGGCTGTTTAATAAATGATTGTTGAAGCTAGGGAAAAAAACAATTAATAAAATAAGCAGGATCTAAGCAAGGTTAGTTATTCAGAAAATGAACCAGGGTCTCCCAATTTGCTGACTCATCAAATCACAGTATGTTAAAGTTGGAAGGGATTTTAAGGATCATTGTATCCACTTAAAGTATGTATTCTATCAATAAGAAAAAGTGTTAGCAAGTATAAACCTAGTCCTTACTATTCTATAGCTGCACATAGAATATTTTTGATGGATGAATCTTGTGGAAAACTCTTCCTTTTTAGGTATTTTGTTATGTTCCCAAATGAACACGAACCCTAAATGAAATCAGAGTTCAACCTCTGCTGAATTAAAGATGCCGTCGTATTAGGAATACATCTGAGTTGTGTTGATTTTTTTAAAAAGAAAATCATTTTTTAAATGACTCCCAGATTTGTATATTCTGTATCAGACCAGATGCTCAGTCCTGATCTATTTTTTAAAATAGATTTAGAGTTGTAAGGGACCATGGGGACTATCTAGTATAATCCTTACATAAATCATGAATTTACATTACTGACTACAAAAACTCCACAAGTAAAGTCTGCTTAACCCTTTCCATTTAAAAGCATTAATGCTGTTTCTTTTTTTTTTTTCATTTTGATATCATGCAATTTTACAATATTTTCCATTTCAAATGTAGTCCTGCCCCTTCCCCTACACAGTAACAAAGAACAAAAAAGAAAGAGAAAAGGGGGGAGAGAGACAAAGTTCAGTAAAACTAAGCAATACCACAAGAGAATATCCAATATTCCATATACAGAATATCCAATATTCCATATACAAAAATCCCTACCTCTTCAAAGAAGGGAAGAATACATTTTCTTGTCTCTACTTAGAGTCAAGATTGGTCGTATAATTACATACCTTTCAGTTTCCTTTGGCAGCGGAAGTGGGTGGGCATCTTGCCTTTTGCATTTTTTGGTCATTATTAAAATAATTTACACGTTTGCAGTGATCATTAAAACAATTTTCCTGGTTTTGTATACTTCATACTCTGCATTAATTCATTATTTCCTTATACTCCTCTGAATTCTTCCTATCTATCATTTCTTACAGAAAAGTAATATTGAATTGTATTCATATATCACAATGTGCTTAGCCATTTCCCAATCAGTGGGCCTCCATCTTATTTTTTAATTTTTCTCTATTAGAAAAAAAGTGATGACTTGAATGTTTTGGTGTACATGAACCTTTCTATCTTTCACTTACTTTGGGTTATATGCTTAGCAGTAGTATATCTGGATCAAAAGTATGGACAGTCTGGTCACTTTCTTAAAAGAATTCCAAGTTAGTCTCCAGAATGATTGAACAAGTTCACAGCTCCACCAAGAGCATATGTGTGCCTGTCTTTCCAAATATACTCCATCAAGTAATGCTGCTTTCATAGGTAATAACCTCAAACCTGAGGGGGGAAAATGAACTTTAAAGTGCCATGCTTAATAGCTTTTACTTAAAAATTGTAGGAAGAACATTGGACTGAGAATCAGAAAAGCTTTGACTTATTCAGAACTCTGACACCAACCTAGAAATGTAGCCTTGAACAACTCACTTGATCTTTAGGATTCATTTACCTTTGTCGGTAACGAAGAGGGGTTTGGCTGAGATATTCTCCAAAGACCTTACAATTTTAACATTCTATGATTCTACTCAATGTTTTCTTTTCCCTTTAATGGAATAAGAAGGTAATTTATTTGAAAACATAGAAGTATCTTTTCTATTCCCCCTCCAATTATCAATACTACACTATATCTGCTTATCATTATTCTTCCCAAAAGATTTAGCCTTTATTGCCATGGTCCAGTGAAAAAGAAATCTGAATTTGGAGTCAGAAGACCTGAGAACCAGAGGAATCTTGACTCTCCCATTACTACCTGGGTGACTCCCTGGGCTAATTACTTAACCTCTCTAGTACTCAGTTTCTTTCTCTATAAAATTAGAGGGTTAGACTATATGACTTTTAAGGTCCCTTCCAGATGTGTGTAGGTATGAGTCATTTATCAATGGGTAGACAGTTGATTTGGAAAGACATTTCATTAATGAAATTAAAATGAGTCTACTGTTTAAGACTTCAATTAAGTTCAAAGATTCTAATTAGCTTTCTAAGATAGTACAACCTACAAGACTGGCTGAATAAAAGCAAATAATTTAATGTTTTCTTTCTATAGAAGTACAGATATATTTCTTTATATTTTTTGAGATAATCAAGGGCAGTTGATTGATGGAATAAGGAAAATAAGTGTCCTGAGTTTGAGTAGTAGTAGGATAGTTCATATCTCATTGAGTTGGAATAAACTTTAACTCTGAGAACATCTAAAAAAATTATCTTCTCCAATAAGCCAATGGATCTGTGATCTCATGGATGTGGATTCCTCCAGTGCATTAGAATGTAGACATCCTCCCCCATTCTGCCACCAGATCTGATCTGTTCTGTGTGACTCTCATCCATGACTTTCTATAAGTTTTCCCCCAGGAGATCTAACCAACATTCTGGGGACTTTTCTTAAGTTCTCTTGACATTTCATGAACACTGATGGAATACATAGAATATCCATCAGTCCTCCTCTTTATATATTACAATATTATCTTTTTTTCAAGTCACAAATTTTGCAGAAAATATCCATTACACCATTTCTTCTGATTTTTTCTAGTTTGTAAGATGTAGCAGCATGCTAATGTGCACCTTTGAGTGATAATCCACTTGAGGTTTTCAGAGACTATAATATTCCATGATTGAAAGCACTCAACCAGTACTGAACCAATTGACTAGTCACACCCTTTCCCCATACTAGCACGATCACTGAAACACTCTAGAATCAGTTACTCCTATATAGGTGTATAGGAATTGGCATCACGAAATTACAAAGTTAAGTGGGATAGTAGAAAGTTAGACTTGGCATCAGGAATACCTGAGTTCCAATCCTGCCTCAGACATTTGCTAGCTATTTTACTCTCTTGACCTCAGTTTTCTTATCTGTAAAAAGGGGCTAATAATACTACCTGCCCCAAAAATGTTAAAATGTTAAATATGATAATAGTCACAGCAATTCACAAATCTTAAGCATGATATAAATGCTTATGAAGA
The DNA here is from genome assembly GCA_011680675.1 of Gymnobelideus leadbeateri. Taxonomy (NCBI): domain Eukaryota; kingdom Metazoa; phylum Chordata; class Mammalia; order Diprotodontia; family Petauridae; genus Gymnobelideus; species Gymnobelideus leadbeateri. The sequence goes on from WOXC01000460.1 coordinate 779,205, forward strand.
CTTCCACAGGTAGAATGGGAAGATGAGAACAAATGATTCTAATGACCATGAAGGCAGCTGATCCAGGCACTTTGGAGTACTTAGAATTTGGTCAGACATCAAAGACACCAAGGTCATTCACTCCACCTGGGCCATCACCAGTTATCTTGATTTTTGTCCTGCCACTGGACTTTGATTAGTCTAGAAGAGAGAGGGAGGCTGTCAACTTTGCACAACTCTGCTTCACTTAAATCCAATTCATGGGCAACTCAAGACATCACCCATGATGTCATTGGTCCTCCTCAAAAATGAAAGACAAACAACAACAACCATATAACATTACTACAAGAGTAGTGGGGTTAAACAGATGTGCCATGGTTTCGGTGAAAAGTGAAGTATCATTAAAAGAACTTTTCAATTTTCCAAGAATATTCCATCCTTTTCTTCTCTCCCTATTCAATTATGAACCTAGCTCACTGTCCATTTGCACTGTCTGTCCATGATACATACCTATGAGTTCTATAGCTTGTCCAATGAAATGAATACCATAGTCTGGATTCTATGTATTCCTGTTTATATAAAGACAGATACAGATTTACACGCACATATACATACCTGTATGTATAAATACACACACACACATATGGTTAATCCAAACTCTTCCCTTCCCCCTATTTCTTTCGACTGTTAGTGCCTTTCCTTCTGTTTTTTTCCCTCTATACTATATAAATCTTATATATACTTATCTGTAAAAATGGTGTCTCCCTGTGATTAGAATGTAAGCTCCTTAAGGACAGGAAATGTTTTCGTATTTTATTTGTATCCCTAATGCTTAGTGCAATGCCTGATACATGCTATGAACTTAATAAGTTTTTGCTTACTTGACTGATATTACCTATCAGCATTGGGGAATAGTTTGATCATCTCAAGCAATTGTTAATCCATCTCTTTTTGCTGGTCATATAAGAGGAAGCAGACATAACTTCAAGAAAACCCAAAGAGATCCAGAAAGAAAAGATTTTCCAAACAATCTTCTATAAAGTTTTCCTGAGGACAATAATGTTAAAAACAGTGTATTAGGTTCTTTGGAGAGGTACAAAAGAAATAAAAGCATATTTCTTTCTATCCAAGGAGTTACAGTCTAGAAAGGGAGATAGAATGCACCTAAAGAACAACATTGGAACACTTCTACATGCCAAAATTTTAGAAAGTAAAAGTCTATTAGTATATGGTATAGATACCAGTGATGACCTTAGTAGCCTGGAGCCCCACCTATGTGCCACAGGTGAGGCACAGTAGCCAGGGACAACAGTGGTCTTCATTTTCATTCCATCTGTGCTGCAAATATTTCTTTTCCCTCCTCCCTCTGATTCACATTACCTTTGTGAGTTTAATTTCAGAATTTGCTGCAGATTGGCTTATGCCATTTGGAAGGAGCTTGCATTCCATCTGCTGTTGATGAAGGATTGGCAAGTGGCATAATTCCATATTTTCTTAAGGATTTAGGATGTCACTGGCTTACAACTTGCTCTATTGCCGGCTTCTTGCCAGATTACTACTTAATGCCAATTTTCAGTTCATCTCTTCAAATGTTCATTAATGTGATAGAGCATAAGTTCCCCTTAATAGTGTTGAGCACACCAAAGTGGTCATTTGCTTTTCTGTTTCTTTATATCAGACTTAAATCCTTTACATAACTACATCCACACCTAAATCTGTCCCATCTTGTTGATTTGTAAGTAAAATTCACACCCTGTCTTGTGTAAATGTAACCCAACCATGAAAGTAATTTGTTCATGAGTCATGCCCTTACAAACATTAAGGCAATTGTAAAAGCATCTCTTGTTAGTTTGCAATTAGGGTATTAAGTTCTGATATCATGCTGAATTAGACTTTAGAACAAAGTCCTAAAGGGTTTTATTGGTTAATACTTAATAAGGTTTAATCTTAAATGTATACAAAGACAAATGTAAAGGTATGACCATTTCAACACCTATAAAAATAATTAGTCCTCTTGGTTGTTTAGTGGCTACAACTTTACTGAGAACAGTGGCTATGTAAGATGTGACCTGAACAGGATTCTACAGGTATGCTACAATATGTTGAAGTATCAGTTTCTTGGGTGAGCATGACATCTTTTACAAATGAAAATTGGACCTTCAATAGAAATGCAAGCATATGTGCACACACAGAGAGAGCAAGCTTGATTTTTTAATCAATTGAATGCTTTTAAGTTTATTATCACAAATATAACTGTATCTATGGAGCTGAACCTGACGAATCTGCATAATGCAAATAGTCTAAGATCTTGAAGTTCTTTGTCCCAAATAGCACCTTTTTTTCTCTCTGAACTTCATTTTCCCTCTGTAGCCTGGAAACCTAGGCTTCCAGGAGGGCAAAACATAATCTCAAATCAGAGGAAAATAAAAGATGAACATTTTACTTATCACTAAGCTATGATGTAAGGTTATATATGTATATATGGGAATATTTTGGTTGCAAGTTATTTTCTAATTCCTATGGCAGCCTTTAGAACTTCTATTACAAGCTTCCAGTGAACTAAACTATATTTATTAAGTTTCACAACCTTGTCCTTTTTTGGCCAAGAACTTCCATAAAAGTATTGGGATTATGAATAAAGTCCTTTATTTTTCAAGGCAACAATAGACAATGGGTGTTTGTAACTATGGATTCTGCCCAAAACTAGGAACAAGAATTTAAATAGATGACCAGTTCTACCTGATAGAAATTATAAAGAGTGCCTCATAGCAGGAACCAGGAAAGTGCCAGCTTTAGCAGATGCCAGTCATGATTTTCATGCCAATTTCATGCAGTAATATTAACTCATTGGATCATAGGATCATGGATTTAGTGTTGGAAAAGATCTTAGAGAACATCTAGCTAACCCTTTCATTTTACTGATGAAAGATTTGAGGCATGGGTCAAAAATGCAACTTAGGTATGGAGTACAACTGGGAGAAATTCTATGTTTCTTAACTATGAGATAAAGAATAGTTACTAAGATTTGGGGATATCCCCATCTTTAGACAAGACCCATAGCTCCAATGCCCAAGAATCTTGTAAATATGTAAGAAAACACTTCACATAATTTACATAATAGGAAGAATTTCTTCAACAAAATATCTCCATCCTGAAAAAGTGATTGTCAGTTAAGGAAAGTGACCCCAATTAAGGCCTAACATTTTTTATTCAAAATGTAAAAGGAGGGGTCTAAGTATTTTAAATGTCTAAGGGGAAACAATGAAGATTAACTAGATTAAATGACAATGTGAATGTATATTATGAGTCTCTTAACTACAGTATGAGGGACTTTGAATGGGTTGGATACATAGTAGACTGAAAAAGTAATCTTAATGGCTCTATGTCAGACTTGGCAACAGATTTATATCAGTGTCCAGAGATCTGTGCTTGACCTTATGCTGTCTAACATTAGTTTTTACTAATGACTTACATAAAATATAGATAGCATGTTTATCAAATTGCAAATAACATTTTTAAAATGCACAACTAACACAATCTTATAAGATAAATTCAATAGGAATAAATGCAAACTCTAAGTTATACGTAGAGTCAAAGAATCAACTTCACAAGTACAAGATGGGGGAGATCTGCTTATATAATAATGTCAAAAGATATCTAAGAATTTTAATGAAACTGAAAATTAATATAAATCAGAAGTGTAATATGTCAGCACACCACCATCACCAAAAAGCTATTGAAATCTTGGGCTGCAATAAGCAAAGGTATAGCTTCTAGACATAAGGTGGTAGCCCCTCTGTATTATGCCCTAATCAAACCACATCTATTCTGGGCGCAACATTTTAAGAAGGACATCAGTGAAGTGGAAAGTATCCAAAGAAGGGCAACTAGGATGGGGAGGGGTCCTGAATCCAAGATAGATGAGCATCTTCCGCGTGGATTAGACTTGTTCTATTTGTCTCAAGAGGGAAAAAAACAAGAGCAATATGGGCAAGTAGCAAGGAGGCAAATTTAGGGTTGATTTCAGGAACCACTTAACAATGAGACCTGTCCAAAAGTTGAATGGGCTACTTTGGAATATACGGATTCACCTTTATTAGAGGTTTTCAAATAGCAGTTGGATGACCACTTGTTAGGTATGTTATAATAGGAATTTCTTCTCAGATATGGGTTGTACTGGCTGGCCACTGAAGTACCTTCCAACTGTAAAAATTCTGTGATTCTGAGATTCCTATAAAACATTCCAGTAGACACATCTAACAGGCTATAGTTATATGAGGATAGAGTTCAAAAGAAACATTGGAACTAGGCGTGGAGATTGCAGAATAATTAGCACTAAGATGGTAATTGAAAACATCAAGGAAAGAGGGAGATGGTCCAAAGGAGACTTAGAAGGAATGATCAGGCAGAAAAAAAAAAAAGAAGAGAGACAGAGCTAGAGGAAGAGAAGGACAGAGACAGAGAGAAATAGAAGCACTGAGAAAAGTCAGGGGAAAAGAAAAAAAGAGTAGATTGAAGACTGAGAAAAGTCCATTGAATTTAGCAGTTAAGAAATCATCAGCAACATTTAAGAGATCAGTGTCAGGGCAGCTAGGTAGTGCAGTAAATAGAGCACTGGCCCTGGAGTCCAGAGGACCTGAGTTCAAATCCAGCCTCAGACACTTAACACTTACTAGCCATGTGACCTTGGACAAGTCACTTAACCCCAACTGCCCAGCCTTACCCCCTCCAAAAAGCAAAAGAGAGAGAGAGAGAGAGAGAGAGAGAGAGAGAGATCAGTTTCAGTTAAGTAGTGGAGTCAGGTGCCATATCGTAAGGGACTGAGAAGAGTGGGAGATAAAGATATGGCAGCAATGTGTATACAGAGTATGCTTTAAAGGAATGTGACTTTGAAAATAAGAAATACAGCATGTTAACTTGATGGAATGTCAGAGTCAAGTGAGGGTTTTTTTTGGCAGGCCAGGGGTGGAAGTGGGGGAAGGTTGTTTTGTTTCTAAGTATGAGGAAGACCTGATCATATTAGTAAGTGGAAAAGGAGTCAGCAGAAGAGTTCAAATATCAGAGTAATATATTTGGTTGAAGCTACCACAAAAGGATAAAAAAGGATGACCATGGCAGAAGCACATATAAGGGGTGATACAGGCAAGGAGAAGGGCCACTATTTTGTAGAGATTGAAGCAAAGAAGGAAATAATAGCAAATGCTAAAAACAGTTTTAGAGGTTTATAGGAGGGAAAAGAGAGTATATGATAGATGACCTCCATTTTCTAAAACAAACAAACAAACAAAGGTGGCAAGATCCTCTGCTGAAAGGGAAAGGAATGCAAGTGAGAGAGAAAGTTTATAGAAAGAGAAGAAAGTCACTGTGGAGAAGAGGATGAGGAATTTATCAGGAAAAAAGAAAAAGAAAAAGCAATGCCTTGAAGCAATGAGGGCCCAGTTAAGATTAAATAAAAAATAAAAAATGAAATGAACTCTGTCTGCAAAGATCTATGATTTTGTCTAGGAGTTTTAGCCAGCATGTGAGTAGGAATAGAAAAGGCAGGGGCAACCTAGGAATAGCATTTGGCAAGATATGGATAGCAAGAAGATAAAGAGGGAGGGGCGGCTAGGTGGAGCAGTGAGTAAGAGCACTGGCTTCTGAGTTGGGATGACCCAAGATTGAATCCGACCTGAGAAAAAGAGCACCCACACATAAATAAGGACTAGCTGTGTAACCTTGAACAAGTTACTTAACCCCAATTGCTTTAAAAAAAAAGAAGATAAAGAGGGGAGGAGATCCAAACTTAGATGATAATGTATTGAAAACTATCATTTGATTACAAAAAGAAGAACTTTAGGACACAACAGGGCTAAGGCACAACAGGAGTAAAGGACTGAGATATCAGGGAAAGATAGAGGGGCTTAGAGAGCACATCAAGGTTGATAAGTAGGCTTAAGAAGAATAAATTAGAAGGAGGCATTAAAGTATAGGAAATTATAGAGTAGGATAGGGGAATATAGAATTCTATGTCATAATAATGAAATAGTCAAGAGGTTTGCCCAGCATTCCTGTGGGTTAGACAGGAGAGAAGGTAGAGGGAAGGTGGTGGTTAAGTGAGTTTATGAGACTAATGAACTGGAAGACCAAGGTGTTGAAAGAGACAATAAAATATATGTTGAAGGCCCTATCTGTGAGTTCAGGGTTGAGGTCAAGAGGAAGACTATGAATCAGGTAATGAACTTCTTGAGAAAGGAAGGAGAATGACTTGGAGACCAGTAAATAAATGTGACAAAATGAACCAGGTAATAAAGATGAGTGGTGTGAATCTCAAAACCAAAGAGTGCTGAGTAGCAATGGTAAAAGGATAATCTAGGTGTGGAGAAAAGGAAGGAAGGGCATTTCTTTTCCTCCTGACCTAGTGCTTCATATAACATAAGAAAAACACCACTCAGTGCTAGAGAGGGCAGTTAGTGCAAAGTTGTTTGGGAAGAGCCAAGATTCCCTTAGCTAAATAAGATGGAAATGATATTAAGGGAAAGACATTGAGACTCAAGCAAAATTAATTTATAAGAAAGGAAGAAACCTTAGTTTTAAGGAATTACTCCCTGGAAGGGGAAACGGAATATTTGGAAATTAAAATGACAAAAATTAGCAATATAAAAAAATAAAATTATACAATAAAGCAAGACCTCCTGAGGGCACCAGGAAATGGAAGGGAAGAGGAGGTTATACCTATGTATAGGGATAGGAGTTTGGAGAGAGATAGAAGGAAAACAGATTTTTACTTCAGTAGTCATTAATACTGAAGTACAGGGCTAGAGAGAGAGAACAGAAGCAGGGGATTTGTTAGCTAAGAGGGTAAGAAGGGAATAAGTATTTATTAAGAATTTATGTGTCAGGCATTGGGCTAAGCACTTTACAAATATTATTTCATTTGATCCTCATAATAATACTAAGAGGTAAATGTTATTATAATATTCATTTTACAAATAAGGAAACTGAGGGGAGCAGAGGTTAAGTAACTTGCCTAAGGTCAATCATCTAGTGAATGTTTGAGGTCATATTTAAACTCAGGACTTCTTGACTCCAGGCCCAGAGTTCAGTCCTTGGTACCCCCCATCTGCCTATAGCATGGTGAATGACCAATTTATAGGCACCTTCACCCTGAGCATAGTATTAACATGAACTCTCACTTCCTCAGAAGCTCAGGATTTCTTATGATATATCAGTTTCTAAATGAACCTCCAAAAAATGTATATGTGTGTGTAAATATACACATATACATATATATGTATATATATGTAGGTATGTATGTATGCATGCATGTAGACTTGCACAATATGGAGAAAAGTTAAATTGATAATCTGGCTATTTAGAGATTTGAGCTGCCATTAGGGAGAAGAATGTTTCTGTCTATGTAAGAACCAAAAACATGACCATTTCTTCTACATGTCCTGTCAAGGTTGACAATCACTTAGTAATCAGAAAAAAGAAAATAATACCAAATTCTGGGACCTTATTTTCCAACCCAAATTGCGTCAACTTATACTGCACAGTATAACACAAATAATAGCAGGGTTTGGAGTCAAAAACCCTGTATTTAGACCTTGCTTTGGCAACTTAATAAGTGTTTGATCTTAAATCACTGAAAATTCATGAGCCTCAATTTCCTCATCTGCAAAATGTATATATCAAAATGGAAACATTCTTTGTTTTACAGGATCATAGATTTAGAGCTGGAAAGGATTAGAAACATTTATTCCAAGGTTAATGACTTGCCCAAGGTCACAGGTGATAAGCAGCATATCTGGAATTTGCACTAGATTACTATATGCAAAGTGTTCTGTAAACCTGAAAGTTCTATATAGTAGCAGTAGTAGTAGTAGTAGTAGTAGTAGTAGTAGTAGTAGTAGTAGTAGTAGTTAGTAGTAATAGTGGTAGTAGTATATTAACATTAGTATTGGAAATATTTATAGTGATTTCAGAATGTTAGCATTTTACCCTTCCCTTCCTATATCCCAATAATATTGGAGGCCCCTTTGAAGTACAATTTCATAAACAAACACATATCTTGAAATCATTTGAAAAATTGTCCTGGAATAAGGGGAAAAGAGCACTTTAGTTTCATTTTAAGTTGATTTAACATCTGGCAGCTGATACAAGGACTTCCCCATTTTTCACAGATAAGATGGGCAACCTAAAAGGTGACCAAAAAGCAGAAAGATGAACTGTATGTATAACTTATCAGAGAGTCTTGATATCACTTTTCCCCATGTTTCAGGTTAGTTGGTCAATCACAGCATCCTAGATTTAGAGGTAGATGGGCCCACAGAAGTCATCTAGTTCAACCTCCTCATTTCACAAAAGGAGAAACTCAAGAGTAGTTCAATCCAATCCAATAAACATCTGGAAGCATCTACAATGTGTTAGGCACTATGTGTTAGGGTTGGGGATCCAATTAAAAAGAGAAAGGCAGTCATCGTCCTCAAGGAGCTTAAAATGTAATAAGAGTCAACACACAAAAGAAGTCAGGGAAGTGGAGAGAGGGTATTCAAGAAGCCCTGTGGCATCTTGTTCCATGGGGTTGAAACTAGTTTGGGTAGCAGATCCAGAGCTGAGGGAGCTGAAAGTCCAGTCTCTGCCCTCCAGAAAGGAAGGCATTGGGAGGTATATGGCACTGCACCATCTAGCTGATCAGAAAAGAGAGAAGGCTGAGAGATATGGTGTCAATTAAGACTTGAGTGGAAGTGCTTGAGCAAGGTGGTTAAATTAGAGCTTATGAGTTTAACCTGGGAGGAGCATCTTGTTCCTTGGAGTTGAAATCAAGCAGAGCAACAGATAAAATGGAGTGAAATGACCTCCCTAATGTCACAAAAAGAATAAATGACATAGTGAGGATTGTGCTTAGGTCTGGTTCCAAATCTAGCACAAATCCAGACAAAGTAAGAGAAAACAGGTAGAGAACATTTTAAGTATAAGGTCAGGGATCAGAAACCAGAGTTGAACATGGACATGAGAGGAGTTAAAGGTAGAAAATCAACCTGGAAAGAAAGACTAGAGATAGCTTCTAAGATTCCAAATTCACAAAAAGTGGACCTTGGATATTCTTATAGATCCTAGGGCAATGATTACCTTTAATCTCCCCTGGTTTTAAATACCATTTCTTATTTAAGTAGATAAGGACCAGTTGTTATTTGCTTCTTTCTTGTGTAAGGAAGGTACTTGCATGGGACTGTAGCGGTGAATCAGAGCACAGACAGGACAATTATGGGATCATGCATTTAGAGCTGAAAGATTCCATGGGGTATTTTTGTAGTTAAAAGCTCCTCTTCTCCCAGGAGGCAGTTGAGTGGTACAGTGGATAGAGTGTTGGATTTGAAGTCAGGAAAATCTCACTTCTAATTCTACCTTTCATAGTTGTTAGGTGAGTAATATGGGCAAATAACTTGATCTCTGCCAATTTCACTTTATTTTTTATTTTAATTTTAATTTTTTTTGCTTTTTTGAGGGGGAAGGCAGGGCAATTGGGCTTAAGTGACTTGCCCAGGGTCACATGGCTAGTTTTTTTGTGTTAAGTGTCTGAGGCCAGATTTGAACTTAGGTCCTCCTGACTCCAGGGCCAGTGCTCTATTCACTGTGCCACCTAGCTGCCCCAACCTCACTCTCTCCATTTTAAAATGAAGATAAGACTAGCATCTCTCTCACAAGATTATTTTGATGATCAAATGAGTTAACATGTAAAATACTTTGCAAATCTTAAAGTATTACATAATTTTAGCTATTACTATTATTACATGTCTCCATGCCTCTTTGGGGTCTTGGTTTGTCAGGGTAGCCCTGATGTAATACTATTCTACCTTGACATGCAAAATAGGTCCTCTGAACCAAACTCTGGCCTTATTAACCCACCAAGTGATAGAAGAATTCCTGAGTCCTCTTAAAATTGAGAATGTATTTGAGTTGATATTCTTCCTACAACATGAAATATGATCTTCCCAAATACTTCACAGAAGAATGTAGTCAGTTCACTCTCTGGAGTATAATTTGGGAAACAAACAAACAAACCAAAAAGTATATACAGGGGGTGTGTTAGACTTTGCTCACATTTTCTATATGACAATTTACACCTCAGAAATCAGCAAAGGCTGCAAACTTTGATTTATTATTTTGATTGATTAGATTTGGGAAAGTAATGGATAAAATGTTAATAATGTAGATTAAATACAAAAGTGTGTCAAGCCTCCATTTTTTAAAGAAAGCCAGTTGTTAAGCTTTTACAGGCACATATTGGTAAACTTTTCTGGGTCTTAAAAATATCTCCCAGAAAACTGGCTTAGCATCAAATGATGCTTGAAAAATAATGTTCTATGTGAATCACCATGTTAAATTTGAATTACATGATACAAGCAAGTCATTTGTAGTAGAGGTTCACATATTCACATGGAATCTACTTTTTCTGCTCTATATAGGGAAATATTCATGTTTTTTAATATTTGAACAGTTTCATTATAATAAATAGGAAAAAATAGAAAAAATAAAATCTTTTTTTTTCTTCACCATGACACTATAAATGAGTAAGAAGCACTAATGTTAGAGAACAGTTTAGTTCTGAGGAAAACTGAGAGTGTCAAGGGGCTGAGAATAGGTATGGGTTGAAGCTTAGAGATTATGCAAATCTTTTTGCTTTGGAAGGTACCACAATTTTAAGCAGACTTCATCTTATTCATTTTAAATGTTTATGTCTTCTACCAAGAAGCAACTACTACCTTGGAAAGGATTATTTTAAATGTGGAAGAACCTGGCTCTTTTGAAATTTTGAAATTCACTGTTCCTAGAAAGTAAAACAACCTGAAAACATCAAAATACCAAATTCCTTCCCTTAGCAGAAAAAAAAAATGATCTTCCACGTATAAAAATCAATGGCTGGGGAGTGAGACAACCTGTAAAATCCATAACTGATTAAATGCATGGTATTAAATACGTCATTGACGCTCAGTTACTTCATTTGTGGACTAGATATAGGATTGCTTACTTTATTCCTACTCCCTTACATTTCCCATGGATATTGTGATGACTCAAGGCAAAACACTAAGTAGAGTTTGAAACTTCCTGCTATAATTGCAAAAAGTGACTGGGCAAGAAGAGGCAAGCCAGAATAAAATGATTGGAAAGCAGAGAAAAGGAAGTAGAGATTGTGCTAGGAGAAGCCAGAAATCGGTTGCATATAATTGTTTGTTTGTTTGTCTTCTAAGTTCAATTCCAGAGGTAGAAGAGGAAAGGAAAGGAAAGGAAAACCCCAAAGGGCTTGGGAGTAGGAATCAGCATCTGAGAAAGAGAAAAATAAAAATAAAAATGCAGAAGAAAGAAAAAGAGAATAAAAGGTGTGCCTGGTATGTGATGATTATTCTAAAGTAACCAAAAAAAAATTCAGAGTAAGAGAAAAGAACACACAATCTTACAAGGAGCAATTTTTAGAAACATAATTGTTTAAAAAATATATTCAAGGAAGCCAGTAATTGCCCATATAGGGATTTTGCTGTGAAATCTTGATTATAAAATCACAGGAAATAATTTCAAGACTTTTTTTTTCAGTGACTCAAATGCCAGGGTTGAAAATGTATGATGTAAACTTTGGGAATGACGCAATGCATGTTTTATTTTCAGATGTATTTGGAAAAGGAAAAATAGTAGAGCTACAGACTAAAATTTGCAGGAATTTCTTGTACAGGCCAGGCATAATGTTCATTTACATATTATACTTTGAAACGAAGTGGCTTCTAAGAGTCAAAGTACCCTTGTGGTCAAAGAATATTTCGCTGGTCTAGTTTAACCATGGTAGAAGAAATTTACTTAATCATATAACTACAGAAAAATATAAGTCAGGGAAGACCTTAGGAAGAGCAAAGCAAAAAGGTCTACCCAAATTCGGCCCATGGGTGGTCATCCTCTTTTATTTTGCCACTTTGGGAGTATAGGGAGTAATGAAGGATGAATGGGCAAATCAGCTAAATCAATTCTAATGGTCAATACAATGACATATGTTTTAGGGGGGTTTTTGCTTTTTTTTTTGGAGGGCAATTGGGGTTAAGTAACTTGCCCAAGGTCACAGAGCTAGTTTTTTTGTGTGTGTATATTAAGTGTCTGAGGCCGGATTTGAACTCAAGTCCTCCTGACTCCAGGGCTGGTGCTCTATTCACTTTGCCACCTAGCCACCCTACAGTAATATATGTTGAAACCCTTACATCCACCTAGATTTCTTTGGTTGGGAACACAGAGGGCTCATAAGGAGTAATCCAGTAACCATCTGTAAGTGTTCATCTAAAGAGCACTGAAGTAGTGACCTCACACTGCAATATTTCAGATATGGTAAGCAGCACAATAGTTGGAACAAAAATAGCATCCAGTGTAACAAAAAGGAGCATTTTCTCTAGCCACCCATAGGCAGAAAATAAAAAGCAGGAAGAAATGGCATTAAAAAGAAAGTCACTTGAGAATGTAGAAACTGCAGGAGGTGGGAGGGCTAGAAGGAAAAGTGGAAGAATTTCAAACCTTAGAAAAGGCAAGGGGAGAAAAGACAGACTGAGAAAAAGAGCAGAGAGGATGGAAATCAGCAATACTGACCTTTCATGCATGAAAAGAACAGTAAAGTCTAGAGTGGCCCAGATGGAAACATTCCACCTGCTGCAACTCATCAAAGGATGGAGACAGAAGATACTGCTCTACAAAAGTACATGGAAAGAAGCTTAAGGAGATTTATATGCAATCCTCACAATAAGGGGAAGAATAAACAGTAAGTGAAACTGGGAGCTCTTAAACATAAAGGGGGAAACAATTAAGGGGAAAGGAGAAGAAATACTTTGAAATAAGCTTTGAAGTTAGAGAGCCTGGAGAAAGGGTAAATACTGGAAAGAGCACAATTAAGAGTAGAGACGATCAGTGATAAGGAAAGGGAGCCCTAGAGTCAGGGACTACAAACAATGTTTAGAAATACTCTTAGGCTAGCTACTCAGAGGGTTACTTTGACACAAGAATTAACTATATCTAAGAAGTTTTGTTTTGGTCTGTGGAGCAAAACTTTCCATGGAAATGCATTTCTAGTTTTCCCATAATTGAAAGACATGTGAGTTCTTTACATTTTTGGCTCAAAGAAACCTGATGTTGGATATTATATGGGAAGGGAAGAGGATAAACAAATTCTTTGTAGAGTTGACACTACGCACTGAGAATGATAAACACTACACAGAAGATTGTCCTGGCAGAGAAAAATCAACATATTGGTAAAGTAATGTGATACTTTCTGTAAAAAGCAGAAATGTAAGACCATAGGATTTAGAGATAAGATGATCTAGCCCAAAACTATTCTTTTTACATTTGGGAAAACTGATTTATAGAGCAATAACTCACTCAAAGTCATACTGGTCATAAGTAGCAGCCCTGAAATTCAGTCAATCAATAAACATTTATTAAATACTCATGTATTATATGCTAGGCACCTAACATATAGCATGTAGCAGTCTCTGCTTTTAAGGAATTTTCAATCTAAGGGAAGAGACATGTAAACAATGGTGTAGGAACAAGATATATACAAAACAAATTAAAGATAATCAACAAAGGGAAGACACTAGAAATAAGGGGCAAGTTATATATAATAATATAATTATTACTATAATATTTATTATTAATCATTTACATACATTTTAATTTATTACATATATTATTATATACATTACATAAATCTATTATGTATATCTTACTATTCCTTTTAAATGTGTAACAAAGTTATAGTGTAAATTTCTTTTTTTCCCTTCCCTCCCCCCAACCTAAAAATGGCTACCATTAAATAATAAGATGTATACGTGTAAAATTATGCTATATATACCTCTACTTATCAGGTGTGTCTCTGGATGTAGAGAGTATCTTTCTTCATATGTCCTTTATAGTTAGAGTGTTTATAATAGTCAAAACAACTTATTTGCTCAAAGTCATTCTTTTACTGTATACAGTGTTCTCTTGGTTCTGCTCATTTCACTCTTTATTATTTCATATAAGTCTTTCCACGTTTTTTCTAAGACCATTGAGCTCAACATTTCTTATAGCACAATAGTATTCCATCATAACAATATACCACAACTTGTTCAGCCACTCCACAAATGATGGGTGTTCCTGAAATTTCCAGGTCTTTGCTACCACAGAGAGAATTGCAATAAACATTTTAGAACATATAGGTTCTTACTTTTTCCCTAATCATCTTTGAAAAAAAATAAAATGAAATAAAAAATGAAAACAAAAAAGTTCATCTTGTTATCTGTGATCCTAATGAATTGAAACAATTATTCCAAACATACATACACATATCTACACACATTCCCACATATATTATATTTATATCAACAGGTGATAAGGACTGCTCCTATGATTTCTTTGGTAGAGGGAACTCTTGGGAAAGAGAGCCCTATATTAATACAGGTCATTAACTTCTCTCCTACTAAGGATCTTAGACAATAGAGGATTTTATCTACCTATGTCTATCTTTATCTTTTTTCTATATCTTTCTACAAATTTATATCTTTTTCTATAGCTATCATATAATTAATGATGACCACTAGCTCTGAAAAACCATGGAGTTTCAGAAAAGAATGTTTAGAAATATAAAACACAATACTTACAATATGACAGCAATCAAGATCAGATGAAATATTCTAGGAAAATTTAAAGAGTAGAAAACACCATCAGAAGGTAGGGAAAGAAAGGAAATCAGTGAGGATTAGTTTAATCTTGAAGGAAGAGAAGAATTTAATAAGTATAGAGGGAGAGGAAATTTCTTCCAAGTATGAGTAATGGTCTCCAGGAAGACAAAGAAGCAATGGATGATAGGCTGATATCAGGGAAATAGTCCAATTTTGCAGCAACATGAAATATACAAGATGTCTCAAAAGTATCAAAGATGTTTTAAGTTTTATCTATTAAAGAAGCTCTAAACTTCACTGGGGCTTTGGAACACCCTCTCTGTGAAACAAATTTGGAAAGGTAGACTGGAGTTTGACTATGGAGGGGCTTAAATGTCCAGATAAGGATTTTGTATTTTACCATAGATATAGAAAGGAAGTGTATTTGTTGTTGTTTTAACAGAAAGGTAAGTTGGTCATATTTCTGTTTTAAACAGAATACTGTGACAGTCTTATTGAAGGAAAGATTAATGAGGAGCTGGATAAAAGTCAGCTAGGAAACAATTAGGAAGCTATAACAATAGTTGAGGGGAGAAGTGATGACAACATGAACTAGGGTGAAGGCAATCTGAGTGGAGAGGGGGGATATCATAGAGACATAAGCAATATTTGGCAACAGAATGCATGAGGGGGAAAGAGGAATTTAAATGTCAAAGATAACACAGAAACTTGAAACAGCGACTAGAAGAATTATGATGTCTATCATCAACAGAGATAGTGGAGTAAGAAAGAGGAGAAGATTTAGAGTAAATTATTGTAAGTTTCATTTTGAAAATGTTGAGTTTGAGGTACTAGCAGGGTATCTAGTTGGAGATGTCCAGCAGGTAGTTGGAAATGTTAGACCTGTGGCTCAGGGGAATTCAGGGCTTGATATGGGAGACATTTGCTTAGAAATAATGATTAAACCAATTGAAAATGTTGAGGTCATCAAGAAAGTGTGAGGAGGGAGAAGAGAATTTAGGGAATATCCACATTTAGATGAGAGTAGGAAGACAGTGAAGGAGACTAAGAAAGATTGATTAGACAGGTGTGAGAATTAGGACTGATCAATATATCAGAAGCCAAAGGATGTTAAAAGAAATTAGTGGAGGAGCTATTCAGTAATATCAAAAGATTCACAAAGATCAAGGTTCAGAACTGAGAAAACAAAGGCCCTTGGACCTTTGAAAAAATAGTTGAGGCAAAGCATGGAGGTTAAAAGCCTGATTTGTAAGAGACTAGAGAATGAGCAAGCAGAGAGAAAGTGGAAGTATCAGGTGTAGAAGTTTTGAAGTAATATATAAGATCACAATCTTGTGGGTATGACAGAATCCATGAAACATTTTTGTTTTATCTTGTTTAGGAGAGACTTAAGAATATTTATAGGTAGCCTGGAATAATCTAGTGGATAGGAAAAGACTGAAGATAAGAGACATAGAGGAAATAAGCCATGGTACAGGCTTCCAAAGGAAACATGGGAATGGGGTCAAATGCATAATTAGATATCCAAGACTTAGCAATGAAAATTTTACCTTATTATTTGAGAATGCAGCAGAGAAGAGAAGGAGGGAAGTCATATATATGTTCTTGGATATGGAGGAAGAGACATTATAGGGCTCAGAATATTGAACCTTAATCTCAGTAAAGCAGAAGATGAAGTCATCTCCTATGGGAAAAAGAAGTGAGGGTTGCATTAGGAGCTTCAGGAGGAAGTTCAGAAAAAACTTCTAGGATACAGAATCAATAAGAGATACATGTAATCCTTTTGGATTGTCGTATACTGAGGGCCCAATTAAGGTAGCATGTTTCCTATTTGTAACATGATCAGCAATGTTTTCAGTTTTTCAAGAGACGTCCAGAAGTAAATGATGGTGGTGACTCAGGATTTAGGATTAGCAGAGAGAGTTAATGGTGGTGGACCAAGGGGAAAGGAGTTTCAAGTGCCTTGTTGAGCTAACAAAAAGGTAATGATTGGGTGAAGGAAAGAAGTGAGGTTAGAGGTGGGAAAATGGATGGGTATAAAGAAATTAAGGGACTAGGGATAATAGTGAGGGAAAAGATCAAGTTTGGGCATTAAGAGGGGTAGAAAAAGAGTTCATTGTCTTAAAAGTAAATAGTTTGGGATGATTTTGTGACCATCTCTGTTAGTTGGCTGAAATGCAGAGGAAATAAATCATAGAAGTTAAAGAGCCATATGAACTAAGAAGCAAGTATATTGAAACATAAATGCTCAAGTTTCAGTAAGTGAGAACAGAATTTGGGGTAGAGAAAAGACTATAAGAGTGACTAGGAAATAAGTATGGAATTACAACGATGATCTGTATCTACTTGAAGTATATCTTAGAAGATATTGTATCATGAAGGACTCTGGCAGAAATGGAAATCTCATAGAGAAATGAATTGTATAAAATAAATACTGTGCCAGATTCTCATTCAATCACCTCTCCATTCAATTTTAATACCAGACAATACCTAGAAATGAAGTTGCAGATCTATATGAGCTTCAAATAGGCATATATAACCCAAGTCCAACCTGAATTATTGTATCACTGATGTAAAGGGTGACAGAGAGGCGAGGCTAGTCCTAGAGGACTATCTGTAATGATATGTCTCTTGCAAGTGTCAACATTTTGACAGTGTGGGAAAAAATTTTAGCTATTTCCTGGAAGTTGTGCATCTTCTCTGGAATCTCATACTTCTAGCCATGAGAATGCCCCATAGATGTTTTAGTTTTTTTTTTTCCTCCTCTCTGTACTCATAGACTAGTGTTCCAATGAGAAAATCAGGGCATTGTCCTTTTCCTTTCAGTTCCAAGTCACGTCCATTATTCACCTCTGGGCTCCTACTGAGACACTGAGAATGTTGTTATTCATGTTCCAAATACATGCAACCTAACCTCAGTTGGGCCAAAAGGACTCCATAGATCTCTTATTAGTAACAGTCTATCCTAGTTTTTCTGAACCTTCCCCTTAAGTTCTTAACTCAATCCTTACTCCCCTTTCTCCCAGTAGATAATATTCCACTATACTGAGATAAAGGTTCATTGTTCTGAGCTCTTTATTTCTATGACTTACCCTATCTTCTCTGTTCTATTTTCAAATGATGAGGTGGCCTTATCTCTAACAGCACCCCTTCAACATGAACTGGTTTTGACATTAATTCCTATTTTGTCTCTTTTTGTTACTTAAAGCCTTTGTGATGTTTCTCCTTGTATTCTGTTCTTGAAGATAAGAACTTTTGCTCCTCTCAGATTACCCTGTTGCCCTACATGGAGAGCAGCTAACAAGGTGACACAGTGAACAGAGCTCTGGACCTGGACTTTGGAAGACCTGGGTTCTAATCCAGCCTCAAAAATTTACTAGTTATATGACCCTGAACAAGTAATTTAACCTCTGTCTGTCTCAGTTTTCTTGTCTGAAAAATGGGGACACACTTCCTAGAGTTATAAGAATAAAATGAGACAACTATTTCATATATAGTGCTATAAAGCATTATATAAATGCTAGCTATTACTAATATGTGACCACAGACATCTCTGTCTCTCACTGACTGTTTTTATACAAATGGAGAAAGTAAGGGCCTTGCCTTGTGCTGAGGGTGATTTTAATCCCTTAAGGTTCTCCATTAATATCAGAAAAATGCTTTTAAGCCAGAGTGGTCACCATATCATCATTCCCTTTCTCCTCTCCTGATACCTATGACTCACATTTCCTGTTGACAATGATAGTTGACTCAATGATACTTGGACTGCATGAAGAACAGTTGCCTTATAACTCCCAACTCTGTTGGTGAGACTTTAGCATCTTTTAGCTTTTTCTGCTGCTAATGAACTGCCTGATTTATTGCCAAACTAGATAGATCACACTCCACATGCCTTTTAAAGAAGAGAGATCCAGGAAGATCATTGCCTAAGATAAAGACAGTGCCGTTCCTTCATTATATTCTATTTTATTTTCCCTAGATCTTTTTCACTCCACACATACAAGAGTATACTATCAGAATTAAAGGTCTTGTGCCTAGGGGGAAATGAACAGTCTCAGATTTGCGAGATTTTGTGAATCAAAAGCTATCTATCTGTAGAAAATGTTGCAAAGACAACTTTTTATTCCTTTAAGTACAATCATGAAACCTCTATTGACAAACTTATTCTAGATTACAAGGTTGTCCAACAAGAAGTGTCAAAATGAATAACCAAAATGGAACCTAAGGTTTCATTCCCATCACTGGCATATATTAGCTTTTGCCTTCGTAGAACTATCCTTGACTATTTTGACAACCAGGTACAGCCACAGGAAACAGGTGATCTATTTCCCACAGAGTTTTGGTTCTTACCATGGCATTGTAGCTAATGACTCCCCATCACCTAGCACTGAGAAAGGGTGGAAAGGGAGGCAATAGACATCCCTATCCTATCACTATTTCAAAGGGTGTCAGGGAGGCAAGTTTGGTCCTAGAGACAGGTATCAAAAGAGGAAGATATGATCATGGCCATCTCCCTCAATCTTCATGTGAGGTAAGAATGATTTGGTGGTCTGTGATACAGGACCAGCAGACTGAAGTATGGCCAGCCTCCCAGGTGCAGAAGTATGCCCCTCTAAATTTTGACTCATTAAAGATGAAGAACTCATACAAACAGAGTTGTGACTTTCCTAAGGTCATAAATATAGTAAGTATATGAGGCCAAATTTGAACTCAGGAAGAGGAATCTTCGGGACTGCAAGCCTGGCTTTCTATCTACTGCAGTGAACTCAAGTAAATACCCTGACCTCTTAGAGTCTTTCTTAGAAGCCTTTAGCAGCAGAGCCACCAGGACAACAGGTCATTTGCCATAACAGTGAACATGTTGTCAGAAAAAACCAACCATAAAGATGATTGTGATTTTACAAAAAGATTATAATGATTACTCACATTTATATAGCTCTTTAAGATTTTGAATGTTTGAAGGTCGATAATGTATTATAATATTATGCCTATTTGCAGATAAAGAAACTGAGGCTATGAGAGGTCAGGTTACTTATTTAAGGTCACACACCTAAAAACTGGGGTGGGATTCAAACTTCAGTCTCCTGCCTTTGGAGTGGGTCCGTTACTCATTTCCATTCTACCACACTCTACTGATTGCCCTGTTCACTTTTCCGTTATACCCAAGTAACAAGTATCATACATAAAATGCAGGTTGATTTCCTCATAAGAGCATAGGATGAAAGTGGTATAGGATGATACAGGAGCAGCATACTGAAGTCAAAAAGAAAAAGGCTCAAATTCTGCCTCAGACACTTTGCTTTATGACGGGGAGAAAGTCACTTTTTTGGCCTTAAAAATGAAGAAATACTCAGTGACCTCTTGGTATGTATGATTCAGTATATTAGACAGACAATTACCAGCTGAGTGGTTCTGGACAAGCCACTTTACTTCTCAGTTTCATTTCCATCTGTAAAATGGGAGTTATAATAACACTCACTATACTGGGTTGTTGTAAAGACTAAATGAAATTTATTTGTAAAGAGTTTTGCAAAATCTAAAGCACTCTATAAAGACTAGCTATTATTATTATTAGAGAGAATGAAATGTTCACTTAAAACATGAAATAGGAAAGGAAAAGGAAAAACAAAAAAAGGAAATCCAAATAGACAGAAAGTTACCAAACCTGAACTGGGAAATTGGGGAGTAAGAGAAAGGGGCATAGTAGAGAAAGGAAAGCATGAGGATCCTCAAACTTTTAGAATTATGCAACAGATCCCTACTCCCATCAAGGCTATAATTGGAGTCTCTAGAAAAGAAATTCTTTCCCAAGTTCCATGGAAAGATGATGAAACTCCACAGAAAAGACATCAGGTACTGTAGGTCAGGGAAGGAAAGTTGTAGAGGTTGCTAACTCCCTGATGGATAGCATTTGGGAGCCACATATATACCTGATAGGAATAATTGGGAAGCATGGTGCCTTCACAGAGCAAAAGCTGAATCTAGGAAATGAGATAAATCATCTGATGACTTGACAAACCTGACATTTTTGGTGATTTGCATAAGGGCCAGAAGAGGGAATCCAGAAATCTTCTCTGGTGTTTTTAATGTTAATAGATAGGAAATGGAAGAATGTAAGGGCAGGGGTGGCCAATGATGCCATCATCACTGCTGCTATTAGTGGCTTCTGAATTGAGGAAACAACATAGTGCAGTAGAAAAAGTTCATGAAGGGCTTGGAGGTCAAAGTCCACCTCTGAGGTTTACTACCTGTATAACCTTAGACAAGTCAACCTCCCACCCTTCCCCCTGGGCCTTGATTTCCTCATCTATATAATGAAGGGGTTGAACTACAAGGACTCTAAAGTCCGTTCCAGCTCTAGATCTATGGTACTATGCTCTAGTGCATATGGGAATGGAATACCTGAAGATGGTGTAAAATGATGAGATTTAGATTTATGAGTCAGGATTTTGTATACTAGAATGGTGACCTCATGTCTCTTGACCAGGGATAAAGTGCTTCTGATTATGTTTCAGAAAGAATATATTTGCATAAGACTATCAAATCTTCTCAAGAAGCCCCCCCCCTTTTAAGTTTAATTATTTATTTTTAGTTTTCAACTTTCATTTCCACAAGATTTTGAGTTGCAAAATTTCTCTCCATCTCTCACCTACCCCCCATCCTAAGATAGCAAGGCTACTGAATACCCCTTCCCTCAATCCATTCTCTCTTATATCCTCCCCATTTGAGCATATATATATATATATATATATTATTGCCTCCTTAAGCCAAATTCAATGAGAATAAGGTTGAACCATTCCCTTTCATTTTCCTGCTCTTCCCCTCCATTGTAACAGTTTTATCTTGCCTCTTTTATATAAGATAATTTACCCTATTCTATCTCTCCCTTTCTCCTTCTCCTAATATATTCCTCTCTCACCTCCTAATTTTATTTTTTAGATATCATCCCTTCCTATTCAACTCGTCCTGTGCTCTCTATGTATACATGTACACACATATTGACATATATATTTATACACACATACACCCTCCTATACATATATATATGTGTATATATATATATATATATATATATATATATATATATGTCTGTGTATATTTACATGCATATATATTCCCTTCAACTATCCTCCTACTGAGAAAAGTCTCATGAGTTATACTTATTTTTCCATATAGGAATGTAAATAGTTCAACTTTAATAAGTTCCTTATGATTTCTTTTTCCTGTTTACCTTCTCATGTTTCTCTTGATTCTTGCATTTGAAAGCCAAATTTTCTGTTCAGCTCTGGTTTTTTCATCAAGAATGCTTGAAAGTCCTCTATTTCACTAAAAGTCAATATTTTCCTCAGAAGCATTATACTCGGGTTTTGCTGGGTAGGTGATTCTTGGTTTTAATCCTAGCTCCTTTTACCTCCAGAATATCATATTCCAAGCCCTTCAATCCCTTAATGTAGAAGCTGCCAGATCTTGTGTTATCCTGATTGTATTTCCACAATACTCAAATTGTTTCTTCCCGACTGCTTGTAACATTTTCTCCTTGACCTGGCTATAAGCCAAATTTGGCTATAATTTGGCTATAAGCCAAAAAGCTCCTGGGAGCTTTCATTTTGGGGATCTTTTTCAAGAGGCAATTGGCGAATTCTTTCAATTTCTATTTTGCCTCTGGTTCTAGAGTATCAAGACAATTTTCCTTGAGAATTTTTGAAGGATAATTTCTAGGCTCTCTTTTTTAAACCATGGCTTTCAGGTAGTCTAATAATTTTTAAATTGTCTCCCCTGGATCTATTTTCCAGGCCAGTGATTTTTCCAGTGAGATTTGTCACATTGCCTTCTATTTTTTTCATTTGTTTGGATCTCTTTTATAGTATTTTGATTTATCTTAGCTTCCATTTGCTCCAATCTAAATTTGAAGGAATTATTCTCTTCAATAAGTTTTTACCTTCCTTTTCCACGTGGACAATTTGAGTTTTTAAGGCATTCTTCTCATCATTGACTTTTTGGGCCTCTTTTGCCATTTGAGTTAGTCTATTTTTTTCCAATTTATTTATTTATTTTTAGCTTTCAACATTCATTTCCACAAGATTTTTAGTTACAAATTTTTCTCCCCATCTTTCCTCTACCCCACCCCAAAATAGCAACCTACTGAATACCCTTTCCCCCAATCTGTTCTCTCTTATATCCTTGTCCATCCCATCCCCCAACTTTCTAGTAGGGAAAGATGGATTTCTATACCCCAGTTCCTATATATGCATGCAAAAATCCATTTTTTTACCTTTTTTTGAAACTTTGAGTTCCAGACTCCTTCCCTTCTTCCCTCCTCACCCATCCCCATTGAGAAGACAAGCAATTCAACACAGGTCGTACATGTGTAGTGTAGCAGAAAGCACCCCAATATCCCCAGGGTGACTGCCAACACAGGTTCTTAGATCTGCTTTTCAAAAGGAAAGCAACTCAAAATGGGTTAACAAGCTTACTTTAATCAAACAAACATATATTACCTAATTCAGGGGGAAAAGGTCAGCACCCCAAACTTCACAATATACAGACAGATCAAATAGACAGGCTTCCAAACTGTCCAACCATTATATCAATACCAAATTACAGTTACCAGAGAGGGAAGCATCAACATCTGGGTTTTCAAAGCCAAGGTGCTCTCAACAAAGGCTTCCCAGAGTCTCATCTGGTCAAACCACACAACACTTCTCAAAGTGAGCCCCCAAAACAAAGCCTCTCATCAGAGTTTATATAGCCTTCTCTTGGTTCAAAGATTGTAACAACCTCCTTGACCCACTGCCCAATCACAAAGTATCAAGGTGTGGGCTTTCCTGAAAAACAAGCCTCCCACCACAGGCTCCAGGTGCACTTAAGCTAGGGGCAGGGAAGATCTTTAAATCTGCATTTCCATTACATTCCTCCCCAAGATCTTTCATGCCCATAGCATACACAATTTACATTTGAATTAGCACTAAACATCTCTTAGGTCACATTTTCCAGGTACATAAGAAAATCACAATATAATCTCAAAATACAATAGTCCAAGTCTTCCACTCATGGGGCAAATGTTAACTCAGTCCACTTATCAGTAAAATCAAAAAATAGTCACTCTTAAGTTAACTCCAATCAGTTACATCAGTTTTCAAAGTACAAGTATTACACTTGTGGGGCAAAGTCTTGATTAACTCAATTAGTCTATTATCTGTAACAATATCTCAAAGTACAATTAGTCACTTATTCAGTAAAGTCTTACTAAGTATGCCCATAGCACAGACAATTTACATTTCAATTAGCACTAACCATCTCTTAAGTCATATTTTCAAGGTACATCTAAAGTTACCAAAGTGGCCACTGGGCCTTAAACACAAAATACAAAGCATTATCACATAAAGTTCTCTTGGGAGGCGGGGGGGGGGGGGTGTCCTTCCACTGCTCCAGCCCCTGCTTTCAAGTCCAGAGAGGGGGCTGGGCAACAAAACAAATGTGGGGTCCTTGGGGTCCATGGCACTTCACCCCACCCACCAGTCACAAGTCCATCCTCCCCCTGGGTCCCAAACTGTGGGATGCAGCAAGGAAACACATTCAGTGCCCCTACTTTGCCACACAGTCCTTATCTTGTCCTGTGGCTGAACTCCAAACTCCTGGGTTCCTTCTCCTCCAGCAGAAGGCAGCAGCTCCAGGCTTCTCCACAGGTCTCCATGCAGGCAGCTCACCATTCCTGCTCTCAGCTCAGTGAATTCAGCATGCAGGCTGTTCTCTTCTGCTCCATGGCTCCACAGAATCACAGCTACCACAACTGGGAAACAAACAATTATCCCAGCCCCCATACTTTCCTTTTACTCAGCAGATCCCATCCTCATCGCCATTTTGTAGCAGCAAGCACCCCAATATCCCCAGGGTGACTGCCAACACAGGTTCTTAGATCTGCTTTTGTAAAGGAAAGCCACTCAAAATGGGTTAACAAGCTCACTTTAATCAAACAAACATATATCATTTACCTAGTTCAGGGGAAAAAGGTCAGCACCCCGAACTTCAGAGTATACAGACAGTAGTTTCAAAACGGAGAAACAAACAGATCAAACAGACAGGCTTCCAAACTGTCCAACCATTATATCAATACCAAATCACAGTTACCAGAGAGGGAAGCATCAACATCTGGGTTTTCAAAGCCGGGGGGCTCTCAACAACGGCTTCCCAGAGTCTCATCTCGTCAAATCACACAACACTTCTCAAAGTGAGCCCCCAAAACAAAGCCTCTCATCAGAGTTTATATAGCCTTCTCTTGGCTCAAAGATTGTAACAACCTCCTTGACCCACTCCCCAATCACAAAGTATCAAGGTGTGGGCTTTCCTGAAAAACAAGCCTCCCACCACAGTCTCCAGGTGCACTTAAGCTAGGGGCAGGGAAGATCTTTAAATTTGCATTTCCATTACATGTAGTTACACAAAATATTTCCATAATAGTTATATTGTGAAAGTAGTTAGTCTATTTTTTAAGTGTTATTTTCTTCTATATTTTTTTGCATCTCTTTTAGCAGACTGTTGACTTACTTTTCATGATTTCTTTGTAGCATTCTCATTTCCCTTCCCAATTTTTCCTCCGCTTCTCTTACTTGATTTTCAAAATCCTTCTTGAGTTCTTCCATGGCCTGCAACCAGTTCATATTTTGTCTGGAGGTTTTTGATGCAGAAGTTTTGACTTTGTTGTCTTCTTCTGATTCCATGGTTTGATCCTCTTTGTTCCCCCAGAAAGATTTTATGGTCTGATTCTGCTCCCTTTGTTTGCTCATCTTGCCAACCAATTACTTGACTTTTGAGCTCTTTGCCACAGTAGAACTCTGCTTCCAGAGTAGAAAGTGATGGGTTGCAAATTTCTGGGATTTTGTACAATTATTCTGAGATTTTTTTTTCCAGGCACCTGCTTCAGAACTGTGAGGAGCACTTTCTCTCCACAGGCTCAACAAGCTTTGCCACACCAGTGCTCCTTACCCCAGGACCTCTACCAAAGACTGTGACCCAAATCCAAACAGGGCAAAGGAAGAGGATCCTGCCTCGGTGTCAGCAGAGAGATTTCTGCAAATGCCCTCTGGACAATGACTTGGTACCCCTATGATCTATAGACCAGGAGCCAGAAGCAGTAGTAGCAGTTACAGCCACCATTACCTCTGCTGCCCCAGGGGCAAGGGCCAGACCATGCTCTTCTCTCACCTTGGTTCCCCACTGACCTTTTACTTTCTTTGGCATTTATGGATTGAGAAGTCTGAAAGCTGCCACAGCTGCCAGTGATTCACTTTCCTGAATTCTGTTTTAGCCAATCTGTGGAGGGAGATTGAAGAAAAATCTCACTTATATTTGCTAGACTAGATATCACAGAAAGTAGCAGGTATGACATAAGAAGTGGATAGATCAATTAACTTGCAGGAGATAACATCAATGAAGATGGACAATAAGAATACACATAGAATTTATATATTCTTGGCAGAACACACAACAGGAGAAGTATCAAAAATCTTGAGATAGATTGACCATGTTGTCTTACAGTTCATGAAATATAAAAAGAAGTAAAGTAGTTTGATATATATATTAAGCAGCTGGAGAGGTTTTATGGTTCAGAAGAAAAAAGTAACAAGCCAAAGTCTTATAGAATAGACAGAAAATGACTACACAGTTATATCTTTGAAAATAAAATAGACACTGGATATAGCAAAGATAAAATAACACCACAAAAAATGAAGCCAACAGTAAATATCTGGTTACCATCATGAGAGTCATTCCAAATTAGAAAAATAATAATTAACATATGGAGGGTAATTGAGGTAATGTCAAAACATCCTAGTTATAAGTGTTGAAATACCTGAAAACGGGAAATGGATAAAAGAGTAGACATACATATAAATTACCACCATTTCCTAAGAAAGCTTCACCAATGTAAATAAATAGCTAGAATTAGAAGAGTAAAAGAGCCAAAGGACCAAATCAATCAGCAAATACTTGATTTCTTTGCAAGGAAAAATTATGGTGACCAGGGAGAATACTGATTAGAATGAGGAAGGAGGAAGATTATGAGAAATATTTCCCCATAAAAAACTAGGAAGAAATGAGGGGAAAATTAAGTACTATCTTCCCCAAAACACTTAAGGATGAAAATCATAGAAAAGATGCCAAAATCTCTGATAAACTTTTTTCACAATCAATGCTAGCACAGCCATCACATTTGGATTTATATTCCCCAATATGCTGCATAAGGATATAGAAGTGTCAGTAAAGAAAACAAGATGGAAAGTGCAATAGGATTAGCAGAAGTTTACACAGAAGAGTGACATTATTTTGAGAGTGCTGATATATTAATTTTCAAGATACAAGAAAGAGAAAAGTGTTCCAAATGGTTGAGAGTGAATTGCAGATTTATTTTTTTTTTCAAAATTGACAGAAAATGATAGTAGTAATCAGCCAATGTGTTTACTTTCCTATCTCCATGTTCCTCTTTGAGAACAAAGGACAAACACAACCTGTGAGCAGTCTGAGCTGCCTGAATGGGGACCCAGCCAGTTGAGTAACTCAGCTCAGTGCTTCTGCCTCTGCCTCTGCCTCTGCCTGTCCTATCCAAAGGAAGGTAAATTTTGATGGCCAAAAGCTGCATCGTTAAGTTGGGGTCTACTGGCTAGATCTCTTTCTCAAAACTCAAGCCTTAAACCCATTTTACTCTGGATCTCATAGACTGGACAACAATAGATCCCTACCCAAGCACCATTTAATGGCAATTTTTTGGACCCTCCTGACCCAGAATGAATGGAAATAGTAAAATGTTTCTCTTTTTGCCAGCGACCCTGAGGGGTTTTCCTTTGATACTTTTGTGACATCTTATATATTTCATGTTGCTGCAAAATTGGACTATTTCCCTCCCAGTTTGATTTATCATCATCATCATCATCATCATCATCATCAAAGGGGTCATCCCTTGACTCACTTCTTAAAGAGGCCTATTCATTGAATGGGCCTTACCTCACTCAAAGTGAGAACCTGAAAAGACCAGGGGTCTCCCGTTGCATCCTGAGTCACCTCTATTTTCCTTGATGAATATCTGGCCACTGGACGCAGATGGCTCTGGAGGAGAAAGTGAAGCCAGTGTCCCTGCCCAGCACCCCCTCACTCAAATAAAAGTCAACTGCAAGTCATGTCATCATCTTCCTGATGTCATGATCCTCTTCAAGAATTAAGAATAAGCACACAATAAGATTATTCTAAACATTTTAAGGGCGTCCTTGATGAAGTTATGACAGAGAACAAAAAGACTTTAATCAATAGAGATAACTGTTTGATTATCCTTTAAATATTAATGTCAAGTGAAACACAAAAAAAGGAGATATTTGTTTGCTGAAGGTATTTTTTGCTGTCATAGAATATATTCAGTACAAAATCAAAATGGAAGCCATATTCTTTACAAAATGGTGAGGCCAAAATGATGTTCCTTTTTCCAAAAGAGATACTCCTGATTGGTTTCATAGAGTCACAGATTTGGAGATGGCAGGGACATGAATACCTTGCAAATTAAGAAAAGCACATTAGCAACATCATAAAGGAGTCAATAGAGAGATGACCATGTGAGAAACAAGTATTTCTCTCTGAAATTTAATAACTAATTATTGTATTACAACCAAAGTTTATTCCTCTTTTCTACTCTCTCATCCAGGTGGGAAATTTCTCTCAGAGATTTACCCAGGCTAAGATCTAATCAGACAGTAAAAGAAATTCTAAGTTTATGCTAATGGGTTTGCTCAGTCAGGTCCTGGGAAATGATTGATTCTCCCTATTATCAACTATCAAATATCCCTATTATACCTAATTATATACTAGGTGATATGGAAATTGATGTCTCTTTGACCAAGATTTAAGTGACCTAAGCCCACTTCCCATTTGATTAACCTATCACAGGTTAGTAGGTATCATTCAGGAATACTTCCTCTTCAAAGGGCATATAAACTGTGACTCCACTGCCATTAAGGGTCTTTGGTCTGAGAGAAATTGCCAGATGACTATTCTTTTTTTTTTTTTGCTTTTTTTTTTTTTGGAGGGGGGAGAGAAGGGCAATTGGGATTTAATGACTTGCCCAAGGTCACAGCTAGTTTTTTGTGTTAAGTGTCTGAGGTCAAATTTGAACTCAGGTCCTCCTGACTCCAGGGCTGGTGCTCTATTCAAAATGCCACCTAGACGCCCTGCAAATGACTATTCTTTTATTAATAACCCAGAACTATGTCTCTCAAACCTTTTTAACTGTCACAATAGAAAAATAAGATGGGTTGGTCATATAATATAAGTGATGGATAACCAATGGATATTGATATATGGACAACATCAAGACATGCAGAAGACCCACTATATGTTGGGTAGACACTACTGTAGAGGATCTTTTGAAGGTCATGGATAAAAGTCACAAGGATTCTAAAGGAAGAGTTAGTTGCAATTAACTAAATTCAATTGAACACATTTATTATGTCTCCAGTCACATCTGCTTCTTAGTTTACTTGGCTTCCTCCAAAACTCCTTTCAAGTTTCATCTCTGTCCAAGACATTTCTTGATCCTTTCAGGTAGTGCTTTCCCATCTTAGATTGCCTTCTGTGCACTTTGTAAACATTTGGCATTACATAGTTATTCAAATATCTCCCACATTACAATGTGAGATAATTAAGGGCAAGACTATGATGCAGGTGGGGGAAGGGGCAGTGTCTTTTGTTGCCTTTCTTTGTACACCTAGCACTTAGCAAAGTGTCTGTCCCATAGTGAGCATGAAATAAATGTTTGTTCACTGACTGACTACATTCTACATACTAACACTCTGCTAGTTGCAAGAGTTGAGAAGATATGGTCCAGTAAAATAACTGTAATGCATAATAACATATACATGCACTAGTGAAATGCAATGCAAATTACAAATCAGAGAACTAAGGAAAGAGAGAGAGATTGTTAATTATGGGAATTAGTGAAGGTTTCCTGAGGATTTAACATTTCCATTGTACTGTTAATAATGGTTCAGAATTTAACCAGCAAGGAGGTGGTAGGATATTTCAGGAATAGAGAAAAATATGCCTGGCTTCTTTCAAGTCTCAGCTCAAATCCCACTTTCTGCAAGAAGCCTTTTGTGGTCCTATCCCCACCACTAGTGCCTTCCTTCTGATATTACTTCTCATGTACTTTGTATATATCACACACACATATTTTGTATATATCATACACACATATAAGTGTGTGTCAGTGTAATTGTTTGCCTCTTGTCTCCTAGTTCTCTGAGAGGAGGGACTTTTGATTTCTTTTGTTTTTTATTTATATCCCCAGTACCAGTGCCTGGAACATAGTAAACACTTAATAAATGATTATTGACTGATTAAGAATGAACACAGGAAAAGGTAGGGCATTTTCAGAGGTTAGACGATGGTCCAGTGTAGCTATAGAATAAAGCAAATAGAAGATAAAAGGAGGGAGATAATATTACATAAGGATTAGAAAGGAAGGTGGATAACAGAATAGTGACAAACTTAAACATCATTTGGAAGTACCTGAACTTCCCTCAGCAGACAATAGGAAATCACTGAAAATCGTTAGGAAAAGGAGTAATATGACCATATCTTTGCATAACAATGCCTTCATACTTAAAGTACCCATCATTTCAGTGCCCCTTCATATAAAAGACACAGAGATGAATAAGATTCAATTCCTCCAAAAGGCATTCTTGAACTTATATAGAAAAAAAAGCATGATAAGTAAATAAATAATTGTAATACAAGAGAGAATGTTATGTTTCAGAAAAGAGATAAATACTTTGGGAATTTCAAGGAGGAAGAGTTCACATCAGGTTTTCCCAGGATCAGAGAAAGTTTCACAGAGAAGGCTCATAATACCTGGGTCTTTGAGAATGAAGAAAAAAGTTTCCTTTCAACTAAACAAATGCCTGTGAATACAGTCTTATCTATTGCACCTGACCTCTTTGCCACACCAAGAAAGGTTGAAGCATTCCCAACCTATCCCTTTAACAAATAAATAATTACAATATGGGAGAGGAAAGAGTAGTGGCCATTGGATTAGATGATTTGGATTCAGCCCTTGCTCTTTTGCTTGCTAACTGATAATCTGGTTCACAGAAAAAGACAGCTAGGTCTGGAGTAAGAGAACTTGAGTTTAAATTCCATTTACTATCTGTATGAACTGAAACAAGTCAATAAACTTCCCTGGGCTTCAGTTTTTCAACTATTAGATGAGAGGTGGCACTGAGTGGCCTCTCAGGTCCCTTTCAGCTCATATTTATGAACTTATAACTATACAAGTTACTTAAAACTCTCTAAGACTCAGTTTCTATACTAGTACAGCTTGCCTCCCACAGTTACTGTTGAGTAGAGTACTTTGTTAACTATAAAGTACTATATAAATGTCAGCCATTAATAATCTATGTACTACATTGTTCCTAACATAGCAATGGCCTCCTAAAGAATTACAGAGTCTAGGGCCTTTTGGAAAGGGATTTGGATTTGAGACTTTGGCAAGAATCCCCTTTGTCTCTCCACCCACTAGCCACATGAGACACTGCAAAAACTTAAAAATAGCCTAATGAAAAAAATGTTCAACTAATTATCAGTTGGCCAAAGTGAAGCCATATTCTTTCTATTTGTTAGAGGCCATAATCCAAGGAAAATCAATTGTTGTTATGTGAAAATAGAATGCATTCTGTTACTTATTAGACATTACAATTCAGAGGAAATAAAAAGTAACCTAATTGCCAAAAAAGACATATAATTTTCAGCAGAAATATTTCCCATGCTGCCAAAATTCAAGAGGCAATATGGTGCCATGGGTAGATATTAGACTTGAATTCAGAAATACCTGGGTTGAAATATCAAGTGGATATCTACTAGCCACTTGACCTAAATTAAACTGAGTCTTAGAGAATCCTTTAAAATATTTTTTAGATGGGCTGAGATCTGCCTCAGTAGAGGTACAAAATCATAGGTCCTTGATGTACTGATATCAACATTTTAACATTTCCAGTACATTCATTACTTATCACATGCATGTTGGGTGGGGAGAGGCAGAGATAAGGAGAGGCAGTGCTTAGGGGCTAGTTCAATATGGTAGTTACCAAGGTTGCCCTAGGCTTGCCCCAGATTAGGCCTCAAACCCCAGCAGAATTCTGGAAAACCTCTTACACCCAACCTCTCTGAAGTAGACATGACTGAGGGTTACGACCACCTCTTTGGACCACTTTAACCCATGGTAACCACTCTCAATCTTTTTCAATTCATTAGTCTGGTTGAGTTAAGCTATATTCATGGGTAGGTGTGACATTCATTTTATCATATCTGCATCATCACTCAGGTACTTACCATCTTATGTAACTATCTCCCACAACTACAGACAGCTATTTCCTCTTTGTTTTCAAATCCAGCTTTTTTCCCCCTTTTATCTTCCATTAATATGTATATTTTGGATGGACAGTACAAATGGAGGAGATGGGTAAAGAACTATACAGAACAAAGAAAGTAGGTTGGATTCTTTTTGGAAAGCTGCAAGGATCCATTAATGACTTTAAGCTTCCTATGAAAGTAAAGGCCCATCTTTTTAATGTTAACATCCTACCAGCATTGTTAGATGGAAATGAGACATGAAACCTAACAGTTTCTGAAAAATTAAAAATGAATGTCACATGGATGTTTACAGAGGGCAGTATGGTGAGCATAGGAGGACTATAACAGGTAACTAACAAAGATAGCTAAAGAACAGGAGTAAAAGATACCAACAAGGAATTGTATAATAGGTGAGGGCAAGGAATGACAGGTAGGGAGCCAAAGCTCTCCACTGGGCCCCTCACAATGCCATGAGAAAGTGAGGAAGCCTTCCAGAATCTTGAGAGAATCATGTGAAAGAGCCCAGAAAAGAGTCTGAAGCAGGGGGGAGGTAGAGATATGTTATCATTTGCATTGTTGGAAAGATCTTTCCAACTGATAGGATCACAGATCTATCTGAGTGTCCTTCATGACTTCATAACTTCAATACACCTTATTCTTGTAGAAACCCCATTGCTATAGAGGTGACAATTCATACAAGACTTATCCTGTGTGATTCTTTCTTTTCCATAGGTCCACTATAAAGGTCTACCTAATGAATTAGAGTCATAGTCTAGTTCTTTTATTATTTCACAGTTGTCAGTCATATGGAACTTAAAATCCTGATTTCAAAAACACTAAGTACCCTGTGACTTAGAGTAAATCTTTTTTTTTAATTCTTTCAAGAATCCAATGCTAAATTCTGGAGGGTTTACACATTTGATATAATAAAACAAGAAGCTCTCAGAAACATGAGATATCATTAAGTATTATTGCCTTTGGCAGAAAGGTGGCACAGTAGAGCAGCAGGCCTAGAGTCAGGTACCTAAATTCAAATGTGACCTCAGACATTTACTAACTATATGACCCTGGGCAAGTCACTTTACCCTACTTGTTTCATTATCCTCATCTAGAAAATGAACTGAAGAAGGAAATGGCAAACTACTCCAGTATCTTTACCAAGAGAACCCCAACTAGGGTCACAAAGAGTTGGACGTGACTGAACAATAACAAGAATTGCCTAGCTAAAAGCAGGGGGACAGAGGCTCTAATGGCAAAATTACTACGGATAGTTTGATATGATTTAATGTATATATAATATTTGTTCAAAATTCTTTGCCCTGCAAGCATAGGAGAGGATTAAAAACCCACTCTCTTGAATGCTCTTATTTTTTCCCCATTAACTCAAATGTATGCCTGGACACTAAGAGTCAAATTTCCCTATCAAGATATTTAATCCACATCCACATGGGGGGAAAAACCTCTTACCCTATGTTATAAGTTCAATTGTGCAAATGAGCTACAACAGGAAAGAAAGAACATACAAAACAAAAACTCTTGCCAAGCTGAATTACTGTACAAGGAATGTCAAGTTCTGCTTGCATGCACAGGAAACTATTTGCTTAACCAAGATCCAGCCATAGGATTCAAGTGCCAAAGTCTGTCCTCTTCCCAGGCTCTAGACCCATCTCTCTCTCTCTCTCTCTCTCTCTCTCTCTCTCTCTCTCTCTCTCTCTCTCTCTCTCTCTGAGAGAGAGGAGATTTTATCTTCTACCCTGGGAATTTTAATCAAGTGATAGTTAGATGTATTTAAATTAAGAATTGTTATTGATTCCACTTTGAAATGCATATTTTTCTAAGATCTGTCTTAAGACTTATGAAACATGGAAATAATAAGTGTGTTTGTGCTTATTTTGATAGTCATAGTGACAATATACATTCCTAAAATTATATTTCTTGATTCTGACCTTTTTGTAAATCTCTGGTATTACATGTATTACTTTCTACTTTACTTGTCCAATTGCTATAAACTTACAGGGTAGATTATTTTTTTTTCCTTTTTTAGGGTGGATTCTTTAAGAAAGCATCCACCACAAATAGAAAAAGTGAAAATAACACTGAACTTTATACATATAGCTAACATATAAATCACTAGCTCTATTCCTTCTCCCCACTCCCTCCTCGTTCATAGCTATGACACATGCTGGGATGCTTGGCATAAATTTGTATGGGCATAGATTATAGGCACCCAACTAAATGTATTAAAGTCTCATTAAAATTAGAATGTTATGGGGTGGCTGGGTGGCACAGTGAGTAAGAGTGCTGGCCTCAGAGTCGGGATGACCCGGATCGGTCCCAGCCTCAGAAAATGAGCACCCACACATAAACAATGACTGGCCGTGTAACCTTGAGCAAGTTACTTAACCCCAATTGCTTTAAAAAAATTAGAATGTTATAAAGAGATATCTTTTGTCAATAATAATAATAATAAACAATGTATCTAATCCTGATATTTTTAACTAAATATCCATGGATTCCAAAGGTTCTGAAGATAGATTTTCGTAGATTTGTGAACTTAGATGGGAAATAATATTACACCTTTATTTAAGTGTAATTGGTCTCCTCTGAAATCCTTTGTAGCTTATTTTATGCCTTTAGAAACATTCTGAGAATGAGACTATAGGTTCTATTAGACTGCCAAAAGAGTCAATGATACACAATGAAGTCCAAGATATCCTATCACCTCTCTGCAGAGAAGTGATAGACTAGGGATACAGGATAAAACATACATTTTCAGACAAAACCAATGAGTGAATTACATTGGTTTTGTTTGACTATTCTTATTTATTACAAAGAAGGGCTCTCATTTGGGTAGAAAGGGAGAGGTGCCATGCAATTGTCAGGGGAAGTGGAAAGGACATGTGAATTATCAAAGGATCAATCAAATTCAGAGTGGCTTATCACTGAGTTGGGTGCAGGGCAATTAGTTTTTTTTCAACCAGAGTAACTCTCAAAAACTATCTACCAAGTCATAGAGATGCTGGGATTTGTACTGCTGGAAGTAGTCCTACAATGAAGAAATAGTGAACCTTTGAAGAACTCTCTGCTCTTCAGCACAGCCTACCAGATTACCACTAATAATATTGAGCCAATACTGAATTTGTAACATAAGAATTTCTTTATATGTTCTTGGTTGACTAGAAATTCCCTACTGTGTGGTCACTGTATATTTGCATATTTAATGCACTGATCTGAATTCAACTGTTAACCTCACAAAATGTGTTCTCCTTTCAGAAAACCCAGGCTTAACCCTGATTATTACTGACATTTACCTTCAATTCACCTGATATTAGGAGGGGGGAGGACTGGGGCAAAATTTTGCTTTGTTTTGAGTGGGGTATTTAGCATATTAGGACAAAGTTTATTTCATGTCCAAGTATGTTATACTATTCATACCAACTGGTCAAGGGTTGTTTTCTCTAAACACAAAAAAGTTTTCTTCTTGTTTTTTCAAGATAATTCTGAAACGTGCCTCAGAGCTCCAGGGCAGGGTTTGATTAATGCATGATTTCCTCTTTAAAATTAGAAACAGGAATCATGAGTGATGCTTAATAATTTTCATTTGCTTGTCTGCTCTGTTTTCCAAGCCGTCTAATTAAGGCTTGGTTCCCAGGCCTGATTAGGCTGCTCTTACATCTGACTGTAGTTTGCAGATACTGCTCCAAGGCAGGAACTCAAGCTTATTTTCAGTAAATGGGAACAAGCTGGGAAGGAACAATAAGGTTTTTTTTGGGGGGGGGGGTGGGAGGTGAGGGGGTTTATATGTATGTATGTATGTATGTTATGTGGCGGGGTTTGCTCCCATAATTAGAGAGATTGCAAAGTCTTCCACAGAGAGCAATAATATCATTTAACAATAAGCATTAGAAAGTTAAGTTGAGGTAATAAACCATCTTTTAGAGCTGTGTTTTAGACCTGTTCCTAAGTGACCATTTTCTTTGCACTCTGAACATGCTGAATAAAATGGCATTGAGTCTCTGTAGATCAATGTTGATTTAACTCATATTGAGAAAAAAGGTTTGCATGACTCTTCCTAGTTATCCTCCATCTCTGATGACTAAATCAAATGGAAATGTATTCCTGTTAACTTTCTGAAGCAGTTGCCAAAAGGATTAAATCAAAAAATTAACAAAAAAATTAGAAATTTTCAAATATAGCAGTGTGGAGGAGTGGAAAAATGTGTTTCCGAAGATATGAACTCCAACCCTGACTCTGACACTTACTCCCTATGTGACCTTAGCCAAGTCACATCACTTCTCTAGTCACTAACCAGTTCTACATCTATGATCCTGATGCATATTAAGAGACAGAATTGCTATAGGACTTAGCGATAGAAGAGAGCTCACAAAACAGAGCTAATCCTAGAAAATGTCAGCTATAGATACAGACAAACCAGATGTCTCTCTCAGAATCTTGGGAAGTGGGACTACCATTTCATTCATTTTAAATCACTAACCCCAAATCACGAGGCATAACTGAATAGTGTTTCTTCCTTGAATTATGTTAATCCTTTATAGCCAATGAGTCATCAACATCTCACTCCTGAATTGCTACATTGTTTCTAAATCCCCTTCTCACCAGTCTTCCTTTCCAAGCCTTCCTACAAGTCTTTGCCACAATTTACTTTGTCAGCACAAAACAGCTGACAAACCTTCCATACCTTTGCAGCTTATGTGATTGTCAACCATTTCTCTCAAGAAATACTTCATAGAAGATATAAAGCTTGTACTATAAAATTAACCCATTAGAGTCCCACCCTTAGTCTTTTAATATCTCAACAATACAAATTTCTCATATCTCATCCTGCTATATGAATAACCCACCTTTTTAAGCATACTCAAGTGGATCTGTGATCTGTGAACTGTGATCCCTTCAGTTTGAGAGTTCTTTCTGCTAATCCAAAATATAAGTATGTGGGCATTTTTGCCCACCACAAGAATCAACCCAATATTTTAAAGGTCTTCTTCATTTCCTTCCAACATCAGAATAGAACTGGAATCCTTCCAGCATCAGAATGGAGCATCATGGCTGTGTGCATGTGTCACCATAAGATTGTCTTTCTTCTCTTTCTGTCTTGCTGTACTCTTGTTATTCTTCATCAGTTATATGACGCAGTCTACCCACATCCATGATGTATCTCTTGATTTTCCTCTCTGTGATGTCAATCTTTAGTTCTTCAGAGACCGGAATATTCTAGGTCTCACTGTCATACTTGTAAATATGGCATACTCACTGTCAACACTTGTAAAGCGTTTGCATTGAAAGGAAAGACCTTTGCTTTCATAAGAGGTTTGGCATCAGTAAAAAAAAAACTTTGTAATTTGCTAAAAATAATATAGCTCACTCTCCTCACTTTCAACTCTGAGTTCAGCTCATCCATCTGTTCTGTTTATATATTTATACATATATATATAGGTGTATGTATGCAGACATAAATATGTATATATGTGTGTATATTTGCATATCTGTATATGCATACATATATGTGTGTGATGTGTGTATGTGTACATATAAGTATATATGAATGTATATATGCATATATATGTATGTGTGTATATCTATCTATATGTGTGTATATGGAGATATATATAGAAAGAGAGAGATATCTATAGGTATAGAGATAGATATATAGATTTATACTGTTGACAAACTCAATGGGTTGTCCAACTAAAAGTGTCTCAAAATTGGGGCAATAGATATTCTTCATTCACTCAAATTTTCCTATGTGGATGGACAGGACAAACTCTTTTGAGTGGATATACATATCTTCCAGGAAGCTCTGCAGTGTCCTGAGGCTTGATGCAATCATTATAATATTTCCCCAAATAGAAGTATCTGGAGAACTTCACTATCCACAAGAAATCCTTCATGGACCTGGACTCTGCTAGATGTACCAAAAAAAAAAAAAGCCTTCCCAGTATACTCAGGAAAAAGTTGAAATTTCTCAGATTGATTTTCTAGGGACACAATAACCTGGTACTAATTTATTCAACCAAAATTTATAATTATCCAATGCCATGGTCAGGTCAACTTCTTCAGTATTCTATAAAGTCAGCATCCTTTGCTATTTTTCTTATGCTACTTCCCCAACTGGATTTTAAACCATTTTTACATCCCCATAGCACTCAAGTAGTGCCTAACACTTAGTAGATCCTCAATAGATACTTGACTAAATTGGATTAATTTGATACTTCTTGAGCTAAATTACAAATGACAGTTTTGCTTCCAGTAATCCTTTTCTAGTCCTTTATCTTCAGGATCTGCTTTATTCCACCACCAACCACCTTCTTGCAAAGCCCATTCCAGCATCTGAACCACATTGAATTATGTACTGTAATAATTTTATATTTTTCTAAAAAATAAATATCTAGTTTATTTCTGAAGATGATTAGGGAAAAAAGTAAAAGAGCCTATATGTTCTAAAATGTTTGTAGCAGTTCTCTTTGTGGTGGCAAAGAACTGGAAATTACAGGGATGCCTATTAATTGGGGGATAGCTGAACAAGTTGTGGTTTATGATAATGATGGAATTCTACTGCACTGTAAGAAATTATGAGCTCAATAATCTTAGAAAAACATGGAAAGTCCTGCAATTGTATACAATAACAACAATACTGTTTTAAGAACAACTTTGAGTGAATAAGTTATTTTGACTATTATAAATACTCAAATTAACTATAAAGAACATATAAAGACACTCTCCACACCCAGAAAAAAAAACTAATAGAAACATGTATAAAATAATTTTACACACATGTGTATGTAAACCTATTATGCATATGTATGCCTACACACATACATATAGACAAGATGCATGGGTACATGAATATGTACACATAAATGTATATACATGTGCACACATGTATACGTGTGTATACCTATTTGTGTCTTATGAAAATCATCTCTAGGACAGGGTGGTGGGAGGGTAGAAAAAATAATAATTCGATGCTCTCTACTTTTAGCTCTAAGCATTTTACACTTAGATTCCTGACTCCTATACTGACCTATGCCAACCTCTTTAGGGTGTCACTTTAACTGATGCCCCAGTGGCTTCTGCTTTTGCCTAAACCTTTGACTAAACAATCCCATGGACTCTATGCTATCTTCTTGTAAACTGCAGTTTAAGTACCACAGTTGTTTCTTATTGATCAGCCACTCAGAATAACCCCAGATCTGCCTTTCTTATTTAATATAATCCTCTAATTACTGTATTGTGTGTGTGTAGATTTATATATAGTATCATTATAAATCTTATCCCCCCTGTTTTATTGTAATTATTTCAAAGGGAAGAAATCATGTCTGTTTTATAACGTGTACCCTTCAAGTGCCTTTATACAGTGCCGTATATTATGTGAGCAGTATGCAGTCTGTTAAATATTTATGGACTGAATTATGGAATGCATTCTTCTTTTCTTTTGCTTGTGATAAGCTAAGGAGCCAGTAAATTCAAAGCAATATAGTTTGTGTTGTTATGTTTATATGACCTTTGCATATTTAGGTTTCCATGACTATGGAAATGGGTCATTATAATCATCATACGTGGTGATAATAACTGATATTAATATATTCCTTTATAATTTGCAAAGCATTTTAAATACATAAATTTGAACCTCCATCTTTATGAGGTAGATCGTGCAAGTAGTGTTATAAGGGAGATAATGTCAGCTAAATAATTTCAACTGGTAACTAGCCTGTCCTTCTTATAGTTACAGGCTATTCCTTCTCAAGAGCAACAAGCTATCAGGACTAGTCAAACCTATCTCTGACTCCAAGAAGCACAACATTACCAGTTCTGAATCATTAACGTATTTAATATTCATTCAGTGAGCATTTAAGTATCTTTCATTCACAAAACACACTGCCATGCAAGCACTGGGGGCAGAAATATTAAAATAATCAAGTCTTTGACTTAAAAAAAACTTATTATATTGCAAGAACCAAATAATATCAAGTCAGCTAACTTTGGGGAATCTTGGTGGTACAGTGGATAGAATGCCAGGCCTGGAATGAGGAAAACTTATCTTTCTGAGTTCCAATCTGGCCTCAGACATTTACTAGCTGTGTGATCATGGGCAAGTCACTTGACCTTGTTTGCCTCAGTTTCTCATGTGTAAAATGAGCTGGAGAAGGAAATGCAAACCACTCTAGCATCTTTGCCAAGGAAACCCCAAACGGGGTCACAAAGAGTTGGATACAATTGAATAAGAAACAACTGACCTTTAGTTGAACTATCTCAAACTACTAGCTTCCCATCAGAGTTCAAGTGCAGGATAAGGCCAAGATGGTCTTCATAAGGAAATAATATCCTATCCTAATCAGATCAATAAACCACAGGCAGGTCAAGGTTCTAACTCCACCCCAGGCTTTATCAACTTAATGTGAAGTTTCCTGTTGAATACTTTATTATAAACTCTTTAGTCCCCTAATTCTTTTTCCCCAAAAGAGTAAATGAAAAAGCATTACTTTTATACCCCATGTGGAAAAAATTTTAAAAAGTAAAAGTATATTTAATCTGAGTTTAGTTTGATAGAACATTTTGAAGTTCTTAAGATTATCGAAATCATTGATATTTCTTTCCTATAGATGGACCAGAGTTTGTGGTTTTGCAATATAAATATAAGAACAAATCCTTTGGTTAATGTATGCCTGAATATTGTTCTTCTTTCTAGCTTCCATATCTCATGGGTTTATTTTTCTTTCCATCAGTTACTGCTTCCTTACCTGCAGTGATCCATGAACTGGATTCTCACCATCTGTTTCAGAGCTGTGAGTGCAGGCAGCCCACAGTGGATCATGCTTCTTGCCTGGGTTTAATCTACCCACCACTGACAGACTGTAAGAGAACTTTGGAGCAGCTGAGTGTTTCTAAATTTATAAACTTTTGTTTCATTTCTTTTGTTTGAGTGTGGACATGCTTTTTCTACATTGTTCTTCACCCACATCTTTAATAAGATCAATATTTCAATAGACAGCCTCTTAATGTGGATATAATAGTATTTTCCCATTATGCACTCAAGGTGAGAGATGTTTACGTCAAAAAACAAAATTTGTCAATCACTTATTGAAAAAGACTGTCAAATATATTGTGTCTTAGCTTTCATAAGTTTCACAGATGACATCAAAGCTTTAATCTTGAGAACTACTAAGTAAGTAAAGGGAAAGGGGAGCCAAAATTTTTGTAGACCTTACAGAAATACACTATAGTTCTGGCAAAGGGAAATCTTATATTAGAATAATTTGAATTAAAGTCCTATTAATGAAAAGCTAAAGATAATTCCTTTAATTATTAATAGTTAATTCTCTCAGTATGTCCTTCTAATGGATGCTTCCTTCCTTGGTGATTTCTTTCCATTCATATACATATCCTACATAGGTTTTCAAATTTGACTTTTTTCATTCTTGCTGGATAAGCTTTATCACAAAAGTCAATATTGGAATATTTTGGAAACCTGTTTCGGATTCCTTAAGTTTCCAACCTGCTAAAACACTGTCTTCTCCTTTCTAATCATGTATTGGTGGATACTGTCTCAGTTTCCAGTTCTTCATCATGACATTTTTTTTTCCTCTAGGGAGTAAAGGGGAGGGATGAAAAAA
Organism: Gymnobelideus leadbeateri; assembly: GCA_011680675.1. Lineage (NCBI taxonomy): Eukaryota > Metazoa > Chordata > Mammalia > Diprotodontia > Petauridae > Gymnobelideus > Gymnobelideus leadbeateri. Next base: position 820,870 of record WOXC01000460.1, read on the forward strand.
ATTAATGTTTTTATTAAATGAAAAAAAAATTAAGAACATTACAATATCAATTGTACCTTTCATGTCATGGGATTTGATAAGAATGTATCCTCCTCCATTATGCCCTCAATTTGTTTAGGCTTGGTATCTCTTGAATTCCTACTCTTTCCATATACCTTCTTGTTTTGTTTTTACTTTTTTTTTGAGGGGAGAAGGCAGGGCATTGGGGTTAAGTGACTTGCCCAAGGTCACACAGCTAGTAAGTATCAAATATCTGAGTCTGGATTTGAACTCAGCTCCTCCTGACTCCAGGGCCAGAGCTCTATTCACTGCACCACCTACCTGCTCCCTATATACCTTCTTAAAGACAGGAATTCTTACTCTTACTTTGACAATTTGTGCCTGCCTCAAAGGATTCCCAAGGAATATTTACCAATTAATGAATCAATCAAGTTATGGAAATCTACTACATGCAGGACATGATTCTAAATGCGATGGAGAATATAAAGAAGTGTAAGATGAGGCTGTTGTCTTCTAGGTACCTGCAGTCTAGTCAAGGGGATGACAAGTGAAAAGTTATGTAATGAAACAAGAATTGAAGTACATAACCAATTGACAAATGTGTAGTAAGACTATGAAGAAATTGAGAGATTTATGTTAATGAGGATTATAAATAATTATTAAGTATATATAAATGTAAATAACAGGTGGGAGCAGTGAAGAATCTTCTGTCTGGGTCCCACTTATATCCACACAATTGTTCTTATGACCCTGTAGAGATAAAATGTGTTTTGAGTTCAGAAGAGGGAGAGATCACTGTGGGTGAAGAAAATATTATACAGTAGGTGGGACTTGGATAAGTAGGATTTAAATGGGTAGAAAGAAGGAAATTAGCATTTATTAATTGCCTATTTATAGTACTAGGCACAGTACCAAGCATTTTACAAATATTATCTCAATCCTCCCAACAACCCTGAGAGATAGGTTCTATTATTATCCCCATTTTATAGTTGAGAAAACTGAGTCAGAGTAAGTAACTTGACCAGGGTTACACAGCTGATAAGTGTTTGAAGCTAGACTTTAACTTAGGTCTTCCTGCCTCTATGCCTAGTACTCTATCCACTGAGCCACCTGACTGCCTAGATGGGGTATGACAGGAAGGGCATGTCAAACAGGTGGGAAAGGCTTAAGCTAAGGCATGCAGAAGGCAAAAATTAGGTGTACTCCAGGATGGGGGGATGGGGAGGGAAAGAGCAATTATTTTGGCTAGATAGGTATGTACATTTTGATCAGTAATCAAGATCAGACTCAGTCCAAGGGAATAAGTAAATAAGCTGAAGACCAGCAAGGTCTTGAGTTCTAAGCATCAATTCTTGGATTTCCACAAAGTGGAAAGTACTGGAATATACTTCATTTTAAAATACAGATCAAAAGAGTTTACCTTAGAACAAAATCAACTGAAACATCACCTTTCTGGATATAAATGGATATCTATAATTTCTGTACAATTGGTCAGAATAATGTTTCAGTAAAACAAATTCTGTTGTACAGGGTAAAAAAAAATAACTAACTATGAGAAAAACCATGAACCAACACTAAAATGTACTTAAAAGCAGTCCAGTTTCATATCCTATTTAACTCCATGGGAAATGGTATTTGCAACAGTAAGAAAAACAGATGGTGGAGAAAGAGAGGAAAATGAGACTTTTCTAAAAACTGGGAGGTGAAGGAAAAAGCTGTTGTTAACATTTGGGTTGCTTTTGACATATTCATCTATAATGTTACTGCACCTAAGAGTCATTTTCATGTGATATGTATATATACATATATGTGCCCATATATATACATATATATGCCCATATATGTATATATATTTACCCTTTAGATGAAAATAGTTTTATGGGGGTGGATTTTTTGTTTTTGTTTTTGTTTTGTTTTTAAGAAAGAAACTAGTAATATTTTGGCCCTTTTCAAGCATGTGTGTCGTGGGGAGAGGGGACAGCAGGGGTCATTCAGTAACGCTGTCACTAGATCTTTTGCCAAAATTCACAGTGATTCATCTTCCTCTCAGACACAAGTACATCAAGTCCCCTGTTTTGCTCTTAGTACACATTTGTCCTCTTTAAACCAATGAGTCATAAGTTGGAAATATGTATGAAATAAGCAAGAAGAATATGTCACTGGAGTTATTTCTGGTCTTTCAATATACACATACCAGAGCACAGTGCATTTAAAAGGCAAGATTTTAAATATAAGAGGTTTTATATGGCAGCTATGGTTGGTTTTATAAGAAGAAAGAAAATAGGACATTTGCGTAAGAAAGGAGTCTGGTGTATCGATTAACTTTGGGTGAATGTGAGTGAAATATTTCTTCATGCTCTCAGAAGTATAATTTTCTTCAGAGGAAATTGCCTAAATTCTTGGTCACTAGAAATAGCGGGAGCCTTTTCTTGCCAAAGATTAAGACTGGAATACAAATGACATTTGAACTGCTATAAAACTATTGCATCTCTCCAGTACAAATATGAGTTTCATCCTTAATGCCTAAAAATAAGTAAATAAATAAATAAATAAACCTTATATGTAGAGTGCCCAGCCAAACCTCAATCATTTGGTGCATTCTGGCCAATGGAGACCTTGATAATTGAGTACATAATGAGAGGGTAGGTATCTATGAACAAAAAATCCTTTTGGACAGCTATAATCTTACCTTAATCATGATTCTCATCATTAGCAAAAACTTTCTCTTCAAAATCATTAGTTGAATACCTCCTTTAATAAAGTTTTTTGAAAAGAGAACGCAAACATAATCCTAATGGTTTAGGATTTAAATAACTGATATATTCACACAGTGGAACAAACTCTGGATTAGAGACCTGGATTCAAGTTGTTGTTGTTGTTTATTCAGTCATTCAGTTATGTCTGACTTTTCATGACCCCATGGGCGTAGTCCATGGAGTTTTTTTTTTCTTTTTTTTCTTTCTGGAGGGCAATTGGGGTTAAGTGACTTACCCAAGGTCACAGGGCTAGTTTTTCTGTTAAGTTTCTGAGGCCGAATATGAACTCAGGTCCTCCTGACTCCAGGGCCAGTGCTCTATTCACTGCACCACCTAGCTGCCCCTCCATGGAGTTTTCTTGGCAAAGATACTGGAGTGGTTTGCCATTTCCTTCTCAAGTATGTCCCCATTTTACAGATGAGGAACTAAGACAAACAGAAGTTAAGTGACTTGCCCAAGGTCACACAGCTAGTAAGGGTCTCAGACCAGGTTGAAACATAGATCTTCATGACTCCAGCCCAGTGCTCTAACTACTTATACCACCTTGCTTTGGGACTTCGTGACTTACCCTTCTGAGCCCCAATGTTTTCATCTTTAAATTCAGAGAACTGAATTAAGTAACAATTAGTGTGTGCTTATGCATAGTCATTCTTTGATGGCAAAACAAATCCCTAGTTCAATAATACCTTTTGGCAAAAGAATCGCTTCAATCTGTTCTATTCTGTGCTATTAGGGAGTGGTTTCCAGAGAACAGATAATCATCACCTAATCAAGAGAGCAAGAATCTGTCAGTGGTTTATAATCAGATGCACCTTGAAGAAGGGTTGTATGACTGACAACAATTCACTAAGAGCAATGACAAGTTTACTCAAAGATTAAGGACAAAGCCTTTTACTTCTATACCCAATGCTTTATAGTGAGGATCATTAATTCTCCTTGCTTTGTCTTAAGCTAGTCTGTGAGACCTGCATACATTTTGCAAAGGTACAGAGGATCACATGGGATCAAGACCCTTAATTAGGTTGTATTTCCCTTAGATTACCATTTCCAATTCTACTCGTATTTTGCCCCTATTCACTCATTCTACCTACTATTTCCTCATCCATATTATATCTCTGCTACATAATAAGGACGAATGGATTGTGAAACTTGTTTTCTTACTGAAAGATATACTGATTGATGCTACATATCACCACTTCCATCTGAAGACACTAATACACATACACTAATACTCCATCTGTCTATGCCTAATTTTGAATGAAGTAATTAAAGTGAAGACAGTACCAACCATATTGCCTCTATCTCTCTATCCCTCTGAATGATTCTCCCAATCTCACCTAATCTGATTTTGATCTCTTTACCCATGTGACATTGGGCAACTCATTTCACTATTTGAAGACTCAATTTCCTCATTTGTAAAATGATGTGATTGGACTATACCAGGGGTTCTTTACCTGAGGTCCACAAACCCAGAAGGGGCCAATGTATAGATTTCAGAGAGTCCTGAACTTGGGTAGGAAAAAACACCCTTCTGTTTTTATTGACTTGGGATGTCCTTTGTAATCCTATGTATTTTATTTTGTGCATTCCAAAACATGATTCTGGGGGCAGAAAAAAGTCAGGGACTGACCTGAGCCCTCCCGAATTCCTCTCCAAATAGTTTTAAATAACTCCTCAAAACAGACTCTGGAGTGACAAAGCCCACAAGTGGATTAGATGATATAATTTTCCAGGCCATGACAACTTAGAAGGTTGGCAAGAAAAGTTTCTCACAACAGGTAGAGAATGGAGTATAGGCTGTGCCAGCCCAGACAACAAATCAGTAGCAGGCCTTCATGGTGACTGACCCCGCAGTGGCAGCAGTTGCTTCTGGAGCTCTCAGTCCACAGATAGTAAAGGGGTAGACAACTGATCAGAAGGATTACAGGGGTCCCTTTGCTGTCATTCTGTGCAAGGCTGTTGCATTGCCCATACTCGAATCTGAGTGGCAGTCCTGGATCTTGATTTCAAGGTGAAGAGGAGCACTAGCACACCAGAGCTTGTGGCAGCAGAGGAGTGAGGATCCTAGTCACAGTTCCAGGGCAGAAAAGAGTATTTGGAGTCACTCACAGACAAGAAGAATAGTAAACACACCTCTCCTTAGATCATGACACCTTGGAAGATGTGAAAGCTTGCAGACCCCCAAAATTACCTGCACCAAAAATTTAAAGCTTAAGGTATTACCCGCTCCATCCCAGAAGCAGAATCCCCTTTAATATAAAGTTAGAAGTCAAGAAAGAGGCTGGAAAAATAAGCCAACAACAAATAAAGATACTGACCATAGAAAGTTACTGTGGATAGGGAAAATCAAAACACTGACTCAGAAGAAGACAACAAAATTAAAACTGCTACATCCAAAGTCTCAAAGAAAAATGTGAATTGGTCTCAGACCCCAAAAATAATTCCTACAAAAGCTCAAAAAGGATTTTAAAAAGCAAATAAGAGAGGCAGAGGAAAAATTGAGAAAAGAAATGACAGTGATGCAAAAGAAAAGTCATAAAAAATTTAGAGTCAACAGCTTGGTAAAGAGGCACCAAAAAAAATTCTGAAGAAAATAACATCTTAAAAAACAAAATGGGCTAAAGAGGCACAAAAATCTAATGAAGACAAGAATACTTTAAAAAGCACAATTGGCCAAATGGAAAAAGATATACAAAAATTCACTTTAAAAAACTCCTTAAAAACTGGCCAAATGAAAAAGGAGGTTCAAAAGTTCACTGAAGAAAATGATTCCTTAAAAACTAGAATTAGGCAAGTGGAAACTAATGACTGCATGAGAAATCTGAAGCAGTATAACAAAATCAAAACAATGAAAAAAATTTAAAAATGTGAAATGCTTCTTTGGAAAAACAATTGACCTGAAAAATATATTGAGGAGAGATAATTTAAGAATTAGTGAACTACCTGAAAGTCATGAGGAAATATAATATCTAAATAGATGAACTTCTTAAGAAAAAAGCTCCAGGATGAGTTGCATTAAAAAGTGAATTATATCAAACATTTGAATATCAACTAATTTCAATAGTAAATAAATTATTTGAAATAATATGCAAAGAAGGTAGCCTACCAAATTCCTTTATGAAACAAATATGATACTGATAACTAAACCAGGAAGAATAAAAACGGAGAAAGAAAATTATAGCTCAATTTCATTAATGAATGTGGATGCAAAAATACTAAATAAAATAATAGCTAAAAGATTACAACAATACATTACAAAGATTATATATTGTGACCAACAGGATTTATACCAGGAATGCAGGGATGGTTTAACATAGGAAAACTATTAACATAATTGATTATAATAATAAAAGTTTTTAAATTTATATTATTATATTAATAGATGCAGAAAATGCTTTCATCAAGGTATAATACTCATTTCTATTAAAAACATTTGGAAGTATAGGTATAAATTGATTTTTTCTTAAATTGATAAAAAGCATTTATCTAAAACCATCAGGAAGTGTTATTTATAATGGAGATAAGCTAGAAGCCTTCCAAGGAAGATCAAGTGTGAAACAAGGATGCCTACTATCACCAATACTATTCAATAGTGTATTGGAAATCCTAGCAACAGCAGCAAGAGAAGAAAAAACAAAGAAAAGGAATCAGAATGGGGAATGTGGTAATAAAACTCTACTTTTTGCAGACAATATGATGACATCCTTAGAAAATCCCAAAGACTAACTAAAAGGTTAGTTGAAACAATAATTTTAGTAAAGTAACAGGATATAAAGTAAATCCACACAAATCATCAGCATTCCTACATATCACAAATAAAACCTCACAAACAGAGATAATAAGAGATGTCTAATTAAAAATAACTGTAGGCAGTATTAAATACCTGGGAATACATTTGCCAAAACAAACCAAGAAACTATATAAGCAAAATTATAAAAAATTTTGTACAAATAAAATCAAATTTAAATAATTGAAAAAATATTAGTTGCTTATAGGTAGGCAGGGCTAATGTAAAAATGATAATTTTACTCAAAGTAATTTACATATTCAATGCTATCCTAATTAAATTATCAAAAGATTATTTTACTGAATTAGAAAAATTATAATGAAATTCATTTAGAAGAACAGATTGTCAAGAATATCAAAGGAAATAATGAAAAAAATGTAAAAGATGGAAGTTTAGAAGTACCAGATCTTAAACTATATTATAAGGCAGTAATTATCGAAACTATCTGGTATTGGCTAAGAAATAGAAAGGTAAATCAATGCAGCAAAATAGACATACAATTTATAGCAGCAAATAAATATGGAAACTGTGTGCTTGACAAATGTAAAAACAATATTTTGGATAACAATTCATTATTATTTGGTAAAAAAAAAAAATATATATATATATATATATAAACTGGAAAGTGGTACAACCGAAACTAAATACAGAACAATATCTTACACCATTTACCAAGATAAAACCAAAATTAACACATGACCTAGATATGAAGAAAGATATTAAAAAAACAAAAATTGAAGAACATGGAGCATATTACTTATCAAACTTATAGATGAGCAAGCAATTTATGAATAAACAAGAGATAGAGAGCAGTGAGACATAAAATGGTTAATTACAATTATATTAAATTAAAAAGAATTTGTACAAATAAAATATATATAGCCAAGATCAGAAAGAAAGAAGAAAATTGTGAAAATTTTTAATGGAGAGTTTCTCATATCTCAAATATATAGAGAACTTTGTAAAATTTATAAGAATATGAGCCATTCTCCAACAACCAAAGGATATGAACAGACAGTTTTTAGATAAAGAAATCAAAACAATTTATAGTCATATAAAGATGCTCTAAATCATTATTGATTAGAGAAATGAAAATTAAAATAGGCTTGAGATATTGTTTTACATCTATCAGATTGGCTAAAATGATCGAAGGGGAAAGTGACAAATGTTAGAGAGAATGTAGAAAAATTGAGACATGAATTCATTGTTGGTAGAATTGTGAAATGATCCAACCATTTTGGAGAGCAATCTGGAATTATGCCCAAAGAGTTATTAAGTTGCCTATACTGTTTGATCCAGCAACACCACTATTAGGTCTATTTCCAAAGATGATTAGGGAAAAAGGAAAAGAACTTATGCATAGTAAAATGTTTATTGCAGATATTATTGTGGTGGCAAAGAACTGGAAATTCAAGAATGCCCATCATTTAGGGACTGGCTGAACAAGTTGTGGTATATGATTATGAGGGAATACTACTATGGTATAAGAAAAGATGAGCTCAATGATCCTAGAGAAACATGGACAGATTCACATGAAATGATAAAGAGTGAAATGAGCAGAACCAAGAAAATGTATACAAAAGTAGTAATATTGTTGTAAGAACCACTTTGGGCTTAGATTCATTCTGTCCTGCTTGCATTAGCAATATAAATGTTCAGACTCCTTATAAGCCTGACCAATATGGTGGATCTTTAGTAAATCTTGTTTTTCTTTGACTGAAAAAAACACCTGTGAGTCAATAAACCATGTTGACTATTATAAATGCCCAACTTAACTACAAAGAACATATGAAGGAAGGTGCTATTTATATCCAGAGAAAGAACTGATAAGTGGAAGTATGTATAGAATGGTTATCTCAAATAAAAGAGGTGCAGAAGATATTTTACAATGGAGAGAAAGATGCCTGTGAATTTTACTCTAATTGGAATTGACTCAAAGAAAGAGTATGTGCACACTCAGTTGGGTATAGAAATCAATCTTATTCCATAGGAAAGTAGGAGAGGAAAGGGAGAAGAAAATGGAGGGAAGGTTGTGAGGGCAGACTAGGGAAGGTGGTAGTCAGAAGCAAAACAATTTTCATTATAGACAGGGTGAAAAGAGAGAAAGAATAGGATAAATGGGGGGAATAGGATGGAAGGAAATACAGTTAGTAATCATAACTGAAAAAAATGTTTACAGAAAGTTTCTCTGATAAAGGATTCATTTCTCAAATATATGGAGAATTGAGCCACATTTTAAAAATATGAGCCATTCTCCAATTGATAAATGGTCAAAAGATATGAATTGGCAGTTTTCAGATAAAGCAATCAAAACTATCTATAGTCACATGAAAATGTTTTAAATCATTGTTGATTAAAGAAACACAAATTAAAATAACTCGGAGGTATCACTCTACGACTATCAGATTGCTTGACATAACAGAAAAGGAAAATGACAAATGTTAGAGGGAATGTGGGAAAATCGAGACACTAATGCACTATTAGTGAAGTTGTGAACTGATTCAGCCATTCTGGAGGACAATTCAGAGCTATGCTCACAGGGCTATAAAACCTTGCATACCCTTTTACATCTCAAAGATATAAACAACAAAAAGAAAAAGAACTTATATGAACAAAAATATTGATAGCTCTTTTAGTAGTGGCAAACAATTGAAAATTGAGGGGATATCCATCAGTTGAAGAATTGCTGAACAAGTTGTGGCATATGGTTTTTTTTGCTAAAGAATATTATTATGCTATAAGAAATGACAAGTAAGATGCTCTCTGAAAAAAAATAGAAAGACTCATGAGAACTGATGCAAAGTGAAACGAGAAAAACTAGGAGAACATTATACAGAGTAAGAGTAACATTATGTGATGATCAACTGTGAATGACTAGCTATTTTCAACAATACAATGATCTAAGACAATTCCAAAGGACTTAGGATAAAACATGCTATCCATCTCCAGAAGAACTTTTGGAGTCTGAATGAAGATCAAAACTTTTTTTTTACTTTTTTTCTTGCTTTTTTGGTTTATTGTTTCACAGCACAACAAATATGGAGATATGTTTTGCATAACCACACATGTATAACCTATATCAAATTGTTTACCTTCTCAAAGAAAGGAGAAGGGAAGGAGGGCAGGAGAGAACTTGAAACTCAAAATTTAAAAAAAAAAATAAATGTTAAAAATTGTTTTACATGTATTGGGGAAGAATAAAATATTAAATAAATAAAAATATCGCTCTGAGAATGGGATCATAGGCTTCATCTGAATGCCAAAACAGTTCATTACTCAAAGATGTATAAGGAGGCCTAGACTAGTTGATCTATTAATAAAAATCCTCTAAGCTTTAAATCCTAGGACCCCATATACAAGGAAAGTTGAAGAAAAGATTAAAAAGGAAAACAGTCGGGTTTGGTAGGATTTGCATCAGAGCAATCAGGGAGAAGTGCAGGGCTTCCACCTTCTCTGAAGATGGTGGGTGCTAGGTACAAATAGGTACAATTTTCCAGGGGGGAAAAGAGGACAATAGTACTTACACTGCCTACCTCATAGAGAGGTTCTGAAAATTAAAAAACACAACGTATGTGAAATTCTTTGTACACTAAACAATACTCTAATCCTAACTGATATAGTTTTCCTATGCTTCACTACAATGAGATGGGGGGGGGGAGGGAAAACTTGTGTATGCTGAAAATCAATTGGGGTAAGAAAGGATTTGAAGCAATAAAACTGAGGAAAGACAGTTATAGTAAAAAAAAAAATAGGAATTTGACATAGACAAAGGAAAAGAGCAGAGGAAAAATGTCCTGGTCTTCTTCAAATCCCATATGAATCAGCATTTCTATTTAAAATAAAATTGCCAAGTTTGAAAGGAATTTCGCTCAGGCACTAATCCTCTATGTTATACTCTCTTAAACATCACTTCAAGAGCTTACCTCCAGTTTAAGGAAAAAAAAAGAAAGATAGTGCCATTTCCATATAGTGTCATGTCCATCCACTCATTCCCTATACTGAGACTTGCCAAGAAAAGTTGCCAATTAGGTCCACAGGCAGTTGTCAGAAGGAAAGTGAAGGAACTTTCAGTTATCACCCACTTGGGTTTGATTCAAAGTATTATAGGACACCATAACCAATTCTTTAAGCCATCCCTTACTTCATAGTTAATATGTTTGAGAGCTTCAATTTTACTCTTCATTAAAAGAATTCTGAATCTGCTTTCAAAGTATAGCTATCTGTGCATTAAGAGAAGTCATTTCAAAATCAGCTAAAGTTTTATAAGTGTTGGCTGAGTGGAACAATTCATAGGGTGCTGAACTGGAAGTCAGGAAGTTCTGAGTTCACGATTCTGCCCCACACACTTACTAGCTATGTGCTTTTGATGATTTATTTAGTCTTTCTGAGCCTCATTTTCCCTATCTGTAAAACAAAGATCATAATAGCATAGACCTCACAGGTGTACAATGAGGCTAAAATCTCCTTGCAAACTTTACAGCTCTATAGAACTGTTGTTATTGCTGTTACTAAGTGTACATGTATTAACAACAATACCCACACTTTTATGCTGATTCCTACTTATGTACCTAAACACATGAAATAGTTTTTAAAAACTTGATGTAATTTCCTTAACAAGGCTTCTTCATTTAATGAATTTTATATCAAAAGATATCACTATTCAAAGTGAGATGATAGGGGAAAAATCATCAAAAAGTATAGGATATTATAAATTGTGGTTAAAATTCTATTCACCTCATAGATCAGTTCAGAGTATAAATAAACAAATAAGTATAGACTGTTTCTGTTACACTAGCTAGGCTGAGAATTTATAGTAAGAAAAAAAATGAAATAGTTATTGAAGGAAAAGGTGTAGGGAATAGAAGAACCAGGTCAAAGGGGAAGAGTGATGAATAAAGATGAGGTAAAGGAAAACAAACTCTAATCTCTTCTGCATTCCACGAACTGAACTTTATAAATTGAAACTAAAAAGCCATTATTATACCCATTTTACAGATGAGGAAAATAGCTTCTATGTGGAACCTAACGTCATCTACAGTGAAGGAAGAAGCAGTGTATTTCTAGTGGAATACCCATTCTGTTGTCACCTTTAGGCCCATCTCAACCCTTTTTACTTTCTGCCTGCTTATATTCAAATCCTTCTAATATTTCCTTCTCCCTTTCCATGTTTTCTCCTCTTTATCTAGCCTTATTAGAGTTTATGGGGTTATGAAATTTGTAGTTTGCATCACCATAGCACTTTAACGTTTACAGAGCCTTTTCCTTGCAACTCTGTGAGACAGGAGTCAACAAGGATTATTATTCTCATTTGACAGCTGAGGAAACAAGTTCAGAGAGGTTTTGGTGACTTATCTAGTTGGAAATGTTGGAAGCCCACTTCGAATCTAGGTCTCACACCTACAAGTCCCACACTCTTTTCAGCACATTGTATTACCTTTCACAATGCCAAACAAAAAGAAGGAAAATTCTGGTGTAGGAGGAATTCCCCCTCTCTTTTCTGACACTAGATGACTAGATTAATGTGCTATTCCTCCATTTTAGAACACATCAAGAGCAATAATAAACCTGGGGAGGTTCTTTCCTTTAGTCCCAGACAGAAAAAGAAAAGGCCAAATCCTACACTCCATTTCTCATAGCAGTTCTTTCCTTCCAAATGTGCAGAGGTCACTTCATTAAGTCTCTACTAAAGCCTAGGAGGAAATAGTACAAGTACCCTTGAGCTAATCAAGGATCAAATCTCATAAGGCAGAAAAGCCCATAGGAAAGTGTATTGGATGTGCACTGAATAAGTAGTACTCTTGGTCTTTTCCTCAGAATAAGGAAACTTTTTATTTTAACAAAACAAGTCAAATGAAAACTTTCAAGTTCAAAATCTTTAATATGACATATGTGAGCTCCCACTTCTAAATTATTAAAAAATCAATTTAACCAAATGGCATGAAATGCAAACCACTAAATATGTGTAAATATGTGCACATATATACATGCATTCATGATCACTTGGATTTTTTTCCCAATGTAATTGTAGGACAGGAGGAGTGGCACAAATTCAGGCAAGTTCAGCAAACTCTCATTTAGAAGTGAAAGAAGGCTCTGCAGAATATATCATCTATGGTTTTGGTGGTAATAAATGTTTCTGAGTATGAGCTCAAATGTGATGTGAGCCTCAAATGAGGCGATAAACTCAAAAAGATAAAGTTTGTGAGTTTCTCTTTCTTTGTTGTCCAGCACAGTATATTAAGGTATTTGGAAGGTTCCAGGGAGACCTAGCACCAAGTGAGGATGGATATTCAATTCCTAATTCCCCCACCCAAGGGGGCTGCCCAGACCCTACTCCAAACTTCCTGCCAAGCTCCTTTTCTGATTTTTACTCTCCTAGCTGGATGCTGAAACTCTCTCTCTAACCCCAGCTGATGAATTCCAGAATCCCATTTCTTCTCTGACTTTTAGGCCTCTCAGTTCCAAATGGTATGGGCCGTCCCCTCAAAAATCTTCATTCTTGGGACAGCTAGGTGGTACAGTGAATAGAGCCCTGGCTCTGAAGTCAGAAGGACCTGAGTTCGAATCCAGCTGAAGACACTTGGCACTTAACTAACAATGTGAGCTTGGGCAAGTCACTTAACCCCAATTGCCTTCCACCCTCCAAAAAAATTTTTTTTTTAAATCTCCATTCTGTGGAGCAGGCTCTCCAATGTATCCTAAGGACTCCTGGGCATTGCCATCTGCCCTGTACCTGAACCCTCCTATATATCTTATCTCCCCCAATTAAAGTGTGATCTTCTTGACAGCATACAATGTATTCTTTTTCCATTTGTTTCCCCAGTGCCTGGCAACTGGTATAAACTGAATGAATGAATGAAGAGATAGATAGACAGACAGACGGGCAGACAGACAGACAGATAGATATAATAAGCATACACTTAAATGCTTTTTCATTCATATTGGACATAGAGTCAAAAGAGTCACATTAAAACCAGGTTCTAATATTTGCTATAGAACGATGGGCAAGTCAGTATCTCAGAATCTTTTTTCTAATCTGTAAGAGGGGCATAATACTATCTTCTCTGTATCTCAGAGTTGTGAGAAGAACACTTTGTAAAGCTTTTAATGCTATATAAGCATTAGTTTTTATGATTCTTCTGAGGATCTGGAGGAATAGGACCTCTGAATTTAGTGTCAGAAGACCTGAGTTTGATTCCCACCTATGTCATATCCTGGATGTGACTGTAAGTAAGCTGTGTGACATTTATGAGCCTTATCTGTCAGTTAGGCATAACAATGTTCTGGACTAAAAGTGAGATTCAGATTGATAATCAGTGAGGCCCTATTTTGTTTTTCCCATGTGTTAAATAGGGATAGGGACAAGACATGTGATTTCATTGGTAGAAGAAATTTAGAAAGAGGAAAGTCCCTGTCCTCTTAAGGAAATTAAGGTAGGAAGAGCCAGTTACTTTTGAAACTTCCTAAGGTCTTAGAGAACTGCCTGGGGCACTGAAAGGTATCTTCTCCAAGTGATACATGAATTAGGTATGAGAGATAGGATTTGGACCCAAATCTTCCTGACTCCAAGCTCAGTTTTCTGTGCCCTCTACCTTATATTCATGGTAACTTACAATGTTTGATTCTTTCCTCCTCTTACACAGCAGTAACAAAATGTCATCCTTCTGAAAACAAGAAGGATCAATGAATGTGGATAATGCTTTGCTTTGTACCTCAGATACAAAACCATTAGGACAGAGTTGGGGCAAGGATAGAGGAAGCCATAAGAGCATCTTTTCAGTTGGATCCAACCTGATTGCCTCTAGGACAGAGGGAGATATGCTGGTCAAGTAGGGGGACGTACTGCAGCTGAAGTCAGAAGGCCAGAGTTTGAATCTTGATTCTTCCAATGACTTTCTATGAGATAGGACCAGTAACTTCATATCTCTGGGTCTTAGTTCTCACATCTGCAAAATGAGAGGTTGGAACTAAATGGCTATTAAATCTCTTCCAGCTATTGATCTACAATCCTATGATCCTCTAAGGTACCTCCCAGCTGGATCCAATGATCTAGGAGCATAGCAATAGATTAGGCAGGCAAGTGATATACAACACTAGTTTTACAATCAGAAAGACCTGGAATCAAATATTGCCTCAGGCAATCAACATCTCTAAGTTTCAGTTTCTTCATCTGGAAATGTGGCTAATAATATCACATACCACAGAGAGTTATTGAGAGCATCAAATGAGATCATGTATGTAAAGTGCTCATATCAGTGATCTCCAGTATGCAGATGATGCCACTCTGACAGCAGAAAGAAAGGGGGAATTAAAAAGCCTCTTGATGAGGGTAAAAGAGAAGAGTATAAAAGCTGGCTTTAACCTCAATATGAAAAAAACTAACATCTTGGCAACTAGGTCTATCACTTCCTGGCAAATAGAGGGAGAATAAATGAAAGCAGCATCAGATTTCATATTCTTTGGATTAAAGACCAATGCAAATAATGACTGCAATTATGAAATTAAAAGATAACTTGATCCTTAGAAGGAAAGCTACGGAAAATCTGGACAGCATACTACAAAGCAGAGACATCACCTTGCCAACAAAGGGGTTAAAGCCGGTTTTTTTCCTAATAGTAATGTAGGGCTATGAGAGTTGGACCATAAGGAAAACTGAGCAGCACAGAATCAACACTTTCGAATTATACTACTGGAGAAGACTTTTGAGAATCCCTTGGAAAGCAAGGAGATCAAATCAGTCAATACCTAAAGAAATTAATTCAGTTTCTTCACAGGAAGATCAAATGCTGAAGCTGAAACTTAAATACTTTGCATGCATAGAAGATAGGACTCATTTGAAAAGATCCTGATGTTGGGAAAGATTGAAGGCAAAAGGAAAAGGGGATGGCAGAGTATGCGATGGATAGATAGTTTGGTGGAAACAGCAAACATGAACTTGGACAGACTTCAAGAGATAGTAGAGAATAGAAAGATGTGGAATGTTGTGGTCCATGGGATCACAAAGAGTCAGACACTACTGAATGACTGAACAACAACAACATGTAAAGTGTTATGTAAAATTTACAGCACTATATAAATACTTGCTATCGTTATCTCCCAAGATAACTTACCTCTCCTAGGAGGCAGCTAGGTGGCACAGTGCTAGGCCTAGAGTCAAGAAGATCTGAGTTCAAATTCAGCCCTAGACACTTAATTGACTGTATGACCCTGAACAAATTATCAACCTCTGTGTACCTCAGTTTCCTGAACTGGAAAATAAGGAATAATAGTTCCTACTTCACAACATTTTTTTTTGTGAAATCAAAGGAGACAATATTTCTAAGTTCTTAGCATAGTGCCTCATGCATAGTAGGTACTTATCAACTTATTTTTCCTTCTCTTCACCTAAATAGGGAATGTTGTCTATACTTTCTCTAGACCATCCTATAACTGTACCAGATAATATGTAAAAGGAGCAAAAGCAAATCATTTCCCACCCACACACCTATAAGGATTCATCGCGAGTGCCAACTATGTTCTTACCTATATGTAGTATTAAATTGGATGCTAAATAACACAAATTCAACTCTATGAGTTGATGTCCTAAAATGGAAAACCCTGATGTAGATTAATTTACCTATGGATATACCAGTAAATATAGGCATACCGATTCATCACAGAGTCATAGGATCACAAAGATGAAAGGGATCTATAAAACTCAGAGGCTACTCAGCCACTCAAATAAGGAATCCCTTCCAATTCCAAGCTTAACAGGAATTAAATCTAAGGCTAAACATTTTCCACTAGTTCACAAAGGCAAACCATTCTGTCAATGGATAATTTTAATCCTTAGGGTCTTTCTCCTTCCATTTAATTTAACTGTTTATAATTTCAGCTTGTAAGTTTTCATTCTAACCCCTGAAACCACACAAAACAAATGTGCAGTAAATGCAATATGCTACTAGAGCAGATAATTTGCTTTTTTTGAATATGTATTTTTGTTACAAGGATTTTGCTTTTCTATCTTTTTTAAATGTGTGTAGCAGCAATCACCCTAGCAAACCCAGGATGGTTATCACAGGTTCTTTGATCTGCTTTTCTAAAGGAAAGTAACTCAAAAAGGTTTAACAATCTTAGTTTAATCAAACATATATCATTTACCTAGTTCAGGGGGAAAAGTCAGCACCCTGAACTTCAGAGAATACAAACAGAATTTACAAGTAGACAAAAACACAGACAGAAAACATACAGTTCAGCAGACAGGGCTTCTAGCTGTCTGACCATTACACACATACAGTTAGTTACTGGAGAGAGAAACATCTGGGTTTTCAAAGCCAGGGGGTTCAGTGGCTGCCCAGAATCTCATCTGGCCAAATCACACAATTCTTTCCATAAGAGAACCCAAAGCAAAACCTCACCTCAGAGGTATATATAGCCTTTTCCAGCGTCAGAGGATATCACAACCTTCATAACCCACTTGACTACAAAGTAACAAAAGTTGTGCCTTCCTGAAAAACAGGCCTCCCACCACAGACTCCATGTGGCCACATTCAGCCTATTAGGGAGAGAGTATATTTTCAAATCAGGGAAGGTCCTCAAATTAACTTAGGCCTATCAAAAGGCAGGGAAGATCTTCAAATTCCCATTACCATCAACAATGAGGAGGAGAGGAAGAGAATAAAAATGCTTATTAATTGAAGAAAATTATTTTGTAAAGATTTTTTTTTTAATTGTGGATAGAGGAAAGGTGTTCAACAAATGTATAGACATACTGGTTGTCTAATGGTGATGATGGTGATGATGATCATGACTGGCATTTTTACATAGTGTCTACCATTTGCCAAGTACTGTGCTAAATGCTTTTTATAATTATTATCTCATTTGATCCTTACAACAACCCTGGGAGGTAGGCATCATTATTATGCCCATTTACAGTTGAGGAAACTGAGGAAAAAAGAGGATAAGTGACTTGCTGAAGGTCAAAGAGCTACTAAATTGCATTTGACCTCAGAACTTCCTGACTTCAGGCCCAGTGTCCTATCCACTGCATTGTCTGACTGCCTTAAAATAATGGTTACTCTTATAAAAATTAGGGGAAAAAATAATGGCTACTATTATAAAAGGGGCTGATAGGTGGTACAATGATTAGAGTGTTGGACCTGAAGTCAGGAAGACTCATCTTCTATCTGAACACTCATCTTCCTCATCTTCAAATCTGGGCTCAAACACTTGCTAGCTGTGTGACCCTGGGCAAATCAGTCAACCCTGTTTCTTCATCTGTAAAATGAGCTACAGAAGGAAATGGCAAACTACTTCAGGGTCTTTGCCAAGAAAACTCCAAATGGTGTTATGAAGAATCAGACGTGACTGAAACAACTAAACAACTATTATAAAAATTATAAAATAAATAATGACTACCACTGAAAGTGGTGTAATTAAAAAAAAAAAAAGAAAGAATTCAATTACAGAATTCAGTCATAAGCCTGGAAGGGATTTTGAAAGACAATGGCTACATCAAGTCTATTCAATAAGATGTCTAAAGAGGGACATTCTTTAACTTTCCTTAGAAAATCATTCTAATCTTTTAAAATATTAACTGTGAATTTTTTTCTTTATATTTATATATTTATTTATATAAATATGCTTATATTTATGTTTTCTCTTCATATATAAACTGAATTCTTTATTGTGTTTTTATAGAAGAGGATATAGAAAAAAATGTATAAACCTCAACTTGAGACCTATTTAATCTTCTTTCATTGAAATATCACAAAATAAAATAAATATCACCATTGTAAATTTCTGTTATTAAGTCTCCTTAAAGAGTAACTTCTCATTATTAACCAAATATTCTGCTTAGAAGAGAAATATCCAGGGGCAACTAGGTGGTGCAGTGAATAGAGCACCGGCCCTGGAGTCAGGAGGACTTGAGTTCAATTCCAGCCTCAGACACTTGACACACTTACTAGCTATGTGACCTTGGGCAAATCACTTAACCCCAATTGCCCTGCCTTCCCCCTTCCAAAAAAAGACCCAAAAAAGAGAAATATACATTAACTAAAGTTAGAACTATATGAGCAATGGAACAGTGTTGAGGTGAGGTAATTGATAGAAGAGTCAGTCTTACTCAAGTTGTACTCCCAATATATATTAGCTGTATGACCTTGGATAAACCACTTAAACTCATCAGCCTAGCCAACTGTAAATCAAATGGTGCTGAACAACATTGGTAGAGGCAATTTCTTTATTAGAAAGTTCCAACTCACATGAAATACGAAATAATAAAATTAGAACAAAAGGCCTAGAAAACAAATAGATGCATGAATGTATACCTGTGGACATATACAATGTATATTATATATTAATCTCTAATATATAATCTATTATCATATATTTATAGATAAGATTATATAATATGTAACATGATACTAGAAATTCTTATATGTTCATATATTTCATATAACATATTGTGTATATGTATGTTATACATATATACATATATGTATGTGTATGTACTTATATGTGTATATATAAGCATACCAAGAAGCCATCAAATGGCAAAATGATGATAACAAGTCTACAAATAAATTTTAAAGCATTTGCATTATGTTCACGTGTTTTAGGATTTGTGGGTTGATATAAAGAATTGTTTTAGTCATTAAAATAAATGGAAAAAATAATAATTACTTCAATTTAGTCAGAAAAAAATTCAAAGAGATTCAGAGCTGTTATAGGCTGCTAAAAAATTTCATTGTCAAACTTAATGGAGGATAAAAACCCTCCTGGAATACGCCAAAATATTTACAGCTGCAAAGAACTAGGGAAGAAATGGATGCCCCTCACTTGAGGAATGCATAAACAAATTGTGGTTCATAAATGCAGTTGCATATTATTGTGCTTTAAGACACAATGAGCATGATGAATTCAGAGAAGAAGATTTTCAATGAACATGCAGTGAAGTAAACAGAGCCAGAAAAACAGTATACATGATAACTACAACATAAATGGGAAAAAAATAACCACTACAAAACATTCCAAAATAAACGTATTGAAATTACAAATAGCAAGTTTGGGCCCAAAGAAGGAAAATGAGAAGACAATTCCTCTCACTCTTTTGCAGAAATAGGGGGTCCATGGGTGTGGAACACTTTATATAACATGAAATTTTTCTGTTTTGGTAGATTTGTTGAATATTTTTTCTCTTCCTCTTTTTCTTTCTTTTTAAAAAAAAATTATTGTAAAGAATGGCTCACTGGGAAAAGATAGGAATAAGTCTACAGGGGAAATCTAGACCATGTAAAACCAAAAGATATCAACAGAAATCTATTTTTTAAACCCTGCTCTGATTCCTAAGTGGAAGCCTCCCAGTTCTTTCTTCCCCTAACTCCCACTCCCCAACCCAAACTCAACTTAAATGAACTAATCAACAGAATCAGAGAGATGAGGAATCTTCTCTTGTTCTTAAAAATGTTACCAAAAGTATATCACCAGGGCCAGGAAATGGGGTGGTCTTGTTTGGATGTCACCATTATACTCTTGGTCTTGGATATTGTGGAATTAGTGGGACCAGGTCCATGTATCCTCTGCTAACTCTGCCTCATAGCCTTATCATTCATCTTCTTGTGCTTGCAATAAGTGGACCCAAGATCCAGGGTAGAAGTGAAAAAGGGAATTATCATTCTTGTTGACATTCTCCTGTGCCTTGGGGATTCACAGGCCAAAAAAGAAAAACAAATCTCCACCCAACAGAGGAGGGACATGGAATCTAAGCATTACCCTTCTGCCACCCTCAGGTCCCAAGGTAAGTTGGGACAGTACCCTTAGGAACGTGCCAAATGAGCCCATCAGATAATCTGGCTCTTCCTAAATCATAATGACTGTTGCCAGCCAGTCTTAGATTTAAAAATGATTCCTTTTCCTTTTCTTCCTGGGAAAGGAGCTTAACTTCAACCTCATTTCTTCGTCCTGATGGAGCAAAACAATAATACCCTCCAGTGGTGTGTGGAGGATTAATTGGTTCAGTGTTTATGGAGCTCTCAGGATAGTTGAAAAGTGCCACATGATTGATAGGTCTTATAAAGGATAACATTTTACAGAGCCATGTCCTGCTTTCTCTCTGTCCTCAGCATGTCAGGGAGCATGTAAAGGATCTTAAATCAGCAGATAATATGGTAAGTCCTAGAGCAAGCACATTCAGCCAGTATTCTTCAAATTGCCCCGATTATTTAAAGACAAAACAAAAAGGGAAAATATTTATTTAAATTATTTCCTTCTTGTAGACATTAAACAATAATCTCCTAGGAAATATATAATGGTATCATACTAACAACACAGACGAATGGTTCTACCTTCTCATCTAGTTTGCCAGTCACTATTTTTTTCTAAATTTACTTATTTATTAATTTTTAGTTTTCAACACTTGCTTTTATCAGATTTTGAATTCTAAATTTTCCCCTCTCCCTCCATTCTCCGTTCCCCAAGATGGTGTACAATCTGGTATATACCCAGTAGTGGTACAGGCTGTGCACATATGATCATATCAAACATATTTCCACATCAGTCAGTTATAAAGAAGAATCAGAACCAAAGAAAAAAATCATGAGAAAGAAAACACAAAAAAACAACAAAAAAGAGAGTAAATACTATACTTCAATTTGCATTCAGACTCCATAGTTCTTTCTCTAGATGTAGATAGCATTTTCCATCATGAGTCTTTTGGAATTGTCTTAGATCATTGCATTGCTCAGAAGAGTTGTCTAACAAAGTTGATCATCACACCATGTTTCTGTTACTATGTAGAGTGTTCTCCTGGTTTTGCTCACTTCACTTAGTATGAGTTCATGCAAATCTTTCCAGTTTTTCCTGTAGTATGCCTGCTCATCGTTTCTTATGGAACAACAGTATTCCATTAAAATCAACTTGTTCAGCCATTCCCTAAATGATGGGCATCCCCTCAATTTCCAATTCCTTGCCACCACAAAAAAAAAGCTGTTATAAATATTTTTGCACATGTAGGTTCTTTGCCCTTTTTTATGACCTCTTTAGGATACAGACCCAATAGTGGTATTATTGGATCAAAAGATATCCAGAGTTTTATAGACTTTTATTCATAGTTCCAAATTGTTCTCCAGAACTGTTAGATCCATTCACAACTCCATTAACAATGAATTAGTGTTCCAATTTTCCTGCACCTCCTCCAACATTTATTATTTTCCTGTTTTGTCATGTTGGTCAATCTGATAGGTATGATGTGCTACCTCAGAGTTGTTTTAATTTGCATTTCTTTAATCAATCGTGATTAGAGCATTTTTTATAGGACTATAGATAGCTTTAATTTCTTCACCAGAAAATTGCCTGATCATATCCTTTGACCACTTATCAATTGGGGCATGACTTGTATTCTTACAGATTTGATTCAGTTCTCTCTATATATATTAGATTATCAGAGACACTGGCTGTAAAAATTGCTTCCCAGCTTTCTTTTTCCCTTCTAATTTTCATTGCATTGACTTTGTGCAAAAATACCTTTTAATTTAATGTAATCAAAACTCTCCATTTGGCATTTCACAATGTTCTCTATCTCTTGTTTGGAGATAAATTCTACCCTTCTCCATACATCTAACACGTAAACTATTCCTTGATCTCTTAATTTGTTTATAGTTTCACCCTTTATGTCTAAATCATGTACCCATTTGTATTAACAATGCAATATTCACTATGCCTATGGCAATTATAAATAGGCTTATGTGGTTATTAATCACAAAATACATCAGTCTCTCTATATGGGGGATAAAGCCAGAGAATTTATTAAAATATCAAATAACTGAGTCCCAAAACCAGAAAGTCAAAGCCATCAGGGTAGTTATGAAATTGGCACAAGTAGTTAACATAGTAAACAACCACATTCTTAAGCCTTCAAAACAGAACAGGCTACCTCAGGCAAAGGTCCTTCTCTCCCCACTCACAGCAACTGCTCAGCATCCAGGAAGCGTGCTCACAACAGCTCCGGCCCCCCGCAGTTCCGGTCCCTGGCAGTCCCCAACAAGAGTCCTTAGCAGAAATTGTGGCTGGCTCAAAAAGGAGTTTGTGCCTCCACCTCTACCTTGGCTGCTACTGCTATTGCTGCTGCTGCTGCGGCCACCCCAGTCCCCACCGGAACTCTAGCTTTCCTTCCACTTCCTTTTGCCGCTCCCCTTCTGCTTACTTTTGCCCCTCCCCTTCCTGCTATGTCAGCAAGTCCAATGGGGCATGGAAGATCTTTAAATCCCATAACCCTTACACCATTTTGACCTTATCTTTCTATATGGTGTAAGATGTTGGTCTATGCCTAGTTTTTGCCATACTCTTTTCCAGTTTTCCCAACAATTTTTGTCAAATAGTGAGTTCTTAGCCCAGGAGTTGGAGTCTTTGGGTTTATCAAACAGTAGATTACTATAGTCATTGACTATTGTGTCTTATGTAGCTACCCTATTCCATTGATCCACCATTTCTTAGGCAGTACCAAGTAGTTCTGATGATTGCTGCTTTATAATGTAGTATCTGGTACATTTAAGCCACCTTCCCTTGCATTTCTTTTCTTTTTGATATTCTGGACCTTTTGTTCTTCCACGTGAATTTTGTTAAATTAGGTAGAACAGTTATTTTTATTATATTAGCTCAGCCTACCCATGAGCCACTTATATTTTTCCAATTATGTAGCTCTGACTTTATTTGTACATTCATTAAATTAATAGCCATTCTCTCTATATATAAAATCCTCCATCAATGCCTCATCATGCTATATATCATTTAAATAACTGGAATAAGGAATCCTTGAATTGGAAGGGTAAAAAAAAATGAGAAGGAATATTTCTGCCAAAATGGTTGCCTGAATGGGAGCAAGTTGCCCAGATCCCATATACCTACTCCATCAAAACTCTGAAGTTCACACTATACTGGATAATTACCAAGAAATCCAAAGAGAAACTACAGTAAATTACTTCTTCCACCCCAGAGTTACACAAAATGTCATCTAGAAGTGCATGGAAAGTGGAAAAGAGTAACCGCAAGTAAAGTTAGCATCAGCAGATGAGAAACAGGACACATGTAACCAGCAGGTCACTATGTTCAAAGGCATTTCCTATGTGGCAAGCAAGTCTCTATGTTCAGAATGGTGAGCAAGTGTTACTCCATGGGCTCCCATGAGAAAGGATGGGAAGAAAAGTGATGTGGGTGAGGGGAGGGAAAAGGGAAACCAGAAGCCAAAGGAAGAGGCAGAAAGCAGTGACTGCTTTGCTGCACAGTATAGTGCTCACCAAGATTGTGTCACAGCGTTGAGAATGTGACAGCCTAGGACCAGGAGCTCTGAAGTTTCAAAATGAAAAAATAAAAATAAACAAACCAAAGGGGGGGGGGGGGGGAAAAACCTTCATTTGGTCCTGTCATACCCTCAACCTACTCTCCTATATCTCTTCTCCCATTCATACACAGACTCTTAGAAAAAAGCTATCTATGCCAGTGGTTTCCACTTTCTCAAATCCTGATACACTTTTCATAGGATCATGGATTTAGAAACTGAGGCACAGTTGTGTCTTAACCATGTCCTGCCCTTCTGTATCTGGATGTATACCCTATCACTCAGTCCTAAAACTTTTTATCTTTCTCTCTCTCTCTCTCTCTCTCTCTCTCTCTCTCTCTCTCTCTCTCTATGAAACTACCTATCAAACACACATCTTTCTCCTGCATACCAGAACCACACAAGCAACTGCCTGCTGTACATCACCAAAATGATTTCTAGAGGCATTGCAAAAGTATTCTATCCCAAATAAAACTTAACTTTCCTCCAAAATTCACCTCATTCCTAACTCTTCCATTTCTTTCAAAGAGATTACCATTCTTTCAATCACCCAAATTCAAAACCTCAAAGAAATGCTCAGTTCTTTATTCTCCCATTCTCCTATTTACAGTTGTGAAGTTTCATAATAATTAGCATTTATGTTTGCATAGGTTTTTAAAGTTTGCTAAGTATTTTATAAATAATACCTCCTATTATCCTCACAATAATTCTTAAAAGTAGGTATCATTATTATCTTTATTTTACAAATGAGGAAACTGAGGTAAACAGAGATTAAGTGACTTGCCCAGTTTCACACAGGTAATAAGTATGTGATACTGTATTTGAACTCAAGGCCTCATAACTTCTGGTGCAGCACACAACCATGACTCTAGATCCCCTCCTCTCTCCTGGATTATTACTTCTTTCCCTGTAATCAATGTCTCTTCTCTCCAAACCATTCTTTCACAAAGCTGCCAAAGTCATATTTCTAAGTCACAGGACTTCCCTTCAAGAGAATCTTCAGGGGCTCCCTATTACTTCTTGGATAAAAGACCATGTCCTCTCTTTTGCATTTAAAGCCTTCACAATCTGGCTCCAACCCTATCTTTCCTGACAAATTTCACGTCCCTCACTCTCACACACTTCACATTCCAGCTAAATTGGCTTAATTGCCATTCTCCATACACAACATTCCATCTCCCATCACTATGTCTACAAAACAGGTTGTCTGTCTCCCGTGTCTGGAATGTGTGCCCTCCACCATCTGCCTCTTGGAATACCTAGGCTCAGCTCAAGTTCCAATTCCTACATCATCCCTTCCTACAACTCCTCAGTTCTTACTATTTTCCTCATTTAGCCTCCAAAATCAATTCATATTTAATTCGTATCTTTTTTAGTTATTTGTCTTCTTTACTTATCCCAAAGGAAAATGCAAGTTCCATGAAGTCAGAAACTTTTTTAAAATTTTTTTCTTTATTTTATTGTTAATTTATGGAATAAAACAAGCATTTCCATAGCATAGTATAACAAAAGATGATAGCATGTGAAACTGCAATCTATTGTGTGCAATTTGCTGTTCCTTTTAAATATATAATAAAGTTATCATGTAAATTTATTTTTCTTCTTCCCTTCATCTCCCTTTCATCCTAGACATGGCTACCATTAGACACATGTATATTTAAAATCATTCTATACATTCTTCTCTTTATCACTTCTTTCTCGCAAATTGTGTCTTCTTTCATATGTCCTTTGCAGTTAATTTGGGTATTTATAAAAGTCAAAGTAACTGATTTTCTCTAATTCATTCTTAAAACAATATTACTGTTACTGTATACAATGTCCTCTTGGTTCTAATCATTTCACTCTTCATCATTTCATGCAAGTCTAAGATCATTGAGCTTGTTATTTCTTATGGTGCAGTAGTATTCCATCAAAATGATATACCACAACTTGCCCATCCATTCCCCAACTGATGGGGATCCCTGCAATTTTCACTTCTTTGCCACCACAAAGCGAGCTGCCATAAATATTTTAGAAAATTTAGGGTTTTTTTTCCCCTCTCTTCTTTGGAAATAAACCCAGTAGTGGTATTGCTGGGTCAAATGGTATAGGCAGCTTCATAACTTTTTGGGCATAATTCCAGATTGCTCTCCAGAATGATTGGATCAGTTCACAATTTCACCAACAATTAATTAGTGTCCCAATTTTTCCACATCCCTTCCAACATTTGTTACTTTTGCCTTCAATCATTTTAGCCAATCTGATGGATATAAAATGACATCTCAAAGTTGTTTTAAGTTGCATTTCTCTAATAAATAGTGATTTAGAATATTTTTCATATAACTATAAATTGTTTTGATTTTTTTTATCTAAAAACTGCCTGTTCATGTCCTTTGACCATTTACCCTTTGGGGAATGACTCATATTCTTACAGATTTTACAAATTCTTTATATATTTGAGGTATGAGATCTTTATCTGAGAAACTATTAAAAATTTTTCCCCATTTTCTGATTTTTTCTTATCTTGGCTACATTTGTTTTATTTGTACAAAAATGTTTTAATTTAATGTAATCAGATTATCCATTTTACACCTCATTCTACTTTCTATATCTTGTTTATTCATAAATTGTTATGGTCATCTGTAAATCTGATAAATGATACACTCCATGCTCTTCAATTTTTGTTTTTCTACTATCTTTCTTCATATCTAGGTCATGCATCCATTTTGACCTTATCTTGGTAAATGGTGTAAGATATTGGTCTACGCATAATTTCTGCCATACCACTTTTGAGTTTTCCCAACAATTTTTATCACATAATGAATTCTTATCCCAAAATCTTAAGTCTTTACACTTGTCAAATGTAAGATTTTTATGTTTATTTGTTGCTGTAAATTGAATGTCTACTCAGTTCCATTGATCTACCTTTTTATTTCTTTCAGACAGTTTTGATAATTACTGCCTTATAAGTCAAGATCTGGTACTGCTAATCCTCCCTACACCTTTTAAAACTTCCTTTGATATTCTTGACTATTTGTTCCTCCAAATGGATTTTGTTATTTTTTGTCTAATTCAGTAAAATAATTTTGGCATTTAATTGGAATGGCATTGAATATATAGTTTACATAAAATTGTTTTTTATTATGTTTACCCTATTTAAATCTGATTTCAATTGTATGAAAGTTATTTTATTATTTTGTTTATGTAGTTCCTGGGTTTGTTTTGTCAGTATAGTCCCAGATATTTTACACCATCTAGAGTTATTTTTAGTGAGGCATCTCTTACTATCTCTTTGTTTAGGGTTTTGTTTATGATATATAGGAATGATAATGATTTATGTGGATTTACTTTATATCCTGACACTTTACCAAAGTTATTAATTGTTTCAATTAACTTTTTTTTAATCTTTGGTATTTTCCAAGTATATTATCATGTTATCTGCAAAAAAGAAGAGAGATTTATTACTTCATTCCCTATTCTGATTTATTCTATTTCCTTTTCTCTTCTCTTGTTGCTATTGCTAGGATTTCTAATATAACATTGAATCATATTGGTGATAATGGGCATCCTTGTTTCACATATGATCTTACTGGGATGACTTCTAGCTTAGGCCCATTACAAATAATACTTGCTGGTGGCTTAAGATAAATGCTTTTTAAAATCTATGTAAGGAAAAAATCAATTTATACCTATACTTTCAAGTATTTTTAATAGAAATGACTGTTGTACTTTTTCACAAGCTTTTTCTATCAAACTATTTTTAAACTTTTATTATTGATGTACTTAATTATGCTAATAGTTTTCCATACATTAAACCACCCCAAGGCAGAGACTTTTGTTTTTGCCTTTGAAGTCTTATTGCCTAGCACAATGCTTAATATATAGTAGGAACTCAATAAATACTTTTTCAATTATGTGGAGGTTGTTTGATTGTTCATATCCTTTGACCCAGAGATTCCATTACCTGCACTATAACCTCATGAGTTATTAGCAACAATGACTATAGCAATGTAAATAGTCAACCTTGAGAAGAAACAAAATCAATTAGATTAATTAGGATGGTCAACATTACTCCCCTAATACCTAAATTAAAGGACATATCTCTCCTACCTGCTACTGATAAACTTAACCTGGGGAGGGAGAGGACTCTGCACTACATAAATGGATGTATTAA
This sequence comes from Gymnobelideus leadbeateri, assembly GCA_011680675.1. Taxonomy (NCBI): domain Eukaryota; kingdom Metazoa; phylum Chordata; class Mammalia; order Diprotodontia; family Petauridae; genus Gymnobelideus; species Gymnobelideus leadbeateri. Next base: position 848,880 of record WOXC01000460.1, read on the forward strand.
GAAGTTCTGTCAAAATAAAATGTATTAAATAAATAAATATTTTTCATATGCAAGGAAAGATCTCCCATGTCACAATATCTCAACTCTCTGCATAATTGTTCTATTCCTGCCCCTCATGTGTCATTTAAGGTGTTACATAGGTTCACAACTATGTCAGTACTCTGAATAAGGTCATTATTAATTATAACAACTACACTTTAACCCTTGGTTAGCAGCAGGATAGCCATTTAGAACTAAAGCATATATAAATTGTTAACCGCAAGCACCCTAGCATCCCCAGGGTGGCTGCCAACACAGGTTCTTAGATCTGCTTTTCTAAAGGAAAGCAACTCAAAATGGGTCAACAAACTTTCTTTAAATATATGTCATTTACCTAGGTCAGGGGAAAAAAGTCAACATCCCGAACTTCAGAGAATACAAAAAAGTTACAATCAGACAACAAATTGAATAGAGCACAGGATCTGGCAAACCACTCCAATGTCTTTGCCATATCCTTCTCCATTTGATTAAGGCAAACAAGTGACTTATCTATGATCACAGAGTTAGTAAGTGTCCGAGGCCAAAATTGAACTCAAGTCTTCCTGATTCCAGGTCCTGTGTTCTATCCACTGAGGCACCAGCTGCCTCATTACATCTGTATTTATGCAGATAACTAACCTGTCTAGGCCTCCTTTTCTTTATCAACAACAACAACAAAATGATAGCACTGGCCCTCTGCCATCTACAGAAGAACTTTTGTTCAACTTAATGATATGTTCATATCAGACACTATTTTCTTTTGAGAAAAATTATTTTCCAAATTGTGAGGTCTACAGGACATTCCCTGAACATTGTATATTATTTAACCTGTATTTATATATGTGAGAAAGAAAATGACTATCTATATTTAGATATCTATATCCCAGTGTATATGAGTGTATACAAATATACATATCATTGTTCTAATATTGCAATAGCAATGCTTACCTGCTAAAGGGGCTTGACCTAACAAGGTAGAGCCATTATTCATAGAATAACAGGACCTCACAGATGGAGGGAAAATAAGACAAACTAGTCCAATCTGTAACTGTGAAAGAATTTTCTCTACAGAATATCCAACAAGTAGCTATATAGAGTTTATTTAAAGACCTCTAATGAGTGGACCCCCACTGCCTCCTGATGCTTTCCATTTCACTTTTGTATAAAGCTGAAATCTGCCTCTCTTCAATTTCTACCAATTGCTCCCACTCCTATGTTCTGAGACTAAGAATAAATCTAATCCTTCCACCATATGACCTTGAAGAAGACTACCATACCTTTGAAGATAGGTATCATTCCCCTAAATCCTCCCTTCTCCAGGGTAAACATTCCCAGGTCTTTCAAATGATCACAATATAGCACACTTTCAAGGCCCTTCACCATTCTAGTAATCCCCCCTTAATACTTAAAAACTCCAGTTTTATTTATATCTATCTTAAAATGTGGAATCAAAAATTGAACACAATACTTCAAGAATAGTACAACCAGGAGAGATTTCAGTGGAACCAAAACCTGCTTGGTCCTGGACAACATGCTTCTGAAGCCTAAGATTGCATGAGTGATTTAGGATAACATATTTAGCATACAATCCATTAAAACCCACATTTTTTAAGGAAAACAGTATTTAGCCATGACTCCACCATCCTATTTTGTGAAAATTATTTTTGAACTTCAATGAAAGACTGTATTATGCCAATTAAATTTCATATAATTTGATTCAGCTTTATGTTCTTAACAATTCATCTCTTTCCTTTGGATCAGTTCTCTTAGAATGTAACCTTCTTCACAAAGCACCTTCCATGGGTACTGTAATAACATCTCAAGCTAAAAATAATTGCACCAAATGAACAACATCAAACCATCATTCCATCACTCCTAGACTGACCCTGTCTCTCCATATTTCTCTGCCTCCTTGTCAGCAAACTTACCACATCATAAATATCTCCACCCAGAGTCCTGTTCTCCTCTTTGATGGATTCCTCTCCCCAGACACCATTTCGTGAGAGGACACTGGCATGCTCACTTTATGGAGGGGGAAACAAACTACAATAATAGCTATGAACATGAATAGGATGAACATTCCATAACACAGTGGAGGGCAGAAGGATAGAACACAAAGGAATAATAAGGAATTTGTTATTTGCAATAAAACATAAAGATCCATACAGAATTAAATTAAGGGGGACAAAGTAGAATTTATTGTGCATCAGTTAAATCCAAAAGAGTGGGATTAGCAGTCACTACCTCATACAGCTAGGCAGCACAGTAGATAGAGTGCTGGGCATGTAGTAAGGAAAACCTGAGTTCAAATCTAGACTTAGATATTTACTAGCTGTGTGACTCTGAACAAGTCACTTAACCCTGTTTGCCTCAATTTCCTCATCTGCAAAATGAGCTGGAGAAGGAAATGGCAAACCACTCCAATACCTTTGCCAAGAAAACCCCAGATGAGGTCCTGAATAATTAGACATTACTGAAACAACTGAATAGCAATATCTCAGTCAAAGCAATAATATATATGTGTATATGTATAAAATATATATGTGTATATACATACACACACATATTTATGTATGTATGTATATATATTTTTAAGCATTTGGTTTTAAAACTTTGAATTCCAGATTCATTCCCTTTCTCCCTTGTCACCCACCTTTACTGGGAAGATAAGCAATTCAATATAGGTTGTACATGTGTAGCTAATGCAAAACATTACCATAGTAGATATATTGTAGAAGACTGAATATATTTCCCTCCCTCCTATCTAATGGAAGTATTAAAGAATATACATAATATCATCATTTTATAAAAACATTTAAGAATGATCATGTGTGAATTATAAACAACAAGCATGACCTCCCCAAAAAAGATATGAGAAGATGCCAACCCTCATTCCTTGACAGATATGAGAAGTCTATAGGTGTGGAAAACTGTATATATTTTCAGATATTTTGATGATGATAAGAGATGGAAATAATAATAAAAATAAGGAGGACAACAATAATCTAGCATTTATACAGTGCTTTAATGTTTGTGAAACATTGTACATATATTAATTTCATTTGATTCTCAAAACAATTTTATAAGGTAGATGTTATTACTATCTTCATTTTTGCTATTTTTTTCCCTTCCTCGTTTCATTTCTCGAGGGGAAATGATGAAAAGTATAATGAGTACTGGTTGTACTACTTAATAAATAGAAAACTAGATCAATACAATATAAAAGATAAGCAAGACACGAGGGGGGGGATGGGACTAGGTGGCGCAGTGAGTAGAGCGCTGGCCCTGGAGTCAGAAGGACCTGAGTTCGGATCTGGCCTTGGACACTTAACGCACACACAAACAAAAACCTAGCCATGTGACCGTGGGCAAGTTACTTAACCCCAATTGCCCTCCAAAAAACAAGAAAAAAAAAGATAAGCAAGACACAGAAGCAATGAAACACAATAAGTCAGTATCTGATAAGTCCAAAAACACAAGTCACTAGAAGAATTCCCTTTTAATAAGAACTATTGGCAAAATTTAAAAACTATTTTGCAGAGATTGGGCTTAATGTTAGTCTTATACAAAATACAAAAATAAGCTTTTAATGAGGTAAGTGAACTTACATCATTTAAAATATAATAAAATAGAGGCAAATGAAAGGTGTATCTTGAAGACCCAGCATTTTTTCTCTTTTTTTAAATAAAGTTCTATGCTTTTAATTAATAGAAACTAGTTTCTCTCCCTGTACCCTATCACTCACCAAAAAAGAAAAAAAATCTTGCTAGAAATATTCATAGTCAAGCAAAATAAATTATCTCATTGAGTGAATAGAAAAATATAGATATCTCATTATGCACTAAATTTATCACCTACCTGAGTAGTGGATAGAGAATTGGACCTGAAGTCAAGAAGACCTCAGTTCAAATCCCACCTCAAATATTTTTTTAATTTTTTACCTTTTCACTATGGCAATTCATTTTTTATAATATATAATATTATATTTCCCCAATTACATGTTAAAGCAATTTTTAACATTTTTAAGCTTTGAGTTCTAAATTCTATCCTTTCCTCCCTCCTCCTTGAGAGAGCAGGCAATCAGATATAGGTTATATGTGTATAATCATGTAAAACATTTTTGTATTACTCATTTTGTACAAGAAAACTCAAATTTAAAATAAAAAAGAATGAAGGAAAGTGAAAATAGTATGCTTCAATCTGTACTCAGAAATAGCAGTTTTTTCTTTGTAGGCAGATAGTATGCTTCATCACTAGTCATTTGGGATTGTCTTGAATCATTATATTCCTGAAGACAGCTAAGTCATCCACAATTCTTCATCCATCAATATATCTGTGACTGTGTACAATGTTCTCCTGGTTCTGTTCATTTCACTTTGCATCAGTTCATGTAAGTCTTTCCAGGCTTTTTCTGAAATCATCCTGCTTGTCATTTCTTATAGCACAGTAGTATTCCATCACAATCCTATAATATAGCTTGTTTAGCCATTTCCTAATTGATGGGCATCCTATCAGATTCTAATTCTTAGCCAAAAGGTCCTTTTTCCCTTTTTTAAGTCTTTGAAACCACCTCAGATACTTACTAGTTGTGTGACCTTGGAAAAGTCACTTAGAGTCTGTCTGCTTCAGTTTCCTCAGCTGTGAAATGGAAATAATAAAAGTATTTATCAACCAGTTCCTAGGGTTGTTGTGAGGATCAAGTGTGATTATATTTGTAAAACACTTAGCACAGTGCCTTGAACACAGGACCGGATATATATATATATATATATATATATATATATATATATTTTATATACATATGTATAAAATACATATATTTTATTTATATATTTATATACATAAAATACATATATATACATATATATTATTTTATAATCTATGAAGGAAAACACTATCCACATCTTGATGGAAAAGTAATAATAATGATCATGATAAAGGTAATATATATGTGTATACTAGCTTTATCACTATATATACACACATATATAGTTATTATGCGCATACATACTACCTTTATCATCATTATTACAAGGGTAGTATATATTAGAGTACAGTAACATATATTATAAATATGCTATATTGTGAATGATCATTGCTTTGAACATAATTCTTATACCTTTCAAAGTTTTTTTTATTTTTACAATCTAAATATGTTAATTATAATTTCATTCTTTATCACCTTATTAAAAAGTCTTCAAAATAATTAATTTTTATAATGTTGATGTATATAGTGTAAATTGTTCTACATCGTTTCATGCTGCATGCATCTCTCTCCCTCTGCATCAGTTCATACAAGTCTTTCCATGTCTCTTTAACGCCATCTCTTTCCTCATTTCTTAAAGCAAAAGAGTATTTCATCATATTCATATGCCACAACTTATGGCATCCCTTTACTATGATTTTTATCACCACAAAAATGGCACCTATAAATATTTAGATGCATAGAGGATCTTTTTCTCTCCCTCTGATTTAATATAGTCTGATATGCATTCCTAGGCTTATCTAAAAAAGATCCAACAATCTTTGCCTACACTTCAATTACTTCCCCTCCAAAATGATCCAATAAACATTGGTTTGCATTGAATTTTTTGGCATTGCCTACATTAATGTTGCTTGATCTTAACTATTAATGAAGGAAACAGAAAAAATAGCAGAAGAAATAATATGAGAAAAATTCAATCTTTTTTGTTCAGTCATTTCAGTTGTGTCTGGCCCCTCAAGACCCCATGTGGGGTTTTGTGGCAAAGATATTGGAATGGTTTCCTTCACCAACTCAGAGGTATACAGTTAGTCAGTATCTGAAGCCAGATTTGAACTGAGGAATATGAGTCTTCCTGACTTCAAACCCAGAACTCTATCCACTATACAACCCAGCTGCCCCAATCTAATTTTACCCATCCCTAATTACCAAAGAAAAGTAAAATCCCACTGAACTATGACAGGATACCCTTAACATTCCATTAGATAATATCATTTGTCCATGCTATCTACTGAAAATAATTAATATGACCAAAGCCATAACTGATACTGTAACTGGCAAATGTCATGTTAGTACTATTCATATAGATAGACTCATTTTTCTCAAGCTAGGTAAAAAAAAAAACAGCACAGTTGGGGCTCATACCAAGATTCAGCCCCAAAAGATTTTTTTTACAACTAACTAATAAATCCCTGAAAATAGAGGGATATAATGGAAATGTTGACTATAATATCATAAATATAAGCCTGCCTCTGAAGGATTTCCAAGATTTTCAGTTCATAAAAAGTTTAATGTTTCAATTGAGACTTACACCAAACTTCAAATAATAATGGCACACTACAAATTACTGTAAGCATTTCACATAAAAGAGCCAATTTGCTCACAGCATCCATGACTGGGAACTTCTTTGTCCCAGAAGTGAAAGCAAGTTAAAGGTAGCGAATAGCCCACATCCTGTGAAAAACACATTTGTGTCCAGCAGGCTTATATTAGATTTGGACTGCAACCAACACTATGCTCCTTCCTGCAAACATTTTAATATTGTAAAATAAATAATTGGATTTGCAAGCATGACTCCATGGTGAAATTAGTTTTATTTTTGATACATTCATTTCCACAGAAGAATGCTATATTTTACACTCATATTTACTGTGTCCTCTCAGTCAATCATCTGAACAAACTATCATGCCACAACTGTTACTTCATTCAATAACATTTCTAAAGGTGACTAATATCGTGAACATATGTAATAATGAACATATGGGTATCTTCATGATTCTTTCATGTTGTAAAATATCTTCATAACAACCTTATAGGGTAAAGTTTCCCCATTTTTCCTTCCTTTTAAAAATATTTATTTATTTTTCGTTTACAACATTCAGTTCCACAATGCCTTGAGTTCCAAATTTTCTCCCTCTTCCTCAACTTCCCCCTTCCCCCACCATGGTGGCATGCAATCAAATATAGGTTCTACAAAAGTAGAGGACATTTTACAGATAAGGAGACTAATCAGAGAAATGAAGCAATTTGCCCAAGGTTACAGAGACTTAGCTCATAGAAATGTCAACCCTAGTTTTGAGGCCAACTGTGCTCTTTCCACAATTTTTGACCTATTCAGGAAACCAGATGACTCAGTCCTTTTGACCTCTTTGCTCACTGTTGAGATTTCAACTCAACATGCAACTGCTAAATGATAGTATCATCCTATTCAATCTAACAATTATAATAAAGATCTTTTCTGGGGCTAGGGATGCAAATGGAAAATGAAAATAAGACCCCTGCCCTCCAGGCACTTACATTCTACTAGTAGGAAATTCATAAATGTCTCCTTCAAATAGGAATAATAAAATAATAGCTAGTATGTGTAAGTTTGTAAAGTGTTTTACATTTGTTATTTCATTTTATCCTCACACAACTCTGTTAGGTGAGTACCATTATTATCCCCATTTTTTCTGACAAATGTTAAGTGATTTGCTCAGTGTTGAGCTAGTAAACTAGCTAAGTCAATATCTAACTAGTAAGTATCAGCTAGTAAGTATCAGTCTGAGGCAGTTTGAACTTAAGGTTTCCCGACCCCAGTTTCACTGCTCTTATTCATCAGACCACAGAGCTGCCTCAAGCCAGGAAACAAACCAGAGATCTCATAGTGTCAATTTGAGTGTCTTTCAGTGATAGAACTGTTGATCTTCTCAATGTACTTCCTTTTAGGCAATTGATATAACAATAAAATTATCAGTTTTTCAAAGAGTTCCTGATTCTTCTCTTCTTTACTTACAACTAACCTTTGTCCATCTTTCTACTCTTAGCAAGAAAAAAAAAAGGCAAAGGATAAAATAGGAGATAAAAACTACCAAAAAAAATCCATTTTGCTTCTACATGCTAATAAAATGGCAGATAAGCCATTCAAAACCATTCATTTGGGCCCTTTATTTTACCTGGTTGTAGAATCCCCTTGGAAAACAATAAAGCATCCTGATTTACTGATAAATGGCAAAGGCTAAGAAGATAACAGCTTGTAGGGAACACACAACAGCTATCAAATGCAATCTAGTTGTTACTTGCAGGCTACTGGTTAATGACCCTGCACCATAATAGATCTTTGGATCTCAAGGAAATTTTGAAATCTTCAGAAGAGAAAATCCAGGCTACAGATAAATTTTCAAATCTATTCTGCTGTGGAGTCACTCCAGAAGTTACACTGGAGGGGCGGCTAGGTGGCGCAGTGAGTAAGAGCACTGGCCTCAGAGTTGGGATGACCTGGGATAGAAACCAGCCTCAGAAAATGAGCACCCATACATAAATAATTACTAGCCGTGTAACTTTGAACAAGTTACTTAACCCCAACTGCTTAAAAAAAAAAAAAAGAAGTTACACTGGGTCTCACTGGAATCCAGTTGGCTATAAGCAGATTATGAACACATTGGGAAGAGGCCTACGCTTTCAGGGTAGGAATCATTTAGGTCCATAATGAAACCTTTTGAGTGTATCAAGGTTAAATAAATTTCCTATTCCTTCCAAAGTCTATACTTTAATCCTTCAAAACTTTAAACCATCCCTATAGTCCAAAGCTGTCATAGTTATCCTGGCATACAAAGTGAGTATATAAATTGTTGAATGCAGCATTACTAATATGGAGCTGCAAAGATACCTTCTGACCCGCACTATGGTGAAATGACACTAATATTTGAACCCTTTTATGACTGAATCTTTTACCAGTAATAAAGATTAACAAAATCAACTTGCCTGAAATATTATCTTTTTTCTCCCAACCCTGAAACCAATAATATGAGCATTAAACAATAAAATGGTCAAAAGCAGATGTTAACCACAGAACCTCAATCTAGATAATCAAATACTGACTGAATGAATATCATTTTCTTCTGTCATAACAAAGATTTACATGAGAGATTAGAACTAAAACGGATCTTTGAAATAATCTGTGGTTTAATGATCTATATATAATCTCCTTGTTCCTCACTACCATGATAGCTCCCATATATCACAGGTTATTGGGAAGAGGAGATGGTATAATAGATGAAAATTGTTTTGCTATATGCCAGGCACTGTACAAGATACTGGGTATACAAATAAAACAATCTCTAATCTTAGTACAGAAAGAACAGCCAATGTTGAAATATTGCCCAGCACATCAAGAGTTAAACTGTATAGACAATGTAATGCTAAAGCTGTCCACTAGGGGGTAGCCAAGAGCCAGAAACAGGTGCAGTCCAGGTGATGGTATCCTTATTTCAGGTGTTTTGGCAAGCCAGGGATGGAATTAAGTGGTCTAGAGAGGGTTCAAGTTGAAGCTGATTTTATGGAAGCCAAAAGATGAAGCAAGGATTAAATGCAGATCAAGAAGAGTCAACACTATTAAGGTCACAGAGAGGAGGGCAATAAAGATAAGAGTCACAGGCCAGAAGATCAGCCAGGCTAGCAACCTGCATATGTATTAATCTGAGGGGAAGAGAAGACTGATGGAAGATCCTATGAAAGTTGATTGAGCAGAGTCAAGGTTATGGGAAATTAAGTAGACCTGTGGTCTTAGCACTTTGCTTGAATATTGTCATCATTGTCTTAACTCTGTTTTACAGTAACCATTTACCTCCAATTGCCCTGTACAGAAGAGATTTGGTGGCCCTTTACCCAGGAAGCCCAGTAAAAACAGACCAAAAGCAAAAGGACTTGAAAGTGTACTATCTTCTGAGATTTATCATTCAAGATGGAAAGTATAGTGCCCTGGCAAATGAATATTAATGTTTCCTCTCCCATCTATCTCTTTATTAAATCTCTTTCTTATTTAATCAGGGATTACTATTAAGGAATTATGAACATCTCCATTAGTTTAGGACTTTAAGAGCCAGGGTGGGTATAATACAAAACAATCTCATTTTGAAATTCAAAACTGAGTTCTGATTCAGGATAAGTCACTTACCATGTGGTCTTAGACAAATCATTTAACTTTTTGAGATCCCAAATTTTTCATATGTGAAAAGAAGATATTGCAACTTATATTATTAACTTCAAAGGTGGTTTGTTTTTCTGGAAAATATTTCATAACACTAAAGTATTATAAAAATTCAAGTTGTTAATTATATTTGATCCTCACAGCAACTGTTAGGTGGGTACCATTATTACAATACCAAATGTATTTGATATTCAATTGACTTCATATACACTGAGAAGTAAACTATTCAGAAACAAGAGGAGGAGACTTTCAAATGTGGACAATTTGATAGAATGAGTACAGTGATAGGGAAAAAATGTGAAAGAAAAAAATTGCCACAGAGAGAAGACACTCTAATTTGCATGTGACTTATATGAGGACTTGGGTGGGAATAACTGAGAAACCAAGATGCCTATAATTATTTGATGACAGAGGAACAAATACATATTGCCTAGCTATAGAGTAGATGACAGAAATGTAGATTTTGATTTATCACCATCATATAGAGGTTAGTCATCTCACAGAAAAGATCCTGCTTTGAATTAGCTGAGTTTAGGGCTCAAAGAATATCTCAAACCTGAGTGCACATTTCAGGAGAAAGCCCTGATTACTTCTCTCCTGACCACACTAATAGAGTCTAAAAGAGAAATGTGAAATCCTTAAAATATCCACAATGAAACTCTGTTAGAATACTAGTTTGTGAAGGAAGGGACAAGTCAATCCAATTCAATTTAATAAATACTTATGTAAGAGATTAGAAGTTTTGCTGGTAGCACAGGCCTTAAGACTGGATCAAAGGAAACTTCAAGTCCAAGAGTTCAGGGGTCTAATATAGAGAGCAGAGAGGAATTACTGCAGATGTTATCCTTATCTTCTTCCAACTGTGGAACCTTGGATTCTATCCATGGTTCCTCCCCTACCTCACTCTATGAGAATTTTTGTCTTATTTTGTTGAAACATAGGACCTCCACATCATTTCCTGGCCATCTTCATACTCTGCTGCCATGCAAATAACTACCCTTAAGTATCTTTTATTCCACCAAAAGAATGTAATTTCCAAAATAATCAAAGAGGGGAGGATTAATAGATTGAACATGCCTTAAAAAATTAGAAACCCAACAAATATGCCCAAAATAAGCAAAAAAAAAAAGAGAAAATCCTGAATATTAGAGAAATATATGACTTGAAAACCAAAAAAACTACAGAACTAAAAAGAAAATTAAAGCTTTTTTTAATTTTTATATATATATATATATATTTTTTAAAGCAATTGGGGTTAAGTAACTTGCTCAAGGTTACACGGCTAGTCATTATTTATGTGTGGGTGCTCATTTTCTGAGGCCGGATCTGATCTCGGGTCATCCCAACTCCGAGGCCCGCGCTCTTACTCACTGCGCCACCTAGCCGCCCCTTTAGGGCAATTGGGGTTAAGTAACTTGCCCAAGGTCACACGGCTAGGTTTTTGTTTGTGTGGGTTAAGTGTCTGAGGCCGGATCCGAACTCAGGTCCTTCTGACTCCAGGGCCGGCGCTCTACTCACTGCGCCACCTAGCCGCCCCTAAATTAAAGCTTTTTTTAAAGGGGGGGACTAACAAAACAGATAAGCCTTTAGCCAACCCAATTTAAAAGACTAGGACAGAAAACCAAATTTAAAAATTAAAAAAAAAGATAAAATCACAACAAAACCGAAAGAAATTAAAAGAATGATCAAAATAGTATGCATAGTTATTTGTGCCCCAAAACTGAAAAAAACAAAGAAAGGCATGATTACTTTCAAAAACTTTTAATGTCCAAACCAGCAGAATATTAAATCAAGATCTTAAATAATGTTTTCTAAGCAACTGAAATAGTACTAACTATATAAGAACAATTAAAAAAATAAAAGAAGCAAAGCAAAAAATCTGGTCCTGATGGATTTATAGAAGAATTCTGTCAAACTTTTATATTACTAATTAGTTGTCCTAAATCAGTGAAGGATAAGGCAAAGAACCATAGAAGGAAAATATCATCAATGAATATTGACTAAAAATTTTTTTTGTAAAGATCCTTTCCAAAAAAGTCTATGTATGTTGAGAAATGCAAGCAGTCCTTTTCATTTTGATCAAAGTGGATTTATATAAGGAAGGTGAGGATGATTTGATATTAAGGAAAACAAGCAAAATATTATATTAAAATCAAAAATATCTGAAACCATGTGATTATCTTGATAGGTACAGAAAAAGCCTTTGACACATTACAATACTGATTTATTATCAAAATTCTATAAAAATATAATCATGTAGGAATATCTTAAGGGGATAATAAAGGGGATACACTAGAAAATTTCCAATGCAACAAAGGAGGGTAGGAAGGAAGGATTAAGAAAGGGAGAGAGAAAAGGTTTTACTTCGTAACCAAGCAAATTAAAAATAACTAAAAATGCAAATAGTTAATAATGGATGGGTTGTGAAAAAATCCTAATACCCTGTTGGTGGAGCTGTAAATTAGTACAACCATTATGGAAAATAATTCAGAATTGTGCAAATTTTGAGGTTAAAATGTCCATAATATTTGACCCAGAGATTCATCTGTTAGGCATATATACCAAGGAGGTCACTGACAAAAAGAAGAGGTTCATATACACTAAGATACATAGTGCAGTAGTTTTTTGATAGCAAAGAACTGGAAACAAAGTAGATGTCCATCAACTGGGGAATGGCTAAACAAATTATAACACATGAATTTAATGGAATATTGCTGTGCTATAAGGATGAACATAATAAAGGTAGAAAGCATGGAAAGACTAACATGAAATGACACAAAGTGAAGTACATTCCTCAGGAAAGCCACTTGTAGTTGGCTTTACACATAGTAAACACTTAATAAATGTTCTATCCATTGCTCTGTCTAGCCTATCTATCTAGTCTAGATTATAGATAAGTAAATACAATCTAGATTAGATAAGAATTCTTTTTAAGTAGTGAAAACTTAGAAATTATGGGATGCTCCTCAAGAGAGGATAGATAAATTAATCTAATCTAGATTTGAAATAGATAAATAAGGTAGATAGATCATCATAAAGATGGATGAATGATAAAATTCTCTAATTTTTGTGCTGTGTTGAATCTTAATAACACTTGTAACTTTTGACTTTTGCTTTAAATTGCTGATTAAGGGAATGTAGGATTCCTAATACGCTTTTGTTTTCTGGATTCCTTTCTGTGCATTTTTTATTTTAAGTGCAAACTCCAGAAGTTATGCTCCATAATGAAATGAATGACAAAAACAGTATTGATATCTCAAATGATTTTGCAAAACAGACACACAAATTAAAATTATAGGAAAAAACTTTTTTGAATTTGATTAAATGAATCCAACTTTCAGACCAATTATATCAAAATAAAATATTTTTTTTTAAAAAACAGTGTCTGCAGTAACCATTAACAAACTGATTCTTCTACAATGTTTGAAATTAAGTATAGCGACATTGCAAGACCTGCACAAAATGGGACATGCAGTAGTCATTGCCACAATAAGGCAGAATCTTGGTGTTGGGTGCTATCAAGTAATACCCCTAAGGAAAGGCATCAAACAACCAAAGAAAAATAAAGATTATGTCTTATATGGAATGGTTGAAGAAATAGGAGTATTTAACCAAGAGAAGAGAAGACTTGGAGTTATATGATAGCTGCCTTCAGATATTTGAAATGCTTTCATGTGGAAAAGCAATTAGACTTCTGTTTAAAAACAGATTTTGGCTCAACATAAGGAAAAACTTCCTAACAATTTGAGTTATCCAAATGTAAAATGGGCTGCCTCAGGAGATATTGGGTTGCTGATCACTAGAAGTCTTCAAAGGTTTGATGATCACTTCTCAGGGATATTGTATAGGGGCAATTTGGATAAGGTGGTTTCTGAGATATCATCCATCTGAAATTTTGTGGTTGTGTGATACTCCATCTAGTTATAAAACTAGCCCTAAGGGCAAGTGGTGAGGCTCCATATAGTTCTTATGCCTTACTTACTTTCAATCTGCCCCCACCAATCAGGATGCCTTTATGTCAGCCAATTTGTTTGGAGTGCAGGGGTAATAGTTCACTTGCATTTAGATTTAGTACAAATAGGAAATAGTCTCCCCATTTTAATTCAGGAGACATTAAACTCAGATATAGTCTCCTCTTAGGCTGACCAAACCAAAGATAACAGTCAGCCTAGGGAAAAAAACTGATTCAATGAATATATATTAAGTACCTACTAGGTGTAAGACCCTGTTTTAGGTGCTGGGGATACAAAAATAAAAATGATCTAATCTTACCCACAGGGCACTTATAATCTAATAGGAAAGAAAAGATGCATATCTAAATATCATGATAGAAGAAAAATGTTAGAAAGTTAATGAATTCTAAGGAAAAACACCAAATGAATTGGAAATTTTTGAGGAAATATTTTGTATCACAAAAGATGACACTTGAAACAGAATTTATTAAATTTCAGATTTTCTTACAGAATGTTCTTATTCTTTCTTTTCTGGTGGTTCAGACATCCAAAAAGCTGAAAGGAGGAGGAAATTTTTTTAAAAAAGAAAGAATTAGTACAACTGCCTTGGCCCAAGTTAATGTTCCAGTCATTTAATCTGGTTTGCACTCTCTGAAACAGGTTATCTCCTATATAAGGCCTTCTTCTCTATTTCTGATCCAAATGGCACTATACTTCCCATCATCTTTTTTTTTTAATTTCTTAGAGAGGAAAAAATCATAGGTCTGCAGCAAGCATTCAAATTCATGCAATTGCTGCTCTGTGAGTATAGATGCAAATGTATATAGAAAAAAAAAGCTTTCTTCATAATTTAGAGCAGCATAAAATTGTAGAGCAAATTAAGAGGTCATATGGATGTGGACTAATTTTTTTTTTAACTTGGCTTATCTTCTCTTGCTATGGATCTAATGTTTTGCCTCTGAGAATAGAACATATTAACAGCCCTAAAGTCAAAAAGACAGGATATTTTTTAACAAGAGCCTCCCCTTTGCCAAACATCCAGAGTTTGTCTCCAAGGACTTTAAAAGAAAGGAAAGAATGAAGAACCGGAAACCATAAAGCATGCATTACGGCTATCATCTAATTACTGAATGAATAGCACAGTTGTTTTGTCTGATTGCACTAAGCTAGTTATCCACCGCTAGCTTCATTGACAAAAAGGGAATCTACACAAATTATAGGGAAATTCAAGCACTAAAGGAATGTTTTGGTTCAGAGGTTTGCAATGACTATTGGCTTTGGTTTCTGGCAAAGTTTGTCTTTGCCATATGAACTCGGCTGGGCTGGGTCAGCCTAAAGCTTTCCAAAAAGCCTGAGAAGAGGACAGACTTCCTTGTCATCTGTATCCCATAAATAAATTAAAGTGATGTTCTCCAGCTAGTGTTTGTTTCTTGGCAGGCTAATCTGCAATCAGAAAAAGAAAAGCCTTTCATTTGTGGACTCCAGCTAAAGGAAGGAAGCTTTTGTATGTGGATTCACCGGAGACCAAAATATTAAAAAGTGGAAGAGGAAAACCATATGTTGCTGTTCTCTTAAGTAAGCAGCTCAAAAGTACTGGTTAAAGAAATGTTCTAATATGAGAAATAAGTGTTTTACTATAAGTAGAAGGTGCTCTCATTATAGGATCCATGCCTATGAACACTGTACTGTTTTGTCACATTTTAAGTATGTGTTCTAGATTGACTAGTCCCTCTAAGCCCTAGATTAAAAAAAATAAACCAAAGATCATGGTTATGACGATCACTTTAATATTTTAAAGAAACCCAAAATGGTCAATCAACCATTTCTGGCATGTTCCTTTACATTTCATTCTGAAAACATACAGAGGGAATGTCAAATGAAGAGAAATAGAGGATTGCTTTCAAATATTCCTGGAACCATAAGCTATAGATTAAAGCAGAAAAGGATCATCATTTTTATGAGTCAAGAATAAAGAGAATACATGTACATGGGGTAGTTAGTCTGGGGTTCCTTCCATGGATCTCATAGGAAAAGACACATACTTTGGCCTCTTGCTAAAAGGCATGTGTGACCAGAGGATCCTGTTTGGTCCTTCTGATGTCAGGGGGATGGGTGTGAAGAAGAATGTTTATGCCAAAGAGGATAGGCAACTGAAGCCCAAAGAGCCATCAACTCTGTATGGAAGGAGTAGAGATGACTTCCAGTCTCTTTCAAAGCAGGTTTTTTTGCTGAGACATGGCCAGGACCAGCTTTTTTTGAATTTCCCATAAGAGATTTCCCTTCTCTCCTCCCCAGCAGCAGCTACAGCAGTTGTGACCACATGGCCATGAGAGCATGTGCTTTTCTAGGTAAGCCTGAGACTAAACCTCAAATCCCTATCTGCCTCTTCTGCTTTGTATATCTTTTTTCTAGGCACAGGTGACCAAATAGGGATACTGAGAAATAGGCATTTCCAGCCTTGGCAGCTGCCTCATGAGCTCACAAGGTCTGGAGTCATTAAATTGGGTGCTATTTACCCAACAGATAGGTAGTGCTTTCTGCAACCATACCTACCAAAAGAATGAGCCATGCAAGCCTCACTACACAGAAGATATAGTTTTTGTGCTGTTCCTTATAAAGAATAGGCTGAGGTGAAATCTCAGGGAAATCTGTTTAGCCATCCTACAAGTCTCCTTAAAATGTTCCCTACCCTTATGAGATTGTATAAAAGGAATACCGGACTAGAATTTCACATTTTAACTTTTTGTCAATATATCTTTAAGGGTCTTTTGTGTCTTTTCAAGAATTTGTATTACAGTAGAAAAAATGAATAGTTGCCCTACACATGATGCTTGCTTCTTTGTACAGCAGAAAATTATCTTTTCTGTCCAAGATTAGGATGTTATACAACAAAGCTATATCTAGAAGGGCCCTGCCAATCCCTTATTTCAAAGATTCTAGACATGAACAGCTAGATGGTACAATGAATAGAGCAAGATAGTCCTAGTGACAAGAAAGCTTGAGTTCAAATCTGGCTTTAGCCATTTACTAGCTGTGTGGCCTTGAACAAATCTCTTAACTTCTGCCTCATTGTTCTCAACTGAAAATGGAAATAAGAATGGCACTATCTCCCAGGGTAGTTGTGAAGATCAAATGAGATAATGTTTCTAATGTTCTTAGCACAGTACATGGCATGTAATAGACACTATGCTAGTTATTATGAGTCATATCTAAGTTTTAAGTGATTTTCCCAAAGACTCTAGAGAGGGAGTCTAAGAAGTCAGAGCCCAAGAAAAAACTGGACACATTCTTGTTTAAGGTCATAATTTCCAGTCTTGGAATCAGAGAGATCTAGGTTCAAGTACTGCTCCTGACACATAATAACTGTATTGTGTGATGATGGACCAATCACATCACCTCTCAGTACTCCCTACAACTTTCTAATACTATGACTCTGGAGGAGAGAGTGAGGCTAATGACTCTGCCCAGCCCTGCCTCATTTAAATCCAATTTACTTGCAAGTCAAGATATCACCATGCCACTGTCATTGGTCTTCTTTGAGAACAAAGGACAAATAACAATCTGTGAGGAGTAGTAGCTGCCCCACTGGGGACCCAAGTGGCCATTTTGAGCTGGGCAATATTCCCTTCCTTTCTTCCTTCTTTCATTTTTTCTTCCTTCCTTCTTTTCCTTCTCTTCCTCTCATCTTCCCTCCTCTCCCTCTATTCACATACAGAATCAAATCAAGGTATATAAATTTTGATCACTGAAACCTCATAAGATATTTTGGGTTTTAGGAGCTAGTTTTTTTTCCTCTTCCTTACTTATTCTATCATTTAAAATGGGGACAGTGAACTCTTTTGCCCCATGAAGTTTTATTTATGGTTTCTTAAAATGCATCACTAGAAACACAGACTTTGACAAAGTCCATTGGCATTCAAATGGAGCTAGTGGACCATGCCTCAAACTCAAATCACTATGGCTCTCACTGATTGGCCAACAACAGGTCTCAACCCAAGCCTAACTTTTTTGTGTTTTGATGGGCGGAGGTGGAGTAGAAAGTGAGTGTAAATAGCCATTGCTTCTGTTTTGACTAGAAACCCTGATGATCTTCCTCAACCAGATTGATTATTTTTCCTTTTTTGACTAGGTAAAAGGAGCTATTTTTTTACCTCATTTCTTACCTAGCCTTAATCACTAAATGAACTCAGACAAATTGAGACCTTAGCTTAAAAAGGTCAAGGTCTCCCACTGCATCTGGGGTTACCTCCAGTCATCTTGATCTTTATCTTGCCGCTGGACCCAGATAGCTGCTCTGGAAGAGAGAGTGAGGTTATATGGCCTTGCCTCACTTAAGTCCAATTCACTTGCAAGCCAAGACATTACCTTCCTGATGTCATTGGTCCTCTTTGAGAATGAAGACTAAAAAACAATAAGAGCAAGGCACTTTAGCTCTCCAGGTATATTTTCTCATGTATAAAATGAGGTTGAGCTAGTTGACCTCTAGAGTTTCTTCCAGCTCTATATCTGCAATGCTAGTTTTATTTCACCTTGAGTCAGTTTCATAGATGATTAAATACATTTCCTAAATATTATACCTCTAAATTCTATGTTATGGATCTGAATCATACTGATTCCTAATACCTATAGTATATATAATACCTATACCTATATAGTATATATAATACCTATACCTATAGATAGAGAAAGACAGATCTAGGAGGCACCTATCTTCCTCTAGAATCCAGGCCTATACGAAATCAGAAAGTGCTTTATGCTGATCTTAAACAGATCACATTTGTATTTGGTTTCTTCTTTGAAGCAACTAAGTCAGGTAATTCTACTTTCACACCTGTATCTTTCTAGGAGCAGTCCTTTACAATATGTGCTTTTCAGGAGAAAGTTTCAGTACTTCGTGATTTTATGCACCATTGGGTCAGCTCATTGTAGAAGGGAATTGACTTTCCTTCTCTTTTGTGAGTGGAAAAGAAACCTATGTGGACTATGGGCAGAATCATAGGGCAGTTGTATTATTTCCAAAAAAATGGACATAGTAAACATATTAGATAGAAACTTGATATGGCTATTATTAAGCAACATTCGACTGAACATGAACATATATAGCTTTGTGAGGACTGTGATGATGTGGGTACTGTGATGGACTAGAAGTCAGAAGACATTCTTCCTAATCCTACAATCTCTGTCCGTGATCCTACAAACTTCATCAAGTCAGTTTCTTTGTGCCTACATTTCTCCAAATTTCTACAGATGAAAATAACAACCATCACCTCTCTTCCATATCTCACTGTCTAATTATAAGGATAAATAAGACACCCACCTTCCTCATTGTAAGAAGTGTAGATTACCACAAAGCATTATAATATGGTAGAGTCTCTCTATAACCCTGTTCTACTTTGCCCATACTTTGCCTAGATCAAGGGCCAACAACACTCAAAATTACATTTGACTCTGTTAAGTAATATGAGGATCTCAAAAGAAATAAATGTGTCTCTACCAGTATGTTGATTTATCTTACTAATGTGCAAGTGTTATGTACTTCTAAAAGCTACCCTTGGAGATAAGCAGAGAGTAAGGCACTCATGTACCTCCCTCTGGACTTCCACTGATCAAAACGAAGGGCCCCCATCAGTGTATTCTGTTCAGCCCTCTTTTGCTTAGTCATTAACCCTGTTCAGTAATATACACCTCCTTTAGAGGTTATTGTGGACATGATTCTCTCCTTCTCCTCCCTCTGTTTCCTACTAACTATGCTTCACAGAACAGTCCAAACATTCCCTGGCTTCTGGGGTAAAATCTCATAAACTCACTGTACTTATTCGATAACAGGAAAAGGTTATAAGAGTTCTTCAGAGTTCTTCATTCAATTTCTATACACACAAATATATTATAACATTAGCTTTCTGGAGATAATACAATATTATTTGACTTTTCTAAAGTAACTTGTAAATGTGAATAAATCAAATAAGATTCAAAAAAGAGTCATAAAACAGTATAAAGGAGATTGGTATCCAGTTTCTCTGGGATCAATAGGTATAGTTATAGATAGATACACTTTTTTTGGTCTTCATCTACAATTCAAATCTTGCCTCAGACAACTGCTGTATGAGCCTTCTTGTCTATAAAATGAAGATGCTAGGCTTCTTTTTCTTTGTTTTCAGAACATGGTTAACATACAAATAAGTTTTACATGATTTCATATATATAAAAGGTACAGTATTTCTTGCCTTCATGATGGGTGGGAGTGGGGTAGAAAGAGGGAGACAATTGGGAACTGAAAATAAGAATAAATGAAAAAGTAGAAAAAAAATTAAATAAAAAAATTTGAGGATATTGGCCTACTTGGTTTCTTAAGACCATTCCAGTTCTAAATCTATGATCCTACTAATATAGGGGCTTTCCAGTGAGGAAATGCTCTATAACAATGGAAATCAGAAATTATTCTATCACATAGTTTCAAAGAGTTGCCCAGGGCATTAAAAGGTTAAGTGATTCACCTAGGTTATACAGTCATCATGCTTAAGACATGGGATGATGGCTCCAAATTCAGCATGTCACATTGTATCTCATATATGTGTATATATTCAAATAAATTCAATTTGATTCAACAAAACATTTACTGAATGCTCAAGGAACCATGGTAGGCACTGGGGATCTAAAAAACCGTGACAGCTAAGTGACACAGTGGATAGAGTGCCAGGCCTGAAGTCAAGAAGATTTATCTTCCTGCACTTAACGTTTGTTTGCCTCAGTTTCCTCATCTGTAAAATGAACTAGAGAAGGAAATGGCAAATCACTTCAATATCTCTACCAAGAAATTCCCAAATGAGGAGCGGCTAGGTGGCGCAGTGAGTAAGAGCATGGGCCTCGGAGTTGGGATGACCCAGGATCGAATCCGGCCTCAGAAAATGAGCACCCACGCATAAATAATGACTAGCCGTGTAACCTTGAGCAAGTTACTTAACCCCAATTGCTTAAAAAAAAAAAATTCCCAAATGAGATCACAAGGAGGTGGACGTGACTAAAACAATTGACAATTGTAACTGACAATTAACAACAATTGACATACCTAGACCCAGTCCTGAAGAAGCTTACAATCTAGTGTTTACATAATATATCATGGTACCTTAAAGTCACATTCTGCCAGCGTTCTCCTAAATGCCTCTTCTCCCCAAGGGTTTTCTGACCCTCGCTTAGATACCCAGAAGTGACTCTGGTGCTATAGGGCTTAAGCACTGTCTACCAACAAGCTCTCAAGCAAAAGTTTGAAGTGGGTTTGACAACCTTCTGCCAACAACTGTTTCAGCCCATTGGCAGCAGTGTGCTTTTTCCCCTCTAAGACCAGGCTTGTACTTGATTCCAGGGGAAAATGCAAAAGTAAGCCTGAGGAAGTTTTTTTTTTTTTTTCAGAACTTGGAAGGATAGAATGATAAGTCCTTTCCTAAGGGGGTATCAGACTGGCTATATATGAAAATGCTTTGGAGATCTTTTGAAGAGAGCTGCTATATAAAGCCAAGATATTATTAGCATTAACCAAATGCTCTTCTTTCATCAGATTTCTCTGCTGTTAGTAATGAAAAGTTTATTTGCTTGGAAGAAATTTTTTTATAGCTGGAAACAGTCTCAAAAGGGGGTCCCCCAACTTTTTTTAATCTTGACACACGATGCAAATTATAATTTTATTCAGGCTGTTGGAATAAAATTAGACTTAAGATTACTGTAATACAAGATTACTACTTAATGTGTTGTACATGTATAACCTAAATCAAAGAGTGGCCAGAAGTTCTCAAGATCATACACTGGTTTCCAGCCCAGACTGCTTCTATTTTGTCATTTTCAACCTTCACTTCATGGGCTGGATGTAAGGGTCTCAAAAACCTTCCATCTTCAGTCACTGTGCCCTAGGCAGTCTATCAACTTGTTATTGCTTCCTCACCTGGACAATGTTCCTCAAGCTTTGCTTCAGGATTAAACTTTTCTTCTGTTTGGTATGCTTGTTGTTAAGCTCTCCTGTGGGCTTCCTGACATGCACAGGGTTCTGTTACAGCAGCCATCATTTTCACACAGGTGTATAAATTGTCTTTGGTGTCTAATTCTGTGCCCTTTCGAAGCCCTGTCTTCCCCAACCTTCAGACCTTGCCTTTTTTTTTAACACTCCTTTGACTCCCATGTGTCTAAACCCTCATGCTGCCCTCTTTCCCAAGTTCCTGAGAAAAGTTATCTGACGAACTCATTCGCCCAAAAATATTGGGGATCTGTCAAGGCAGTTATCAAGAATGACTGCATTTTAAAAGGCTACTAATATAGAACAATGTTTAATATAAAGGAATGACTAATTTATGATGATTTTTAATCATTACTAAGGAAGACAGGACTTTTTAGGGGCAACTTGGTAGTAGAGCATATAGAGTACTGGGCTTGGAATCAGAAGGACCTGAGTTCAAATCCAGCCTCAGATGCTTACCAGTTGTGTGACTCTTCCTCAGTTCCCTCCTTTGTAAAATGAGTTAGACAAGAAAATGGCAAACCACTCCAATGTTTTTGCCCAAAAACACCAAAAGGGGTCACGAAGATTTGGACACAATTGAAACAGGCAACATGGGGCTTATACATTTCAAGTCATACTACATAGAAAGGTATCTTCTCTATTTACATATAAGGCCAGACATGGGTGATCTTCTCTTCTTAATTAATGTAAAGTACAGTTTCCTGTTATCAGTAATGACAATGATATCACTGAGATCATCCAATATCAGCTCCAAAATTTAAACTCATTTCTATCCTTCCAAATTCTGAGGAAGAGAAAAACTTCCTCAGGCCTACTTCTGCATTCTTCCCTGGAATCAGCAGAAGCCTGGCTTCAGAGGGAAAGGAGCACACAGCTGCCAATGACCTGAAACAGTTGTTGGCAGAGGGCTGTTACACTCACTTCAAGCTCTTGCTTGAGAGCTTGTTGGTAACCTCAAAGGAAATCACTCATCCTCTCAAAAATTAACCTATGATCTCAATCCCAGCCTTTCCTTCCTCCCAAGGAACTTTGCTCCTATATTTAATCCATATTCTGTTCCCCCAAACTCCCAACAATATCTACACTGTCTCCTTTTCATCAATTAGGCTTTTCTTTTTTGTTTTCAAGTATAATCGAGTCTCTCTAAGCTAATTTTTAAACAAAACTTTGCTTATCCTTGCTACCCTCAACTACCCACCACGTTACTTCTATCCTTCCCTTTGCTATCAAGTTTCTCATAAATTGAGCATTTGCTTCCTCCATTTCCTCAGCACTTCATCCTTAACAACTCTTGCAATCTTCCCTATCAATATATGAAAATCTCTTTCTCAAAGGTCACCACTGATCTTCTAAAGGCTAAATCCAAAGGCTTCTTCTCATTCCTTTCAGTCCTTATTCTCCCTAATTTCTATTAAAACCACTACTAGCTACTCCATTTTTAATATCTCTGTTCTCTTATAACTCCATGACACCAAGATATCCCATTTCATTTGTTCTCTTTCCTGTATCCCACAGATTCATCCCTTCTTCTCCATTCTTATTCTTACAGTTTTATTTCAGGCCTTCAGCACCTTCTGCCTAGATAATTAAATTTATCTCCTAGGTCATCTTCCTGTCTCTAATGCTTTTCCTACATCACTACCAAATTTAAAATCCCAAGATTCTACTCTCACCATGTAGCTTACAATGATTCCCAGTTCCTACTACACAAAATCTAAATTTCTTTGCCTGGCTTTCAACAACTCTAAAATGTGATTCCATGACCTAATTCCAACTTTATTTCTCACTACTCTTCCAATATAAACCTTACACTTAAGTCAAGTTAGTCCAAAAGAACAAAGAAAGAATGGAAGGTAATGCTCTCCAAGTCTTACATGATGGATAGATTGTGCTGGACCAACCCACAAGTCTCCAAAACTAATGGGAATCTAGTTTAATATAACATGTATTAAATAGCTACTATGTACAAGGAAGGTACTATACTAGTCAATGGGTATATAAAGACCAAAAAAACAAGCCAACATTTCTTGACTTTAAGGAGCTTTTATAGTCGACTGGAAGGGATGGTGGGGTGGTGGAAGAGATGGAATACATTTATATTAAGTAGCTAGCATATATTTCCATGATGCTATGTATAATGGAACATTTTAAATGACAAAAATTAAGATTGAAAGTGACTCAAAGGACAACAGAAAATATAACTTGTATGAATAAACAAGTTGCAAACAATGATCTGCAAAAATTTATGATAACTATCAAACTTGTTAAATTTAACATATACCTAACAGAAGATCATAATTACATATATAATCCTTATTTTTGTTCTTCCTTATATATAAAAATATTTTTGTTTGTTGATGACTAAGTTCATAACAAAAAATGAACATTTTACATATGAGGTAAAATTTCTAATTTGTAATATATAAACATATTAATATATATCAAATCAGCCAGCAGATATATGATGGGAAAAAAGGTAGGTCAGTCAGGTAGCGAGAGTGAAGGATAATAGATGGAGAGCACAATGCACTTATACCCATATATTGTCAAAAGCCTGAAAAGAAGTTCTAGACCATGCTGAATTAACCTTATGGAAGACTGATGGGAGGATAAGGATGAGTATAAAAAGGCATGAATGGATGCAACCAGCATCATTTAAGGAAGTGCCTACAATGATGAAAGATCAAAAATTCACTGAAGTAAATACTGCACAATGCCTTTCCACTTAGACCCATGGACTTTGTCTCCTATGCTATTTGTTCAAATAAAAGTGGCCACTTGATTATTATAACTACCATTTTAGGGTCATGGGAATGTTTGACTATTTAATGGGTGAGAATAGAGATCTCCTACCAAGAGGGAAAAGGTTTGAGTACAGGTAGGGTGACAGACCATGTGTATGTTGCCCTAGGACCACTCAAGCTAAATTCTAGGAGTTGCATCACCAGGTTGACAACATGATAATTAATATGTCATGCACAATACCTCTCCAAGACTGTCTCCAAGTAATGGGGAGAGGTCTCAGGAGAAGGGAGCTATCAATCTCCATCAGATATAGAGTTAGCCTAAGAGTCAATAAGACTTTGGTTCAAATCCTGATTCTGACATGTACTGAGTGTGAAACCATTGTCAAGTTCTTTAACTTCTTCTTGCCTTGGGAAACTTTATAAAGGAATGTTTAAAAAATGAGTTGCTGGGTGTCATTGGTGGAGAGAGTTTCAAAAGTGGAAATCCCCAACATTGATAATCATCAGTACAAATTCAGAACACATACACATACACACACACACACACACACACACACACACACTATCTACTTGTAGTCCTATAAGAACAAGTTTAGATACAGATAGGCCCATTTCTATATAGTCATACAACCTAAAATGAGCTCATGCTATTTTTACAATGAGAAAATAATGAAATGTATGCAAATAGTTAAATGAATAAATTAAAGGAAATATTTGTCTGTAACTCAGGTAGCATGAAGTATTCATGTAGGATAGATGAGAGAATATGTTGCTTGTACCCTTTGAATACAATAAAGAGAATTCAGCTGATTAACTGCCTTCAAGTTCATGAAAGATTATCACATGAAGGGGAATGGTTACCAACTGTTTTCCATCTCCTCTGTGAAGAGGACCAGAGGAAATGCATGTAGCATGAGGAATTTAGGTTAGATATAAATAACTTCTTGACAGGGGACGTTTTCTAACACTGGAACTGGTTACTAGAAGAGATTATGGAATTTCTTTTCCTGGAGGTCTTTAAAAAAAGTTATAGCTACTCACCAACTTAAGATAATTTAGGCATATCCTTTGGAATGGCCCTTGTCATCTCATGCAAGATCCCTTTTAGTCATCTGTTCCAAAATGAATTTGTTGGTTTGGGTTATCTATACCATCCTAAAGAAAGTCAGTTTTGGTATAGACAGAAGATGTGATAGCCTACATGTTAAGATTTACCAATGTGGCTAAACAGGAAGCTCTGCTTAACTAAAAACAATTTTTGTACTCCTCACTAATGCCTGAAATTTCATCATTCTAAATTCATTCCTTTAGATTAAGAAAATATCCTCAATAGTTCAATAGTTAAATACTTAAAGGGCTGGAGAGTAGAACCAGAAAGATGCAGCTACATGATTCATGGCCAAACTTTATGGCTCATGAAGGACAAGTCTCACAGGGGGGCCTGTTTATCCAGACATACCATAAGAAGGCTGAGGATCTAAAATAACAAAAAAGAGAGAGAGAAACTAGGAAACCACCAGGGATACCATTTTGTCTATGGCCTGTAATCTGTAATAGCTCTCTAAAAAGGGAAGAAATAGTACCCTTTCTATCTTGACTAATTCCTAAACTCAATTAAATAAATGCTCAGCAAGTTTTAATTAGCAGCATTATTTTTTTAATGATGTATCTATGAATACTTAGCAGAGTCATGTTGCAAGTTTTAAACAGTTACCATATTTAAGCTGAGGTGATTGTATTTTGTTGTTAAAGTATGTAAATTAAGAAACCAAAAAATTGTCATACTTAGTCAAATTCATTAAGTAAATATACAGCTTTAAACCCAATTTTAAAAGTTATTCTCTATGACTTCAAAAGATTTGGCCAACTTGCTCTCGGGAATGGGAATATATCTAAACCACGACTGTTCTGGTGCTTACAAATATTAAAAACCCAAAAGGCTGAGTGCTAGATGAAATACTGATGTAGTAAACTGAAGAAGGAAGAGTATTGTAATGAGAAAGACCCTGGGAATTTATTTTTGAGAAGAATAGAAAAATCAGGAAAGTCCCAGAGTTTTCCTAGATCTGTTAGATCCAATTCCAAAACTAGGGGCCTGCACATTTACTTTACACATATTCACTTTGAATTTTGCCATTCAGCTGAGGGGAGGTTACATTTGAAATCCATATTGGTAATCAGCTCCACCTTTCAATGATTTGCTAATAATTAATATGAGAAAAGTAGTGTATTAATTTAGGTATTTACCAAACCCTTTTTCATTTAAGTTAAAATACATTTGAATTTGAGTTTTAAAGCTTCATTGCTTCTTTCATTATAAGAGTTAAAGTTCAGTAGGAGTGTTTGCACACTAGCATCTCTGCAGGGCTGTGTGTTCTGATTCAGAACTGTTTATTTCCTTCCCCACATCTTGCCATGTCCACTATAGGTATTACCATGAAGCTAGAGATGCAGCCTGGCAGAGTGGACAGAACTGGCCTTCCAGTCAGGGAAGTCTAAGTCAAGTCCTGCTTCTACACTGACTGGGTAATCATGAACAAGCCAATTAATTCTCCAAATCCCCAGGTAAATCTTCTAGGAGCAGTCAAAGTTGCAGAACAGATTCGAAACTGCATTAGAAGAGTAATTCCCATATACCAGTTAACTGGTGAACTCGAAGTTCTGGAAAAGAGAGAGGAAGAGAGAGAAAGACGGGCAGAAAGAGAACTGAGACAGAAGGACAGAAAAGAGACAAAGAGAGGGGAAGGAAGGAAGGAAGGAAGGAAGGAAGGAAGGAAGGAAGGAAGGAAGGAGGAAGGAAGGAAGGAGGAAGGAAGGAGGAAGGAAGGAAGGAGAAAGGAAGGAAGGAAGGAAGGAAGGAAAGAAGGAAGGAAGGAAAGGGAGGGAGGAGGGAGGGAGGAAAAAAGGAAGAAAGGAAAGAAGGAGAAAAGGAAGGAAGGAAGAAAGGAAGGAAGGAAGGAAGGAAGGAAGGAAGGAAGGAAGGAAGGAAAGGGAAGGAGGAGGGAGGGAGGAAAGAAGGAAGAAAGGAAAGAAGGAGAAAAAGAAGGAAGGAAGGAAGGAAGGAAGGAAGGAAGGAAGGAAGGAAGGAAGGGAGGGTGGGAGGGAGGGAGGAAGGAGCTGCTAATTATTCAGAGGCAGTCCCACCTTGCAAGTCATCCAATTAGATTCAATTCAATATTTCTTAAACACCTTCTAGTAAGAGGATATAATACATAGAAAAATATAATACAAAATTACATATTAAGTTGGTAAAGGAGATGTAGTGTTGTGTGAAGGGAGTCCTAAAGGGGCAGGTCATTATCACTATCATCATCATACTACATAGCTTTTAAAACTTTAGATGTTTTAAAGGGCTTTTATTATATATTATATTTATTATTATATTTATTTATTTATATTTATTATATATTATTATATTTATTTATATTATATTTATTATATCATTTAATTCTCAAACATCTTTATCATATAGGGAATCTAAGTATTATTTACCAAAGGAAAAACTCATTGGACATTACTCTCCATCCCTCATTCTGCTAACCAGCCATACTGGCCTTCTCTTTGTTCCTCATGAGAAACATTGCATTTCTTGTCTTAGTGACTTTGCACCATCTTATATTCCTGAAATACAACTTTTTCAGTATTAGAGTTCTGAGCCTAGAGTCAAGAAGATCTAAATTCAAATCCAGGATTAGTTAGATTATTAAATGTGGGGCCATAGGCAAATAAACAAAATCTGCCACAGATTCCTCAATTATAAAATGGAGATAATATGTCTAATAATAATGCCTGCCTCCCACGGATATGGTGAAGACTAAATGAGATAATATTTGTAAAGTACCTAGCACAGTGCCTATGCACCTAATAGTAGGTACTTAAAATATATGTTTCCTTCCTTCCCTCCTTCCTTCCTTCTTTCTCTTCTGTTAAGATGAAGCTCAGGTACCATCTTCTGAATAAAGTCTCTCCTGATTCCCCACAACTACTGGTCTCCTCCCTTCCAAACTTTATATCTATTTATATATGTGTATATGCATATATGTATGTGTGTACATATGTATATGTATGCATATGTTTATATGTGTGTGTATATATACATATATATGTACTATATGTATGAATTTATTTACTTTATATTGATATAGATATTTCTCTCCTCCATGAGAATATGTTCCTTTTGATTATTTAATTCTTTGTACTTGTATCTCCAGGGCCTAGCATAGTTCCCGGCACATAGTTGGTATTTAATACACAATTATTAGTTAATTTATTAGAAAAAGAATGCTGGATAGCTCTGTAAAGATCATTGTAGTTCTTGAACCTATGAACAACCTAACCGCGCCTACTCTTAAAGTGGCACAATAACTGCATTAAATACATCATGTAGTGGAAAGAATAAAGTCAAGAGACTTAGCTTTACATCTTAGTTTAGACATTGACTAGTTATGCACCCAGGTAAAATGCTAAAGAGTGTAAAATAGGGGTGATAATAATTGTATAAGGGTGTTGTGACGAGTACACATTGTGCCCTTTAAAATGCTCTATCACTATAAGCTATACAATAGTTATCTTTTCTTGACATGGATAATTTAAATAAAGGTTATTTGAAAGTCAGACTGCCTAACAGACAAAGACTGTGTACAAACCAGCTTCAGTTATTTACTTTTCCACTATAACAAAACAAATTGTGTACTTTGGCTCTATCTTGAATAACACAGAAAACTAAACTTCCTTGAAGATCTGCCTGACCTAATTGAATGAGTGTAAATAGCCTACCTCATGTGGATAAGACTCTAAATGTGACTTTAGGAGTTTGAGAAAATTTCTCCAATCTCAATATCAAAGAATTTGAAAATATTTATGGAGACATGGCTATAAAAGCTCACATTTTCTTATTCTCTTCTCTTCCATTTAAGGGAAAGGCCATCAATTCTGTTTTATGCCACTATATTTATTCTATTCCATCATATTGGAGAGATTAAGATATTTAGTTCTGAAAAGATATGGAAGTAAAGGCTGTTCCCTCTGGCCTTTAGTTTACTAGGCAATAGAGCTTTGCCAATAATGAAGGTGAAATGTATGAAGAAAAGCTTAAAAAAACCTGTACCATTGCCAAAAGTCTGAGAGCTCTGTCTTGTGCAACAAGGCCACTGGCTCTGAAAGGATGCCACAGCTACAAACTATTGTGCCAGATACTACATTTACTCAGGGTTATTTGGGCAAAAGTAATGAGAAGCATTAAAGCAATGTTTACGTAGCTGAAATGTAATATCAATCACGCTATGTACTTTGGTGATAAGAGTAAGGATTGAGTTGTTAGGGAAAAAACTGAAATTTCCTCTTGAGAATGGAAAAGTACTAGGTAGCCTGTGCATTCGATTCCTGCTCATAATTTATTTTTCATGCAACTCCACTCCAAATCATTTTGACAGCACAGAAAAAAATTATCTTTAAAAAATGAGTGATCTGACCATGTAAGAAGTGTATGGTAATAAACAATGTTTTCAAAATTATCTAGCTTATTTCCAAAATGAGGAGAATCCACAAAGCATGTGGATCAATACAAATGTAGAGAAATACACACAGCTTTGCAAATAGTTTTTTAATCATTAAGCCCACAGAAATATATTGACCTTCACCATTTACACTTGCCTTGTCCACCACTAACAGCAATATTATTACTTCCACACCCATTAGCAATGCCCTGCTTCTGCTACTTCTCCCAATTTCACTAAGCTAAAAGAACCCAAGCATTTCCCTACATGAAATACTTTTAAAGTCACCCTGTACCATTCCTCTCAACACACATTCCAAAGAAAATAAAACCAAAGATAGCAGAAGGCAAAAGCAGAGTACAGAAAGTCACTATCTAATAAATAAGTTGTATTCCAAGAGTTCATTTATAAATCAGTTATTTGGGGACTTAGAACATATTTTCCCACTGGAAAAAAATGTTATAAATGCTGGTGAGTTTACCAGGCATGTCCACAAAATTTCTTTGAATCTATCTTGTATCTGAAGTACAGTACTGTAATTAAGCTATACCTTACCATCATTTGCAAAAGTTTTTATGGAAGAATACATTATTTTATTTTATTCTTATTTTCAATTCCACATTTTCTCCCTCCCTCCACTCCCTCCACCTATTGAGAAAGCAAGAACTACAATACTCATTATACATATACAGTCACACAAAACATATTTTCTCATTAGCCACATTCTGGATAAAAAGAAAATCAAGAAAAATTCAAAAAGGAAAAAAATATGCTTCAGTCTGTACTCTGTATGCCTGTTATCTATCTGGAGTTGGAGAGTATTTTATATCGTGAGTCCTTTGGAGTTGCAATGAATTATTATATTAATCAAAATTACTAAGCCTTTCATTGTTGATTATCCTTATAATATTACTGTTGCTATGCAGATTTTTCTCCTGGTACTGCTCATTTCACTTTGCATCAATTCTTCTCAGATTTTTTCTGAAACCATCCCCTTCCTCATTTGTTGAAGCACAATAGTATTCCAGCACCTTCATATACCATAACTTTTCAGTCATTCCTTAACTGATGGATACCCTCAGTTTTCAATTCTTTACCAAAAGAAAATATTCTGAATTCTAACTAGGAGGCCTGGGAATATTTATTTTCTCCATTGGTGTCATGTGCATCTGAGAAGAGTGAAGAGGAAAGAAAGTATTCATGAGCCAGCAGCTTCATCAGGAAGGAGAGGAGACCTAGGAGACAAGTTAGCTCTCACTCCAGGACAGGGCCCTTACCCTTTCTTTGCATCATGGATATCTTTGGCAAAACTTATGGACCCCTCAGAATATTTTTCAGTAAGCAAAACAAAATGCATAATATTACAAAAGAAATCAATTGTGCTGAAATACAGCTATCAAAATATTTTTAAGAAAAAAATTCTCATATTCCTGCTCTATAAAAGGCAACTTTCTAGGAGAGAACTTTACTTCTCAAGGTGAGTCATTCCTCAACTGTTTTGAATTGGAGAACAAAGAGATATTGCCACAAAGGAGTGGGGGATGAGGTTGAAGGAAAGAGCATTGATTCCAAGCTAGACTCCCCAATTACCTCTTTATTTTCTTTTTTTCCTTTTTTTTCTTTTTTGCTTTTTGGAAGGGCAATTGGGCTTAAGTGACTTGCCCAAGGTCACATGGCTAGTAAGTGTTAAGTGACTGAGGTCCGATTTGAACTCAGGTCCTCCTGACTCCAGGTACAGTACTCTATTCACTGCACCACTAGCCACCTCCCAACTGCCTCTTAATACGTATTGGTATACACACTTTGATAGCACATGTACTAAAAATCAATACGTATAGTTAGCCATTCCCTCTTTGTGATTCCAGGAAGCATTGTGATACCACAGATAGAACACTAGGTCTCATAGAAGATGGGTTCAAATCCTGCCTAACTTTGAGTAAGTCACTCAACCTCTCTGGGACCCAGATTCTTCATCTATGAAATGAGAGGATTGAACTGGATGGCCTCTAAAGTTACTTACAACTCTAAATCAACAATTTAATTTAGTCAATTAACAAGCATTTATCAAGTACGTATTAGGCTACAGGCACTGCACTAAATGTGAAGATGCAAAAGAAAAACAAATACCTCAAGATGTTTACATTCTAATGGAATGGAAATAGAATTTGAAAGAATATGATGCATTATTTTAAAGTTTGAGCTAGATTTACATATATATATACACACAGTATAAAATATATGTGTATGTATGTATGAATATATACACATACATATATGTGTGTATATGACTTGGGGATCTCCAAGACGCTGAAAACCTACTTGGCACTTCTTGTCACATTTTATTAATTCACAGAATGTGATTGCCTATTCTTACCTTCTCTGAGGTCTCAAAAAGAATACCTGAGATATACTACTGATATCAGAGATTGGGGTTGAGTCCAAGGTACATGTGGTAGAGTTGGACAGAAAGCTGTCTATTCTATTAAAAATGAGTCTATTCTATTTTTAAAAATGAGTCTATTCAATTTTTTAAAATGAGGGCACATGAAGGACAGCTAGTTGGTACAATTGATAGAGTACCAGCCCTGGAGTCAGGAGGACTGAGTATAAATCTATCCTCAGACATCTATTAGCTATGTGACCCTGGGCAAGTCACCTCCAGAAAAAGGAGCACCTGATAGATATGACTTGGCCCTCTCTATTGTACTACAAAATAGGAGGGTCAGAGAGATGGAAATGAAATACAAAAATAACCAAGCTCCTGCCCCCTTCCATCTCTCTCTCTCTCTCTCTCTCTCTCTCTCTCTCTCTCTCTCTCTCTCTCTCTCTCTCAATTATAATGATGCTTCATTAAATGGTTAGAAACCTCAGAATATACATTCTATTAGCTATGACTACCAAAAGAGTTTACTTTTAAAGGCATTTTTACACAAGAAAAAGAAGAAATATTTTGGAAAACCTTATAATATCTAATGGTTCCTCATAGGGAAAATGTTAGGATAAATGAAAGTGTTCAAACACTGTTTTGGAGTCATATTTCTGATACTTGTGTCATCAGTACAGTACTATATTTGACAATTTTGAGACAAAGACTATTAATTTTTTTGAAACACTGTTGCAGTTTCTCAGCAAAAAAAATAAAATAAAGCACACTGTGTATCATCATTGTCAGGTGGAAACTAAATAATCAGTAAAACAAAAAAAAATCCTATTCCTAAAAGGACTTTTAAACACTAGTGTTCAATGCATCTGTGATATGTCAGAATCCTAAGAGGCCTCATACTATGTCCAGAGGTCCTTCAGAAGTACCTTCTGTGGAGAAGAGGGAACAACTCCATCATTTAGGTAATGAATCTAGGTGAAACCACCAGGCTTCCCTAAAGGAGACGTAAGCCCAGGGTGTTCTCAAAATAACCTGAACTCCAAGTAGTATTCTGACTTATGGGAAAAAATCTCTGAATCTCTGTACAGGGGTAGGCCAAAATGAAACTAACCTCTCTGGGTAGCCAGGGTAAGGGCATCAGTGGCCACTAATTAAGTTCACACAACATAATAATTTTGAAGGTATACTTACTGTTCAATAAAATTTATAATAAAATGTCCAACATTTAGAAACATTCAATATTTTTCTAAAAACCTTAAAACCTCAGATTATCCCTCTACATTACACTTCCTGAGATGTTCATTAATTTTTTAAAGCTATGCTCTTTTATCTGGTGCCTCAAATCATAGTTGTGTTTATCTACTTTAGCACACTTTATAGTAGATCTATAAAGTAAGAACCTATATTAAAACATATTTCTGTGCTGTTTTTCCTCTAATTTTGTTGTTGCTTGTTATTTCTTTCTTTCTTTCTTTTTTTTTTTTTTTTTGCTCTTTGGAGGGCAATTGGGGTTAAGTAACTTGTCCAAGGTCACACAGCTAGGTTTTTGTTTGTGTGTTAAGTGTCTGAGGTCGGATCCGAACTCAGGTCCTTCTGACTCCGGAGCCGACACTCTACTCACTGTGCCACCTAGCCGCCCCTTTTTTTTGTCGTTGCTTGTTATTTCTAATCAAGTTTTGCATTGTTGATAACTATAACTACAGGTTCCATTTGTCTAAATTCAGAGAAAAAAAACCTATCATTTTGATACTGCAAATAATAAGCCCAAACACCTCTTAGTGGGTTAGGGGCATGCAGACTTGCAAGAACACATTCTGATATCATCAAACCTCCCTCCACTCACCATACACACACACACACACACACACACACACACACACACACACACACGTGTTACTCCATGATATGTATATAGCCTTAGGCACCCATCTCCAAATGAGAATATGAACAGGTACCTAGAAGGGGAGGGGAGCAGGAAAGCCAAAGAAAAAGGGCAATTTTCTAATTCAATCATCACTTTTATGGGGAGGGAAAGAGAAGCAGAAGTTTTTGTAGCTCTGAATGAGAACCAAGAAATCCTTCAGTTTACCCAGACTAAAAAAGGAGTATATGGAACAAGGATAGAAAAAGGGAAATTATTTTTCCTATCTGCCTATAAAAGAATAAGTCTCATCCAATAAAGGGGAAAAAATCAAGTTTAACAAATATTTATACTAAAATATTAGTAAGAAATGACAACAAAAAATGGCTGCCACTATCAGTCTTATTTTGCTAGAACTCAGCTCTTTTTCTAAACTCTATGAACACAGCTAAGTAATATTTCAAAAAATGCTTTTCCATTAAATTTTATATCTTAAAATTTATTTTATTTCTCATGCAAAATACTATAATGCATATATTAGGCAGAACTTCAATAAGACTGTACTTCTATCTCAAGTACCTTGGAAGGAGGGGAAAGGTGATTTGCCTCTCTTGCATTTTCTTCCTCTTTTTCCCATATTCTCTACTTTGGCCTCTGGCCTACATGACTGATGGCAAAAGACTATTGTTACACCACTGGAGGAGAAAATGTAATGATATCACTATAGGAGTATAGGGTGGTGACCAGTGTGAAAAGAGAAAAGTTGCTAACATGCAAATGACAACTCTACCCTAGGATTGTCCCCAACATGTATCTTTCTATAATATATACCAAATGCAATGAACTCTAAAGTCAAATTGTCTTCTTTGTTCTTCACATAAAACATTCCATCTCCATATTTTTCCACTGTCTATCCCATATGCTTGGAATGTACTCATTCCCTGCCTATACCTCATAAAGTTCCTCTCTTCCCTTAAAATGCAGCTCAAGTACCATCTTCTGCAGGAAGTCTATCATGATCCTTCCAAATGCTAGTGCCCTTTGGTAGAGTTGTGAACTAATTCAACCTTTCTGGAGAGCAATTTGTAACTACATACAAAGGGCTGTGAAACTCTGTATACTCTTTGATCTAGCAATACCACTGCTAGGTCTCTACCCCAAAGACATTTTAAAAGGGGGAAACATATTTGTACAATAATATTTATAGCAGCTCTTTTTGTGGTAGCAAAGAATTAGAAATTAAGAGAATGAGGGGTAGCTAGGTGGCACAGTGAATAGAGCACTGGCCCTGGAGTCAGGAGAACCTGAGTTCAAATCCAGTTTCAGACACTTAACACAAAAACTAGCCATGTGACCTTGGGTAAGTCACTTAACCCCAATTGCCCCTCCAAAAAAAGGCAAAAAAATTAAAAAAAATAAAGAATTTGAGAGAATGCCCTCAATTGGGGAATTACTAAACAAGTTTTGTATATGGTTGTAAAAGAATATTGTTATGCTATAAAGAATTACAAGCAGGATGATTTCAGATAAACTTTGAAAGTCTTACATGAACAGATACAAAGTGAAATGAGCAGAACCAGGAGAACATTGTACACAGTAATAGCATTATGGCACAATGGCCAACTGTAAATAACTTAGCTAATTCTAGTGATGAAATGATTCAAAACAATAACAAAGAACTCATGATTAGAAACTGAAAAGAAAGAAATGATGAAATCTGAATGTAAATTGAAGAATACTCTTTTTTCTTTTGTGTATGAGTATGGGTTGGATTTTCTTTTCACAACATGAATAATACAAAAATATGCTTTGTGTGATTATACATCAAATATCTTACTGCTTCAGGGAAGGGAGAAGGAAGGGAAGGAGGGAGAGAATTTGAAAAACAAAATTTTTTAAAATTTATATTAAAAATTATTTTTGGGGAGCCAAGATGGCAGTATAGAAGAAGGAAGACTCCATGAGCTCCCCTCATAACCACCTCAAATACCTATAAAATATGACTCTAAACAAATTTTAGAGCTACAGAACCCACAAAGTGACAGAGAGGAACAAATCTCCCCTGAAGGCAGCCTGGCAGGCAGAAAGGAAGGGTTCATTGCAGCACACTGGGAGCCAAGCCCAGCCCTGTGTGACCCCACAGTTTTAGCCCCAGGGAGGCCCCAACCAGTAGACTTCAGGAGAATGGATCATCAGCAGCCGTGGCAGTTTCCAGAATTATCAACCCATGAATGCCAAAGAAAAAGTG
This sequence comes from Gymnobelideus leadbeateri, assembly GCA_011680675.1. Lineage (NCBI taxonomy): Eukaryota > Metazoa > Chordata > Mammalia > Diprotodontia > Petauridae > Gymnobelideus > Gymnobelideus leadbeateri. The sequence goes on from WOXC01000460.1 coordinate 885,540, forward strand.
AGAGGTCAATGTAGAACTCTGTTGGAACTGGGGGAGATAGAGGAGCAGAGCTAGAAGTGGTAGAGGTGTGGTGGCCCTACAGCTGCCTCCACATGGCTGCTTCAGAGCTCCTGGCCTGCAGATCATAGGGGGGCCCATAGACCATTCAGAGAGTAATCTCTCTCTTTTTTGCCTGCCTGGATCTGGATCACAGTCTTGGGGAGGTCCTGAGGTGTGTGACCAGTGAGCCAGAGCATGTGGGGACTGCAGAGATGGTGCCCTCCTACTAGCTCCTGCACCTGTAGAAATCCCAGTGATTTGGGACAAAACTCTCCCCTCTGGAAGCAGAGTTCTACTGTGGCAAAGTGCCTAAAAGCCAAATAATTGAGTGGCAACATGAGCAAGCAAAGAAAGCAAAGCAAGCACAGAAATCCAACTTTAGATTCCTTTTTGGGGGACAAAAAGGATCAAAGCATGGGACGGGAGGAAGACAATGAAGTCAGAACTCCTACACCAAAAGGTTCCAAGAAAAATATGAACTGGTTACAGGCCATGGAGCAGCTCAAGAAGGATTTTGAAAATAAAGTAAGAGAAGTGGAGGAAAAATTGAGAAGAGATATGAGAATGATGTAAGAAAATCATGAAAAGAGAGTCAACAACCTGACTGAAGAAAAAGCACCTTAAAAAATAGATTAACTCAAATGGCAAAAGAGACCCAAAAAGCCAATGAGGAGAAGAATGCCTTAAAAAGCCAAATTTGCCAGATGGAAACAGAATTTCAAAAGCTCACTGAAAAGAATCATTCCTTCAGAATTAGACTAGAACAAATGAAAGCTAATGACTTTATGAAAAATCAAGATACTATTAAACAGATCCAAAGAAATGAAAAAATAGAAGGCAATGTGAAATATCTCATTGGAAAAACCACTGACCTGGAAAATAGATCCAGGAAAGATAATTTAAAAGTTATTGGACTACCTGAAAGCCATGGTCAAAAAAAATTAGAAATTATCCTTCAAGAAATTATCAAGGAAAATCATCCTGATATTCTAGAACCAGAGGGCAAAACAGGGGTTGAAAGAATACACCAATCACCTCTTGGAAAAGATCCCAGAAAGAAAACTCCTAGGAATATTATAGCCAAATTACAGAGTTCCCAGGCAAAGGAGAAAATACTACAAGCAGTCAGAAACAATTTGAGTATTGTGGAAACACAATCAGGATAACACAAGATCTAACAGCTTCTACATTAAGGGATCAAAGGGCTTGGAATATGATATTCTGGAGGTAAAAGGAGCTATAATTAAAAATAAGAATCCCCTACCCAACAAACTTGAGTATAATATTTCAGGGGAAAATATGGATATTCAATGAAATAGAAGACTTTCAAGAGGACTTCAACAGAAGACTTTCAAGAGGACTTTCTTGGTGAAAATAACAGAGTTGAATAGAAAATTTGATATTTAAATACAAGAAGCATGAGAAGGTAAACAGGGAAAAGAAATCATGAGGAACTTATCAAAGTTGAACTATTTATATGCCTACATGGAAAGACTATAATTGTAACTTGTGAAACCTTTATCAGTATGAGGATAGTTGAAGGGAATATTAATGTGTATATATGTGTGTGTATGTATGTATGTATGTATATAATACATATATATGTCTATATAGGAGTGTATATGAACTTAAGAATACATATTTGATTGTGTGTATATATGTGTACAGGTATATATAGACAGAGGGCACAAGATCAATTGAATAGGAAGTTATGATATTTAAAAGGTGAAATTGAGAGGTGAGAGAGGAATATAATGAGAGGAGATGGGGAGAGACAGACTGGTGTAAATTATCTCATATAGAAGAGACAAGAGAAAACTTACAATGGAGGGGAAGAATAGGAAGGCAAAAGGGAATGGGTCGACCTTATTCTCATTGAATTTGGTTTAGGGTAGGAATGACATACACAATAAATTGGGTATCTTGCCCTACAAGGAGAGTAGGAGGGAAGGGGATAAGAGGACGGATGATGGAGGGGAGGGCAGGTTGGGGTGGGAGGGTTGTTAGAAGCACACACTTTTGAAAAGGGACAGAGAATAGAACAAGTGTGGGGTGGGATAGGATGGAGGGAAATATAGTCAGTCTTTCACAATATATCCACTATGGAAATGTTTTGTGTAACAACCCATGTACAACCTATATTGAATTACTTATCTTCCCAGTAAGGGTGGGTAACAAGGGAGGAAGGGAAAAAATTTGGAATTCAAAGTTTTAAAATCGAATGTCTAAAAATATTATTTTTTTTATATGCAACTGGGAAATAACATATACAGGTACTGGGGTATAGAGATCCATCTTGCCCTACCAGAAAGTTGTAAGGGGCATGGGGGAGGATATAGAAGAGAGCAAATTGGGGGGGCAGGGTATACAGTGGGATCACTGTTTGGTTGGGTAGGGGAAAGACAGGGAGAAAATTTGTAACTCGAAATCTTGTGGAAATGAATGATGTAAACTAAAAATAAACATAAAATTTTATTGAAAAAATTTTTACAAGTAATTGGGGAAAATAAAATATTTACTTGAAAAAAGGCTAGTGCCCTCTCTCTCAAACTACTTTGTATCTTTCTATTTTGTGTGTATGTGTATATATACACATATATAGTCTATATATGCATGCGTGTATTGTATATATATTATATATTCCATATGTGTGTATTGTGTGTCTATATATAGACTTATATGTATGTATATATGTATATATTTCTTTGTTCTATAAATATTTTTATAGAATATAAAGCTTCCAATTTTGTCCTCCATTAAAATGTTAGTTCTTTGACAGTAGGGATTGTTTCAAAGGGAAAAATAGATGAATGATATGAAATTAGGAGATGGGGAGAAGATGGAACACTCAATGAATAGTCTTTCCAATGTAGAACAATTCTACCTCCATTATCCAGCATAGTGCCTGGCACACAATAGGTGCTTAATAAATACTTGTTGATTGATTAATTGATTGAGATAAGAATGACCTTTGAAGAGATATAGGAAAGTGATTTGGAGGAGCAAACTTGAAACATGCCCTGTGCAAATCTTTTTTTTTTTTATTGCCTCAAGTAAATGTATAGTATTGTATTGCAAACAAGTCATTATATGAACATATACATGCCAATGCATGCCGGACTTCCCAACAATATAAGACATGTTCACATGCTAACACTTGCTTCTTAACTTCTATCAGTGGACTTGACCACTAATTGGTTAAAACTTGCATTTTGAGTGTTTATTTGGAAAATAATGCAATCACTATGACTTTAACTCAGTTACACAATAGGTGAAACATATATAAAAGATTTTTCAAAATTTTCTTCTCTTCTGACTCCTCTTCTACTCTTCTGACTGCCCTCCTGGATCCTTCCAGCACCCTCTGGGGGAGGAGGGCATCACCCCCCTTTGGGAACCTATAAAAGCAGCAAACTTCACTTAAATAAAGGAACCATCTTCTTCATGTATTCATTAAGTAACTCAAAAACAAAACCTATCAAATGCTAATTAATGTTAAAGAAAACTGTTCACATAGAGTTTTTTTTATTATTACTTCATTACATAAAGTACTATATCACCTCTGAAAACAAACCCCCCCAAAAAAGGTGGAGGCCATAATGAAACTAATGAGGTACTCAGGGCACTCCTAAACTCTAGTAAATGGCATTCATTAGTGTACTCTAATCTGCTGTTAACTATTCTTTCTATGAAGCTGCTAGAAAGTGATTTCTGTTACCTGTTGATAAAATAATTGAGAGCTGCCATGGTAACAGTACAATAGCTTTCATTAGGAAAGCTGAATATCCACACGTGTCAAGGAAAAGCACCCCCACACAGACCCCATATGTATAAAGAATAATTTGGTTTCCACAGAATGTTCCCCAAGTACAAGTATTATGAAATATTAGTTTCAGTACAACTATGTTGGTTTCCATTTTAAATATCTACTCTCATCTTCTTAGTTTAATTTTCAAAGTCATTTTACCTTATAAGAAATATACATGTTGTAATGGTAAGGGAATTTGAAGATCTTCCCTACCCCTTAATGGGCCTCAAGTGGAACCCAACAGGAGAAGCTTGCTTAGGAGAGGCTTGTTTTTCAGGAAAGCCCAGACCTTTTGTTACTTTGTAATTAGGCAGTGGGTCATGAAAGTTGTGATGTTCTCTGACCCTGAAGAAGGATATATCTGCTCTGAGGTGAGGTTTTGCTTTGGGGCTCACTTATGGGAAGAGTTGTGTGATTTGGCCAGATGAGACTCTGAGCAGCCAGCTTTGAAAACCCAGATTATGATACTCCTCTCTCTGGTAACTAACTATGTATATGTGTAATGGTCCAACAGCTAGAAGCCCTGTCTTTTGGTCTGTTGAATTGTGTTATTTTCTCTGTGTTTTTTATTAGCTTATAATTTCTGTTTGTATTTTCTGAAGTTCAGGGGGCTGTTTTTTTCCCCTAAGCTAAGTGAATGATATATGTCTATACATATATGAATATATGTATGTATATACACACAATATATATACATATATATTTAATTGAAGATCGTTGACCCCTTTAAAGTTGATTTCCTTTAGTAAAACAGATCAAAGAACCTGTGCTAGCCACCATCGTGGATATGCTAGGGTGCTTGCTATTACACATTGTACATATATATATATATATATATATGCATGTATCTGTTATTATACATAAATATTTAATCCCCACAGTTTGGTGATTGGATCAATTCACTTCAATTCCATAAGTTTATGGGTTACTGAGATACTTCCTATACAAAGGAAACGTGTAGTTCAGGAGAAAATTTTGTGACTGAAGTCAGATATGAATTAGTTTTGCTACTTACTACATGAATGATCTTGAGCAAATTATTTAACCTGTCTGGTCCTCAGTATCTTCATCTACAAAAATGAAAAGCTTAGACTAGATAGGGGTCCTTAATTTGGTAGTACGAGAATTGTGGAGGGAGAGTTAGCATTTTAATAATGACATTCCAATATATTTTATTTCCTTTGTAATGCTATGTGTTAAGAACCTGAGGACTAGATGATCACTAAGCTTTCTTCTAGCTTTCTATCTGTAATTCTCTTGAGAAAGTCAAACCATGGCTCATGAACTTCTGATTAAATCCCAGGGGGGAATGAAAAGACAAAAGCTGGAGATCCTCTGTTCATTGCAATTCAATTCAAGCATTTGGTAGGTACTGAATATATCAGGTGCCCAGTGCTAGAGAATCAAAGAAGAATAAATCACTGTCTCTGATCTTAAATAGCCTGTGATCTATCAAAGAAGATAAAACAAGTACAAAAATAGCTCCAATACAAGGCAAAAGATAAATCCCAAGAGAAAAATTGGATGGGTGGAGGGGTGGATTTGGCCAAAAAAGGGAACACATTCAGTTGAGAGGGAATCCTGAACAGTTCCATAGAGTACAAAAACAAAAATAACTTGGATATAAGTCGTCAAAGATTATTGAATTCAGAAGATGGTGTTTGAATTAGGCTTTGAACAAAGGGAATCATAGGATAGTAGATTCAGAGCTGAAAAGGATCTTAGAGTCAAACTCCCCCATTTTACTAATTAGGAAACTGAAGTATGAAGACATCAAATTACCTCCCCAAGATAACACTAACAGTAAGTGTCTGAAGCAAGATTTAAAGGTGTTCCTATCTCCGGGTCCAGTGCCCTATCCACTACGCCATGCTACCTCTCTAAAATAAGATTAGAGATAATTTCAACAGATGGAAATGAAAAGAGAGGGCATTCCAGGAACAGAAAATGACATTAAAAGATGTGCAAGAGTACTGGTGGAGATAAGATTGAAAAGGCAACCTGGAATCAGATTGCAGAGATCCCACAAGGCTAGGCTGCAGATTTAGACTTTATGCTGGAAGCAGCAGGCAGCTGGCAACATCCTCAAAACTCCTCTTGCTGCTTTCATTGAATTCACTACTATCACCTTCTAGTCTCTGTGCACTGTATGAATTTACTCAAAGAACTTTGGTTTTAGTCTGAACAGGGCTCCAAAACAGAATGATTAATTCTAAGATCAAATACAGTTTCCTCTTATCAGTATTTAAAAGTTTTTCAAAACCTGTTTCCAACCTACCTTTTGATTCTTATGTACATTATTGACTTTATACTCACTCTAATCTAGTCAAATTGGCCTTCATGCTACCCCTCACACATGGTATGGGATCTCCCATCTCCAGGCCTCTGTACCATTTATCTCCCATCCCTGGAATGCACTCCCTCTTAACCTCTGCCTCTTAAGAATCCTTTGTGTTCTTTAAAACTCTGCTCTACTACCTTCAACATTAGACTTTTCCTGATTCCTCCAGATGCAAATGCTTTCCCCTCAAAATTACTTTTAAATTTTTTTAAATATGCATGATAAATAATAAATAATGTAATAAATAATAAACAACTGATAGATAGATAGATAGATAGATAGATAGATAGATAGATAGATAGCCAGAATTCATAAGGCAGCTTAAGGCTTACAAAGCATTTTATATGTATTATTTCATTTAATCCTCACAAACCTGTGAAGAAGATGCTTTTACTACCCTCATTTTACAAATGAAGAATTTGAGACTTAAGTAACTTGCCTAGAATTAAATAGATAATATGTATTTGAGGCAGAATTTGAACTGAATTCTTACTGATTATAATTCTACTTCCTTACCTAGGTTGAGGGGGAAGAAAGGGTCAGCAGTAATGTCAAAAATAAGAAGGTCATTGAACCATTATTTAAAATGCACTGAAAAGGGGAAGTTCAGAAGGAAGCAAAAGCAGGACAGTTATGAAAGTAATGTGTATTATTATTATGACAACAACAATTATTATTATTATTATTATATTATAAAGCAAGTAAGATGAAATGGAGATTCACAGTTATGTAGAAAATCCCCTTTTTTGCATTCTGCTGTGTATGTGGAAATAGTATTTTTTAGGTATTTAATAATTTTTATTGAATCAATTTAAAACCTATAAGTACAAATTTTTTTAAAACATACCCTTTTGTTTAAAATTCATTACATTTAACCACAAAGTTAAATTTCTGTAATTTAATTCTGAACAAGAGTATCCCAGTTGATCTGACAGTTATCAGGTTGCATTGAAGTAAAGAAACACTAGTCAACAAGTATTGAGTCCCTAAGGTGGGCCTAGCATTGAATTAAGCACTTGGTGCTGTACAAAAGAATAGGAGGATAACTGTCTTCTGGAAGGACTGAGCCGGGGGAGCATCACTGGGTGCTAAACTATGTAGAACTAACTGTAAAATACATAGTCCCTCAGAAAAGAAAGAAGTCAGCATGGGCAATCTCTTAAGAAATCCCTGAAGCAGGGTCAGATATTAGGGGGAGGAGTAGTCAGCTACCTATGTAATGACTACAAATGAAATGTATATAAGCTCCTTGATAGTTTGCAAAATATTATAAAATATTATTTAATTTGAGCCTCACAACAGCCCTTATTTAAGGGAAGCACTAAAAGTAGCACTTATACCACTCTTATAGATTAGAAAAGTGAAACTCAAAGGAGTTGTGACCCACACCTAGCTAGTCAAGACTTTGAGCCCCCAAGTAGAGGTTTCTATTTTTCCAAAACTGCAAGATTCCTAGCACCTAAATATCATTTATGCTGTTTATCTTATAACCTAAAATTCAAACATGACTTCCTTGAAGGGTTTTTTTTTTTCTGTCTGCAAGAATCCCATATTAAAATGGGAATCCCACAAAAAACAAACAAACAAAAAAACCTCCCACTTCTGTTACAGACACTAAAAAGAATTGGAATAAATGCACCTTTCTTTAATATGGTAAATAATATCTATCAAGAAGCAAGATAGGACTTCTAAAATTTAGAGAATAGAACAGAAGGAAAAACAAACAAACAAGCAGGACAGCTTTGAAAGACACCTGTTGAATTTTTTATATACTTAAAAGGAAAAGCAAGATAATAAAGATTTGTGATTTCAGTTATAATCCTCTTTCTGTTCTAATTTGTATATTGTCATTGTTGGTGAGTCATGTCCAACTCACCATGACCCCATTTGGGGTTTTCTGGCAAAGATCCTGGAATGGTTTGCCATTTCCTTCTTCAGCTCATTTTACACATGAGGAGACTGAGGCAAACAGGGTTAAATAATTCTCACAGAGTCACAGGTCTAATAAGCATCTGAGGCCAGATTTGAACTCAAGAAGATGACTCCAGGCCCAGCACTCTATCTACTGACCCACCTAGCTGCCCCAATTCGTATATAGTCATGCCCATTTTATTTGGTGTTTAAATTCAGAATTTTAAAAAGGAAAAAAATAACAATAAGATATTATCAGAATCATTTGTAATTCGAAAAAACCTTGAACATAGTTACACCTTAAACCCTATCAGATAACACTTCAAAGGGGATTGGTTCACAGAGAAAAGGAAAGGAAGAGAGGACAAAATACCAGAAGAAAAGAAAGGGAAGAAGGAAGGACAAGATGAGGAAAAGGCTTCTTCCACCTTGAAAGGGAAGGTGAGAACTTAACAAAGACAAACTTCCTTACTTCACAGTTTTGCCTAGGGCTAACTCTGCTTTAAAAGAACTAGAGTTCAAATTACAAAGGGTTTCACTGAGTCAACATTACTTAAATACCTACCTGCTATTTATGGGGCATCTTTTACACAACAACTCAGTGAGGTGAATAGTGACATTCTGACTTTCACTCTATTCCTTACACAGTATGGAAAGCACAGGGAATGTGTACCTTCTCAGCCAAGCTTGAACTCTTTTTGAAATCTGTGATGACTCAAATTGTGTCTACACTCACAGCTATTTTGAATGACAGACATGCCATATATGAACACCAGTAAGGTTATGTTACCCTCTTGGCCACAAAATTAAAATGGGCAAATGGAGTATTTGGGACTGGCTCTTTCCAGCATTTGCTAAATAACTACATAGTAACTCCTATGTGTCCTCTTTCCTTTATGATGTATAAACTACTCAGAGGTTGTGTATAGAAAAATTTTAATGATACAAAATATAACTCCCATTGAAATGCAAGATGTACTTGTGTCACTTGATTTCTTCATGGTTCTGAGTATGCATGATGAGTTTTGCACTGAGATAGCCAATTGAATATGAGATCTATTGCTGAGAACAAATTGACAAGGGCTTACCCAAAGAAAAAAATATCAATTGATTTTTACAATCTATGGTATTAGAAAAGAAAAAGATGATACTTTTAAAAGCAAGAGAGGGAAAAAGATAATAGGTATTGCCAATTTTATATGATCAGCTCTAACCTCCTGTGTGTGTGTGTGTGTGTGTGTGTGTGTGTGTGTGTGTGTGTGTTATGGAACTCTTTGGCAGTCTAATGAAGTCTATGGACTCCTCAGAATAATACTTTTAAATGCATAAAATAAAATTCATAAGATTATGAAGGAAATTAACTATATTGAAGTAGTCAAAATATTTTTTTAGAAAAACAAATTTAGGGAGTGCAAGGTAAGATACACCGAACCCTCTTCACTTTACGAATAAGGAAACAGAAGCTTAGAGTTGCCCAATGATGCATTGGTAGTGAGATAGGTAGAATGTGAACCTAGGTCATTGGATTCCAGATCCAATGTTCCACTCACTCACTATACACACTACCTCTCCTGCTGAAGTGTTTTATTCAGTACACTCAGGAGAAAATACTGAATTTTTATGAACAAAAGAAAATTATGATTTCTGCTGGTCAAGGAGAAAATAAACACATAACCTATTTGAAATACTATTTGAAATAACTATTTTATTGAGCACCTTTTCTAGGTTTCTCAGGCCAGTGAGAGCTTGTTCCTTAACTGCTTCAGGAAAGCCAGCAGAGGGAGCACAAAGCACTGTGTTCTGTGGTCTTTGAAAACAAAAGGGCCTGTCTTTTGTGTTTGTTTGTTTAAAAGGCTGTTTAAATAATTCAAGACCTTTAATAATATTTTAATATTTAATAAATATTCTTAGTAATAACTAATTTCACTGTATTCTGATCTATTTATTAAACTGGTATTTTAATTGTTTTAAAAACAGAGCCAAAGAGAAACTGGAGCAAAGAGAAATTCTTCAGAGCTAGCCTTTCCTTCAGAACCAGGACAACATCAAACAATGTGAATAACCACATCGCTCCATCTGAAATGCTCCATGACATAAACACATGGGGTAGTATGACACATAATACCATAAATACATACAGGGCCCAAAGCTGTCTGAAATCAAAAAGATAAAGTAACCTTCCAAAAGACGTAGCTAGATGTCCACGAAAATGTATGAAAGTCTATGTTTAAGAAACTCTAGGGAGGTCTAATGGTATATTTATTGATTGAAAGTCAAAAAGAGAAATGGAGGACCATTTAGACATAGAAAGAATAAATGTCCTGTGAGTGACGTGGATTCCAGTCCTGACTCTAACATTTCTTGAGTGACCTTAGGCAAGTCATTTATCCATTCTGGCCTCATTTGCTTCATCTGTAAAATGAGGGAGTTGGACTAAATGGGCCTTGCTCTCTCTGTTTTTTAGGTTCCTTTTCCCTCCCAGGCTTCACCTCATCCATCCATATGATGGAAATAAAAAGAAAAAAAAAGAAGACAATAGTATATATATATATATATATATATATATATATATATATATATATATATATATATATATACAGAATTTCTCTGTCTTGCAAGGAAAAAGGCCCTTAGATTGTAGAAAGTCATTCCCCATGTCCCTGCCAGTCCCCCAAGCCCACCCCCTCACAGAGGGAGCACCCTGAATAAAAGGTTCCATGCCCCAGAGGCCAATCCAACCCTGTTTGTGTGTGCATAGCCCTGAAGACAATAAATATGCACACCCCTCTTTCTGCCCCTATTGTCATCCTTCCTTCGGCATCCCGACCTTACTTGTCACTCAGAATACCCTTCACTCAACTTGCCACCATAACCACCACCACCCCACACACTCCCTGTTTCTTTCCCTCTGCTTTTTTTCCCCTAAATTCTTCTACACACAGATGAGGAGTGCATAGACCTTGTTCATCTTCTGGAAATGTGTTTTGTCCACATGTCCAGAAGAGCTAGCAAGACCAGAGAAAAGAGACCAAGATAATCTGCAAATGTATGCATCCTGTTTGCTGAACTGTAGGGAAAACGGTTTCTTGAAGCAATGAGCAACCAGCAGTGACTCCCGTTCCAGTTTCAAAGAGGATGAGGATGTCTGCATTATCTGATAAAAAAAATTTTCCCCCTTCTTGAGTGCTCTAAGCACATTTCAGATATTTTTTTCATTAACACACCACATCTTTATGATTTTTTTTAAAAGGCATGATGATTTCCATTTTATAGACTGGGGGAGGGGTGAACTAAGGAATAGAGAGGTCAAATGACTTTTTCAAAGTCATTTAGGAAGGCTGTTCCAAAGTTAGGATAAGAACTCCAGGCTCTTGACTCCAAGTCCTTTACTCTATCCACTAAGCAAATACAAGCAGTCTAGATTGGTTATCTCGCCCCCTTCTGTCTCAAAGACTGAGTGACAAAAAGAGGGTTTAGTGAGATACTGAGTATAAATGACAGCACAGGAAATCCATTCTTGGGGCAAGCTGTGAAGTTGGCAACTTAATAGAAGGCGAGAAAGCATGTCTGAACATTACATGTACAGTATACACTTGCTATCTTGCCCCCCTGGAGCCCGGAGTCCACAGTAGCCAAGAAGAAGAGTGGGTAAGACTGCAGGGGTGGAAGATAGTCACTTCAGTAAATCTGTTCCTGGGCATCTATCTCACAGCTAGTTGAAAAGTTGTTGGCCTATAAGAGAAAATGTGACTTACATGGTGCTAAATATTCACATATTAATATGCTATCATAATTCTTCCATATAGGCATGCAACACATGTGTATCTATCTGGAGATAGGAACTGGACCTCTTATTTCACTAGTATAGGGAATTAGTGGCAAGGAAATTACCTTTTACCAATACATATTTGTTACTTCTCTGCCACTGATTGTCTTAGAGAATTGAGAGGTTAAGCGTTTTACCTAGGCTCACAGAGCCAGTATGGAGCAGAGACAGGGCTGAAACCTACTTCTTTCTGGTTCCCATTCTGCTTCTCATATGTCTATATACCAGAGATAAATAGGTATCAGTGTATTGTAGTATATATATGATACCAATCTCAGGAAACTCTGCCATTTTGAATATTCCAATAAAAATTTCTCAATAAATTGCAACCCCTGTCAAGCAGGCCAAGTAAGGCATATCTGAATATTAAAACAGAGAGGGAACAAATTATACATGACAACAGGTACAGGAGGAATGCCAACCATATTTGGAAGAAACATTGATATAGAAACCCCACCCACTGCTGGATTTGCAGACATCTGTGCCAAGACAAACACAGCGTGTATACACTGGATGTTAGTACACCCTTATAGCACAAAGATGAACTTATCTGCCCTAGTATGGCATTTTTACCTATTGCAAACAAAAAAGGAGAATTGTGTCTACATTTATATACATCTTTTGCAAAATGGAATTTCATTGTTAGTTTCCTATAAACATACCCTGTCCTAAAATTAGTTTTACTATAAATGAAAACTTTCTTTGGAAAAAATATTAATAATAACTTAAGAAAGAAAAATAGATGTATTGTCTACATGAGGAGGTATCCCAAACTGTACCCTGTAATTGGTGATTTACTGCCAACTTGAGAGCAACAATCCTTTTTTAAAATTTATTGAATGAGGCCTTAAATGCCAGTGGAGGCAAATTCTCTGGACAACTGATCCCCAGTGTTAATATTAACTTGTTTAGGTTACATTTCAGTTGGTTCAAATGGATTTATGTTCATTCTTACCACAGTCCTTTAAAATATTTGGTAAATCCAGGGGGGAAATGCATCTTTCTTTTTAATTAATGGACCATCCACTCTAAAATTAAAACAAAAAATTCACAAATAAAACTCAAATGATTCTGTAATGTTAGTTGATGGAGAAAAATATGTTAAATTCCATTGAACTTTATTTTGGACCACCTTGTTTTGTGTAAGTGATAATGAACTGAAATACCTCACTGAAAAGGATCATTTCTCTATTTGATTTTCAAGTGATTGATAAGATCAACATGAGATTGACATATTTTTGCCACAGCTCAGGGGGCAAACATATTCATGGAGAGAAACACAAAATATACATCTCAAAATGCAGAACTGTTCAAATTAAGAGACATATGAACTGAATTTGGGTTTCTAAACCAATGAATAATTAATGGCATTATCTTCATGATTCCAAAATAAGTAATCTCAGGAGAAAGGGTATTTGTGGATACAGGACTTCACTCTTCCTTCTGGAGGGAAAAAAAAAAAAGTTTGACTGATAAATTGAGGCTCTTGACCTATTCATTAGAAAATACACAGGAAATAGTCAAGGAAAGAGATACTAAGTTCCCCTCAGTCTTGGGGTGAAAAAAAAAAACAGGGACAAGGGAGATTCCTCACAGCAAGGGGAGTGATGGTATGAAATACAAAAAGGAAAAGTCAAAATAAGAAAGACTGATGAAAGCATAACAGTGGGAAAAAAAAGACATGTTTAACTGCTAAATCATCCAAATTGTTTTGCCAAATTTTGACATGCTTGATTTCCTGTACTAAAATCTCTTTCCCTCCCTATCTTTGTGTGTGTGTGTGTGTGTGTGTGTGTGTGTGTGTGTGTGTGTGTGTCTAAAAAAAAAGTGAGGAAAAATAACCAGCTGTTCCTTGTATGGCTCAGGAAACAAGTTTGATTTATTACTTTAAGGTTATTTTTGAATGAGCCGCTTGTGGCAGCCAGAATGTAGGAGAAGTCACTGAGGCCTGTCCACTTGAAGAGCTCAAACTGTTTCCTGAACAGCCCTTCTTTACTCCTCACCTCCGACAGCTATTATTGACAACGTGTGACTGGGGCCTTCCAGTATTTTAAAACAGTGGGGGGGCCTGACCAAACAATCGGCCTGTCAATTACCTTTTCCCCTGTTGTGAAAAGGGGGCCCAGGACAATGCAACTTCTCAGCAGGGGGTTGTGCAGCTCCAAGTATGGAACCCACTCGCACAGTGCAGCATTCAAAACCAAATAAATGGTTGGTGCCTTTGTTTTTGTTGTTTTGTTGTTTTGTTTTTTCTGTTTTTTGGTGGGGGGGTTGGTAGGATGGGGAGCGTCACTTCATTTCAGAGCAGAATTTAGTAAAGGTGTAGGTGTCTCCAGGAAAAGAGGGAAAAGTGACTCCACATACAGTTATCTCTCAAGGCTTCCTGTGTTTATGTTATTGGTTTTTTTCCACTATGCTCCCACATAGGCACAAAGAACTCCCCCACTCTCGACCCCCTTCAGTAGGCTTGTCCACAGGGGAACGCCCAAGCTGCTCTACCTATATTGTGTCTTAAAAAACTTCCTGTGGGCATTGATCACTTGCTGAGAGGACTGTCCATCATACAGCCCCTTTGTTTGGCAGTCACTTTCATTTGAATTTGACTGACTGAGGAAGCCTGAGTTATTTGTAAAGAACAACAAGGCTTTTCATTCATAATTTCAGTAGGGGGACAGGGTGCTAATGACTGAGCTTGAATAACTAGGGAATGTGGTATTCAAGGCAGGAAGAAGCCCAACGGGCTGCCAAATGAGGGGAAGGGAAGGATGTAGGTGAAAGTGCCTGTCAGACAATGAAATTGGGATCTCACATGTATACAAATACAAATCAGGTTTTTAAAGGTGAGACAATGCAGAAAGATGGAAGCCGGAAGGAGGGCAGGGAAAGTCTAACTGTATTTCATTAGCTTCAGTGTCAACTTACATACCAGCTTTTATGGATTCCAAAACCCATAAAGTGTCTGCAGGGGAAAGAATCTTTTCTTTTCAAAGCTGGTTTTCCTTTTAAAAAAATGCATAGCTTTCACTTTTTAGTTAGATTGCAGTAATTCATAAGATAGAGTTCTTAAGTTTGGCAAGATTGGGAATTATCCTTTTCTAGTAGTATGCAGCTTTGACAAAAGGCCAGTGAACCAGAGAGCTAACTTTGGGGGTCTCTGTTTCATTTCTTGTAGATATGACACAGAAATAATCTATAACAGATATGAAGATCCTGCATATTTGTAAGGAATAGATTTAAAATATAAATCTGTCATAGCATACAGTTGTATAAATAAATATCAGATCATTTTTTTTTTACTAAGATATGACTTTGGTGGAAGTACTTAATGAAGAAAATGGTCAATCCTAAAAGTGTTACTTTAAAACATTTAGCTTTCTGAATGAATATACTGTACTAGTAGTTTCATTGTGGAACAAAATTCAATAAACACACCGAAACAATCTAATGCATTTACATTATTAGACTAAACAAAGTTCCATTTTTTGTCTTATTTATACTTTATTGAAATTTGTCTCCAGTTAAAAAAATACATTAAGAATGAATCAATCACTGAATATTTATTAATCAACTAATCTTTAATGAAAAGAGACCCTAAAGATAGGTCATCTAGTCCTATGCCCAACCACAGTCCTACACAGGAATCTCCTCTAAAATTGAGTATTAACTTATTAAAATTTATAGTAAATACTGTTTATAGAAGAATTACCAAGATGACTCTATTTTGTAACTTTTCATTATTAGAAAAGATTGGATATTTTATCCAAATATTACTTTCTATAATATTTGTGACATTCCATAAATTATAAGTACTTTGGTTACTCATAGTAATTTCTGCTATTCCTTATCTTTTGAAAAAAAGAAAAGAAAAAGTCCCACTGATCAGGTTATATTCTTCATATTTCTGCAAAAAAAAAAAATCAATTGCCATTCAGCTTAACTCTCTGTATTCCTACAAGGATGGTTAGTTCAGTTAGTTAGAATATAGTACTAATGGGGTTGAGGGGAAGAATTTAAATTCTGGGCAGGTCAGTTAACTTATCTGTGTTCTGTGGCCATAGACTAAACCCCTAACCACTGTCACTGTTGGTCATGCCCTAAACAAGAAACAAGGGAGGGAGAAAGGGAGAGACAGACAGAGACAGAAACAGAGAGACAGAGAAAAGGGGGGAGGAGAAGGAGAGAGAGAGAGAGAGAGAGAGAGAGAGAGAGAGAGAGAGAGAGAGAGAGAGAGAGAACACAAACTCTTCCAAATTACCTACAAAACTGCATGCATTTTGGCTTAGTAGGAAGAACACTCACTATAGTGTTCTATTTTCAGGTTAATTTTAATCGTGTTTCTACAATAGCAAAACAAAAAGATCTCAAGCAGTACAGGCTAATGGGAATCCCAGATAAAATGATGAAAATTGTTTCTGGATCCCCATCTATCCCTACTACTAACCACTCCTCTTCCCTTTCCCGTGTTCCATTCTTGTTTCCAAATGGCTACCAATTAATTCTTAATATGGTGTTAACTAATAAGGAGAATGCCAACTAATAATGAAGCTATGAACCCTGCCTATTTTTTAAAAGAGAATATTTGAACTTTTTTTAAAAGGCTTAAAGAAAATGGTGGAATAATAGGCAAAAGAATTAAAAATTGTTGGACATAGTTACTTTGCATAGTTGAAGTATTTATAATTCAAAGAATTGATACTATTGATCTCCTAAACTGCTAATATTCTCCCAAAATTTATGTCATATTTACTGTGTATATATTTTGTACATATTTATTACATGTTATCTCTTCCCAAAGGCAACAAGCTCATTGAAGGCAGGGACTATTTCATTTTTGCTATTGAATCCTTAGCACCTAGCACAGTTCCTGGTGTGTGATAAGCCCTTAAAATATGCTTCTTTACTGACTGATTGGTGGGCAGTGAGTTTATGGAGATGGCTATGGGCATAGGAAATAGGGTTATAAAATTTACAAATGTGGGAAGGAAGTCTATCCCACAATTCTCTTCCTCTTACCATAGGATTTAGAAGAAAAAAGATTGGGAAGAAACTCAGAGATCACCTAATCCCCCTCATTTTAAAGATGAAGAAATAAAGGTGCAGGGAAGTTAAAGACATAATCGAGGTTACAATGGCAAGAGGCAGTGGAGCCAGGTTTTAAAGTCAGGTTTTCTGATGCCAAATCTAGTGTTCTTTTCCCTATAAATTGGTTCTTATCTATGGGATACCCAAAGTCACAGGTGACTTTCCTATCAACCTTACACTCTTTCCTCCCCCTCCCACCACCCAATGTTGTTGTTCAGCTATTTCAGTTGTATCAGACTCTTCATGAGCTCATTTGGGATTTTCATGACAAAGATACTAAAGTGTTTGCCATTTCCTTCCCCAGCTCATTTTACAGAAGAGGAAACTGAGACAAACTGGGTTAAGTGACTTGCCTAGTGTCACACAGTCTCTGTCTGAGACCAGATTTGAACTCACAAAGATGAGTCTTGTTAACTCTAGGTCCAGCACTCTCTCCATTGCATCCCCTAGATGCCCCCAAGAATATGAATAAATAAAAACTTGGAATACTATCTCTGAAAATTTGCTGACCCAAATTTATTTTGTAGCATTCCTGTATATAAAACACCACATGTTATCTCAGTGAATAAATGTGATCCACTAGGTATGCCATAGGATACAAAACCACCATTTCTCCCTCCAACCCAACCTGTGATTTTATCTGGTATAGGGAACACTCACTGACAGAACTCTATATAGTAGGTTGTCAAGCTCAAATAGAAACGGGACCGCTAAACCCTGCATGAGGATCACTGTGGGCCATATATTGACTTAGAAAACCACACATGTTTATATATTTCTCTTTTATTAATACATCAACACATTAAAATCAGATAGGAGCTACATTTTAACCTGATTCAGGCCCCACTTTTTAGTATTGTGGGACATGTGCTGTCTAATGTCAGAATATTTGATACCTCTACTCTATACCAATGCAACTTAGCAGCTTCTCTACTATTTGGTCTTAGAGAAGTATCTGGTGCACTGAAAGGCTTAGTGACCCTTCTAGAGACCCATAGCCAAGAGGTGTCAGATACAGGACTTAAACCCCAGTCTATTGATTTCCCTGGCTTCAAGTCCCAACTAAAATTCCACCTCCTATGGGAAGCCTTCTCCAACCCTTCTTAATTCCAGTGCCTTCCTCTGTTTATTATTTCCTATTTATCCCATGTATAGCTTGATTTGTATATAATTGTTTGCGTGTTGTCTCCCCCATTAGATTGTAAGCTCCTCAAGGGCAGGGACTGTATTTTGCCTCTTTTTGTATGCTCAGCACTTACCAGCGTCCTCTTCGAAAACGAAGGACAAACAAAACAACTTATCACAGTGCCTGGCATATTCTTGTTGTTGTTCAGTCATTCAGTCATGTCCAACTCTCCATGACCCCATGGACCATAGCATGCAAATACTGTCTATGGGGTTTTCTTGACAAGGATACTGAAATAGTTTGCTGTTTCCTTCTCCAGCTCATTATACAGATGAGGGAAATGAGGCAAACAAGATTGAATGACTAACCCAGGGTCACACAGTTAGTATGTTTCTAAGGTAGGTTTTGACCTCACAAGGAGGAATGTGTCTGACTTCAGGGCCAGCTCTAACCACTTCACCACCTTGCTGCCATAAAAGGTAGGTTGGGACCAGGTAATGATGGGATTCAAATGCCAAATAAAGGAGTTTATATTTTAAGTAAGAGGTGATAGGAAGGAACATGGACTGATCTACACTTAAGAAAAATCACTTTGACAGATATCTGGAGGCTGGAGAGGAACTTGAAGGCAAGGAGACCAAGCAAAAGGTCATTACAATAGTCTAGGTGAGAGGTGATAAGGGCCTGAACTAGCATAGTGGGTATGTAAATGGAGAAAAGGGAATGGTTATGAGAGATGTTGTGGAGAGAAAAGACACAATTTGGCCATTGCTTTGTTATGTTATTATTCAGTCATGTTTGATTCTTTGTGACCCCATTTAGAGTTTTCTTGGCAAAGATACTAGAGTGGTTTGACATTTCCTTCTTTAGCTCATTTTACAGATGAAGAAACTGAGGCAAACAGGGTTAAGTGACTTGCCCAGGATCCCACAAAGAGTAAGTTTCTGAGCCTCATTTAAATTCAGGTCTTCCTGACTCCAGGCTCAGCACTCTATCCACTGTTCCACCTAGATGGCTCTAAAAATAACTACTGAAAAATAATTCAGCAAAGTATATTCTATACCAACTATGAGTCTGTAGCATCACCAAGATTTATAAAGGGCATCTTTGTTGCTCCTGGGACTGCAGTTACAACTATTATTACTAAGGAGAAAATGAGGGAGTTGAAGCAACTATTCAAATAGCAAATAAACTCTGCTATTGGGCATTACCTAGTGTGGCTGATACAACTGAATGTCTTGGGTAATACTTAATTTCTGCTTCACTGTGTTTGCATTGACCTCCATCTATGAAAATCACCACAAAGCTATAAGAAAATAGGGTACAGCATAACCTTAGGATCAAATATACCTATTCTGAAAAGCAAGAAAAGCCCACTACCCTAAAAACACTCTAAACATCTCAATGGGAAAATCAGAACTAAGACTTTTAAATAACATATATGCTTGTAAGTAATGATTGGCTTACTTTAGAATAATCTAGGGTTAGTCTCATTCATTTTAGATATATCCTATGCTCTTATGATGTGCTATGGTCTTATTCTCTCTAAATTCCACAAAACACCTTCTTCCCTGAGTAGATACCCCACTCTATAAGTAATAAGCCTTTGCTATCTCAAAAATCTGGCATTATGATTATATTACTATAGACCATACAAAGGGCTTTAAACATTGAACTGCAGAGAGTCAGACCTAGATAATGTATTATCCTGATAAGTTAGAATAACAGAATAACTGAAGAGAAGTAATAACCAGATGTTGAAATGGACATTTGGTCAAAGCCAAAGAATAAACTTCTTGAAAGCACAGTTACTCCCTATCACCAACAGCTGATGTTACCCATTGTACATCAAAACAAGATGTAACATTTTCTACAATGAAAAAGGACCCTTGCCCCTGATTTACTATAAGCCTTACCTAATGCCCTTTAGTATCATTTTGTTCAAAAGTCTCCACCAACACCTAGAAAGACAGCCAAGAAGGTAGGAAGCTAAAACAACTTATTAGAATCAACTGTAGGCAATTCTTAGGGAATAGATGCCAAATTCTTGCAGACAAGAATTGTCTGCATTAGTCTACTGCCAAAAATTGTGCCCCTGACAAGCTGAATGGCCCACTGCAATGTTTCCTACATAATTACAGGACACTTTAGGAAAGCTTAAATTATGTAGCTCCTGTCTAGAAGTGAATAATCTGAATTTCATTATGAGGTCTCAATGCTGCAAACATCTTGGTCTTTTCCACCCACTATCTCAGTTTACATCCAGGAAATTTCAATTTTTCAGTAAGTCCCTGCAAATCCTGTTGCCTATATGCCTCCATCTTCTAGCAATATATAATCATGAAACATCAGTCATAGAAATGAAGTTAGAATACATGTAGTCTAACCTTTAATCTCCTTTTTTCCAGTCATCCTCCCCAATCATCAGACCTTGCCATCTGATCAGTAGTGGTTCAAAGTAAAAAGTGTTTCAGGGAAAGGAAGGAAGCAGGAAGGAAGAAGTGATGACTAGGGTTCTGAAAATGATATAAGATTAGCACTGGGATCTATAGCAGTGAGGGAAAAGAGGAAGCACTAGAGAAGAAAATACTCAATGGCAAGAGATAGGGGAAGAAGAGTCCTGCATCTTGGCCCAGTTAATATTTCGGGGTGTTGAGATATGAGGGTGATATCACAGGTTGAAATTTTGCCTTGTTTTTAACTTATGACTATCTGTATAATGGTGGGTGGCAAAACCTTATGGTACTTACTTTCATATGCACACAAAAAGAAGACAAAAATTAGCTTGAGGTTATACATTCTGTTATATACTTATTTCTAGTATGTGACATGAGCTAAATGAGTCAGCATAGAAAATTCTTCTTCTACAGTTATGTCAAATTTTGACTTCTCCAGGAACCTGACAGCTTTCTTCCTTCTAATTCATCCCACACATTGATGCCCAATTAATCTTTCTAAAACAACACTTTCATCTTGTCAATCCTCTAAGAATCTACAAAAGAACCTTTTTCTTTCTTGATCAAGCCTAAACTCTTCAGTCTAGCATTCAATGCTCTCCTTCCAATGGTCTGAACTTTACTTAGTTAACATTTTTTTCAACAGTTCCCCAACACTGACACTTCAACAACTAGGTTTCTTTAATATGTACACATACTTACTCTTAAGTCAAGCCTCTGGCCACATTTCTTCATCTCTGCCAATCTAAATTCGACACTGTCTTCTAGACCAAGCTTCCTAATCTGCCTCTTCCATAAAGTTTTCCTTCACAAAGCAGACTCCAATGCAGACTTAACTTGCCCTTCCTTACATTCCTATGGCACTTATACAGCCCAAGGCTAGCATCTAGTTTGATGTTATTTTGCACTATTGAATGTTTCATGTGACCTTATTTTGTCTACCCAACTAAACTGTATACTCCTTGAAAGTAGGGATCATATTTTCTCCTTCTTTTATATCCTCCCACCCCATAGTAACTAGCTTATAGCTAACTTCCCATCAGTCATTTAATGAGTGCAGCTCATATATGTGGGGAGGACTTTCTCCTGGAGCTAACAGACCACCCCTAAAACTCCATGTCTTTGTTCTGAGATATACACAGGCTACCAGTTTGATCAGCAGTTCTATTCCATAGAACCTGGATCAAGCTAATATGAAATAATAATGGATGTTTATGGGGAAAATTTAAAAACAAAAACTACTCCTCTATTCTAGGGACTAGGAAGTATCTTGGTACAGTAAAAGAAACAAAGCAAGCCAAACTACTTGCCTTTGAGCTAGAGAATCTGAGTTCAAATCTTACCTCCCCCATTTGGGTAATCTTGAGAAAATCACAAATCTGTATACTCTACTTACAAGTACTGAGGCAAAAGATCACAGAGCTAGAAGGGACCTTAGTAAAATAATCCAACCCCCTCATGTTATAGATGAGGAAACTAAAACGCAGGCAGTGAAATTGACTTCCCCAAGGGTGGCAAGTATCAGAAACACAATCTGAATCCAGGTCCTCCTAGTCCAGAGCCTCTTACCCTTTCCATTATATATTCATTCATTTGTTCAACAATCATTTTAAAGTACTTACTATATGCAAGACACTAGGGAATATAAAGATAAATAATATCCCTATCATAAGATCACAGATTTAGAGTTAAGGAGGACCCTAGATGTCATTTAGGCAAGCCTACTCCATTCGTTTTTAAAATGAGAAAACTGGAGGTCAGAGAGACTAAAAATGAATTGTATTTGGTCACAGATCTAAAAACAGTGTCCAGGCAGGATTAAAGTTCAAGTTCAACATATCATCTACTAATCCATACTATCACCAAATTTACATCTAGTAGAAGAATATATGTGGGCAGCTAGGTGGCACAGTAGATAGAGGGTCAGGCCTGGAGTCAGGAAGACTCATCTTTTTTAATTCAAATCTGACCTCAGACACTTACTAGCTGTATGACCCTGGGCAAGTCACCTAACCCTGTTTGGCTTAGTTTCTCATCTGTAAAATGAACTAGAGAATGAAATAGAAAACCACTCCAGTATCTTTGCCAAGAAAACCCGAAATGAGGTCAAAAAGAGTAAGACATGACTGAAAAGACTGAACAACAAAGAATAGTATATCATTTCTTATTTTGAGGCATTTTTACTTTCATTTGTATAGTATCACATGAGTCCAAAGAGTTATAAACAAAGGCTATATCATGACTACTAGATTCTACACTCTTGCTCGACCTTTAACAGACATAATTCCATAAAAGGTGTTTATTTTTTGTTCTTGTTCATTGTTGGGTTTTTATTTTTCATTTTTGCAACAACAGGGTAAGTGACTTCAATATAATTTCAGGGTCCCAGGATTTCTTCTCTGAAAACTACAATTAAATTCAGTGCTAAGACATTAGTAAGACAACTATGGCCATGTACAAATGAATTATAGGCTTAAATTTCTCAAGTCTACAAATTTCTTGGCCAACTAATTCCACGAGCATACATTCCAGTTAGTCACATCTACATCAGCTAAATAGGTCCCTTCTCCCCTTAAGTGCATTATCTTTTTTGAGAGGGTCATATATGAAAGCCAAAAATCAATGCAAGGTTGAGGTTTCTAAGGAAATACTGATTATTAATAGCTGAATATAGTAAATCAAGTCATTAAAACATTTTCTGAATCAATATTTTTTATTCCTACATGAACTCAAACAAAATAATAAGGAAAACATTCACCATGGACACCAAATATACCCATTAACAAATGCGATTTTTTAAATGGCTAAAAAAGCACTGGCTACAAATGCAATCAACAAAGAAAATCAAATTGTAACATGTTTTATTTCCAGAAGGCTACAAATATTGAGTATATGATGTCCGCAGACAGGAAATAATAGAAAGAAAATCAAATTGTAACATTTTTTAATTCCCAGAGGGTTACAAACATTGAGTGCATGATGCCCTGAGATAAGAAATAATAATAATATGGAAGGGAAAGAACTGAATTTGGATCCAAAAGACCTGAGTTCAGATCCCAGAATTAGTATTTACCAAATGTGTGCCCTTCATCAAGTTACTTAAGGAACTGAAGAAATGAAATTCTTCTAGATTGACTCTGAGCCATTTAAAGATTCACTATCAGATAATGTGTGAATCTTTTTTTTTTGTTGTTGTTGTTAACATTCATCTTTTTACATGAATTAAAGCCCTTCAGAACTTGACTGCAACCAACCTTTCAAGGTCTCATTGCATTACAACTCCTCTTCACACTCTTGACTTTAGCCAAACTGGTCTTTTTGCTGTCCCTCATTCCCCTCTCCATCTCTATACCCTTGCACAGGCTCTCTTCTGCACTCCCTTGTCAATTCCCCTCATAGAATGTCAAGTTTCCTCTAAAACTCAGCTGAGTCGCCACCTCTGATGAGACGTTTCCTAATCAGATCAATTGGTAGTGCCTCCCCCCAATTACTTTATATAAATTATAAACACACTTATTTTAAATATCCTTATTTGTCACTTACCCCTATAGAATGTATGCTTCTTGGGAATTATAGTTTCATGTTCATATTTGTCTTACCAGTACCTAGCATAGTACCTTACATAGAGCAGGTGCTTAATAAAATGCTTGATGATCGACTAATTCTTTGTAAAATGGTATATAAATATATTCTACCCTTTCACTTCTATGACACATATAGAATACAAAGGAATCAATAGTGGGTCAGATTAAGACCAGAGTAGGACTAGGAGACTAGATAAACTAGCCAAGGTAGTGCAGTTGATCTAGAAAGGTCCCAGGAGTTGGGGTTAGGAGGAAAGCAGACAGACTAGTGATGAATATCATGGCAATTCAAGAGTAGTAGTAAAATACAGATGGGTGACTGAGAACTTGGATGGGTGGGACTCAGTATCAGAGGCATCAGATGGCAGCAAAATTCAGACAGGCAGGGAATCACCTACAAAAACTCTTACAGCAGCCACAGCAGAGAGTTAGTTCAGTCCTAGCGAGAACTGTAAGGCAGAGCCCTGCTCTCGGGGTAATGAAGGCAAGGAACAGGTGCTATTAAAGAGGAAAAAAGGAATAAGACAAGGATCTAAGTGATGAAAATAAGGTGTGAGATATAATGGAATATTATTGCACCTATTAAGAAATGACAAAGAAGATGATAAGCAGAGAACCCTAGGTAGCCTCAACTGATGAAGAGTGAAATAAGCAGAACCAGGAAAACATGTACAAGAGTAGCAGCATTTTAAAGAAAAACAATTTTGAAAGACTTAACTGATCAACGCAATGACCAGCCACTTCTACAAAGGACCTGTGATGAAGCATCGTATCCATCTCCTGATAGAGAGTTGAAGAACTGAAAGTAAAGGAGACATTCAGTTTTGCATGTGGCTACTGTGTCAATTTGTTTTAGCTCAAACTTGATTGTTGAGAGTTTTTTTCTCTCTCTCTTTTTTTTTCTGAAGGTAGAGGCATATGTGATGTTAGCATTAGTAAAATTTAAAAAAGGAGTCTTTCATATATATTTATGTGTGTATGTATATGTATATATGTGTATACGTATAAGTGTGTGTATAAAAATGCACAGAGGAGAACAAAAGGAGGTTCAGAAAGAAATGCAGACAAGCAGGACATTTATGGGAAAAGCATGTGGAATTTGTTATGTACTTATTTTTAAAAAGCAAGTAGTATAAAACAAATAGTCAAGGTTTCATGTCTTTGTATTCTGCTGTGAATACCGAAATGTTTTTTCAATTTACATTCAGAACAAAAAGATTAAGTTAACTTAAACAACAACCAACAAGAAGAAGAGAATGTTATGACATAAGATGAGGAACTTTGTCACAAAACAACCAGCAAAAACAAACAAACAAACAAACAAAACCCTCTGTTCTTATTATCAAACTACAAAGAATCAAAGCAAAGCCAGCATACTGGATAACTTGACATTGATTTATCTTCATTTATAAATCCTCGGGTCATTACATGTTCACTGTTTAAGGGTCAAACTGACGCAGAGCTTGGGACTGGGATAATATTACAAGTAGGGTTTAAATAACATAGGTAGAAGGATTGGGTTAGGGAGGAGAAGAACAAGAAGTCAGGTTTGTCACTTCAGAAATTCTCATAAAGTTGTACAGAATGTGACTAGGATACACACTTAGACCATCAAGCTATGGTGATTTACACGTACAAAAAAACCAGGAAGTCAAAATTGTACTCCCTCATTTAGAAGCTTGATTGAAGCTATTTCAAGAATTTTACCCTGGTAAATTACCAAAGTGCTTATCTGCTAAATTGAAATAGCAAGGTAACACCTAGTCTCTCCATCCTCTCTTCACGCACACCCCATCACAGTTTTCAAAGGAAGAGATTCAGCAAAGTACACTTAAAACTCTATTACCTAGACCCAATACATCAATCTGCTTACTTCATTTCTTCATTATGCAGTTTAAGAACTGTTTTTGCTTGTAGCCCTCTTCCCTATTATAATCAATGCACACTTCATAAATGTTTTCTTTTTTATGTACTTCATTCATTTTATTTTGGTTCCGAAGAAGAATGAAATTAACGTACTTTTACATTTACTCCTCAGTTCATTCTGTAGAATATAGTGGCAACTGCATCAGTGTGGATACTGTGATTCTTATATAAAACAGCAAAATATTTTGAGTTTTTCCTTTCATTTCTGGCTCCATGAAAACCATTATTCTAGAGATTTTCTGGTCTTTAGTTACATCGGTGATATTATATTTGATATCATTGATAACATGGTATTACACTCATTCATTTACTCATTTAACAAGTATTTATAGAATGCTTCCTATGTGCAGGGACTCAAGTGAAATATTTTCCAGATGAAAAAGTCAAAAGTCCTATGTCTTTTGCTCAAATACCAGTTCCACCCACATCCCCAAAATACCTTGGGGTGGGGGTGGGGGGAAGACAGTAATGATGGTTATAGAACTTCTTGAAGTAGCAGCAGATTTACAGTAGCTTCAGTAAAATTCCTACCAATATGAACTAACAAGTTAAATATGTACGTGACAATGTACATTTAACCAGTCTCTAATTGTTGTTATTGTTTGTTTTTGTTGTTTCAACTTAGTTTCAGGAGTTTCAGCCAAATGATTCATAGATAGCCCTGATGTTTCAAAGGAATCAGGTTGAAAGTTCCCTCCCAAGAGTCCTGATTCAGCTTTCTCTACCTTATCGATCCAGTGATACTTAATGAGAAGCACCAAGTTTTCTGTTTGTTTAGCAGCAGAATGCTTCCGCTGCTCCAAAGTGTGATCAGCTAGCTCCATTATGAAGGCTTCATAAGAATGTCAATGTATGGATTTCACTTCATCTAGTTTTAGTAGCAAGGGGAAATGGATAAGGTGAAATGGGAAGGAAATGGAGAGATATTATTAGGTTATCTACAGAGAATACAAATGGGAACGGTAATAGAGCAGAGAAGAGAAAAAGAAGTAATGCAGCAGGGCATAAGGTAGAATTTGTGGCTTCACTCTGGAAGGGATGCCTCCTCACATATTGCCACCAGGGTCCAGGGGTACCCCTGAAGGGTTGGGGCAATTCTTCTCTAACATTATCAGCTTGAAATCCCATTCAACTATGTGCTTGCCCCAGAGCTATCAGTGATGAGTGCTTCAATTCTATCAAGTCAATCAACATTGATTCACTTTTACAAAGGGGTATTTACTTTGAAGATTTAGAAAGAACAGAGGACTTATGAACATTTCCCCCAACTGCTGATCTGGTCTAGTGGGTTACTTCTATAAAGAAAGTAGTTGGTTTTTTGTTATTTGATTTTGCAGGTCAAGCAATAGAATCATAGATTCAAAACTAGAAGAGACCTTTGAAGACACAGCATCCAACCCCCTCACTTTTCAGAAGAATAATCTGAGGCTTAGTGATTAAGTAACTTGCGTAGTCAAACAGCTAGTGTATGAAGTAAGATTTGGATCAGAGCTGTCCGAAGTTAGACTTCAAGTCTATCACTCTATCCACTAGCCATCCTGACTCTCCACTCACTTGATAAGGGAGATAGTCTAGCCTAAGGAGAGCCATAATCATTCTAAAAAATCAGAAACAGACACACACACATTGATTTACATATGTATATGTATGTATCCCCAAAATCTTGGTTCAGTTTTAATATTTAATAGCTTAGAACTGCAAAATGACTTTTGAGACATCCTACATATCACTTTTTAAATTTTTGTTTATCATTTATTTTAATATTCTTTTAAAAGTTATGTTACTTTGAATGTATATTCATTTATAAGCATTTTCAAGCTATGTTCCAAAAGTCATAATTCCAAGCATAATGAATGAAATTTTACTAATTAGCATATAGAATTTACAATAAGCATTTATTAATTGCCTACTATGATCCAGACACTGTTCTAGGTACTAGGTATACAAATATTTAAAATAATAATAATAAAATAAGCACTACCTTCAAAGAATTAACATTATCCTGGAGAGAAACAATACTTACATAGTAAGTATAAAAACAAAATATATACAAAATCAAATTAAAGCAATTTGGAAGGGGAGCACTAACAATGGTGAGGGAAGGGTGGTCAGAAAAGGCATCCTATAATGCTTGGTATAGTGCTATAGGTAGTGCTTGGCATGAGTTCTGAACAAATTTTGAAAGGTAGAAGGAAGAGACCCAAATGCTAGGTACATGAGAAACAAGTGCACTAGTTTGGCTGGATCTTTGAAACTTGAGAGGTAAATAATAGGACATATCTGGAAGGACAGATAAACAAAAAAGGCTGCAAGAAATGGACATGGTACTGCTGTGCAGATGAGAGAATTGACTTCTAAAGTCCATTTCCCAAAAGAGCTATAATTCTGTAAATATTATGTAACTGGAAAACAGATACCTCTTCCCCCAGTGACTACCTGATGTTAGAAGAGTTTGGTTTCTTATATGATTTTTTTTTGTCTTGAAAGTAAACTTTCCCACCCCCAGAAGATTCCAAGTATCCCTTTATCCTAATAGAGCCTCTTAGAATTTCCCCACTTTGTTCATTTCCCATTAGGAGAAATGGTGAGCCATGGGACACCCAAGAGTGACCATCAGTAGCACTGAAGGTATACATCCAGTGATAGTCTTGGAAGGCAGCAGGATCCCTGCCCCTAATCTACAATCAATATAAATATAACATTGAAATTCAGGGCAATACTTTTTCCATCCTGTAAGGCACTCAGGACAAAGAGAATCTACTCAATAAGCACTTATTAAATGAAGGCTATGTACAAGCTCAGGTATTAATTACCTCCTTTATGAAAGTTTCCCTGAAATTCAACAATAGATATCATTTATTACCTCCATCTTTCCCTCTTATTTCGACCAGGGAGCATAGATTTAGAGCTGAAAAGTATCTTAGAGGCCATAGTACAAGCCTCTCATTTTATATAAGGAAACCAAGACTCAGAAGGGTCTAGAGAATCATTTAGATTTAGAGCTGGATGGGTACCTAAAAGCCACCCCATGCATGAGAAAACTGAAGCCCAGGAAGGAGTTTGCCCAAGGTTACATTTGTAGTAAGTAACAGGTAGGATATGAAATCAGGTTCTCTGACTCCAAAGACCATAGTACTCTATGGCATGCTGTCTATGTTCTACCTGCATTTAAGAGCATTTAAAGTTCTTCTTTTGAGTACAAAAAGTTATGTGCGCTCTCCCTCTCTCTCTCTCTCTCTCTCTCTCTCTCTCTCTCTCTCTCTCTCTCTCTCTCTGTGTGTGTATGAAATGTCAGATATTGATATTGTAATGGTCAGCTAGAGTGCCAGGCCTGGAGTCACTTAGTTTCATCTTCCTGAGTTCAAATCTGCCCTCAGACTCTAACTAGCTGTGTGACCCTGGGCAAGTCATTTAATCCTGTTTGCCTCAGCTTCTCATCTATGAAATGAACTGGAGAAGGAAATGGCAAACCACTCTAGTATCTTTACCAAAAAAACCCCAAATGGGGTCACAAACAGTCGGACATGACTAAACAATATTTGCTATTGTAATGTGAATATGAGAGAACATAATAGTTCAAAGTATCAGGAAAACTATGACTGGTATATATGTATTATAATATATATATTATACATATATATGTATATATATATATATATATATATATATACTTTCTAGCCAGATACGAAAAGATCAATATACTTATATGAATATGTATGGTTGTAGAAATGACAAAAAATGATTACATGAAGTGTGCTACTAATTATTCTGTGGCTCAAAGTACACAAATTATATGGTTCTGTACATGGTCAAAAACGGTATATATATTGGATGGTTTTATTAAGCTTAAAAATTATTGGTACAAGGTAAGGCTTTTGAGAGGTATATATTTAGAAATATCATGTAAATGCAAAAGACATCAATAAAACTTAAAATATATACATGTGTATATCTATAGATAGATATAGATACACAAATGCATACATAAAGATTGCTTTGAATTTGAGCAAAGCATCAAATGATTCTAAATTGCTTCAGCTGTTGTCTGTACTAGCCCTGTATCAAAAAGGTGAAGACATTTCCCTACTCTCAGTTGCACTAATATTAATTCTTTTTACTCCATTGGAGGGGCCTGGGGGATGAACTGCCAGAGCTCTGTACTGACCCTGTCTCTGCCTGTCACTCCAGCAAGGCCTATCTGGGTAGTGGGCTAGCCCTGTCTCTGTCCTCTTCTGTCTCTTTGAGACCAGCTCAATCTCTTTAAAAATAAAAGCAGAATGGGATTAGAACCTTTTTTAAAAATTTGAAACTGTGATTTCTCCCACCAATACAAATGAATTGAGAAACTCAATATAGTAAATAAGTACAACTTTGAAAATAGTTGCCATCTGCATTCTCGTTAAACAAATACATACACAAAAAAGCTTATACAAAATACATTCAAAATAAATACAAGGTGATTTAATATATAAGACACTAATGACTTGGAGCAAACAGGAAAGGCTTCATGTAGAAGACAATACTTGAGTTGAATTTTGAATGAAACTAGGGACTTTGAGAGGTGGAGGAGCTGAAGTTAGAGGACCCCGATATACCCAGGGTGGCTGCCAACCTGTGTTTAGATCTGCATTTCTAAAGGAAAGCAACTCAAAATGGATTAACAAGCTTACTTTAATCAATCAAACATATATCATTTACCTAATTCAGGGGGAAAAGGTCAGTACCCTGAAGTCCCAGCTATGTTTATGATACTGTCCTAGGCACCTGGGTAGGAATACAAAGACAAAATTTAAAAAAAAAATTCCTTTTTTTCAAGGAGCTTATTTTTTTTTACTGGGGACAATGGGGTGGGGAGGGAGTAATACAACATATAAATAGATAAATGTACACATAGTTTTCAGGAGAGAAAAAGTACTACCAAATGGTCCCTCCTAGCTCTAAATATGATCCTGTATCTCTCCTTTTTACCAGCTTTTTCATTTTATCAACATTTTTGATTTCTCTAATACTTCTGCAATAGTGTTCATTTCATCATCCATTTTCCCCACCTTCCCCATCTCTCTACAGACTTTCCCACAGTGCACTGAGTCTATTCTCTCTCATACTTCTGGAAGGGTTTAGCTGAATTAAAATGATTATTAGGTACCACCTATTATATACAAGTTGAGAAGGAAGTATCATAATGAATGGTTAACATGCCTAATAGTGAAGATGTAGGCTCAACTCCGAACTTTGATAGTTACTGGCTCTGAGAAGTGTTTCAGGCAACCCTAAGACTATAAATTGATCTGCACTGGTAGGAGAGACTTGAGGGAGGGAAAACAATAAGAGAATGAAGTTTTAGAAGCTTCCTTCCACTAAATGTTGATTTTATCAATCCATCAACAAAGCACATATGAAAGGCTATCTGGCATAGTAGATAGAGAGCCACCTTATCATCATTAGGACATAAATTTAAGTTCCACCTTAAACACATATAGGCTGTGTAACCCTAAGAAAGTCATCAAATTTCTCAAAAAGTCAAGAAAAAGTAACACTGTAAGTTATAGAAAAGTTACAGACACATGACAGAGTTTTCTCCCTGGGAATCTCTCTACTTCAAGATATCACAAGGGTCCAAGAAATATATGATATAGGACTAGATCTGTGATGTAATTGGTATAGGAAACATTGGATGAGCAAACACTCGTTAACATTGCAGATCCACTCCTGTTATACAATGTATAGGTTTATTAGATTGTGGGCTCCCTGAAGGCAGGAATTGTTTTTGCCTTTATTTGTATCCCCAGTGCTCAGTACAATGCCTAGCACAGTCAGTGGTTAAAAATCTATTGATTATCACCCAATTTATCCTGTATATATCTTGTTTGTACATAGTTGTTTGCATGTTGTCTCCTCCCGCTAGACTATGAGCTCCTTGAGATCAGGGACAATAATTTTTTTTTTGTTTTTTTTTTGCCTTTCTTTGTAACTCCAGCACTTACCACACTGCCATTTACATTGTATGCTCTTAATAAATGCTTGCTAACCATTGCCTTGATATAGTTTTACAGAATTGTGTCAGGCACTGAGAGATTAAGTGACTTATCAGGGATCACTGTATGTTCCCCATACAGTGTATGTACCTCTATACCTTAAACTCTCTCCCTCCTCATCCTTGTCTGCTGGATTCCTTCTCACCTGAAGCCCTACCTTCTGCAAGAGGTCTTTCCCAGCTTTCCCTCTAGGATTGTTTCCCATCAGTCTCCTGTAGTGTTTGGGGGCAGGTAGATCGTACAATGAACAGAACATTGGACCTAGGAAGTTTAAATCTGGCCTCAGACACTTACTACCTATGTGACCCTGGGCAAGTCACTTCTTGCCTCAGTTCCTCATCGATAAAAAGAGGGCACACTGGAAAAGGAAATGAGGAATCACACCAGTAGCTTTACCAAGAAAACCCCATGGATAAAGTCTATGGACTCACCTAGAGTCAGACACACTGAACAAGTATTTGTATATAACAGTGGTTTGCATATTGTCTTAACCCTATTAGATTTTGAACTCCTTCAGAGGGACTTTTTTCTTTTCTTTCTATCTCCAGTGCTTTTTGGTGTCTACATTTTATGTTTTACATTCTTGTACTTGTCTGCTGGTTGTCTCCCTATTAAAATGTGAGTTCTGGGTGGGAAGTGACTATGTTTTTGCCTTTCTTTGTACCTCCAGGGCTTAGCACAGTGTCTGGCACTTAGTAACACTTTTTAAAAAATGCTTGTTTGACTATATGACAGGAAAGTAGCTTTAAGCCATTTCTTTATCCACTACACCAAAATGCCTCTTATATCTTTTACACATATTTTTATACAAGTATGAATACACATAAACAGATGTATACACCTGATATATGGTGCATTATGTGTAGGTATGTATGTGCATGTGCGTGTGTTACATACAATAATCAAAGATATATAGCTCTATAGCTGCAGACTGCCTTCCTGGGCCCACTAAACATACGCTCAGGTCAGTTGGCACGACTACCTAGTTGAAACCCCGCTCAGAGGTGGCTAGCCTTTCTCCTGTGGGGAGGGTCGGGCAAGAGCCAATCTCATCCATTTAGCCAGCGCCCCTGCACAAAGGCTGTCTCCTAGGAAGCAGCCATTGGGTGCTGCAGGCTCGCAACACCACCGGGAAGGGAGGCGGTGCCATTACCTGCTCCGCCTGAGACGGCCTGGCCAGACGCCTGCAGCGTGTTCTGTAACCCCAGAAGCAGCTTCCAGCCAGCATTGCACAACCTGGCACTACCTCTTTGCATTGCCCCCCTCCCCCCTCCTGCTTCCCCCACCTCCATCCCCCCCAACCACGCCCTTCACTAAAACTCAGGTTTCGCCCTAACCCGGGGTAGCTCAAGTTCAAGGTTGATGCGTCGCTTTGCCTAGCCTGCAGATTGAATTTGCCTTATACGGTGCTCACGTTATCGTTAATTAGGCTTGTTATTAGTTCTAAAGGAGCCTGCCTACCGCACGTTTTGGAAGGAGAAGCCTTCTCCAGTACGTGACTTCAGAAGAAGGCAGCAGCCCTCCCTTTCTGTCCCTCTCCCAGGTCCGGTCCTCCCGCCGAGGTCGAGCTCCCTCTTGTGGGCAGTCTGCATTTCAGTGTACCGGCGCCTTCATTCACTCTGAAGGTTCAATGGACGCCAGTGTTGATAAAGGCTAACCCACAATCTTAGAGAGGAAGGGAGAAATCATCTCACTACAGCCCAGAGGGCTCGGTTAACTTGGAAAAAGCATCTGCAAATACCTTTGCAGAAGACTTAAGAGGGGAGAGGGGCAAGAAGGGAAAGCCTATCTGAAAGAGCTATATAGATAATGGACGCCACTTTCTCCCACCATGTCTTTTGAAAAAGCATGAGGAAGGGAGGGAGGGAGAGAACTGACTGAATATGGAGAAAGCAGTTTGCAAAAGAAGGCAGCGAAAAAAATTAAAAGGAAATCGTAGATCACGAGCTCTCATTTAAAAAAAAAAAGCAGCGTTAGATGAATGTGGTTCAGATTCTGTGTTTATAGTGATTGTACAAAGTTGAACATAGGGGAATGAAATAATACACGTTTTCATAACAGTTTGGATAACCTACTAATGTGTTACATGAGCAAAATTACAAACTGAATACATACGAGTTTTTGCTATTATAGAAGTCAATTCCATATAAAGTGGAAACGTTTTGGTTATGTCTGTTAATCAGTATGCCTTTGCAAAGAATAGTCTTTAGAATTCCCTTCTCCGTGCCCCCTCCCCCAGTGCTACACCGAATGCATACACACTCACTAAATGTGAATGAAAAGCTTGAAAAACTGCATGTACGTTTCGGATGTGTCCATCTTACAGTATGGCAAATAGAATACACCTTTAAATGAACAATAGACTTTTAAAAATTATTTTAGGTACCTGTGAGAAGGGTAATTAAGGAATATGTTTTTTTAACAGTGTTTTCAAAAAGCTCCAACTCTATGGCCAACAGAACTCTTAACAGATAAAAAAAAAGAGTCAAATGTGTAGTTGACACAGCTTTGATAAAAGTTGCCCAGAACTTGGAGGAAGGGGTAAATATAAATAACCCTATATACAGTGCTTATACGTGGCTCTGACAACTTGTCAAACACCGGTTTATCTACCTTTACAGAATGGGGGTGCGGGGGTTGGAGGGAGAGAACCTACAGCATATGAAAGAGATAGGTGTGTTGAAGTGGTTAAAAAAAATCACCTGCATTTCAGACGGCCACTAGGATAGTTGTTGTTGTTTTAACGTAGCTATGTTTTAATGGATGCAGGATGAAAGTTTGTCTATTTTTTTAAGTGACTACTGAGAAACTGAGTTAAGAAGCATTTAAATTTGTCATCCTGGAAAATTTCTTCTTCCAAATTTATTTTCCCCGTTCAAAGAAGGGGACAGGAATACCAACTCCAAACTGTGCGGGCACACATATGAACACTCTCATGGTCTTTCACTTACACAAATCTGATACTGGGAGATGGTTTGTCCTAGTGCATGGTTTATAATCGGGTTAATCCAGTAGACAAAGTATAAACCAATAACTCCCCCCACCTCACTTCCCCCTCCCTTCTTGTTTCGCCTCAGCTCAGTCCCACCCACCCACCAAAGCTTTAGGAAAAGCAAGTGTTTAAACTTAAAAAACAAAACAAAAACAATGGGGGAGGGGGATTGGAATGAAAGTCAATTTGAAATGAATTCCGGATCAAATATCTTCACCTACAACTTCTTGTTAGTTTTAGTTCTAACAGTACCCAAAGTTTATTTTAAATGCTAATTCCCATAGTCCGGTGCCTAGGATGTAGTATTTTAGCCCCAGATTTTGGCTGGCCGTCTCGCCTTTGGGAAAACCTTACGATCCGTGTTTCGTAGAAACTAAATACATTGACACTGCACTGCATGGAATGGCTCTCGCTTCAAGCAAACTCTATGTGTAACTGCGGCTGCCGCCCCTGCCAGCGACTTAGTGGGGTGGATGGGCCCCGATTAGGCGGCTGCCGTTGCAGTGAGTCGCCAGCCCTTCCCTCGTTCACTCGCTCAGTGCAGTTGCCCTTTTGAATGCCTCCTGCGGCTCGGAGCGCTGGCAGGGCTCTGGGAGTATGAGTGAATGTAGCCCCGCAGAGCCAATGAGCTGGGACCGGATGCGATATATCCTCTGGGACAACAACTGCTCTGTTCCTCCTCAGATCCACATGACGCCATTTACTGCTGCTGCTTTTGCAGAGATCCCTACCTCCTCCGGAAAGAAAAGAGAGCAGAAAAACGCTGAGCCCCCCCAGCCCAGATCTCAAATCCTCCTCCTCCTCCTCCTCCTCTACTCCTTCTACCTCTCCTCCTCCTTCTCGCCCTCCTCCTCCTCCCCCTCCACCTCCTCCTTCCCCTCCACCTCCTCCTCATCCTCTTCCTCCTCCTCCTCCTCCTCCCCTCCTCCTCCTCCTCTTCTTCTTCCCCCTCCTCCTCCTCCTCCTCCAAACACACAACAACCACCGCCACAAACTCGCTGCTGCTCCCCCGAAACGCCCAGATTGCAAACCACAGAGCTGCCTGCAACAGAGAGAGGGAGAAAAAGGAGAGAGGGAAAAGGAGGAGGAAGCAAAAGAGCGGAGAGCAGCTGCAGCCAGCTTTCACGGGCAGGAACGACTGCACATTGCACAGGCTGCGTCTGCCAGGAGGAGGTCGATACGAAACTTGGGGATTTTGCTTAACTTCATTTTCAGGTCATTTTCTGTACGGCCCTATCGACTGGCCAGAACAACAAAGTGACTTGGTGTTGGCGATTCGGCCTTCAATTCATTGAGAAAAAAAAAAGAGGAAATACTCCTTGTGTTTTTCTTCTTTTGGGAAGAGAGGGGGAAACGAAAAAGAAGGGGGAAGAAAACCACCTTTCGCCCTTAGCCTGGAGTACTTTTACTTAATTGAATCTATCGGCGGGTTTCTTCGCTTTGGATTTTCTTTTCATTTCAATTTTTTCCCCTTCTGATGGCTTGCAAGTTGGACTGAAGCAGTTTGGAAAGCAAAAGTTTGTTTTAGGGCTGGATTTATTTGCAAACCACAGGAAGAAGAAAATACAAGGGAGAGAGGGGTTGGTGCAGAACCGCGATCACGGTGAGATACTTTATGCCGCTTCCCCCCCACCCCCCTATCTCCTTCTCAGCCCTGGCTAACTTTAGCTATTTATTCCAGGAAACATGAAGTAGATGTAGGTAAACCTGAAGCTTTAAATCAGTCCCCCACATCCATTCCTTTTCTTTCCATCTAGCAGGTTCCCCTAGGGAAGTAACAGAAAATTGACTCCACTTGAGGGGTTTTTTTGGGGGGGGAGGAATTGGAGGGGGAGGTTTTTGCACGTACTTCCTAGCTGCCTCCTTTTCGCCGTTGGTAACCCCTCGTTCTACAGAGCCTACCCCCCTTTCTGCCAAACTGAGTTTTGGAGTCTGGGAGCCCCAAACCTCAGGTACTCTGTTCTGGAGGGGGGTGCGGGAAGGGGGGGGGGGCTTGAGGCACAGTTTAGGCGGCGGAAATCTCACACTCACATTTAGGCTTTTGCTGGCAGAAATGTCTGCTCACTTGCTCCGAGTTTAATGAACTCGTGTCACACGCACACTCGTGTCACACACACACCCACCCCAAAAATCGAGAAAACACTTCGTTGTGTTTCACAGGTCACGGAGCTAAACGCCCATATTTATATAACCTGTTCCTCATCTTTGAGGGAAGGAAATTCCTGCTAGATCCTGTTGAAGGCATTGACTAGCTTCCAGGGTGATTTATTTTCTGCAGTTTACATTCTTCGCGTGGGTAATCATATACAGCCTACATTACAATGCTAACGTGGGTAACCTGTCCTCTTATCTCTAGCCCCAAATGTAATAGATAGCAATACTTGATAGGCAATCCCGGTTTCTGTGTTGAGACTGTGCAATTCGGAAATGTGCTCCTTTCTCCCACCACCAACTCCGCCACCACCCCCCATCCCCCCCCCCATGGTTGAATATAGGTCATCATTTTTTTTTTAACTTCGACCCACCTTCTAGCACCGGAAGAAAGTAATCAAGGGCTCACAATCATTTTCCATTTCCATTCTCTGGTCAGTTGTTGATAAAAGAGGCCACTTTGGGGTTTGGGTATATTTTTAGCCTTTTAAGTCTGCTTTTGGTTGAAAAAAAAATAGATATCGGAAACTTTGGGGGTGTTTTCTCCCTGAAGGCTGTTTTATGTCAGTTTTGCCCCACCCCAGTAGTCAAGTCCTTTCCCCCTAATCCATAGTCCGATCACACACACTCAGCTCTTAATGGGGGTTTCAAAGCACTTTCAAAGGGCCGGGGTGGGGGGGGGGGAGAGTAGAGGAGGTGCTGGGTTGCGGGGTGGGGAGAGGGGTGCTGTAAAGGGGGGTTGAGATATCCAGGCAGCAGGGGTAGAGCTGAACAGAAATTCACTGGCAAGAATGTTTTCCTTAAGTAAAGGCTTTGCCTTTACAACCTGCCTGATACTCGCTAGATGCAATTTTTCCACTGCAGGCAGAAAGAGCTTTGCGCCTGTAAAGCGACCAGATTACCAGTCTGTTCCCTACCCAACTACCCCCACCACGACCAAGGACTCTCCCCCACCCCCTCCCCACATCACACCCCAGCAACATTTCTGCTAGCCCTCTAGTATATGGATTGGGGCTTCGCTTTTGAAATGAGCCCTCCTAAGAAGACTTTCTGTTTATTAGTTTTTTTAAAGTTTCCGATCCTGTGGTTGCTCTTAGCTAGAATGCATTAAACGCCTACTATGTGCCAGCTACTGTGTTAAGTTCTGGAGATACAAAAAAAAGGATATATAGACATATCTACATCTGTCTATAAATAAGAGGGTATATACACACATATATACACACATATACATATACACAAGGAGACCCCAATCTTAGATAATACAAAAGATGGAAGAAAGAGGGGAAAATGAGTCAAATTTATTACGGAATTAATATCGATGCAAGTTTTCAGGAGGTTGACTTGTCAAATCAAATGACTTTTGAAGGGCGAGATTTTCTTTCCTTAATGCATTTAAATTCGGAAGTGATTTGCTTAAATTCTGTGTCATTTTTTAATCTTTATGTACACAAAGTAGAGAAATTGGGGGGGAGGGGGTTAGAGGCTGTGTAGTCAGGCATGCTGTTCCGGTGCCTCGAAGGGCAAAAGATCTGAAATCCATTCAAGGGAAGTTCTCTGAATGAGAAAAGTATTGCAAGACGTTTTACTTAAGCCAAAGACGGTAGGGAAAACTCCTGGCATCTGTGGGGGTGAGGGGTAGGGGGGGCGGGGGCAGAGCCGAGGTAAAAGGAAGTGTGGTCTTTCGTTTCGTGACAAATCGACTTTAGAAGTGCCCCCGCCCTCCTCTCCCCCTCCCCCTGCACCCCGGGATGTTGCCTGTCTATCTAGAAGTTGTCTGCATTTGTGAGCCAGCTTGTCGCATTTGCAGCGTCAGTCAGCCCTGAGAAAAGTCCCAGGGTTGCCGCTGGGTCCCACCTGCTGGGTACGTTGTTTTGGGCAAAGATGCAGCTGATAAAAGGAATGGAAGAAAAGAGCAATGCCCTCTCTCTCTCTCTCTCTCTCTCTCTCTCTCTCTCTCTCTCTCTCTCTCTCTCTCTCTCGCTTTTCTGTTGTCTAAGGTGAGGAGATCCAGTTTCCAGTTCAGCCTTGTTAAAGATTTAGAGGTGTGTGTCACCTGCGTGGTTCAAACAAGTTTTTTTTTTCTTTTCTAGAGGGCAAAGGCCAACTTTCTTGGCTTTAAAAAATTGCCTTTTCATCCAAATTTGGGAAAAAGTGGAGATATGATAACTGAATATTATGCAGGAGTTTTACAGTTGTAAGAAATTGGAATTCACACTCTTCTTCCTTTAAGAGTAGACTAAGTTTGAATCACATTTACAGTAACTATAATGTGTGGGGCTATTTGTATTTTTATATAAATAAGCAAATTAAAGAAGATTCCAAAGTAAGCAAGTTTGAGACTTTGCTTTTATCTGGAAAAATACCATAGGTTACAAAATTAGCCCTTTACTTGAAATACAGAATAACAGTTCTTCCCCTGCATGTATTTCTGTCATTCTGCAAACTATTTATATAGCTTTTGGTGCTTTTTTCTCTTTATAGTGCAAAATTTTTGCATGGTTCTGCCAGCTAATAGGAATTGTATTGATATGCCCTCCAATAATCAATTTTGGGATGATAGGTGTTTAACAGTTTTATATATATAATTTTCTCATTTATAATTATAGAAAAGTTTTAATAATAAAGAACATATTTTCTGAAGTAAAAAGTTGCTTAATAGTAAATTAGAATATTACAAAAGAGTAGTTTAGGATATTTGAAATATAAAAGAAGATATTTAGAAGTAAATGGTTTAAAGATTTCCTGGACTATATTTATTGAATGATGTTTAAAAGCAGAATTGCAACTTGGCAGCCAAGCATGACACTTCTTTTAGTTTTAAAAAACTTTAGACTTATTTTGAAATTTGGGGTTGCAATGTTGGCTTAAAGCATTTGAAACTTCATTTCCCTGCAATTCGGTGTTTTCCTGGAAACATCAGTTTGAGTAAAAAATTTACCATGTTTTATGTTTGTCTGTTGTACAAAAAAATTACTCTATTACACTGTTTTCCTTTAAAATCAAGAAATATAAAAAAGCAAATGTTATTTTAAAATTTCCTTTCATATTTGTATTGAACACTTGATACAATGACCAGTTTTCATCTTCCAAATAGCAGTTTTTTAATAAGGGCCTATGAAGTAAAGATTCAATTCAGGTAGTTGAAGAGTTAATCATGTGTCATAGTGAACCATTTTCTCTTTGTTCCTGCAGGAGTTCAGATGTGTTCTAAGCCTGCTGGAGTGATCACCCTTCAGAATCCTGATGGAGACAAGAGCTCAGAATGGCAGTGGGTCCCAGCCCTTGTTACAGGCTCCCCGTGACAGTGGCAGGCAGCATGGGGAGCCTGACCTGAGAGATGCTCTCACACAGCAGGTCCACGTGTTGTCACTGGACCAGATCAGGGCCATCCGAAACACAAATGAATATACTGAGGGACCTACAGTAGCTCCAAGACCTGGAGTCAAACCTACCCCTCGACCCTCCACTCAACACAAAAATGAAAGACTCCATGGATTAACTGAGCACCGTCAGCTTAGCAGGGTCCAGCATTCACAGACACATTCTTTTGTTCGAGCACCTCTGTCTCGATCCATTAGCACTGTGAGTACCGGATCGAGAAGCAGTACAAGGACAAGTACCAGTAGCAGTTCCTCCGAACAAAGACTTTTAGGATCATCCTTTTCTTCTTCAGGGCTAGTTGCTGATGGGATAATCCGGGTGCAGCCCAAATCTGAGCTCAAGCCAGGTGAACTGAAGCCCTTGAGCAAGGAAGATTTGGGTATGCATGCCTACAGGTGTGAGGATTGTGGGAAGTGTAAGTGTAAGGAGTGCACCTATCCAAGGCCTCTGCCATCAGACTGGATCTGTGACAAACAATGTCTTTGCTCAGCTCAGAACGTGATTGATTATGGGACTTGTGTATGCTGTGTGAAAGGCCTCTTCTATCACTGTTCCAATGATGATGAGGATAACTGTGCTGACAACCCCTGCTCTTGCAGTCAGTCTCATTGCTGTACTCGGTGGTCTGCCATGGGGGTCATGTCTCTCTTTCTGCCTTGTTTGTGGTGTTATCTTCCAGCCAAGGGTTGCCTTAAGTTGTGCCAGGGGTGTTATGACCGAGTTAACAGGCCTGGGTGCCGCTGTAAAAACTCAAATACAGTTTGCTGCAGAGTTCCCAGTGTCCCACCTAGGAACTTTGAAAAGCCAACATAGCATCATTAATCAGGAATACTGCAGTAATAATAACTATTTCTCTGTCTCTCTCTTTCTCTTTCTCTCCTCTCTCTCTCTCTCTCTCTCTCTCTCTCTCTCTCTCTCTCCCTCCCTCTCTCTTAACACATATGCAACCAACTAAACAGTTATAATCTTGGCACTGTTAGTAAGAGTTGGGATATACTTTGCTGTTTGCAGTGAGATGCTTTTTTTGTGTGTGTGCCATCTTAACTGATAGGCTTGTTAGAACACAGCTAATGGAGCTCAAAATATGGGATACAGAACTTGGTGACCCACATATTGCATAAGCTAAAGCAACACAGACACTCCTAGGCAACTTTATCATTTGTGAATAGTCCTTGCAAAGTTTGTAAATTAGCAAATGACTCCTTTTTCCATTGTTTTCTGCCAGAGATAATGTGCTATATTTTTGTATATACAATAATATTTGCAACTGTGAAAAAAACAAGTTGTGCCATAATGCATGGCACAGTCACAAAATATTATACTAATATGTTGTACATTCGGAAGAATGTGAATCAATCAGTATGTTTTTAGATTGTATTTTGCCTTACAGAAAGCCTTTATTGCAAGACTCTGATTTCCCTTTGGACTTCATGTATATTGTACAGTTACAGTAAAATCCAACCTTTATTTTCT
Source organism: Gymnobelideus leadbeateri (assembly GCA_011680675.1). Lineage (NCBI taxonomy): Eukaryota > Metazoa > Chordata > Mammalia > Diprotodontia > Petauridae > Gymnobelideus > Gymnobelideus leadbeateri. The sequence goes on from WOXC01000460.1 coordinate 927,674, forward strand.
AATTTTTTTCAACATATTGTTTAGTGTAAAGAATATTTATTTGAAGTTTTATTATTTTATAAAGAAGAAGAATATTTATTTTAAGAGGCATCTTAAAAATTTCACCCCTTTTATGAGGACGTGATAGTTGCTGCAAGTAAGGGGTTACAGATGCATATGTTCAATATAAAATAGAAAATATATTAACGTTTGAAATTAAACTGGGCTGTTTGTCTTCTTTTTCCTCTGTTTCTGAGATTAAAAATCTGGCTGTGAGATTTCTAACAATTTTAATGGGACATAATTTTTTTCACAATGTATTTTTGACATATGATCAGGCCATCACTATGAAAGTGAAATAAATGAGTCAGTTTACCTTGGTGACCCAAGAAAAACATCTGTCTCTGTGGTAGGAATCAATGCTGTACATCATTATTAATGCTCTAGTCACTTCACTGGGTTTAAAGTAGACTTTCAAATACTTTTGTATGTCATTAGACCACCAAAATTGTTACTTTATGCATAAATTGGTAAATTGAGGTCATTAGTTGAATAATCAGCCCTGCCCTCCCCCAAAAAAACAACACTTATAAAACATCAGTTGAGTACTGACCCCCATGTCTCCACTATATTTGGCTCTGTGAATTAAGCTACATACCAAATATCCAATATTTGAAAACATCTGGATGATTAATTGAATTCTTTAGTTTTGATTCAGATGTTTGGCATTAAGTAGACACATCCAATGTGTCAACTTAAAAATTCAAGCCAAGAAGTCCACTTGAAGAACCTGGATTGACTGTCTTAACAGATTAGATTACTGAGACATCTGCCAAAGCTTCATTTGCACTTTGTAGACAATGGCACATAGCTAGTTATTTTGATTTTGGAATTACTTTTTGTAAGCATGGAGTTGGCACCCCAGTGAAAGATATGAATACTCTTATGTGTCACACTATGTGCCATGCACATAGTAGACATTGAATTAAATGTTTATGGATTCTTATTTTGAATAAGGCTTTTGGTTTGAAACTTTGTGACTCTTTCCATTTGCTGAGGTTAGAAACTGTTTACTTCTAAGACTTGCCAAAAGTCTAGGAAATGATTTACTTGTCTCTTAAATCTATCATTTCCTGATATGAGTATTTATCTCTTAAGTTTAAAGGTCTTAGTGCAGTTTTTATTTTTTTAAAAAGGGGGTGAGGGAAGAGCTGTTTTGTTTTAAAATTTGGCTTTCGAGGAATTATATCCTCCTAAATCCAGACATAGCGTGAAAGACTTTCAGTTTATTCTGAACCCTCTCCAAGAAAAAGATTAAATTATTTGAGAATTTATTTAGTGAAAAAATTTGATGTTGAGTTACTGGATATCATAATTCTTAAAGCCAAATTCAACTGGTGGTCCAAGTTTGGGATCTGGTTGTGAGAAAAGCACAAAGTTGTTTGACACTATATAGTTTTCAAAATTTGCAAATAAAAACAGAATATCTAGCTTTGATTTGCTTCTTTAGAAATGTTATCCTGTATGCATAGGTTTCTTTTTTTTTTTTTTGGAGGGGGAAATTCAAGGCATTTGGGGTTAAGTGACTTGCCCAAGGTCACACAACTAGTAAGTGTCAAGTGTCTGAGGCTGGATTTGAACTCAGGTCCTCCTGACTCCAGGGTGGGTACCCTATTCACTGCTACCCCAAATATATGGTTCTTCCTGGTATAAAGATGTCCAGTAATAGTTCTCTGTTTCTCAGGGACTACTTCCCAATTATTGGAACACCCTGCTGCTATGAAACAGCTAGGTGGCAGGATGGGTAAAGCACTGGGCTTGGAATCAGGAAGACTCATCTTCCTGAGTTCAAATCCCTCCTCAGACACTTAGCAGCTATGTGACCCTAGGCAAGTCACAACCCAGTTTGCCTCGGTTCCTCATCTGTAAAATGAGGAGATGGCAAATAACTCCAGTATCTTTACCAAGAAATCTCCAAATGGGGTCACAAAGAGTCAGACATGACCAAAACAACTGAACAGCAAAAACACTGTTGTGAATCATAACAATCATAAGCCTGTACTTTGCATTTATGACATTGGTGATCAAATCAAAGTGGTAGGAATTTGGCATTTATATTCTATCACAAAAAAAGACAATTTGTTTAGAGATCAGTGGGCTAGCAAGTTACTAACTAACCTTTTAAACATTGTAATTCATTCTTGCACTGAGAATGCCTAACAAGAATAGGGGAAATTGGGTATAAATTGAAAGCGATCAGTGCTTACCTGGGACAGTTTTTAAAGGATTGTTGTTTTCAAGATCTGAACATTCACTCTAGGGAACCGAGGTTTGCTGTGCTGGCACTTTAAATTAAACTTTCTACTAAAAAAAAAAAGCCCTGAAAAAGTTTGCATTACAAATGAAATTAATACATAAGCTAATGTAAAGTCTTTCTGGTGATATGACAATGTACCTGTTAACCAATAGCATAATGGAAATGACTAAACATTTAGGGGAAATATACGTTTATGTTGATTAAGATGTTGATATTTCAAATTCATCTTTTTGCAGAAATATTCTGTAGAAAGGGTCATCTGTATTTGGCCTTCATCTTAGAATGGCTGTCAATTTTGTTCTTTGTTTTTCTTTTTGGAGGGCAATTGGGGTTAAGTGACTTGCCCAAGGTCACACTGCTAGTTTTTGTGTAAAGTGTCTGAAGTCAAATTTGAACTCAAGTTCTCCTGACTCCAAGGCCGGTGCTCTATTCACTGCGCCACCTAACCGCCCCCGTTTTTTGTTGTTGTTGTTGTTGTTGTTGTTGTTGTTTTGTCAACTTAGTTCTTACTTAAAAACATTCATTTATATCTTCTGAGGAGGAGATTTAAGGCTCTGCCAAATTTCTGCCATGTTGGAGCATGCTCTGGAAATTGTTTAATGTCTGTCTGTGAAAGCAGGAGAGGTCCAAAGCAGGGGAAAAAAAAACACCTTCCCTAACTCAACCAATTTGTTACTTTGTTTTGTTTTTCTTTTTCTACCGGATCAAGCACTACCAGAGAGTAGAATGAAATCTAAAAAAATAAATGTTATCAAATGAATTTGCACTTTGCAGGGTTTTACATATGGCCTTTGATAGTGAAGAATTGAATGCAGTTAACTGCCAGGTGATTGGCCTCTAAACCTGTAAGACCAAATGTAGAAAAGTTTAATGGAGGGTTTCATTTGTAATTGTTTCCATTATAGGCCACTTAACCTTATCTGAAGGGGTCAGAAAGAGCAGGTGGCATCAGTGTCTTGAGCAGAACTTTGCGGGGAAAGGATTAAGCATCTTTATAGCATCTAGTATGTACCAGACATTGTTCTAAGCACATTACAAATGTTTCATTTGATCTTTATAACAACTTGGAGGTAGCTGTTATTATTATCCCCATTTCACATTTGAAGAAACTGAGGCAAAGGGAAGTTAAATGGCCTGCCCAGGGTCACCAAATTTGAAATCTTTGATTTCAAATCTTTTTGACTCCTGGTTTAATGTTTGAGGCCACTTAGCTGCCTTTTGGAAGAAGTTGGCCTGCAGAGACTGAAATAAATATATGTAAATATAAAATAAAATAAATCTTATTATTATCTTATAGTCAGGTATACAGCCTGCTTTGGGGAATGAACTGCTTAGGGATCTGACATACAAGCAAAGATTACTAGTCAATTTCTCTGAGAAGAGTTAAAAGTCTGGAGGTGCTTAAAATCCCCTTTGGTTTTCTACATCTTTTGTAAGTTGTTCATATGGATACATAAGTTATGTCTACAGATGCAAAATGAAGTGGAAAACTGAGTGGAAAACCTTTTGCCCCAGTATGCAGTCATTTTCTAGCTTTTTCCATAAAACTGGTGGTGGCATTTCTGAAAAATTCAAATGATTACCTCATTCTTCTTTCTCATGTATTGTTTCATTCTAAGGTTGAGTCTTTGTGATAACTGCAGCCTACACCAGGACTTTGAAATGTGGCCTGTCTGGTTTGCCCTGAGTGATCTTCATAGTGAAGGTATGCAGCTGCTATCCATGAGCACTGGTTTGGCCACTCTCATAACAGGATAATAAACCAGACAGACCATATTCACTTTTACTGCAACCCATTTCACTGCAATCATATACTTACCCTCAGTCAAATTTTCTTTGCTGAACTGAAAATATATATACTTATGAATAGTAGCTTGAAAGACAAACATTGAAATAATAGACTCCCAGTGATATCACTAGATATTTCACCAAAATAAAACTAAAATTATCTAGCAGCAAATTGCAAAGCATCATTCTCAATTGCTTTAAAAATGATAAACAATGATACAAAGCATAAATATATGTATTAGCCCCTATCAGTGGCTAGCAAACATTTTATGTTTATTTAATGCTACAGATTGAGTGGCCTGAAAAATTCTTAAATCCCAGCCTAATTTGGCAAATGCCCTTTGCTGTATTTTTTTATGAACTATTAGAGGAGATTATAATGAAGTATGTTGACTTGGCCCCTGGCTTGGCTAGATGGGACATGTAAGACTTGAACATACCTTGCAGGAGTTTATTTCTCAAAACAGTTGCTAATATACAGAGAGCAAGAGTTATTTGGCTGAACACAAGGGTCCACTTGGAAAAGAAGTTAGGTAGCATTTCTCACCAATTTGTTGATATTTCTTTAATGATACATTGAGATGAGAATCTGTGCTAAACTTAAATTTTTGCTCTTAATCTAAAATAAAAATAATGAGAATATTTAATTAACTAGATATTGTAATAAAAGGGCATTGTAAACTATAAAAACCCAAAGAAATGAAGTTGATTGATAAACACACATACAGCACTAAAATGTGATTTCTTACTTGACTGCTGATTCCTTCCTTCGGATTTAATATTAGAAATTAAAGAGAAACTCCACAATGGGTTAATTGAATCCTCTGGAAATATACACAACAAGGACATCAATTATATGGGATAAGAAGGTTTGTTGTAATGAGCATCACTGAAGGTTGTATCCATATTAATAGAATTAATCATTCAATCAACAGATAATTTTTAAACACCTACTACATACCTGTCACTGTGTTACCCTGGAGATACAAATATAAGGAATGAAACAATCCTTCCCACAAGGAACTTTCATTTTAATGGGGGAGAAAATAAAGACATGTATAAGCAAAATAAATATAAAGATACATATGGAAGTAGGTACTGCTGCCTGTAGGAAATGTGAGGAAGGAAAGACCATAAAATATACTCTTTAATGGGTGTATGTGATTTAGCTATTGGAGAGACTTCTTCATGTGATAAAAAATAGTTATGCTATGATCTTCAACAAGTTATCTCCCATATCTGGGAGATATAGCATCTTCATTTGTAAAATGAGATGGTGAGATTAATCTATATCTTAAAGAGCTTCCCATTCTAAATCTTTTGATATGATATATAAAGCTTAAATTGACATGGTCTGATAATTCAGCACATGTGTTTTTAACACAACTATTTAATAGAATTTCGCCGTTTTAAATATATATTCTGTGTTCTCTTAGTCTTGAGAAGATCTGGGTAAAATATGTCATTTAAAATTATTTTCATTTTATATTATTTTGCCCTTGTCACTTGATATAGCTGCAAACAATTTTATAAAATTAAAGCTTTTTTGTGATATTACTAGAGATGAAATGCTTCCTCATTTTTTTTCTATCACAAGTACTGTATATTTTAAACAACAACAAAAAGAAAAGTATCAGATTGCTAAGAGTTTGTAATCAATCAACAAACATTTATTAAGGGCCTACTATATACCAGGTGGGTATATAATCTAGTAAGTATATTTTTTCTTCTAATGATTTGTTTATTATACAATATTAGTTATAAGATATTGTGAAATTAGTGTTTGGAACCCTAAAATTCTTTCCATTAATTAAATTTAACTCTTCATTTTTGCTTTTTTTGTTTTTGTTTTTGCTAAAGTAGGGAATCCATCTATTTTTTTTCATAGTCATTTGGAAAATTTTATATATCACTGTATCATGGTTTGGATTACAAAATGAAAAATATTCAATATATTATTTAAAAATCTTTAGGAAATATAATCATTAAGATCTATGACCAGTCACTGTAGCTACAGAATGGGGGGAAAATGATTGATAAAAGTATCTATATTTGATTAAAAACTAATTTCCACATCTATAAGATGAAAGGATTGGAGTAAGTGGTCCCTTCTAGATCTAAATCTATGATCTATGATTCATAGACTTTAAAATATTTAGCCTGAAGATACCAAGTTTGGGGATTTAGTCTGACTCTTTAAATAATTAAGAAGTGGGACAAGCACCTATGTTGAAATGTAAGTGCTTAATTGAGAGGAGATAATGCAGACTCTAATATTTTCTATCAACAAACATAATTTTCTAAATGTTATCATTGGCTCTGCAAATGAGTTATAATCATACCTAATAGACTACTCACATGCCAAATGCTGAAATAAAATTGAATATCTTTTTTCTTAGTGAAGATCTCAATAATCGAACAAATGTTTTTTTGTTTTCTTTTTTTAAGCAATTGGGGTTAAGTAACTTGCTCAAGGTTACACGGCTAGTCATTATTTGTGTGTGGGTGCTCATTTTCTGAGGCCGGATTCGATCTCGGGTCATCCCAACTCTGAGGCCGGCACTCTTACTCACTGTGCCACCTAGCCGCCCCCGAACAAATGTTTTTAAAAAATCAATGATCATTTATTAAGTCCCTACTAAGGGCCAAGAATTGTACTAAATACTGGAAATGAAACAGTCCTTTGCTGCAAGGAGTTTATAGTCTAATAGTGGAGACATCTCTATATACTACACTAAGCATATACTTAATATATAGAAAACAAATACAAAGTAATTTTTGTAGTGATCATGCTGATGTTAGTCTTTCCTTTTTGAAGAAGATAAATGACATCATGAAGTAATGTCTTGACTTGAGGGTGAATTGGATTTAAGTGAGGCAGAGTACACAAAGTAGTAGGCTGCACTTTTTTCCAGAGTCATCAAAGTCCAGTGGCAAGACAAAAGTCAAGATGAATGACAACAGCCCAGGATGCCATGGATGACTGATTTCTGACCAAGCCTTCAATCACCTTCATAGCTTTTGGAACAAATTGCTCTTACCCTCCCATTCCACTGTCGGAAATCTTTACATGCTTGGGCTAGATAACCCCCTAACTCACTGTTGGGCTCGAACCCTGTTTGTTACTCTCAACCTGATTTAGCTTGTCTGCCAAGATGGTTTTCTATAGTGTGGTCATTGGGTCACAGGTAAAAGTTAGATAATGGGTTGGATACAAAAGGTGCATGAGTAGTCCCAAAGAGGGCTTAGCAAACCCTCATACCAGAGGTGCTAGTTCTCTCTGAATATCCCAAAGATCGAAGGGAGTACACTAATAGGTAGGGGGAGCAAGACGAGTTTCATAGAGCCCAATCTTGTGCAGCTCTTGTCTGTGTCCTCCTACATGTTCACCTGAGAAGTCCAACCAACATGATAAAGACCTTTGTTTTCCTCTTCTGGTCATGTGAATATCAGCAAGCAAAAAAGACTGACTACCAGTTGTTCCTCATATATGTCATATATGTACTGGTTGATGAGCTCTACAATCTGTCCACATAAAAACAAGTGCTAATATGGACAATAAATATTTTTCATATACTTTCTCCTCCCTGTGTGAATGGTTGAAAAAATGTTTTTTGTGTGGTTATGAATCTCTTCAGAGATCCCTCCACCCCCAACATCTGTGGGCTAACCAACGTTAATCCAAAAACAATAACATCTGGAGTATCTCATCATCCATTGAGAATTCTTCAATTTTGAGCTCTCCACTGGATCAAATGAATGATAACAAGGGCAGGGACTATTTTACTTTTGTTTCTGTATCTCTAGTTCTTATCACAGAGCTTGGGATACAGAAGGTGTTTAATAAATATTTGTTGGTTGATTTGAGTAACATTTGCCTGAAACAATTAAATATATGACCCAGGAAATCATTTAACCTCTTTCAGTCATTTTTCCCCTCATTGGTAAAGTAGGAACACAAATGGCACCTATTTTAAAGGGTTGTACTTTGCAATCCAGGAAGCACTGTTCAAGTGTAAGTTATTATTGTTATGCCTACTACTACTACTTAATACTGCTGCTACTGCTGCCGTTGTGGAGCACATATCCCCATTTTATGCCTTGCCAAATGTTTATGAGTCATTAAATTAGATTTTCTCTATTATATCTCTCAAGGAATCTTGGATAATTTTGATGAATAGTTAGAAGAAACCTCATTAGGAAAGAACACAAAATAGTGTATTAAATTTCACTGTATTAAATATTTAATATAGTATTTCACTGTATTAAATGCTCCAAAAATTAATCAACAAGCAAAAGGTCAGTAGAATCTTATATTCTCTATCTCTGTCAGTTGTGTGATGATAAAACATGTGGTCTAAAAATATAATATTACTTCTGAAAGCCTGATTGTTTACTACCAATATACTGTCAAGGACACCCTCAATGCATGTGCAGATGATTCTTTAAAATTTTATATAAATAGAAGCAGAAGCATATAGGTTATTCGTTGTTGATATTTGGTCATTTTTGCCCAGAATGAATAAAGTCTGAATTTTTTTCCCATACCATTAGCATCTTCTCCTACTTAAAATAGCTTATGATTAAAAATCATATTGTTACATCAGTAGATGCAGAAAAGAACTTTTCAACAATATGTAAGATTCATTCCTATTAAAAACACTAAAAAACATAGGAATAAATAGATACTATCTGTATATTATTTGAATTAAAATCACAGTGTTTAGCACAGTATTTGGCACATAGTAGGAGTCAAATCAATGCTTGTTCTTTTACTCTGTTTCCCATCTTTCCTTATAATATCCATCTAAACCACAAATTATCATTATCTATAGTGACAATCAACTATATGCCTTTCTAATAAGAACAGGGATAAAGCAAAGGTGTTTGTTCTCACCATTACTATTCAGTGCAGTGCTAGAAATATTAACTATTGCAATAAGAAAAAGAAATTGAGGGAATAAGCATAAGTAAAGAGGAAAGGAGATTAATGTTTCTTGCAGATGATTTGATGGTTTTCATAGAGAATCCCAAAAGGTCAACTAACAAAATAATTGAAACAATTAACAACTTCAGCAAAGATAAAGGATATAAAAGAAGCCTACACAAACTATTAACATTTTTGTATGTCACCAACAAAAACCAACAGGAAAAGAAAGAAAAAGAAATTCCCTTTAAAATAATTACATAAAATATAAAATATTTGAGAGTCTACCTACCAACTCAAACACACATACAAACTATCTGAACACAATTCCAAAAGCTTTTTTTATGCAAATACAGATCTAAATAACTGGAAAAATATTAATTGTTCATGTGTAGGTTGGGCCAATATAATAAAAATTACAACACTACCTAACTCAATTTACTCATTAAATATCTTATAAATCAAGCTAACAAACAATATTATTTTATAGATCTAGAAAAACAGTACCAAAATTTATCTGGGGGAACAAAAGGTCAAGAATCTCAAAGGAATTAATGAGGGAAAAAATGGAAAGGAATGGGAATTATAAGTACCAGATCTCAAACTATACTAAAAAATCAGTAATTATCAAATCAATTTGGTACTTGTTAAGAATAGGAAAATGAACAGTGGGACAAATTAGATTACAATATACAGAAACAAATGAGCACAGAACCTAGTATTTGATACATCTCTACTAACGAATAAAATCTTTTGGGAAAACTGGAAAGCAGTCTGGTAGAAACTAAATATTAGCTCACATCTTATGTCAAAATGAATTCCAAATGCATGCACAACTTAGACATAAAGAGTGACATCAAAAACTATGAGAACAAGGAAGAAATTTCCTTTGAGAAGTATGGAAAGGGGAAGAATTCATTATGCAACAAGAGATAGAGAGGATCATGGATGGTAAAATAGACAAAGTTGATTACATAAAAGTTTGTGTACAAATCAAACCAATGCAGATAAAATTAGAAGAGAAATAGGTTAACTGAGGAAAAAAAAAAACCTTAGCAGCAAGTTTCTTTAATAAAGATCTCTTTTCTAGGATATATATAAAACTCATTCAGAATTTCAGGAATAGAAGTCTTTGTCAACTGGTCAGAGAATATGTGTATTTTTCTGAGGGAGAAATAATAGATATACAAAAAAAAATACTCTGAATTGCTAATAACTTGAGAACTACAAAGTAAAACAGCTCTCGGATTCCATTTCACACCTATCAGATTAGCAAAGTTGACAGACTATAAAAGGAAAATGACAAATGCTGGAGCGGCTCCAGAATACAGGTACATTAATGCATTGTTGGTGGAGTTGTGAACTGGTTTGGCTATTCTGGAAATCAGTTCAGAACTATGCCACAAAAGTTTTTAAATTACAAATATCCTTTGACCCAGTGATAAATACCGTGATTGGATCTACACCCCCACAGTGATAAAAAAAGAAGAAAATTTTCCTTATGTACAAAAATATTTATAGTAACTCTTTTGTGGTAGGAAATAATTAGAAACTAAGATGGTGCCCATCAATTGGGGAATGACCAAACAAGTTATAGGATATCAGTATGATGGAATTGTGCTATAAGAAATTATGAAACAGATGGTTTCAGAAAAACCTGGAAAACTTGTATGAGCAGATACAGAGTGAAGAAGCAAGCACAATCAGAAGAACAATTTGTAGAAACAAAATTATAAAACAAAGGAATGAATGAATGAGTAAAGACAACTTTGAAACTTGCCACCTACCTCCTGATAGAGAAGAAATAGACTCAGAAAGATCACACACATATACACATAAACAGCATGGTCAATGTAAGAATTTGTATTGTTTACTCATCTGTGTTTAAAACAGGGATTTGTTTGTGTTGCTTTCTCAATAGGGATGAGTGGTGAGGGGAGTGGGTAGGAGAAAAAGCAGATCTTTTAAAAAGTAAAGTTTAACTTAAAAAAAAGACAAGATTATAAATAGATCCTCAATACCCTTGCAATTGTATTGCCTCCAGCATAGATTCCTCTATGTACACTTATTCTAATATAGAGGCTTTTCTCATCTTTTTTTTTTTTTATATTTAGTGACATTTCTACCTCCCGTATAACCATAAGCAGGACTGTGATGTTAGTCTAAGTAAGGTAGTTCTATGTTCCTTGATGCCCCCCTGCCAAAAAAAAAAAAAAAGGCACTGAAAAATATTTGCACATCTTTTATATTTTTCTTTTGCTTTTATTTTTGTTCTTCTCCCATTCATTTTTAAGTGGGTTTGGGCTGATTCCACTTAAATGAGTCTCTCCAAGAATTTTTTATACTGATATTACTTTCCATTGCTTCCTTCTGTTTTATACGGTTATACTAAATGTAATTAGCCACCTCCTCTGTAAACTTTTATTTCAACCTGGTATTCCTTTTGGCTGCTATCACTTTCCATGTGGCAAGTAATTCAAATGTTCATATGACTAAGACATATTTCATGTTCCTTTGGTCTCCTTACGGCAATTAATATACATTGGTTAAGTTTCAGTATAAAATTATTGTGTTCTGTGTTTATGTTCTTTCTTCCATTCCTGTGTCATTTTTATTATAAATAAATAGCGTGAAAAAGCCAAGATGAAGTTATTTTGCTTGCACACCACCATCTTTTTCTCATTTTTATTCTTTTCTCCAGGTTTACACTAATTTTGTTCTTTGCTCTAACAAGCCGGTGGTCTGACCATGAATCATGAATGATTTCCTCATTAAGTAATGAGTCATTTCCTATTTGTTAAAATATAATCATGAAACAATGACAAGAACACTGGATTGGGAGTCAGAAGAGCAGGGCTCAAATCTTGATTTACTAGCTGTCTGACTTTGAGGAAGTGTAGCAGCAAGCACCCCAACATCCCCAGGGTGACTGCCAACACAGGTTCTTAGATCTGCTTTTCAAAAGGAAAGCAACTCAAAATGGGTCAACAAGCTTACTTTAATCAAACAAACACACATTACCTAGTTCAGGGGAAAAAGGTCAGCACCCCGAACTTCAGAGTTACAGAACTTACAGATCAGACAGGCTTCCAAACTGTCCCAACACTACATGCATCAATACCAAATCACAGTTACCAGAGAGGGAAGCATCAACATCTGGGTTTTCAAAGCCGGGGGCTCTCAACAACGGCTTCCCAGAGTCTCATCTAGTCAAATCACACAACACTTCTCAAAGTGAGCCCCAAAGCAAAGCCTCTCATCAGGGTTTATATAGCCTTCTCCTAGCTCAGAGATTGTAACAACCTCCTTGACCCACTGCCCAATCACAAAGTATCAAGGTGTGGGCTTTCCTGAAAAACAAGCCTCCCACCACAGGCTCCAGGTGCACTTAAGCTAGGGGCAGGGAAGATCTTTAAATCTGCATTTCCATTACAGGAAGTTATTAAATATCTCTGGGCCTCACTTCCTTCCATGTAAAGTGATGGTATTGGGCTAGATAACCTTTAACATTACATCCAGGTCTAAATCTATGGTTCCATGATCCTCACCATGGTAAGCACCTTCTAATTCTTTCCTGAAAGCATTAATTATATAGGCACGAGGCTTATATGATACCCACTAGTCTTTTTCATTTTTCATTTCTGATCTATAATTTCCCATATATTTCCCTCTCTCCTCACCTATTACCACTTTCTCTCTTTGCATTGCAGTAAATGGATAAATACACACATACATACTTATATATATATGTGTGTGTGTGTGTGTGTGTGTGTATATACACATATGTATACACACGTAAAATTTTCAGGTCTTGCCAAGTTTTGTGAGAGAATTTTTCTACTTCTTGTCTTATGCAACAGATGCTGGTACATAAATTGTAGTTATTTTCATAATGGTATTTTTTGTAGAAAATTTCCATAAGCACAGCAATATAAGATGAACAAGTCCATCATATCATACTTTTTGTTGTAGTATAACTTCCCATGATGAAAGTGACCCTACCAACTCCTTTCTTTGCCTTTTCTAGGAAAAACTGTGAGCCAACCTTCCATTTTACTGAAATTTCCATCTTCTGGTTTCTTTTATAGCCAGAATGTCAACATTGACATGACTAAACATCTCACCTATAGTATAACAGGATAAAATTAAATGTTACAAATGATCTAAAAGTATGTGTTTCTTAACAAACTCTGTCCACTTTTCAGCACTCTACCAATATCACTATAGAAGTTACTGTGCGGTACTGAGTTTGATCTTATATTTCTCTTTATTTCATGAATTGCTATGATCAAATAGCCACCAAGTTGCCAGCCTACTGCCGCCAATCTAACTCTCTATACTTAAATAATTTGATCCTCTGAACAAAGATAAAGTTTGATGCTAGAAATATATTTTAAACCTTTCCAAAATATTAGAACCTGTCAAAGTTTGGACTTTGTTGGTATAATATTTGAGACCTCAGGCATGACAAAATGAGACGTTGATTTGAGTAGTACTTTGGGGAAGTAAATATATCATGCTGTTAATAGCTGAAATTCACAGTTTAAAAAATAAGTTGAATGAATAAAAACATTTTAACTAGTAATTCTAATATATTAAATCTATTAATAGAACTTCTGTGATTTGTTTTAAAATTACTCCTTCAATTGACCTTTTCCCCATTCCTTTCCCTTAATAAACACAGGAATAGTTAAAAGATGGACTCGGGTGAGGAAGTAATAAAGAGACAAAAGCAAAGATCCTAAAAAATCTGCACATCTGTATAATCAGGTCTTAACTAACATTTGAATAGTCCTCCCCTACCACCACCTTTTTGTCATTTGACCTATATTTTCGTATGGCAGAAAGACCATACCATTAATTGCCATTGAGTATTGAAACACCATGTCACTATAAGCTTTCAAAAGTAAGATCTAATGCTTGGTGAGAGACAAAGGTGCTTAGAAACAGTATACTTGGTTTGCTTCTTTGTGCCTTAGAACTTTCAAGGAAAACTTATTCATAGGAGAAAACTCTTTTCAAGAAAGACTAAGCCTGGGCAAAATGTAAAATGTCTTGAGTTGCCTATTTCCATGGATGCCAACAATTTTGTAATGCTGGAGAGTTATATTAATCAAAGTTTATAATAATAAGTAGCATTGCATCTTTATAATTTAAAAATCTATTTTATAATATTATAAATGTATAATTCTAGTAAATAAATTTATATTTTATATCTATATAATGATAGATAATATATTAATTATTTAACTGTATTTTAAAATTAAGTTAATTAATCTTCTTAAAGTATCTGACTTACTCTTAGTAACTTGGGTCCCAAGAAATAAAATATGCTTCATATTTTGCATGCAAGTTATATGATATTTATTGAATATCTTACTACACTTAATTCTCCCCAATCCCTATTTCTTTCTTTTAAATTTATCTCATCCCTTTGTCTGTAATATGGATCTTCAAAATACTTCAGGAACTAGAGGAGTGAAATCAGTTCTACACACACACACACACACACACACACACACACACACACACACACACACTTTAATGGAAAGGAATAGCATTGAGAGTAATGAGTGTCACAGCTCAAATAAAATTAAATCTTTCATTGAAATGTCAATATAATAAGGATATCCAAGTGCCTAAAGACATAACTTTAGAGAGATGAACTATTTAACAACTCTTTTCCCCCTAGCATTTTGACTTCTTAAATTTGTATGATAGAATTTATTGAGCAACAATTAGGAGATTTTAACTTTAACATTTAAGGGCTTTGCTTTTCCATTTTAGAACTCCAAAAAATGGGGTGAGGGAAGGAACCACATGACAGTATTTCTAACATTTTGAGAGGTGGAAGTTATGTTTGCTCCCTTGCTAGTAATCAATTAACAAGTATTTATTAAGTGTCTGCTACATGTCTTGCACTGGACCGATACAAAAACAAAAGTGGAAAAATTTTTGCCCCTCAAGGAATTTACATTCTTGTTTTTTTAAAGAGCTAAAGTAGATTTGTATTTCCATAGCATGAAAAGAATATTAAGAAAGAATACAGCATTGAAAGGGCTTATATGGAAAAGAGAGAAACAAGATGTAAACACACACACACACACACACACACACACATATATATATAAAATACACGTATAATACATATAACTCTAGAAGTTACTATGTTAAGCTTGTGGTCTGATTAAGGAGATTTTATTACATCCTAAATTCATGATAATTTTGCCTTTGGAATTGTAGTTATGAACTATATGAATGGCTGATGGTGACATCACAGTTGGAGGGTAGAAACTCTCTAACAATGGGCTGAAGGGTTACAATCAGGGCCCTCCCCTAGAAAAGGTCATTTTCCTTTGTAGCTTCCAGAACTATCCCTTGTTTTTCATGCCTATTAACAAAAAGATGCAAAGAAATTAGCCAGAGGTGTTTATGAGAAATAAGATTATATCAGTCAGACATAGTCTTTAACAGAATGGCATGACACAATTAAGAATCAGTGCCAATCGTACCTCTTTGAAATAAGGCACAGGGTAAGGATTGCCATTTCCTCCATGTCTGCTTTTTCCTAGGTGCTCCAACAACCTGAACAAGTGCTCAAGATTAAAAAAACAAAACAAAACAAAACAAAACACTCTTATACCTCTTGTCTTTTAAGTTTTCACCTCTTGAAGCTTGTGCTTGAGAAAAGGAAAAGCAAAAGATGCTGCCACAGGCTGCCCAGACCACCACAATTGAACTGCTGCATGTAAAGAGGAAAGGGAGGGGGAGGGGACTATGACTCCATCCCTCTTCTTTGAACGTCCTC
The DNA here is from genome assembly GCA_011680675.1 of Gymnobelideus leadbeateri. Lineage (NCBI taxonomy): Eukaryota > Metazoa > Chordata > Mammalia > Diprotodontia > Petauridae > Gymnobelideus > Gymnobelideus leadbeateri. Next base: position 943,493 of record WOXC01000460.1, read on the forward strand.
TCTCCTTTCTCTCTCATAAAAGCCTTAAAACTTCTGCTAGAGTGTGAACACTCTATCTATTGTCCTGATTTCTTATTAGCATCCTCTCTTCCCACATTGAGAAATACAACTCCCAGGGCCTTTAGCAACTTGTCCTTCTTTAAACGTTTCCAAAGAGAGTCATGTTCAATCATTTACTGAAGGGCTATTACATACACAAAATATATACAAGGGAGTTTGGGGACAAAATGCTATGGGCTCTAAAAAGGCCTCATGTAGAAAGTGGTGCTTGAACTGAGTCTTGAAGGGAAATAAGGATTCCAAGAGGCAGAGAAGAGAGAACATATTCCAGGCATGTGGGGACAGTCAGTGCAAAAACACTGGAAGAGAGTATGGAACATTTATGAGTATAGAACAGAAAATATGGTTAGTCAATGAACAGAAGTCATATGTAAAAGGACTTGACAGGTTGCACAGAAATTTAATTGCTAAACCAAGGAGTTTATATTTTATCTTAAAATAATAGGGAGTAACGTAATAGGGAACCTCCTGACATTTTGGGTCCAGAACTACACTTTAAGAAAATCATTTTGCTGGCTATGGAGTGTCAGCTGAAGTAGGGAGAGGCTTGAGGAAGGAAGAGCAAATAAGGGACTGTTGGAACTAGAGTTAGAAGGTGAAGTCAAAGCTTTGCTACATTGCTGTAGGCAGAGGCCATCTTGGCTTGGAGAAGAGGTTAATGTAGTCAGGCTATAGTCTCCAGCTGGGACATGGCCAAGTGATTTTCTCCCTACATGGGAAGGAAATTTCAAGGCCTTTTGACTAGTAAAAGTGTTGCCAATCTGAATGTCTTTAAAGAAAAAAAAAAGAAAGTGAACTCAAGTGGTACCTGTGTGAGTAGAGATAAGAAGACATGTGGGAGAAATGTTTTGGAGCTAAAAAGGAAAAGATTTGGCAACTTTGTGGATGTGTGGGATGAGCAAGACTGAGAAATTGAGGATAATGCCAAGGTTTAAAACATAGGTGACAGGAATTATGGTGGTGCTCTTGACAAGAAATAGAAAAGTTCAGAAGAGGGATGAGTTAGGAGGGGAAAGGTAATGTGCTTTGTTTTGGACATGTTAACTTTGCCTATGGTATATCCAATCTGAATTATACAGTAGGTTGTTCATAATGAAGGACTGAAGTTTAGTAAAAGGGAAGAAATGAAGTTAAAGAGAAATGAAATATTCTATGTTGTCATTATTAAGAGTCAAAATTGACTTGGAAAAACAACAACCTGAGCTAAGGCGTTGACTTTGAATATAAGGAACAAAGTCAGAGTTTAAGAAGTAGAGACCCATCAATTAGAAAAGAAGATCCACAATCTTAAGGAAGAAAATTACAACCTTGAGAATTAGAATTGGGCAAGGGGAAGCCAGCAAAGTTACAAGAGACCAAGAAATAATCAAGCAAAATATAAAGAATGAAAAAATAGAAGAGAAAGTGAAACATAAGAAAAACAAGTGATCTGGAGAACAGATAAAGAAGAGGAAACATAAGAATAATCAGACTACCTGAAAGCTATGATAAAAAAAAAGAATATTGATACAATAGTTTAAGAAATAATTAAATAAAATTGTCCTGAAACATTAGAACAAGGGTGGGGGGGTGAGGGTAGAGGGGTTGAAATAGAAAAAATTCACTGATCACCACTCTAAAGAGATCCTACGAGGAAAACTCATAGGTTTAATATAGTCAAATTCTGACCCTCCCCCCTCATCTTAAGGATAAAATTTTAAGAGCAATAAGGAAAAAAAAACAATTTAAATATGACAGTGCCACAATTAGAATTACACAAGACATAGCTGTGGAGACACTGAAGGACTGCAGTTCTTGGAACACTATATATCGAAGAGCGAAAGAACTGGAGTTCCAGACAAAAATATCATACCCAGCAAAGTTAAGAATAATCCTGAGTTGTTTTTTTTAAAGCAATTGGGGTTAAATAACTTGATCAAAGTTACATGGCCAATCATTATTTATGTGTGGGTGCTCATTTTCTGAGTCCAGAACCGATCCCGGGTCATCTGGACTCCAGGGCCAGCTCTCTTTATTCCCTGCATTACCTAGCCTCCCCTAATCCTGAGTTTTTAAAAAAATAGACATTTGATCAAATGTCAGACTTTCTGGACTTTGTTTAGAAACAAAAAAACAACTGAACTTAATTGAAGATTTCACATACAAAAAAAGCCAAGAGAAACATATGGTACATACCAAAGACTGATTACAAGGGATTCAATAAGAAACAGTTTACCTTTTGTACATGTAAAATATAAAAATGTATGTCTAAGATAGTCCTTGGGCAGTTCAAAAGACTGGAGTCTGTAGTAGAACTATGATATGATTTTAAAAAGGAAAACCACTTAGGAACAGCTAAAAAGAATAATTATTTCATACAAATGAGTTACAAGAGGAAGAATTGATACAGAATTATATAGGGGGAGAAGGGCTGTTAGTTCTCATAACCTACTTTCATCAGGAATGAATTTAAAAGGAAACAATACATATATATCTAGAAGAATATAAAAGTCTTCTAAATTCAGAAGAAATAAAATAGTAAGTGTATATGAAGGGGGTAGAGGACAAGGGAGGAAGGGAAGGGTGAGGAAATAGGTCAAAGGGGGATGTACAAGAGGGTTTAGATCAATGGGAGTGAGACGATAAGGGAAGGATCCTTGGAGAGGGGGTAGGCTAAATAATAGGAGGGCAAGGAAGTGGTTAGAAGTAAAGGAGAGCAGGACAAATAGGAAATGAGATACATACAAACATAAAAACAAAAATCAAAAGTAGCATTTGTTAGGGAAAGTATATGCCTATATATCCACTATGTGATTCCTTGCAGGAGAGGCTGGATTGAGAGCCCGTTGACTAGTCATCGGTGCAGTGGATGTGACTGGTGTGCAGGCATAGAAAGAAGGGTATGGCATCCTCATATACAAAGTCAAACGTGGAGATAACACACAGGGAGGGATTTTTGGTGTGTGTGTATCTATAGCACCAATTACCCTCTGTGTTGCTCCCTTCAATCTGCTCTTAAACCATTTTTGCCCATCACTTCAACCTTGATTATTACAGAAGCCTCTTCCCATGTACCCAGCCTTGACCTACATTGCTGATTGAGGAGAGACCCCAAGGTCTGCTTTCAGAGAACTCAGGAGGGAAGACAGACTTCCCTCTGTGATTACTTCTATTTTACCTTGTATGAATATTGTAAATAAATAATAGGTTGCATGTTGTCTTTCCTCACAGAATGAGAGATCTTTGAGATCAGAGTCCATTTTTACCTTTCTGTGTATTCCCAATGCATAGCTCAATGCCTAGCACATAGTAGTTGCTTAAAGAAGTATACCTGGAAGGATCAAACTGCATCAATTGACACAATGAACTTTATTTTTATCTCTAAGACAAAGAAAATATAGTGGGATGAAAAATTTTATCTCAAAGTAAAATTATAACATCAGCTTGTAATTATGTGAAATGAAGGTGTATTTTCACAGATAAGAGAGAGAAACTATTTATCGTCAAATATATTTCTTTGCAAGTCACTTAGGAATAGCATTTTGAACATTTTTTGTTACATATATGTCTCAACTTTTTTGGGTAATAAAGTAATAAAGTGGTTATCTTCTTTAAAGTGTCCACACACATAATAGCTAAGGTTTATATAATGTGTGCTAAGAGCCAGGCTTTGTGCTAAGCATTTTACAAATATTATCTTATTTGATCCTAACAACAGCCCTACAAGGTGGATGCTATTATTATCCCCATAATTAGTGAAACTGAGGCAAACAGTGATTAAATAACTTCCCTTAAGTCACACAGCTAGTAAGTGTTTGAAGCCAAATTTGAACTCAGGTCTTCCTGACTCCAAGCCCAGTTCTCTATCTACTATGTCACCCAGCTGCCTATGTCAGAGACTATAAATAAGGCTCATTTGGATTAGTGGGGCAGCCCTGTCTTCAGTCATATTTGCTGCAATTTGTCAATTTGACAATCTCTATTATAGGTAAGACCAATGAATTTTTCTAATTCATCTCATATAATGGATCAGTTAGCCATCCTTGCTACTTATTGGACCTCAGCATTTGTACATTTCTGAATGTTTTTAAGCATTGACTCACTAAATAAAATTCAAGAAAAGGGTGTTTTTCAATGACCTGGGTGGTAGACTATGCAGTAGGGCTAAATAGAAACGTAGTAATATTTAGCTGTTGCAAACATCCTAAATAGCTCAAGAAGCAACATCACATTACCAAGAAGAACCTTACCTTTCTTTTTTTTTAATTTTTTTCTGAACATAATAAAGAAAACAAGCATTTCATAAAATAGTAGAATAGAAAAAAAAGATAATTGTACATAAAACTGCAAATCTATTATGTACTTACTATTTTTAAAAAAATATATAACCAAGTTGTCATGTAACTTTCTTTTTTCTTCTCTTTTCCTTACCTTAGAGATGGTTACCATTAGACACAAATACGCATATGTATATGTGTATATATATGTGTATATATATATACACATATGCACATACACATATATGTAAAACCATTCTATCCATACTTCTATTTAGCTGTTCTTTCTCTGGATATAGATAGCATCTTTCTTCATGTGCCTTTTATAGTTAATTTGAGTATTTATAATAGTCCAAATGACTTAGTCACTTAAAATTAGAATCTAACCTTTCAGACATTGTGGTTCTTCATCTCTTTTGTCATGAACTTGGGTCTGACAAGAACTATTTCTCATTAGCTTTTAGATAGTCAACTGTAGAAACAACTTCACTGATGAACTAATCATCTCTGTAATGAAATGATGAATACTCTCTATCACTCACACACCGAAACTGTAGCATTTACATAATTGAAATCACTATTTGGACCTTTACTATTAGATGAATCAGTTGGAATACTTCTAATTTTAAGCATATGCATCATTTAAAGCATCTGATCCTTAGAGGTAGAAACAACATATTTTATTTCTTTCATTTTCTAAAATGTCTTTAGAATGCTAAATAAACAATGTTAATAACAAAGATATAGAAAAAGTCATGAAGTAGAAATACACAAGCCTTTTTCAAGTTTCTAGTGTTTGAAAAGCATTTTCACATCAATTGAAGTGCTTGGCCCTTCTAGCATTATTAATATTTGTTGACTTGCCAAGGAATGGCAGACCTGGGCTCTCTTCTTAGGGATCTGCCTGGGGGAAGAGGGATGAGTAGACTCAGGCCTTGCACTTGAGGAGTGCATAGTTTCAAGTAGAAAGATAAGAGATCCAAGGTAATATTCTCGAGAATCTCCCAGGTTTGAGGCACTGTCTATGAGCTCCAATAATATAGCCTTGCTAAGGTTTGGCTCAAGGACACAAAGGATGTCTCTCAGGTGAATAAATGAGTGTTTTCTTAGAATTCTCTCCTAAGAATGACAAAAAGCTTAAAAGTTTCAGCTACTAAGCAGTCATAGAAACCCCATGGAGGACCAGTTCTTGAGTCCGTGGCACCCTAATACTCTTTCTCACTATTATGCTTCCTTTTTGTTTTTGAATACCTCAGGCCTAGGGTCAAAGATGTTCCTGAGAAGTTGCTGGGGGAGACCTGTTCTCTGAGCAGTAGAGACCAGATCCTTTATAAGCCATGTGGCCAAACACATATTTTTTGGTGAGGGGTGGTACACAAATCACAGTGATGAGTGTGGCAGGTTCCTAGATAGTTGTACTGCTCTCAAGAATTTGAAGTCTCCGAGTAAAGACAAGTAGTCTGTACTTTCTTCTCCAAACTTGTCCTGGACTGTTGAGATAACAAGAAGTTCCTCAAGCTCCAGTGTCCGCTCCAGGTCTGGGGAATCCTAGACATTTCCTTGCACTCATTTTACATATGAGGAAAATGAGACATAGAAAATTAAAGTGTTGCTGAACACACCGGTTGGGCAAAGTAACAGAAGTAGGATCTGAACTCCAGTTTTTTTGTCAACAAATGCAAAGTTTTTCTTTTTTACCCCTAGTGTAACATATCCTGCTTAATGTTGCAAGAAAAAATAGATCTAGTTGCAAAGTAGCCTGGGCAATATTTAATTTTTTATCTAAAATTAATCTGGAAACTCTATGTAGAATAACTAAAGGGGGAAGAGACTAAAGGCAGTGATACTGGTTAGGAGGATATTGCAAGTAGTTCATGAAAGAATTAAAGAGGGCCTCAGGTAAGGTGGTGGTGGTAGTGAAAAGGAGGGGAAAGAAGAAGGTGAATGCCAGAGACATTGTGAACTTTTACTCAGCAGACATTTATGATTAATCCATTGTGGAAAGGAGAAAGAAAGGGAGGAGACAAAGGTGACACCAAGATTTTGAGTCAGGGTGTAGGGATAGATGCTGGTGCCATTAATAGAAATAGAGAAATCAAGAAGAGAAATGGGTTTGGTGGGGGAAATGATAATTTTTTTTTTAATATGTTGAGTTTGAGGAGCGTAGGAACCTTTGAGAGGATGTATCCAGTAAACAGTTGTAAAGGAGACAATGTGGCCCAGGAAAGAGGTTACAAAGTGGATGTATAGATTTGGGAGTCATCAGCATGGAGTTAACATTTGATGTCATGGAAGAAAATGAGTTCATGAAGGAAGGGTATGTAGCGAAAAAGAGAAGATGGTCAAAGTGGAGCTTTGGGAAATACCTGTATTTAGAAGACATGAAGAAGAACCAGAACAGTTGACACAGGAGTATACTGGACAGAAGAGAAGTCCAGAAGGAATCACAGAGAAGTAAGGCAGCTTTGAAAGTAATATGTTTAATTCATTATATACTTTAAAGAAAAATAAACTGTACATAGAGATTTACAGTTCCATATATAATTCTCTCTCTTACCAATGCTGATGTTTCAGTTTATTAATTTTTAAATGAAGGGAAAACGAAGGAATAGCTCAAGAAGTAGGAGACAAATCAGGAGAGTATGGTGTAATAGAACCCATGGGAGAGAAGAATTTCAGGAAGGAAGGGGTTGTTAACAGCCTCATAGGCTCAGAGATTTCCAAGAGGAAGTAGTCTGAGAAAGGGCTATTGGATATGGTGACTGAGAGGACATTTATGGCCTGTCAGAGAGCCCTTTCATGGAACTGGTATATATGGAAGTCAGATTGCAAGAGGTTGAAGAGTGAACAGGTTGTGAGGAAGTGGGGGAAGTGAGAAGAGGCATTTTTTTTTAGAAATTTGGCATTGAAATTGTGTATAGTAGCACAATGGGGTAATGGCTCAAAGGAGATGATTTTAGAACAGGAGAGACATAAATGTGCTTGTAGGGAGAATGAAAGAATCAGTAGAAAGGGATAAACTGAATATAAAAGGATGACACACTATGCAAAAATCCCAGAGGGTAAGGGGAAAATGACTTTAAGAATACAGATGGTAATAAAAGAAATGAAAACTAAGCCCTGAGGTTTCACCTCACACCCAACACAATGTCAACAATGATGAAAGATGGGAATCATCAGTTTTGGAGGAGTTATGGGGGGAGAAAGGCTTGCTAATGTATTGTTGGTGGGACTGTGAATTAGTATAACTATTTCAGAAAATAATTTGGAATTGTGAAAATGCAATAACTAAAATGTCCATACCTTCTGATACTGAGATTCCACTATAAGTCTCATATCTCCTGAAGGCCATTGACAAAAAAAGAGTACATATATACATCAAAATATGTAGAGCATCACTTTTTGTGAAACCAAAGGATTGTAAACAAAATAAGTATCCATCATTTGGGGAATGACTAAATAAAATGTCATACGTAAATATTATGGGATATTACCATTCTACAAGAAATTATATGTGGGGGTGGCTAGGTAGCACAGTGAATAGAGCACTGGCCCTGGAGTCAGGAGGACCTGAGTTCAAATCTGGCCTCAGACATTTAACACTTACTAGTCATAGGGGGCGGCTAGGTGGCGCAGTGAGTAGAGCGTCGGCCCTGGGGTCAGAAGGACCTGAGTTCAGATCCGGCCTCAAACACTTAATGCACACACAAACAAAAACCTAGCCGTGTGACCTTGGGCAAGTTACTTAACCCCAATTGCCCTCCAAAAAGCAAAAAAACAAAAACAAAAACCACTTACTAGTCGCGTGATCTTGGATAAGTCACTTAACCCCAAATTGCCCTGCCTTCCCCCCTCCAAAAAGCTAAAAAAAGAGAAGGAAAGGAAAGGAAAGGAAAGGGAAGGGAAGGGAAGGGAAGGGAAGGGAAGGGAAGGGAAGGGAAGGGAAGGGAAGGGAAGGGAAGGGAAGGGAAGAAGAGGAAGGAAAAGAAATTATATGTATGATTCCTACAGAGAAGTATGGAAAGATTAACTGTTGCAGAATAAAGTAAGCAGAGCCAAGGAATCAATATACACAGTGATTACAAGATTAATAGAAAGAATAACCACACAGCAATCAAAAGTGAATATTACAAAATTACAAAGAACAAGCATGACTCCAATGAGATATGAGAAGATACTCTCACTATTCCTTTTGCACATGTAGGAGGTCTGTGAGTACGGTTTATTGAATATATTTTGAGACTTTTTTGGATATATTGATGAATTATGCTAATTTTAAAAATATTTATTACAGAAATGGCACTCTGGGAGGGAAAGGGATACTGGGGAAAATTTCAGTGATATAAAAAATCAACACAATTTATTTTTTAAAGCATGATTGAGGTTGGTCTTGGTAAAAAGAGAATGGAGATACAGAGAATTTTGATGTGTGGAGAAGTTCAGAGAACCCATGTTGAATCGACTTTATATTGAACCCATGTCAAATAGACTTTATCTTTTCAGACAAGTAGGAAACAAAGCCATCTGCTGAGCGGGAAAGGTTTGGGGAAAAGATTTAAAGCTTGAAGAGATAAGAAAAAAGTTTAGAATAGCAGCTATCAAGAGCACAAATAATGAAATGAAGAAAAGGATTGATGAACCAGAGTAAGGGCCTACCTTAGGTTAGATATCATGATTTTTTTTTTATAAAGCTCAATCAGAAAGGTTTCTTTGTTTTTCTAATGATACCAATTCCGGAAAAAGCTGGAGAGGAAAAAAGAGATGATAGATATGGGAATTGGCCACATAGATTGGGTCAGTAAATCAAGGGATTGTAGGGTGTTGTGAAAAACATAGTTGATGGAGGCCAGATTGAAAAGAGAGCCAAGAAAGGATTAAATAAGGCAAATGGCTTAGGTTAATGGGGAGAAGTTTTTGATGATCAGGCAACCACTGTGTTCAATGAGAGTTGGAGAATGGGATAAATGAATAACATGCCTTTTTTTTCAAAAAAGACCATTTTAGTGTAAAAATTCCCAGAAACAATATAATTTTAAGTAATATAGCTATTTTGATGGAAAGTTAAAGGGAATTGGAGGTGAGGCTTTTGTACTTGAAGAGGTTAAAGATTTTGTTGGTTTTTGATGTTTTATTGTTGTTGTTTGTCCTTGAAGAAGACCGAAGACATCAGCAGAGTAATGTCCTAACTTGCAAGTGAATTAGATTTAAGTGAGGCAGAGTTGTGTGGTCATCAGCCTCCCTTTTTCCTCCAGAATCATCAGAGTTCAGTGGCAAGGAATTGGTCAAGACAACAGGTAAAGGCCCCAGATGCAGTGTGAAACCCTGGCCTTTTTAAGGTAAGGTCTTTCCCAGGTCTCAGCTTGTCTAGGTAAGAAGTGAGGTGAAAGATAGCCTAGTCTGCCTTCACAAAACACCTGTGAGATCAAGGAATTAGATGAGTCACCAATATAGACATAGAAGTTATGGAGGATAAGGGCAGGATAATAAAGCTCAGACTTTCTGAAAAGTATGGAATCCCCCTTTTCTTTATTTCTATAGCTCAATTCTTCAAAGGACATAGATCACATCTCATAAGATCATAAAGTTTTAGGACTGGAAGGGCCTTTACAAGTCATTCCACCTCCTTTTATAGAGAAGGAAATTGAGACTCAGAGAAGTTTAACTTATATAGCTCATAAGAGCTCAGCTCTTTCTAACTACAAGTCCAGTACTCATCCACCACTCCATGTTGCCTCATAAGGATAGAAAAATGAGCCATAACACAACTTGTAAGCTTCTAGATGTCAAGGATTGTGTCTTATTCAACCTTATTCACTTTTTTCCCTAACTCTATACCCACACTGCATTGCCTTATCATGGTACCCTACTCATAGTAAACATTCAAAAACTTGTTGAATCATATTAGATTTTAAATCAGGTGACCTGAGGTCAAATCCTAGCTCTGCCACTTGCAATCTATGTGACCTTGGACAATTCACTTCATCTGAGTCTTAGGATCACCATCTGTAATGATAAAGTTGGACTAGATGGCTTCTTTGGTCCTTTCAGTTCTAAATCTATGATTTGATGAATGAGATAGTGAGAAAAGATGACAAGGAAGGTTTTAGAAAAGTTCAGACCACCGATTGTTGATGTGGCAGAAAGTGGTTGCACCCTGGAACAGTTGTGTCACTACTACTACCACCTAACAGTGTCTATCACTTTGAAGTTCCAATATATGTAACAATTTAACAACTCTCTTTACCACCTTATCATGTCCTTCAACCTGAGAAACACTGATCTAATACAGCCAGAGGAGTTCTTTGACCCAAATACCATTTGGTTTATTCACTTTGCATAAATAAGGAGCAAAAGGAAGCATAGAAAGCTCTGGAGAATTGCCACATTAATATGATCCTTGGCTTCTCTTCCCTCCCCCAATAGGCCTGGTGCCATACACCGCCTTGAGTTTTTGTGCCCAGGGTTATGTATTATTTCAGTGTTACCCTACAGCCAAGAGTATCTTTATTCATATTTGTAACTCTCCCCTTTGGTGAACTGTGTCTGGGATGACTGGTCAGAAGGTGGCCTTTTCACCTAAGTTCCAAAAGGATAGTTGTATATTCAGAAAAGCATTTGATGGGTGCTTAATAAATGATCCTGACGATCATTGTGAAATCTAGTGATTCTGTCGCCAGCAGGATATTTATCATACACCCAGCAATATCTCACACACAGCCTTGGGCTAAATGAAAACCTGCTGCTTTGGAAGAGCAAATGGTTAAGACACCAGGGTTATGCCCCTACTCTTTCCAAAGCATCCTCAGGGATCTTTAACTCTGACCCAGACAGCTGCTGGTGATAAACAGAAGGGGTATCAGTAACAAATAATGAACAACATAACCAATGAAAACCCCGTTCTAAGTCTTTGTCTCTGCAATTTACCTGGCTTCTGATCTAGGCACTCATAATATGACCAGAATGACTTAACTCCAAATGTTTTTTGAATCTACCCACTTTTCTCATTGAGAAATGCAGCTACATTGACACCCTCTAGGGAGACCTAGATAAAGAATACTCAGGAACTGGTGGTGGTGCAGGCTAAGTGTTTGAAGGCTAGATGCTGTTGTGAAATACAGTAAGATACACCTATACTGGGTCTTCTGGATCAGGCTGAACATGAAAAATAATGCCTCATTCCAGAATGTCTAAGTCAGCATTGGACAAACAAATTAATTGTGTGTTAGAGATATTTCTCTGTCTCTTGAAGGAAGAGATCCCAAATCCAAGAGAGTCCAAAATCCCAGCTGCAAACTTGACTGCCTTTGTGTGGAACCTTGGAACACTTTTCCCTAGGCTCCAGTTTTCTCATCTCTACAATGGCAGTCTAACTAAATTATTTCCAAGAGTCTTTCTAGCTCTACCTCACAGAAACTTTCTGATACCATTTCCTCATTCCATTCCACTGTTCATTAGCATTGTTGGTCTTTCTGTATGGGATAAAGGAGAGGGGGGTGGGGGGCAGAAGGAAAAGGAAAGTAGTAAACCCATCTATTACTTGGCATGTGAGGTCAATGGCTGCAAAAGAAATTATACAAGGGCAGCTAGGCAGCGCAGTGGATAGAATGCCAGGCCTGAAGTCAGAAAGACTCCTCTTCCTGAGTTCAAATCTGGCCTCAGACAATTACTATCTATGTGATCCTGGGCAAGTCGCTTAACCCTATTTGCCTTCCTCATCTATAAAATGAACTGGAGAAGCAAATGACAAACTACTCTATCATCTTTGCTAAGAAAACCCCCAAAAAGGTTATGAAGAGTCAGACACAACTGAATAACAATAGAATAGATGTTAGGGGCAGATAGATGGTCAGTGGATAGAACACTGGACCTGAAATCAAGAAGACCTGAGTTAAAAAAAATCCTCAGACACTTACTAGCTGTGTGACCCTAGGCAAGCCACTTAACTTCTGTTTGCCTTAATCTACTGGAGAAGCAAATGACAAACCGGTCTAGTATTTTGCCAAGAACCCCATGGATGGACAGTGTGGTCCAGGGAGTCACAAAGATTTGGACATGCCTGAATCAATCAACTGAGCAACAACAACAAAAGAAGAGACGTAAGAGAGGGAACAAGGCTAGATAGGATAGAAAAAGCCCTGGATTCAGGTAAATTAAGTCAGAAGACTGCAATCCAAACCTGGATCCTGCTAATTTATCTATTTCGTGGACCTTGAGCAAGTCACTTTTCAGGAAAATTGCATTTTTTGCTACCACCTTTTATTTTAAGCTTTATTTACTTCCATGTTGGTCAGTTGTTTCAGTCATGTCTGACTCTTCATGAGCCCATTTGGGGTTTTCTTGGTAAAGATACTGGAATGGTATCCAGTAAATGAGCTCCAGTTAATTTTATAGATGAAGAACTGAGGCAAACAGGGTTAAGTGACTTGCCCAGGGTCACATAACTAACAAGTGTCTGAGGAATCTTCCTGACTTCAGGTCCAACATTCTATCCACTGTGCCACCATTTCTACCTCCATGCCAAATAATAACAATAATAACAAAATAATTCTAATATCTAACACTTAGATAGCATTTTAACTTCTGTAAGGCATTTTAAAATATTCAAAATATCAAAATCAATATTTTGATCAATATCAAAAATATTGATCCATATTATTCCCATTCATTCACTTTATACTCTAAACAAACTAGTCTATGCAGTGTCTACCAATGATAGCTAGTTTACTTTCCTCCTGTTAGTGCTGCTCCTTCTGGATGAAGTGCCTTCCCTCCTTCCCTTCCTTTGCCTCTTAAATTTTTATCCCTTTTTAAAGGCTGAAAGCACATCCCCAGGAAACCTTCCCTGATCTCCTCCCACTCCTTCCATGCCCCCCATCCACCCCACTTACCTTGGTTAGTAAGGACCTTCACCATCCCATACACCCTTCTCTCACAGAACTAAATTAACATTTCACCTTGCAACTTTCTAATGCACTTAATCATATAATACAATTTATTATACCTAGATGTTTTTGTATCGTTTCCTCTTCTTAACTTGTAAGTTATACATAGATGTATACCATGTATTCTATCATCACCTTTGCCTAGCACAGAATTTTACATTAAGAAGGGCCTCAAGTAAAGGTTGAATAAATGAACATTTATTCATATTCAATAATATGATGAATAATAATATTTATTTATATTCAATAATAAATTGAAGGTTGAATAAATTAATGTATTTTAAAAATCTGATTGGTGCCTTAATATTATCTTTGTAAAAAGAGCTCCCCCTTTTTCTTTTTCGTTGGAATCACTTGTGATTAAATGTCAAGAATTGCATTCTTGAAATGATAAAAATTACGACAGCACTATATAACATTTGTATAGTGCTTTAAGGTTTGCGAAGTCATTGATATACATTATATTACTGATATACACTACACTGATCATGTAGCTGCTCCAACATCTCCTTTGTTGTTGTTGTGGTTATATCATGTCTGATTCTTCATGACCTCATTTTGGGTTTTCTTGGCAAAGATGCTGGAGTAGTTTGCCATTTGCTTCTCCAGTTCATTATATTATATTTGATATTATTTAATTCTCACAACCCAATATAGTATGTACTACTTGTATAAGTATGCTCATATTCTAGATAAAAGAAACCAAAGTTCAGCAAGATTAAGTGACTTCTCTGAACATCTCTTGAAAGTCTTCCTTGTCTTTTAGGTTGACTTATCCCTATAGAATTTGAGACCTCAGGCAAGTTAAGAATTTATAATGTGTTCTGATTTCATCAAGGATGAGGTACACAAATCTCCAAGTATGTTTAGAATAGAGCTCATTATCTTCTTTCCATAACCTACTCCTCTTCCTAACTTCTCTATTTCTATCAAATTAATCAGACCATTCTTCTCATTCTTCTGAATCATCCCAGCTTTACAATCTTAGAATCACACTGAATGAAACCTTCTTTCTACTTGAGCTATATCCAGTCATGTCATGTCAATTTATATCTCCACAACATATCTAACCTCTATCCTCTTCTCTTTCGTCACATGAACGTCATCCAAATTCAGTCCTTCATCACTTCTCACCTGAACTAGTTCAATGATTTCCTTATTGGGCTTCTTGCCCCAATCTTTTCCCTCTCCAATCCACCCTACTCAAAGCTGCCAAACTGATGTTCACAAAACACAGTTCTGACCATGTCATTCCTTTTCTCAAAAAGATTCACTGGCTTCGTACTGCTTCTAGTACAAAATACAAACTCTTCTGTTTTGCATTTAGGGATCTTCCCAATCTGGCTCCAACCTATCTTTTTTTTTCTTTTTGGAGGGCAATTGGGGTTAAGTAACTTGCCCAAGGTCACACGGCTAGGTTTTTTCTTGTTTGTTTGTTTGTGTGCCTTAAGTGTCTGAGGCTGGATCTGAACTCAGGTCCTTCTGATTTTAGAGCCAACGCTCTACTCACTGCGCCACCTAGCCACCCCCCAACCTATCTTTTAAGATTAATTTCTCAATACTCTCCCTCATGGGTTCTGTATTCCAGCCAACCTAGCCCACTTGTTCCTCATGTGGGAGGGCCCAATTTCTGCCTCTGTATGTTTGCATAGACTGTCCTGATATGCCAGCATTTTTCTGCTTCTTTACCTCAATTTTTTCATAATTCATAGCTAGATTAAATGTTCAGCTTATATGTTACCTCTACAGTACATAAAGTCTTTCCTGAGCACTACAATTTTTTTGTACTTATTCATTAAAAATTTGATTGGAACCCAACTTATCCCCAATTGTACACCATATGGTTGAGTACACTGGTCAGAGCTAAAAAAACAGTACTACTTTCAAAGCTTTCCCCAACAATTCTCTGTTTCTCTTGTCTTTTATACTGTACATTGGCCCCTTATCCCCTCCTTTGTAAAGAGCCCAACCCTTGGGTCTACCACTCCTTTTCTAATAGTGATGGCCTAGTTCTGTGTGGTAGCCTTGATGCATTGTAAGAACTTTTAGGTATTGATATCCATCCAGTAGCTGACCCTTAGAGCCTTCAAGTCTCTTTATGTGCCTTATTGCTGAACTCACCAGTCATTGTAATATGAACTACTTACAGACAGTGTTGATTTTCTTTTTCAATTTATATTCTCAGAAATTTGCAGAGTTCCTAGCATAGAGTAAGCACTTAAATGGAAACTAAGATCATGTCCATTATTTGGGAAATGACTTAACAAATTTTGGTATATGAATGTAATGGAATATTATTGTGCCATAAGAAATAACAAAAGAGATGGTTTCAGAGAAACCTGGGAAAATTTATATTTACTGGTATAGAGTGAAATGAGGAAAACCAAGGATGTAATTTATACTATAATAAAAACATTAAAACCTATTTTTGATCAATGTAATGACTGACAAGAATTCCAGAGAACAAGTAATGAAGTATGTTACACACCTCCTCACAGTCAAATGATAGACTTAAGGTGCAGAACCATCTTTGGAACCAGCCAGTGTGGCTTGAATATTCATATTTGTGATAAGGCATGTATTTGCCCTCCCTATTTGGCATATGAGGCCTTATCTATGCCATTTAGCATTTATAAAGCATGCATGTTTGCCACTAGGTAAACTTTAATAATATGCTTATGTATTAATTTGATGTTTGAAATGAATATTATTGTAGATATATTATGCATAATTTTTATTTTTTAATACTGGAGAAAACAGAAAAAGAAGGGGCTCAGTGCATTATTTTCTTTTGAAAACACAGAAGAGAAGGAAATCCAGAAGTAAACACAAGCAGGACAGCTTTGAAAGTCACATATTGCATTTGTTACACACTTAAAAGGTAAGCAAGCTGTAGAGAATAAATCCATCATTTCTTATACAAGCCTCTTTTGTTTTATTTTGTTTATAGAAATGCTCATTTTATTTTGGGTTGATTAAGTTCACTCTAAAAAGTTGCTAATTGCCACTGTGGATATTTCCTGTGATTTACAATTCACCACAGAGGGTCCATCTGATGAATTGAGGGCCTTTCTCAATTTCTCCTGACATAAGGATATCAGTAAAACCCTTGGACTTGTTATTCCTCTCTGGCCATGTGACCATCTGGCCAACTCATCTTTTTGCTAAAACATTTCCTTGATGACATCCTTTGCTCTAGTTCTTCAAACTTCCTTATTTGTCATGTGTTGCAGTCTGCTCACACCCATCACGAAACTGCATTAACCTCTGTGTAAGATACAGAGAGAAAGAGAGAGAAGATTGTATATTGTTCCCTGACATACAGCCCTACAATACTTTATATATGTATAATCTATCATTATTATTACTGCTTTCTTTTTAAATGAAACTTTCTTTTTAACCTTGGATGTCAACTATACAAGAATCTTCCTATAGGACAAGTTTGAATTATCTGGTTTTTGGAGCTAAACATGGTTTCCTCCACTTAACTGCTTTACCTCTCTAGTACACACAGATGGCTTCAAGCAAAAAGGCACTTATGATATGCATGAATGAATATATGAATAGGGGAAGGGAGTATTTATGAAGCTCTTATGTATGCTAGGTATTGTGCTAAATAGATACAAATCCAAAAACTCTGACAGCTCTTGCCTTCAAGGAGCTTATATATATATATAATTTTTTTTTTTTGCTTTTTGGAGGGCAATTGAGGTTGAGTAACTTGCCCAAGGTCACATGGCTAGGTTTCTGTTTGTGTGTGCGTTAAGTGTCTGAGGTCAGATTCGAACTCAGGTCCCTTTGACTCCAGGGCTGACGCTCTACTCACTGTGCCACCTAGCCGCCCCAGGAGCTTATATTCTAATAGTGAAAGTTAAGCACATATTGGATAATGATGGCTAAGAAGGGGTATTTTGGTCAGGGAAATCACAGGTATTGTGAGTGAAGTCATAGAGCCTCTCCAGGAATGATAAATATTGAATGGCAAATAAAATGGAAGTACAATGTTATAATAGTAATGAAATTGGAAGATCCCTTTGTATTGGAAAGCTGAGAGATACTTAGCACCTAGTTTCAAATTAAGCTGTTGTTAAAGAAACAGAAGGTATGAACCCCTGTTGCTGACATAACAGGAAGGGGCTGAACAGGGAGAAGCTAATATTGTATATAAGGAAGAGCACAAGCAGGACAGTCAGAACTTCTTGGGATAAGCATCTGGAGGCAGAGCAGCTGCTGTTGGAGGGAGGGGACACACACACACACACACACACACACACACACACACACACACACACACAGAATTTCTCTCAGAGAGCATCTGAAGGTTGACCTGCTCCTGCTGGACTAAAACTTCCATGGAGAAAGTGATTTTGATTTTGAGAATGGAGCTTATGGTGCTGAGGATTTCCGAGGACCACTCAGAACTGCTGAGATTTCCAAGGGCCAGCCAGAGCTGCAGAAGACTGAGGAAGCATGACTGTGGTGCCGGTATTTTGTACAAATGTTGTGACTTTGTTAATCTGTATGAATGTTCTTGTGGATTTGTTAACCCTTGTCTTCCCAGGAACAGAGACTGTGAAGGATTTGATATGGACTGGACACTGTGAGCCCTAATGTGGAGCAGGAGCTGCAGAGAGACCTGGACAAGGAACTGGGAGCTCTCTGCCTTTGAATTCAGGTGATAGTTTGTTAGATTTGGGTAGAAGCTGGGACCCTGGAAGAGGGACCATGGAAGCTGAACTTCTGCCCTGGGCCAAGATGAAAAGACCCCTCCATATTTGGACCTCTCACACTCCACTGAGTAGTGACAGATGAAATTGCAATGTACTACCCAGGGATGGAGTACTCTCACTTTTGTACTTTGTGTCCCTTAAGGAGGCAAGCCTCTTTGAGGATGATTGAATGATTGAGTTACTAAATGATTATACTTCACTGAAAACTATGTGAACACTTTGGTGAAAACTATGTGGCCATTTTAGTGATAAGTTCTCGAATTGTGACATGGTGAATGCTGTATTTTGATTTTCTGTGATAAGTTGTAACATTGTGAATGCTTTACCTTGATTTTCTGTGAATGTTTTGCTCTGATTTGTTATTGAATAAATAGAGTTCACTATACTATGTAATCAGAACCTTGAAAGCTGTTCACAGTGGCAGTCCTCTGGAAAGCTGCTCATGCTTGGCTTTACAAATGTAATTACAAAAAAAGAAAACTGGAGTCTTTGGTCATCTAAACAAGGTTCCCATTATTATAGTGTTTGTATTGTAAAGGTGATACAGTTATAACCGCCTAGTGCCTGAAAAATAAGACATTTTTGTACCCTATGTAATATGTAAAACTCACCGTTTCAGTGGGAGAAATTATAATTTGTTTAAAAGACTCTAGCTTAATGGTTGTGGTATACAGAAGAAAAAAATTCAGTGACTGCCCAGGAAAGAATGAAACACATTTTTATTAAATGTCATCATGCTCCATAGAAATAGATACATAATTTCTAAATGGCTGCTCTAACTTAACTCTTATTATTTATCTTTGGTGAACTGCCTTTTTGTTTGTTTTATTGAGTTGGTTCAGTCATATCCAACTCTTCATGACCCCATTTGGGGTTTTCTTAGCAAAGATATTGGAGTGGTTTACTATTTTCTTCTCTAGTTCACTTAACAGATGAGGAAACTGAGGCAAAGAGGGTCACCCAACTAATAAGTGTCTGAGGCTATATTTGAACTCAGGAAGATGAGTCTTCTTGACTCTAAGCCTGGCACTCTATCCACTGTGCCATCCAGCTACCCAAACTGTCTTCCTATTGATAATTGTATAGAGGAGAGAATATGAATGGATTATGACAAATTAATAACCATTTATGGGAAAACAACTCTGAGCATATACTATTCTGAGGGTATACTGGCTCATGAGTTACTGTGCACCTTCCTTCCCTACCCTCCCCCCGCCCCCCAAAAATGAATGCTAGCATATGGTATTGAATTTGATAAGATGAAATTAAGCAAAAATAAATTAAGAGTCATACACTTGGGTTCAAAAAATCAGCTTCAGAACAAGAAGTCAACAGCATAGTTAAGTAGCAATTTGTCTAAAAAATATCTGTTTCATTTTGTTTTGCAAGTACAATGTGAGTCAGAAAAATAATATGATAGTCAAAACCCCTAATGCAATCCTGCATTTATAGGGGCAAGAACTTCCCTCTCTGTACTCAACTCATAACAAACCAAATCTGGAGTATTCTGCTCAGTTATGGGTGTCATGGTTTAGGAAGGATATTGAAAAGCTAGAGAATGTCCTGAGGATGGCAACCAGAAAAGTCAAGGGCCTTGATTTCAAGTCATGAGGATCAGTTGAAGAAAAGAGAAAGAAATATTTAGCCTAGAGATGATTATTAGGAGCTGGACATGGGAAAGGGGGATGGTATCTCATAGCTAAGTTCAAATATTTGAGGGGCCTTAACTTGGAAGGATTAGACTTACTCTGTTTGAAGTCAGAAAGCAAAACAGGAACTATGGGTAGAAGATGCAAGAAAGAAGAATCAAGAAGATACTCGATGTTAGAAAAACTTTCTTTTTTTTAAATTAATTTATTAGTTTAGTTTCAGTTAACAAGATTCAATTCCATAGTTCCTTGATTTTCAAATTTCCTTTACTTTTCTCCCCCCTCCCCCCATGACAGCATATAGTCCAGTATAGGATCTGCAAATACATTCATATTAGACATTATTCCAATTACAAAGGCGTATTATACTAGGTGGGATGAAAGATGGTAAAGAAGAAATAAAACAAAACAATGAAAAGAAAAAGATCATTTAGTTTGCTTCCATCAGGATTCAGGCTCAGTTCTTTCTAGTTATATCTCTGGATGGCGCATTTCTCTCTTTTTTGAGTCTTTCAGGATTGACTTTTATCACTGCATTGCTGAAAAGAGTACAGTCTGTCATAATTGGCCATCACAGATATGGTATGTTTGTGATTGTATACAAATTTCTTCTGATTCTACTCTTCTCGCTCAGCATCAATTTGTATAAGTCTCTCCAGATAATTATGAAATTTGTCACCTCCTCGTTTCTTATAGCACAATAATATTCCATAACATTCATATACCACAACTTGTTTAGCCATTCCCCAATTGATGGGCACCCCTTTAGTTTCCAATTCTTTGCAACCACAAAAAGGGCTGCTATAAATATTTTTGTACATATGGGTCTTTCTCCCACTTCTGTGATCTCTTTGGGATATAACCCTAGAAGTGGTATTGTTGGGTCAAAGGGTATGAAATTATTTATAATCCTTTGGGCATAATTCCAGATTGCTCTCCAGAATGGTTGGATAAGTTCACAACTCCACCAGCAATGTATTAGTGTTCCAATTTGTCCACATCCTCTCCAGCATTTGTCACTTTCTTGTTTTTTCATCTTAGCCAATCTGACTGGAGAGATGTGGTATCTCAGAGTTGTTTTGATTTGCATTTCTCTAATCAATAGTGATTTAGAGCATTTCTTCATATGTTTGTAGATATCTTTAATTTCTTTCTCTGAAAACTGCCTGTTCATATCCTTTGACCATTTATCAATTGGGGAATGACTTGTATTCACATAGATTTGGGTCAATTCTCTATAAATTTTAGAAATGAGTCCTTTATCGGAGACATAAGTTGTAAAAATTCTTTCCCAATTTCCCACCTCCCTCTTGATCTTGGTTACATTGGCTTTGTTTGTACAGAAGCTTTTCAATTTAATGTAATCAAAATTATCCATTTTGCATTTTATAATGCTCTCTAATTCTTGTTTGGGCCTAAGTCTTCCTCTCTCCACAAATCTGTCAGGTAAACTATTCCTTCCTTTCCCAAATTGCTTACAGTATCATTCTTTACACCTAGATCATGCACCCATTTAGACTTGATTTTGGTATATGGTGTTAGATAATGATCTATGCCCAGTTTCTGCCATACTGTATTCCAGTTTTCCCAGCAGTTTTTGTCAAATAATGCATTCTTATCCCAAAAATTGGGGTCTTTGGGTTTATTGAACAATAGGTTATTCATTAACTGCTGGGTCTCCTGTGCCTAATCTATTCCATTGATCCACTACTCTACACCTCTGCCAGTACCAAGCAGCTTTGATGACTGCTGCTGTATAATACAGATTAAGATCTGGCATAGCTAGTCCACCTTCCCTAGCATTTCTTTTCATTAATTCCCTTGATATTCTAGACCGTTTGTTTTTCCAAATAAATTTTGTTATTATTTTGTCTAACTCTAGAAAGTAGTTTTTTGGTAAATTGATTGGTATGGCACTAAATATATAGTTTAGTTTGGGTAAAATTGTCATTTTTATTATATTAGCTCAACCCAGCCTAGAAAAACTTTCTAACAATTAAAGCTATCCAAAAGTTGAATGGACTACAGAGTAAGTTTATGAGTTCTCCTTCATTTAGGGTCTTCTTGAAAAGCTTAGATTGCCAATGTCTTGTATTTTGTAGTAATAATTCCTTTTTGCTGTAGATTGGATTACATGGCCTCTGAGATCCCTTCCAACTTTCAAATTCTATGGTTATATGATTTTTCATTCTCTGATAACCTTTAAAGTGATAAAATTTCCAAAATTAGGTAGGCTGGCCCCCAATCTACAGACACCCCTTCCATCCAGGAAAGCATGCTTAAAACCATTCCAGATTTTGTAAGACTGCCCAGAGCTTGTTCTCTGTTGCCTTTGGGGAATATAAAGAATAATTAACGTGTTGTTATTAGTGTACCACCCACAACACATTTGATCAAATGGAATAATGAATGTAGAAAGGTTTTGTAAACTGTAAAAGAGAATATAAATTGAAATTGCTATTGTTGTTTTCTCAATTAACCTTATCAACTGAGTTCAATGACAATTCTAAATTTACTGATAAATTAAAGAGTGGCAACCTTCCTATATTTGAGGTAAAATTTCGGTTTTTAGAAGATTTTAAAAAGGTTACAAAAAGGTCTCTCACACCTTGTCTTTTCTGTTAATGTTGCTCATTAACTATTTGGGAAAATATTAATATTACATAGTTTCTTTGATAATACCTCATTCGATGGAAATATTACTTAATATGTCTCTAATCCCAAATATTTGCATTTTTTCCTTTCTCTTTTTTTCTGCTCATTTTTGTACAGGGAGCAAAATCCTACAATACAGTTAAAATTTTATCCCTTGAGTCTGATTTTCTTTTTGAAGGAAACTAGAAGAGAAGAATACCGTTACTTCCTTGAAACTAGTTGGCAAATTTAGTAGAAAGGTAGAGGACTAAGCTATTAGGCATTCTTTTGTTTTGCTTAAATGTTTGTTTGTTTCTTTCTTTCCAGGGAAGGTTCTAAGAAGCAGGATGATCAAAGGGGAAATGACTTGGAGAAAAATAGAAATAAATCAATAAAAAATAAAAATAAAATTGGAATGCCAGTTACTTTCAGGTTGGGACCATTTTCTGTTGATGTTTTCTTTACATCCTCACAGTGTCTTGCAACAAATAGGTGATTAATAAATGTGTGCTGAATTGAACTGGGGAAGAAAAAGAATATATTACATTTAACTCAACTAGTCTTAAAATTAAGAAAAATCAAAGGGAAAATAAGTAGAATTTCAACCCTTTGCTCAATGGCCTCTCTTTATTAGTAGAAACTGATTATCCCTTGTTCCCAAGAAACTCAATGAATGCTTCTTGCCAGAGTCCTTCTCTCCCTTCTGAGACCTGAAGAGAATCTGGAACTGTCTTCTCTCTCAAAGCTGAAAACAGAAAGGGCAAAATCTCCCTTCTCTTCAACTCTCAATTCAACTCGGACTCACTGAGCATTGAGTTGCCACTGAAGAGGAAAGTCTTATGCAAATGAACCTTTGAGCTAAGGGTTACAAAATGTTAAATTTTGTATTGTCTTCCAGATTTGTAGGCCAGGGCTAGCTGGAACTAACTTTCACTAACTCTGGACATCTGATTGTTAAATTTTCACCATTTATACAAATTTTGACCATTTAAACTTCTGAAATTGGTAAATGCTAATTTGATTTATTGATTTATTTAATGAGGATTTGATTTATTGTTTTCTTGACTGTCTAGATTTAAGACAGTAATAGAGAAAATGTTAATGATACAGATTAAATTTTAAAATATTTCATGTTTACTTTCCCCTCCCCCCAGGACTCCAGTTGTTAAAGATTTACCAGTACATCCCTGTGTGACAGGAACACCTACATCCCACTGAAATGATCATAGGAAACCAAGAAAATGGCTGGGTATTAGTTAATGACTAGAGCTAGATTTTATGTTGAAGATAATATTTACTTAAATTCTCTTGTTTCTTTTTTAATGCTTTATAAAATTTTCTTACTTATCTAACTTTAAATGTTTTTAAAAAGCACTTCCATATAAAAAGTTGAATAGAAAAAGAGCATTCTATATGAAATTGAAAATATCATATATAACTTGCTTGAAGTCCCAACTAAAATCTCATCTTTTACTGGAAGCTTTCCCCGATTCCCCTTAATTCTAGTGCCTTCCTTCTGTTAATTATTTCCTTTTTATCTTGTATATAGCTTGCTTTGTATATATTTGTTTGTATGTTATCTCTTCCATTAGATTGTAAGATCCTTGAGGACAGGAACTGTCTTTTGACTCTTTTTTTAAATCCCCATTTCTTAGCACACTGCCTGCCACTTAGTAGGTGTTTAATAAATGTTATTGATTGATTGAAAGTGTACCATAAATTCAACATGTAATTTTTGAAGCAGTCCTGCTTATCTGTTTCCTTCTGTTCTGTATAGCTTCTTAAAAAAAATCTCAAAAATCTTTTTTTTTTGTTTTTTTTAAAGAACATTATCTGTAGGCACCTTTTCATACTTAAATCCCCCTCTCATTACACTGAAAAAGAGGAAAATAAAATCCTTATAAGCACAAACAAACAAAATAAATCCACATAATGGGCTACTTTGAAAATGGGTCTTATTCTGCCTATTTCTCTATTTAGCTTGTTTCATTCATTATTGATTCTCTGGAGTTGTTCTCTTGAATGGGACTCCATCATGATCATGAACCCAGGAAACCTCATCACCAGGAAACTAATCCAATTGCCTTAGCTTTGGTACTCATACCTCATCAGTACTCTCTTTCCATTTGATTAGAGGACTGGAAGGTAGAGCAAAGAACTCTTTCCAAAGCATCTATTTTAAAATGGGTTGCTAGGTCATTTCCCTCTAGCTTGTACTCCCTGGACTGGACTCCATTGTGCCCCCTCACTGGGTACCTTCTCCTCCCTCTCTCCCTTGTCAGCATCTTTTTGTGTGTTGTCTTCCCCCATTAGATTGTAAGTTCCTTGATGGCAGTGACTACCTTTCTTTTTCTATTTGTATCTCTAATATTCAGCACAGTTTCTGGCACATAATAGGCATTTAATATTTATTGACTGTTATTCATCATTACATTCATCAAAGTTCTTAAGGTTTTCAAAATTTTCTTATAATATAATGTTTATTGTAGAAATTGTCCTGGTTCTTTTCACTTCATTTCATATTAGTCTATATGTTTTTCTCAGTTTCTTTGAAAATGCCCTTTTGTCATATCTTATGTTATGGTATTCTATGATTTTCATGTTCTGTACTTTGTTCAGTCATCACCCAATCCACGGGCAACCTCTTTGTTTCCAACAAAAGGAGATGCTATAAATATTTTTTTCTGCATATAAGTACTTTTCTTTCTTCTTTGATCATTTTTTGGGGGGACAGAGTGTAGGACTAGTAATGATATCTTCAGTTCCAAGCATATGAACAGTTTAATAACTTTTGAGGTATTTCTCTTGCTTTTCAAAGTCTATACCTGGGCACAAAAGATACTGACCCACTGGAAGTTCCTGACCTATTCTTAGGTTATCTTTATTATTCTTTATTAAACCTTAAGATTATCATTAATCAATGTACTTACCAAAAAGAAGAAAAATCCAACATTCTTCCTCTAAGCCTATCATAGTATGATATGCAATTCTTTTGTAAATAGTTGCTCTTCTCCTTCAAATAAAGGAGGCACTTATTAAGGTTTTTATTTGTTTTAAGTAAGAATATCTGTCCTGAGCTTTGAAGGGGTGGGTAAGATGGACTTTCATTTGACTAAAGGGCCAAATCTTCTCCTAGTTACCTGCCTAAACTTGGCACCAAGCCTATACTTCCGTTTAAGCAGTTTAAATAGTAAATAAATTCTGCTAATAGCTATTAGATTGCTGGCTAGGGAGATTAGTGTGGGGAGTAATTCTAATTAAATAAGGGAACATTGAAGAGAGCTGAAACGTTTCAAGACTAGATTTTGTCTCCCATGCCTCATTAGGAATGTAAAATTAGCTTCTATTGTGGTTGGGGATAACCTTTCAAAAGACTGCTCTTTTTACCATAAAGAAGTTGCACAACCTGCATTTTATAATCTTGCTTTATACTTTTGCAGCCACAAAAGGTATTGTTAATTCCCAAGCCCAATCAAAACTATGTTACCTCACCATGTCCTTCTTTAAGTTAGCAGTAACTGATCCCCCTTTAAAACATAAAAAAGATCATACCCAATCTAACCTGCACAATTTGAAAACTCATGGCTGCTGGTGTTCATTATATAGAGATTGGGTGAGTGTGCCTTATGGCATTACCACCTTCTTTCTCTTCTTGCCTTTTGTACCCATAGCTCACTTGTTGCTGAGATGTGAATGCATCTTTGTTGAGTAGCCTACTGGGTTTTCTTTGGAAAAAGGGTTTGGGGGGATGGAGGGGAGAGAAGAAGTGGAATAGATTCCCTAGTTAAGTCTTTGTCATACTGAAGACTTTTTATTTAAAGCTAGTTATTTATACTTTGCCTAAGCTATTAAGTAATGAAGTGGGGAGGGGAGTGGGGGGCAATGGAAGTTGTCTGAGTTTGAGGATAACCTTTACTAAGTGTTTTATATCTTCACTATGTATTTCACATATGATCTTTCTACTGTTATTACCTAAATCAGTTCTGTAAGCAGTGAATGAATATACCCTTTTTATTTATGTAATAAAATCTGACTCTGTAACTACTTTGTGCAAGTCACTGAACTAAGTTCTAGGAGAGAGAGATCTAAAGATTAGTAAGAGAAAGTCCCTGAACTCAAGGATATTATAGTCATGTAAGACATAAAGATATTCCATTACAGGGACAACTAGGTGATGCAGTGAATAGAGCACCAGCCCTGGAGTCAGGAGGACCTGAGTTCAAATTTGACCTCAGACACTTGACATACTTACTAGCTGTGTGATATTGGGCAAGTTATTGTCAAGACATTGACAAGTAAGTGTCAAGACATTGACACAACCCCAGCTGCCTTGCTTCCCCCTTCCAAAATAAAAACCCAAAGGGAAAAAAAGATATCCCATTACAGAAGGTAAAATGTATGAAATTAGTAGTATGAAGGCAGCTCAGATCTATCTTAAGCATTGCTAAGATTTCATCACATTGACATGGACTAAACTTTTCAAAAAGAGCCTTCAAAATTGTGTATTTTGAAAAATGTAATTATTTTCCAATTTATTCCATAGTAGATATGGAAATAGCTTCTCACAATGAACATTAAAAATTTAAATAAATAAGTGTATAAAAACAGATATTGAAAAAAATATAGCCATGTTAGACTACTATACAGAGAGAGAGAGAGAGAGAGAGAGAGAGAGAGAGAGAGAGAGAGAGGCGGGGGTGGGGGTGGGGCGGAACTATAGAACCTGTTTCATAACCATTGAGGAGGATGAAGTTGAACTAGGATCTACACCCTGTCTTTCTCCATCCTGCCCAGTCTTTCGGGGCCAAATTACTTACCTGTAACAAGAATACATTTTGCGGTGTTATCGATGTGTGATAGCACCTTGTCAGGAAGATACCTGTGATTGAGCAACCACAGCAATAACAACAATATAGTTAGCCTCTGTTGAAAAAGTTTGTCAGACACTTTGCATAAATTATCTCTTTTGATTGTTTTAACAATCCTGGGAGGTGCAGGCTATTATGAGTGAGAGTAGTTAAATGATTCACATATTAATTAAATGATTCACACAGCTAGTATGTGTCTGAGGCAGGATTCAAACTCAGATTTATGGTTACTCCAAATCCTATTCTCTACCCAATCCACCATCTAACTCAGTAGCAAGCCCACTAACTCTTTCTTCTCTGTGTCCTTTTGTCTTTTAACAATAGCAAGCTTCTTTAATCCACTTCATTAAGGGAGGTAGTTTGGGAGAATGGATACAGTGTTGGAGTTAGACGTTGGACCCAGGATGAAAAATGTGACCAGAATCTTGCTCCTGATAAATATTAATTATGTGGCCATGGGCAGGTAACTCTCTGAGTATCATTTTCCTCGTCTATAAAATGATGGGGGAGGGGGGTTGGGTTAGTCCTTTCTAGGTTTAAATCTAGCATTTTATGACATATTCTCAGTGATGTTAGTCTATTTCTCTTTTCCTACTTTCTTTTCTTCAATCAGAAAAGTAAGGGCTAGCAAGGGGAAAGTATTTTTTTGTACTTTTAAAATTTTTATTTTTGCTTTTTGGAAGGGGGAGGGCAGGGCAGTCGGGGTGACTGCTCAACGTCACATGGCTAGTAAGTGTTAAGTGTCTGAGATCAAATTTGAACTCTATTCACTGCACCACCTAGCTGACCCAAGGGGGAAAGTATTTTTAAATTCAGTTCTTGCATTTTATCCTGTTCTTGGGAAGAGAATTAACTGACAGGGTTAATTCTTTAGACATTTTCATTCAGAATTTGGAGATTTAAAGCATGATTCTTGAACTGCAATTTTTCCTCTCCTTCCTCTTTTTCTAAGTTGGCTGTTGCCTTTCTTGATATATAGAAAACGATCTGTTCTCTCTCCCAAACCATCACTAGTCCCAATTCAGCAAGTTCTCTCTTCCACCTTTCCTTTGAATTGTCCAGACATCATCTAGTATAGATCCATCTCGGAGGAGGACAATTGTGTATTTAGTGGCAAGAGTAAAGTCCTCTCTTAATGCATGTGTTCTAAAGGATGGTGGAAGAATAGCTTCTTAGGTAACTCCAGGTAAAGCGCAGTCATAATATTTTAAAGACCCAAATGAATGAATACATCCTTTCAATTTACCAAATGCTATTCTCATGCAATTGTGCAATAGGCAAACACCTCTACATTGAAGGCATCAGTTTATTCCTGGGTAGATGATTATTCTTGGTTAAGGGAGTTGCTGTATGTACTTTAGAAGCATCAGCATAAATTTTGGGTGACAAAAAGAGCTAGAACCTTCCCCTCAAAATATTATCTTATATTTATTTGGCATCCATTTTGTATATCTCTATACATTTACATTTTTCCCCTCCAATAGAAGGTAAGCCTCAATGCACAGGAGTTGTTTTACTCCTTTCCCCAGTATCTAGCACAGTGCTTGGGCCATAATAGACATTTAATAAATGTGCATTGATTGAATTAATTGTTTGAATTGCATTCATGTAGGATAGACAAGGATGAGAATTAATTGGAAGAAGCTAAGTCTCAAAGAGATGCTGATATTGAGGAAGTGAAACTAATATTATTATAAGACTACAGAGAAGTTGTAGTAGGTATTGTGTAATTTTGAAGAAATCATCTGCTCACTTTTGTTCCAGAAACCAGATTATTCATTTGACATTTAAAATTCCATATAGACTGTTCCATTTTGACTGTTATAAGAGATGGCTGAGTAGTAAAGTTGTCACTGCTCCATACTTTGGCCAGAGAGAATCACCATAGCATTAGTACCAGGAGACAGCATTTTTTTAAAAAAAGAGTTATTCAGACTAAAATAGAACCATGAGAACTTTTTTGTGCCATAAGTCAAACAAATTAAGAATAGTCAACACAAAACAAATCCCCCGAACAAAAACATATTTAATGTAATAAAAATGTAATAAAAATTCTGGAGGAAAGCAAGGTAATTAGATGAGCATTTTGGGTCTACAGTCTATTATATAAGGAAGAAAAACTCAGTCCTCTATATTTTAGGCACAATTTGCCTAACAACAAATTATTAATTAAATTCTAAACAACATGGCTTAAGAGAAAGAAATCCAGAGTAATATATATCCAATTTCTTTTGCAAATTTCCTCTGACACATAATTTCTGCTATTTATAGCATTCCCTAGGAATAGACAAAATTGCATAATAAAATATAAAATATAATTACAAAGTGTACGTAAAAGTTCAGTTGAAAGTTTTGATTTATTAGACAAAATTATAGTCACAACTCTTTTTTACACCTGGAAAAATCATTCTCCTAAATTTGTTCAGCCTTTCTTTAACCATTCCTTCTAAGGATTCTCTTTCTACCTGGTCAAAGGTGAACTTAAGAGATACTTCTATTAATTGAATTAAAGAATTCTTTCCTTCCTTCTTTAAATCTTATCATTACTGTAATCATCTTCTGGGAGAGTCCTTTCCTGAGTTGATCAGGCCTCCCCTTTTAGAACCACAGTAGGCCTTTGATAAGATGTATGTAAAAAAGATTTCAGTGCAAGACATTGTTTCAGAATTGATAGCTAAACACAGATAAAGTTGCTCATTCAGATTAGACCAAAAACTTTAGAGTGAAGTACTATCCTAAATTACTTTGTGATATATAGCCTAAAGAGGGAAGAAGGTGGTGGTGGGAGTAACTTTGGAGAGGGGTTAATATGCTTCCATATACTAAAGGTATCTAGGTCAAAAATCTCATAAGTCATTGGGGAAGTCTTTGTATTCTCTTGAACATTTAAATAAGCATAATGTAATAAAAAACAAGAGACATTCAATAAAAACTAGCTGAAATAATGAATGAATTTTTTAAAAGTCAAGCAAAGGGACCTCTTCTTGCAAAAAATCAATAAACAAGGGCGGCTAGGTGGCACAGTGAAAAGAGCACCAGCCCTGGAGTCAGGAGGACCTGAATTCAAATTTGGCCTCAGACACTTAACACAAAAACTAGCCATGTGACCTTGGGCAAGTCACTTAACCCCCATTGCCCTCCAAAAAGCAAAAAAAAAAAAAAAATCAACAAACATTTATTAAATATCTACTGATCACAATGTTAAACACTTTGGAACTCACAATTTTTTATAAGACATGGTCCTAACCCTTGTGGAATTTATAATCTAAGACTGGAATAAGACACAAATCCATATAGCTAAGATGTGTATATGATAAGTGCACTTGAGAAATGCTAAACAAAGAGGTATGCAAGAGCCGAGGGGAGAGGTTATAGCTAGCTGACCAAGGTGGGGGAGGAGTTAAACAGAAGGATAGGGAAAGATTTCATGAAGGAGACTGCATTTGAACAGAGCTGAATATGATGAGTAGAAATTTAATAGAGGAAGAGGAAAAGAGAAGACATTTTAGGTTTATAAGGATCAGGGTAAACAAAAGCACAGAAAGTACAGGCCACGTTTGGAGGGAAGAGGATTGTCCAGTTTGGGTGGGGTACCCAGAGCATACAGGAGAGTAATGTGAAATAAAAGTAAAAAGGTAGAGTGATACTGATACATGCCTGACAAAGGAATTCAGATTTTAGTTAGTAGACAATAGGGAGCCATTGAAGATTTTTTTTTTAAGAATTGCTAAATGACCAGCCTACTACAAAAGGAAGGTTATCCCAGCAACTGTATGAAAGGCAAATTAGAAGAGAAATATCCAGGAACCAGTAAACCTACCAAGTTGTTATTATGGCTAGCTAATGATATATGAGAAATAAGAATGATTGAGGAACAAAAAATAGGCCTAATGTTATGAACATGGAAGATGGTGAGTAGTGATTCCAGAAACAGAAGAAAAAGTTTAGGGTAAGAGATAATTAACTCAATATAAGACATACTGAGTTTGAGGTACAGGTGGCCAGCCAGGCACACAATACAGTGTACTGCTTCATAGGCACCCTTCCACTTTTTACTATCTCTCATGCTACTCCTCTGCATGTACTGCATGCTCCAGCCAAACTAAAAAGCTCTCTCACCTCCAAACACAAGTGATTTCTGGGTCTCTGTCCATCTTTCATTTAATCTACTCGATCAATACATTTCTTGTGAACATTTATTGTATATTGTCCCTACAGTGGCAACAAGTGGAGGAACAACACTGTGGAGGAAGGACAGCCTTGAAAATTTCTGGCCCTCACAGGGTTTGTACTCTGTGGAGTATAGATGAACATCTACATAATGTAATTTTTTTTTTTCAGGAAGGGGATGGTGATGAGGGAGGAGACAGTAGTTTCCCCCCACGTCCTTCCACTGCTCACAGTGGCCTCTCAATGCAGAGTGCCAAATTGAGAATTATTTTCTAACCAGGGATAAAATGCCACTCTCAGATGTTGGAGCGGTTACCTATTGCAAATTGCATGTGGTAAGTTAGAAAACAATCGGAAATGCAGATTTAAGGCTCAGAAATCCTTTCTGCATCAATGGGTGAGGTGGGATTAGGGGCCTTCCCTATTGCTCCCCATCCTGACATCTCCCTTGCAATTTGGAAAAATCTAATTAAAATATTTTTGGCTCTCCCTACCAGAAAAGAATTTCAAATTTTTTTCTTTTTCTTTTATGTGGTATTTACAGTATCTTTTTATAAAAATTGGGATAAGTCTTTGATCAGAGACCCTGTATTTTCTCTTGGCCTTTACATGTCATCTGCAACTTCCACAAAACTCAAAAAAACCCTCCCATTTAATATTTTATGCTGACCCTCTGTATATCTAAATTGCAATGGAAAAAGACAGGATTAGGAAGGGATAACTATATAAAGACTTAGGAGTTATCTTTTCATGTTGAAGATAGTTTAAACTGTTGAAGTAAATTAAATGCAAGAACTTAATTCAACATATATTTATTAAGAGGCCACTCTGAACAAAGAATTGTGCTAGGTCCTGGTGAAATGAAGACAAAAATGAGACTATTGAAATTAAAACATATAAAATAGACGCAGATAAGTAAATAAAAGATCATTTGACAAAGGAGAGAGCATTAATAACTGAGGTGGGGTGGGGAGAGGGTGATCTGAGGGACAACGAAGTGAGTACTGGACCTGGAGTCAATGAGGTCTGAGTTCTAATTTCATCTTAGACACTAGCTATGTGTTCTTGGGCAAGTTACTTAAACTCTGCCTCTATTTTTCTCAACTTTATATAAAATGGTGATAATAATATTACTACTTATGTTTTGCATTAGCTACACATGTACAACCTATATTGGATTGCTTATCTTCCTAGTAAGGGTGGGTGACAAGGGAGGAAGGAAATGAATCTGGAATTCAAAGTTTTAAAACAAAATTAAATATATATATATATATATATATATATACTATTATTAATACTATTTTACATGTAATTGGGAAATAAGAGGAGGAGATATCTTAGGGGACTTCTATTTTGGGGAGGTGGGTAGGGGGAAACGGGGAGAAAATTCGTAACACAAAAACTGGTGGAAATGAATGAAGTAAACCAGAAGTTAATAAAGCATTAAAAAAAAAGAAAACAGTAATAATAATAATAATACTTCCTAATCCTATGTCCCAGGATTATTGTGAGAAGCAAATGAGATAATATTTATAAGGGGTTTAACACTGTCTGGCATTTAGTAGGTGCTTAATAAATGTTTGTGCTTGCTTCTTTCCTTCCTTCCTCTATGGAGATCTTATCTGAGTTCATCCTTGAAGTTAAGAATTCCATGATGGAGATTCTGAGGAAATGCATTCCAGAGTTGCCTTTGGACTTGTGGGAATGCTTGGTGGTAAGAAATAAAATATCTAGTCTGGTGGGCAGCTAATACAGTCATCCCTTCCATATTGCAACTTTCCTCATAAAGGTTTCAATATATCACAGGTTTGCATAAGAAACTAAAGGGTTAGGATTTTTTTTTTTGGAATTTTGTAGAAGCTGCAGACAACATGTGAAGGCCAGTAGATGACATAGAAAAAGTTTGAAAACTCAGAAATGCATAAAATATATGTGCAATATTATATATGATATATCAACTACATATTATGTATTAACATATGTTATATTACTGTATTAAATATAATAATATATAATAATATCAACATATTTTATCTTTTAATGCCATAATAATTCAGAATTTTTCCCTGGAATGAAGGAAGGGCCAACATTTTTACATGACTTTTCCAGATCACAGAGGCCCTGTGCCCCTAACCCCCAAGATGTGGAAGGGATAACTCTAGCCCAGTTGGATTAGAATGAAGAAATTTTAAAGGGATTTCCAAGGGAAGGAGTACAAGAAAAGCAAGAGATTGTAATAGAGCAGAAAAAAAGAGACCAGAGCATAGACCTTGAAGAAACATCAGAGAGCCAAGAAGAGAATGAGAATCTGTTGAAGGATACATAGAAGGAGTAGCTAGAGGGACTAAAAGAGAACAAAGAGGAATCTTTAAAGAAAAAAGAGGGAAGGATTCTTCCTTTAGAGGGGTGGAGGAAGAAAAAGATCAAAAAATGACCAAAGGATGTGACAATTAGAGGATAACTGGTGACCCTTGAGAGAGCGATTTCCATAAGGATCTGAGGAAGAAGCTAGATTACAAAGGATTAAGAAAATCATGAGTAATAAAAAAGTGGAGCCAATAGGTATGAAGAACTTTTTTCACACTTTTAAGTTTAATCTTTATTACTAATATTTTCTCCTTCATTTAAGTCTAGACAGTCTGCAAAACAGTAAAACGAGCCCTGATTTGTAGTGTTTACAGATTTCAGAGATGTAAATGTTGACACTGAAAATTTGACGATCCTTTCCCACACCAGTATGTGAGCTTCAGCAAACCCATCTACACCAAATATTGTTGAGTATGTTTTAAAATTGTGCATTATTCAACTGTTTCAAAGACCAACATGTAAAAACTTAACATTCAGAGAAGTCATGATCATTGAAATCATTCTCTGAAATACATTCGTCATCTTTTTCTGTTGTGGAAACCTTTTTGCAGTCTGGTGAAGCCTATAAACTTCTGTGAAGAATAATTAAATAATTAAAGGAAATGCTAACATTCAGTTGGAGGTTAGTGAAAATAAAGATGTGATTTTTCTTTCCCATCCAATTTCACAAATCCCATGAAATCCGTTCACAGAAACTCAAGATTAGAACCTCAGTGCTAAGAGAATCTGGGTCCACAGTTAGTGTGGTATCGATAACTTTTTAAAGAAGTTTATCTGTGAGGAAGAGAGAGATGGGATGCTAGCTGGAAGTGGGGTAGAAGGGTGAATTGAAGGCTTAGTTAGAACTTTAGGACACCTGAGAAGTTCTAGGAGCTGGTTTTCTGATCTGTAAAATAAGGGTGATTGGACTAGATAATCTCAAAGATATTTTTCAACAATAGATCTATGATTATGAGATTAAGCAAACTTCTCCTGTGTCCAGTCTGAGACTAATAACATTTGTTCTTAACTCATTTTGTATATATTGCCTTCCACATAGTAGGGATTTAATATATATTTGTTGAATTGAGTTGAATTGAGGGACAAGGCATGGGTCTAGAGCAATTATATAATACTTTGCTTGTCTCTCTAATGCTGTGCTACTCCCTGTAGTTACTGCTTTCTAGGGAAATAAAGAAGCCAGGAGACTTAAGAGACATGACAGAATTTTTTCCTTCAGGGTATACTCTGTTCTTGTTGGCAATATTACTTAAAATTTCCCTTTTATAACTTCCAGCACAGAAAAAGCCAAAGTATAAGTGGGTGTACAAAGAATTGCTGCTCGAATAGCTGAATGAGTCTCCAAAAAGTCATGTATTTGCTTCATTTCTCAGTGAAATGTTAGTGAAACGTTTCACTTAGGAAAATAGTCCTATACCAGAAGGTTATAGTTTGTCTAACCCTTCTTGACATTGTTGGAGATATGAGTGTGTATTTACGTGTATATGTATATGTGTATATATATATATATATGTATATATACACACACACATATGTATGTCTATATACATTTGATATGGGTATCCATGCATGAGTGAGAAAGTAGATATAGGCACATTACAAAGAAAGGCTATATAAAAGGAGAGGAATTCTGCCACTCAATTGTGGCCCATAGAGTTTTGTCAGTCTGTTCAATACAGCAAATTCTCTGCACCATAAATGGAGACCAGGGAGGGAGACAAGGGAATAGGCATATATATAGTGCCTACTATGTGTCTAATATTATGTCATTTGATCCTTACAACAACCCTGTGAGATAAGTATTATTATTATCCCCATTTTACAGTTGAGGAAACAGATAAACAGCTGTTAGGTGACTTGCTCAGGGTCACACAGCTAGTGAGTATCTGAAGTCAGATTTGACCAGGGGTTTCCTGACTCCAGGCCCAGTGTTCTATCTACTGTATCACTGAACTGCCTGTATTGTTCATGTATTGCTAGTGGAATGGGATGATCTTTCTTGCCCATTAATAAGCCCTAGTGACCTTCTTTGTGCCTGAGTCACATAAGCCTGTGGTGGGAGGAGCTTGCCAAAGGAGTGGAGCAGGAAGTGGGAGCAAGAGAGCTGAGAGAGTGCAGGAGGATTTTTGCCTTGGGGGACTTGTTTGTGGGGAGGCCTAATGGAGGGACGGCTTGGGATGCTTGTGTTTCCTTCCAAAATTCCTTTGGTTTGCCACCCAGGAATTTCTTCCTTACCATGTCCCTGATTTTCTGATACTGCCACCTCTGCATTCAAAAAGTTTCTTGGACCACAGATTACATAGATATTTTGTGGTGGAGGAACTTTATTAGAGTAAGGTATATTCCTTAACTTCATATTCTGGCATAATAAGAAAATAAATGATACTCTGTCCGTAAGATGTGTCCTTAAGATTCAGTGAATAGAACATTGGCCCTGGAGTCAGGAGGACCTGAGTTCAAATCCAGTCTCAGACACTTAACACTTACTAGCCATGTGACTTTGGATAAGTCACTTAACTCCAATTGCCCCTCCCCCAAAAAAGGGCAAAAAAAAAATGTTTAGAGTTTAGTATGATAGAGGTGATAAATAACAAATTAAAATATGACATATGTTTTAAGAAAGCTAAAAATTATGAAGTATGAAGACAGATGGCAGTACAATGGGTAGATTGCTGGAGCTGGAGTTAGAAAGCCCTGAGTTCAAACATTAACTCAGACACTTATTAACTAGCTCTGTGACCCTGGACATGTCACTTAATCTCTGTTTGCCTCAGCTTCCTCGACTGTAAAATAAAGATCATAACAGCACCTACTTTTCAGGGCCATAGTGAGGATCAAATGAGATAATATTTGTAAAGTGTTTAGCACGTTGCCCAGGACATAGTAGGTGCCATATAAATGCTTACTCCCTTTCTTTCCCCAGATGGGAAGAGCTCACTCTTGACAACAACCGAAAAGGAAAGTAATTAAAAACTGATTACTAGGCTTTTCTCAGAGTATGTAGTTAGAACTTTGTTAATCAATAAATAAAACAGGCTTGTGTTCCTGGAAACCAGTTATCTGAACAGATTTGGAAGAAAAGACCAATTCAGGAGCCAGAAGCATTAATAAATGATGATGGGTCTCCTCACTGTAGTACTGAGTTAACTCATTATGTGGAGTTGTGGCCTGTCTCATTCAGGAAGAAAGGAAAGAAAAGAGAGAGTTGGGGGAGGGAGAGGAAGAAAAGGAAGTGGGAAGGAGAATGAGGAAGGGGAAGGGGAAAGAAAGACTAACATAGACTCTTCAACCCATACAGTGGCTCTAGTCCTCTGCCTTTCTCCATACTCCTTGAGCTAGTCTAAAAAACTTAATGTTATCAAAGAAAACAATGTATACTGGGGATAAACCTCATCCAGTGAGATCAGGGGATATCTCTGGAGATCTCCCATTAGGAGAAGATAAACTGAATCCAATTGATTTGATATAAGGAAAGGGGGAGGGAGAAAAGAAAAAAGGTAGTAGTTTGGGATTAAGCTAAAGGACCATACATCATGACCATATCATACACAGAATGACTGACATGGAGGAAAATCAAATGAACCTATGAAACAGTCTTGCTGAATTAGAAGTGTTTCCCAGACCTCCTATAATTGAAGGTGAGGAAAGGTTGGAGTACACCAGGACTCACACAGAGATGGCACTCATATATGTGACTGTAACATCAGGTTGCTGAAAGATCCAGAATACAAAAGACACTGTCCAAAGGAGCGGAGGTCTTATATTTCAGTATACATTTTATTGCACATTTCCAACTTCTAGACCAATAAAAATGATATTGTCAGTAGGTAAAGTTAATGACAGCAGAGGTTCATAAGCCAAAGACTCAAAACAGGTTGGTCAGAGTTTATGTTGATTTTATCAAGTTCTTAGTAGAATTTCCCACTACTTTATCTTTAGTAACATTTTCCAGTTAACCAGTCAATTAACATTTTTAAGTACCTGTTATGTACCAGGCACTGGGCTAAAAATTGGGTCCCTGACCTCAAGGAGCTCATCCTCTGAAGGAAGAAAAGACATGAAAAGAAATTGAAAAAGAGAGGGAGAGAGGGAGGGCACCTGGCCAGGGGCATAATGAAGCCCTGCCAGGTAGGAGGAAATGGTGAGATGACTGCTGTGAGCTACCTCCTTAAATGGAAGATCAGAGAAGATCGCTGCAGATAATTTTTCTTCTAATCTTAGAATTAGAATAATCTAGATCTAGAAAATTAGAATTGGAATAATATTTCCATTTCTTCTATAGAATCTAGAATAATCTAGATCTAGGAAATAATAATCTTAATAATAATCTGAAAATAATGAAAACATTGTCCCTCCAGGCAGAGGAAGGAAAGAGGCCCAGAGGCTAGGAGTTCTAAGGTGTGTTTGCAAGATGATAAATTTCTAGAAATCATGATGAAGTCCAGGAGAGCAGCCAATTGAGTAGAGGACCGATTGTTGTTTGTATTTTGTTTTCAAAGAGGACCAGTGGCATCATGGGGTGATGTCTTGACTAAACGAGGTAGAGTCACACAAAGTTGTGGGTCTCATTCTTTCTTCCCAAGTCATCAGAAGTTCAATGGAAAGACAAAAATCAAGACAACTGGCAAGGGTCTGGTATGCAATGAATAATCTTGGTGTCTTCCATATCTGATCAAGTTCTAAGTGCTCCACAGAGTCTGCTTCAACTGCCTTCCCGGCCATTGGAATAAATTGCTCTCATCTGCCCCTCTCTGGTGGAGCCTTCACATGCTTGGGGTAGACATCCCCCTAATTCACCAACATTGTTTACCCTTAACCTGGTTTAGCCCATGTGTCAAGATAGTTTTACCAGGATGTGGCCACTGCACCAGCTACAACTTCCTGGTGAGTGAGCTGCGTTATTTTTTTGCAGATATATACTACTTGTATTGCAGTGGGTAATGACCACATGTTTTATGAAATGATATTCCTTATTGCCTCTAGGTGTGCAATAAAACCTGCTCTGCTGACACTTCTCTTTGCCTCTCCAAGGAGTCTCTTGTGAGCCATCCTTCAGTTTAGCTATGACTTCCTTCTTTCTGCTGGTTTTGTTTATAGCAAGAATGCAAAGAGTGATGTGATTTGGCTCCTCTAACAAGATGCCAACCATTTAGTCACTAGATAAGGATTTCACAATCAGAATTCCAACAGCCAAAATAAAGTCTGTTAATGATCCAAGAACTATTTGATTTTTAGCACCTTCTGTCCCCTCCCTCAACACTTTGTCACCATCACTGAAGAAGGTGAAGCTACACAGGACAGAGGGCCATTTTTAAATGTTATTTATTTTGTGGATTATCCTGGTTAAAAAAAAGTTAATTGCCAGTTGCCTAGACAATTATTGGTGTGGGTCTCTATAGTGAATTACTTTAGTCTTCAGAAAGCAGATTTGATCTAAAACTGGGGCCATAGTCAAAGACTATTTTTATGATAAAACACACTAAAGTTGGTAATTTGTTGGTGTGGCTTTTCAGAACCCAGAGACACCTCCTTGCCATGATAAAACTTTGAGGTAAGATTCAATGGAGGTGATTATTCATCCAGCTATCAAATTAAGACACAGCTCTGACTATATTACTCCTCTACTTAAAAATCTTTACTGACTCCCTATTGCCTCTAGGATGACTGACAAACTCGACAGTCACTTGAAACCCTTTGCAATTTGATTCCTACACACATTTCCTGATAATTTTTTTTCATATTACTCTTTCAGACACTCTGCATTCCAGTCAAACTGTCCTACCAACTGGTCCCCAAACTAGATACAGCATCTCCCACCTCAATCTGTGAATAGGTCACTCCCGGTGCCTAGAATACACTGCTTCCTCATGTCCATTTTAGAATTTCTAGCTTCCTGTAGGGTTCACCACTTCTTTTTTTTTTAATTAAACAAATGCTTTATTAACTTCTGGTTTACATCATTC
Organism: Gymnobelideus leadbeateri; assembly: GCA_011680675.1. Lineage (NCBI taxonomy): Eukaryota > Metazoa > Chordata > Mammalia > Diprotodontia > Petauridae > Gymnobelideus > Gymnobelideus leadbeateri. Next base: position 983,132 of record WOXC01000460.1, read on the forward strand.
ATTTCCACCAGATTATGAGTTACATTTTTCCCCCATTTTTTCCCTACCCACCACCCCAGAATAGCAGTCCCACTAGTTATCCCCTCATCCAATCTGCTCTCTCCCATATCTTCTCCCATACCCCCTTCGACTTTGCCATTAGGGCAAGGTGAATCTCTGAGCCCCACTGCCTGGATATCTTATGAAACATTTAATTTTAAAACTTCGATTTTCAGATCCATTCCCTTTCTCCCTTGTCACCCACTCCCTCTGAGAAGATAAGCAATTCAGTATGTGTTGTACATGTATATCTATGCAAAACATTACCATAGTAGATATATTGTAAAAGACTGCTTATATTTCCCTCCCACCCGTCTCACCTCCCACCTGGTCCATTCCCTACTTTGATCCTGTCCCTCTTTGATAGTGGGTACTTCCAACCTCCCCTCCCCCCAGAATGCCCTCCCCTCCATCATCCCCCCTCTCATCCCCCTTTCCCCTACTCAGAAGAGTGAGTGAGGGTAAGATATTCCATTTAGTATGTATGTGATTCTCTCCTTGAGCCAACTTCAATAAGAATATGCTTTTGCCTTTTTGCCTTCCTATTCTTCCCCTTCCCTGCAACTACTTCCCCTTGCCTCTTCTACATGAGATAGTTTGCCCTACCCTGTCTCTCTCCATCTCCTCTTGCCACTTTCCTCTCTCACCTCTTGACTTCACCCCTTAAGAATCATCCCTTCCTTGGGGCAGCTAGGTGGCGCAGCAAGCAGAGAGCCAGCCCTGGAGCCAGAAGGACCCGAGCTCGGATCTGGCCCCAGACACCCAACACACAAACAAAAACCCAGCCACGTGAACCTGGGCAAGTCACCCAACCCCAATTGCCCTCCAAAAAAAAATAATAATCATCCCTTCCCATCAAATTCAACCTGTGCCCTCTATCCATGTATACCTGTGAACATATGCCATGTACCCTTCTTCAATTATTTTCATAATGAGAAAGGTTTCATCAAACACAGTTATTGTTTTTCCATGTAGGACTGTAAATAGTCCAACTTTGATAAGTTCCTTTTGATTTCTTTTCCTTGATTACCTTCTCAAGCATCTCTTGCTTCTTGTGTCTGAATGTCAAATTTTCTATTCAACTTTGGTTTTTTCCTCAAGAATGCTTGAAAGTCCTCTATTCCACTGAATGACCATATTTTCCCCTGAAACAAGATACTCAGTTTTGCTGGGTAGGTGACCCTTGGGTTCATTCCCAGCTCTTTTGCCCTCTGGAATATCATATTCCATGCCCTTCGATCCCTCAATGTAGAAGCTGCCAGGTCCTGGGCTATTCTGATTGTGTTTCCACAATATTGAAATTGTTTCTTCCTGGCTGCTTGTAGTATTTTCTCCTTGATCTGGGGATTCTGGAACCTGGCTATAATATTCCTGGGAGTTTTCTTTTTGGGATCTTTTTCAGGAGGTGATCTGTGGATTCTTTCAACCTCTATTTTGCCCTCTGGGTCTAAAACATCAGGGCAATTTTCCTTGAGAATTTCTTGAAGGGTGATTTCTAGGTTCTTTCTTTGATCATGGCTTTCAGGTAGTCCAATAATTTTTAAATTATCTCTCCTGGATCTATTTTCCAGGTCAGTGGTTTTTCCCATGAGATATTTCACATTGCCTTCTATTCTTTCATTTGTTTGGATCTGTTTAATAGTATCTTGATTTCTCATAAAGTCACTAGCTTCCATTTGCTCCAGTCTAACTCTGAAGGAATGAATCTCCTCAGTGAGCTTTTGAGATTCTTTTTCCATCTGGCAAATTCGACTTTTAAGGCATTCTTCTCCTCATTGCCTTTCTGAGCCTCTTTTGCCATTTGAGTTAGTCTATTTTTTAAGGTGTTATTTTCCTCAGTCAGGCTGTTGACTATCATTTCATACTTTTCTTGCATCTTTTTCATTTCTCTTCCCAAATTTTCCCCCACTTCTCTTATCTGCTTCCTAAGGTCCTCTATGGCCTGTAACCAGCTTGTATTTTCATTTGGGGCTTTTGGTGCAGGAGTTCTGACCTCACAGTCCTCCTCCATGCTTTGGAGGAGCCCCTTTGCCCCTAAAATAGGAGTCCAATGTTGAACTTTTCTGTTTATTTTGTTTCGTTTGCTTAGGCATATTGCCACTTTACTTGATTTTGGGGCTTGTTGCCACAATAGGACTCTGCCACCAGACAGGGGAGCTTCCGCCCAAACATGGGGTCTTCACAACTTCCGCCAGTTGGGTGGCCTCTGTAAAGCCTCCACCCACTCTGGCAAGTTGGATACCCACCCCAGACGTCCCCCCCAGACCACAATCCAGATCCAGGCAGTTTAAAGCAAGAGCAATTAACCCCCAGACTGATTGCTGGGTCTTCCTACAGTTCGCAGACCAGGAGCTAGAGCCACTACTGACGCTGCAAAATGGCTTCTGTGCAGCTGTTTCTTCAGCAGCTTTTTGCCCCCAGGGGAGGAAGCCACGTGTTCCCCAAATACTGGTTCCAAAGTCCATAGGGCACTAACCTCTCACTTTGTCCTAGGCATATCTGTGCTGATAATTCTGGAATTGCCACAATTGCTGGTGTTCTGGGGTTCCACCAGCCGCCTGAAGGCCCGGCCACCCTGGGGCTAAAACCACGGACCTGGGCTCGGTTCTGTGGGCTGCGCTGTCGGTTACCAGCGCGCTGTGCTGCCTGCTCTCAGAGCGCTGCACTGGCCGCTCCCTGCAGGGCTGCTGGGCTGTCCTCAGCAGGAGGTTAGCTTCTCTGTGCCGTTCTGTGGGTGCTGTGGCTCCAGAAGTTGTTCGGAGCTCCCTTTCACATTGTTTGAAATTTGTGTGGGGCAGAGCACATTGGAAATGATGTTTCTACTCTGCCTTCTTGGCTCCGCCCTTGATCTCTCACCACTTCTTAATCAAACTTTTTGTTGATCCTCCCTTGTTAATTGATCTTTCCTTCCTAAGTTAAAAACATAGGTAATTATCTGTGTCTGTGATATATTACTACAGTGGAATATAGTTCTATGAAGTCAGGGACTATTTTATTTTTTGTCTTTTTAACCTCAACACCTAATAAGTACCTTGCATGTCATAAGTAATCAGTAAAGGGTTTGTTGAAGTTAAATTAAGTTTTAATCATTTAAATGTTGAAAGCAGAATCAGAGTGCAAAAAGATCTTGGTGGCTTATGATATTGAACTGAATTAAATAAGCATTTAGTAAAAGTAAAATACACTATTATTCTTGTGTTTAAGAAATCATTTGCAAATGTACGGATATGACACTGTAATAGTTTACATGAAAAACATAAGACTTTTTTAAAGAAGACTAAGATCATTATGAATCCATGGTATAACATGGCAGTTAAAACAAAATGAAGCAAAACTAATGTTCTCAGAAGCCTAGTAACCATATGTATAATAACAAGAAAGAGGGAGGTTTCAGGATTACTATCTCTGTGAAGGGACAGCCGCATCAGGATATTGACTTCAGTTCTGAGTATTGTATCTTAATAGTGACACTGACAAATTGAGTGTCCATAAGAGGTCATCCAGGATGGTGAGGGGGATCAGAAACCAGGCCATGAGAGCATGGAGTGAGATAAATTTAGCATGAAGAGGAGACTGCGTAACTCTCGTACAAAGAAAAATTGTTGGGTTTTTTTGACTTGGCCTATGAGACAGAACTAAGAGCTAAGAGAGGCTGAATGTTATTCTATGGAAGAAAAATCTTCCTAAGAACTAAAGCTATCCAAAATGGGGAATACTTTGAAAGGTACTGTTCACCATATTTTTTGAAATCTTTAAGCAGAGAATGACTGACCCCTTGGATTCATGGTCAAGTTTAAGATTAATTGATGGCATCTGGTTCCCTCCTTTCCAACTATGAGGTTCTGAAACTGTCTTTTAATATATTAAAATGATATCACACTGTCTTTGTTGGGATTAAGGGAAATCTATTCTTTTTGGATCCAGATCCTTAGGTCAGTAAGAAAAAAATGTTAGCCATCTTCTAAGTTCTCTCATTAGTCTCTGTGTCATGTATCAGATTGCTAGATGTATAATGAGCATCCTTCTCCAAGGAGGGTTTGAAAAGCATTGTACACAGCTGTGGAATCTCCCAGAAGGAAGATTTTTGATCTCTTCATGTTTTAAAGGTTAAACTTAGCCTAGAGGAACACCTGCCTCCATGAAATGGAAAAACCACATTTCCTTCCAATTTCCTGCAGACACTTTTCCAACAACAACAACATTGTAGACATTATCCAATAATACATCTAACTCTTCCGGGAAAAATTGAAGGATAAACAGGACTTTCCAATCTATCTAATTCAACTCCTGGACTATTTAAAACAATTTCTTACAGTAACTACAGATTCATGTATATTCTGGGGATTTTAACTCAAAAAGTATTGTTTTAGTTGCTTGTTTCTGGTGGGGCTGGGGTGGGGGTGGGGGGAAGTAAATGATAAAGTGAACATCAGACCATAGAAGAATCTCTTTGGGCAGTTTAAGAAAACTAAATAGCTTTGAATAAACAGTACTATTTCCAGTAACAACAAGAGTCCTCAAAGCATTCTTTAAAAAAAATAAAGTGGAGCATGAAGATGTTGAATAAATCAGTGAAATGTCTAAATAAAAAAAGCTACATAGCTTCCTGGTTGAAAGGTCTTTTTACTAATTATGTACTTTCAAAAACAACTAACAACAAATGTATTATGTCTGAATTGTAAATAATTATAAACTCTCAGATAGAATGCTTGGAGTCATAAACTGTTGAATAATATACAAAAGTTTAACATTGTATAAAGAAGGTCATATCTCTAAGTTGCTGAGATAATCAAAGAGGTTTTTTTTTTTAATTTTTCCTGCAGAATTACTTTCATAACTATATTGTAAATCTGTTTAAGTTAAAGGCCAGGTTTTTCATAATTAAATGATTAATGGGTCTAGTTCTCCAGTTCATGGGTCAAAGAGAGGTCTGGTATGAATCCTTAGAGGCCAATCCTCCTAGATTACATGCAAGGAAGACTAGCCTTCCTTGGCCATTGTCTATCCAGGAAAGCAGCAACATTGCATATAGCCCAACCTCTCATTTTCTCCTACCATTAGGAGCATTAAGTCAGGTGAGAAGACAGTCTATTATTTTTCTTTTCTTTATTTTTGGAGGGCAGCAGGCAGGGCAACTGGGGTTGCCCAAGGTCACACAGCTAGTAAGTGTTAAGTGTCTGAGGTTGGATTTGAACTCAGGTCCTCCAGATTCCAGGACCGGTGCTCTGTTCACTGTGCCACCTAGCCACCCCTATTATTTTTCTTTATCTACCTTTTCTTTTTGCCCCCTTTTTTTTTTGCTTTTTTTTGGGGAAGGGGCAATTGGGGTTAAGTTACTTGCCCAAGATCACACGGCTTGTTTCTTGTGTTAAGTATCTGAGTCCAGATTTGAACTCAGGTGCTCCTGACTCCAGGGTTGGTACTTTATTCACTGCACCACCTAGCCACCCCTCTTTGTTTACCTTTTCAATTGTTGACCTTGGTAGCCTTACTTAAGCATGCTTCCTAGGGAAGGAGTGTTAATGAAAGGAAATCATCTAAGCTGGTTGTGGTTAAAAGAAAATAGCAGGGAAGAGAGCAGTTGCCCTTGGAGTAACCTGAGGTAGCAAACAGAAACAAGGTGAAGGTGGTACAAGTAGAAGATGGGAGAGGTGTGGTTAGACAATAGTTTATCTGAAAAAGATTTAGGGATTTTAGTACATTGAAAACTTAGTATGAGTCAACAGTGTGATATGGCAGCCAAAAAAAAGTTTATAATCTTAAATTGCACTGAGAGAAATATCGTCCAACACTAGAAAGGAAATAATTTTATTGTATTTTGTCCTGGTTGAAACATATATGGAGAATTGTGTTCAGTTTGGGGTGCCTCATTTTATATTTCCCCCCTGAATTTTATTTTTATTTTTTAAATAAATTTCCATTTTTTCCCAGTTGTATGTAAAAACAATTTGTAACATTTGTTTTTTTTTTTTAATTTTGAGTTCCAAATTCTTTCCCTCTCTCTTTCTTCTCCCTCCTCCCTAAGATACTAAGTAATTTGATATAGGTTGTACATGTACAATCATGCAAAATATATTTCCATATTAGTCATGTTGTCAAAGAATATACAAACCAAAAAATAAATAAATAAAGCAAAAAGTAGTATGCTTTGATCTGCATTCAGATTCCATCCATTCTTTCTCTGGAGGAGAATGATATTTTTTGTCATGAGTCTTTCAGAATTGTCTTAAATCATCGTAATGCTGAGAAAAGCTAAGAAATTCACAGCTGATCATTGTACAATATTACTGATATTGTTTATAATGTTTTCTTGTTGCTGTTCACTTCACTTTGCATCAGTTCATGAAAGTCTTTTGAGTTTTTTCTGAAAGCATCCTGCTCCGCATTTCTTTTGTGAGTGCCTCATTTTAGGAAGGACATTTAATGAACTATGGAGCATCCTAAGAAGGTTAAAGCAAGATGGCAAAGGGACCTCATATCATGCCATATTAAAATCAATAGGAGAGAATACTTGTATTTAGCTTGGGTAAAAGAAGACTTAAGAGAGTGCATGACAGTGATCATTTAGTAAGGGGATTAGATTTGTGATATGTGCCCTGGAATAATGAACTGGAAGATGCAAAGAGGCAAATTTGAGCTTGATTTATAGAAAGAAAACTTTTTAAAAATTAGTTATCTAAAAATGATATAGATGAAAGGCAATGCAATTCCCTCACTAAAGGTCTTCAAACCAAAGCTGAATGACAATTTTTCTATTAAGTTGTAAGGGATTTTTTTCAGACAGGTGTTAGCCTAAATGAACTCTGGAGAGATATAAGGACAATAGTAGAGGGATTGCCTTAACAAAGAAAAAGTCCATTTCTTTTTTCTGAGAATAGTGCAAGGAGAGAACAAGTGAAGGAAGATACAGGGACACGCAATGAAAAAAATGATTATAATATTATCATTTATTTTTATATCATTCACTTGCTACTTAATATCATTCCATATTGTATTAGTAATTGATTTTGTTTTTCTTTCCCTATCAGATTGGACATTTCTTGGGGGACAAGAATTATATCTTAGACTTTGATAGTTCAGGGCTCCATACACAGTAGGCTCTCAGATAAATGGTTCTTGAATAAATGTTTCATCTAAAATTGAAAGAATACTATGGTCCATAGTGATCCTGTTGAGTAAATCCATCTCCTGAAGTGTATTATAGCTTAGTGAAAGAGTGTAACTTAATGGAAGATAATAATTTACTAGCCTCAATTCTTCTTTTTGAGTTATGTTTCTGCCTATATACTGGGGTGTAAGGTAGATGGTGGGTTATAGTTCACGTTCTTCTATCCATCAGAAAATTGCCCAGTCTCCACTGGTCTTAATAAAGAATTGCCAAGAGATGGAAGTGAGGTACCTTCTGGATGACTCTTTGCATACCCCAAGGACCACAATATAGCTGGAGATTGTCCCTACAAGATTGATGTTGGGGTAGCCTTACCAATTCTAAATTATTCTTCCTTTAAGAGTAGTCAACAAGGGGTGGCTAGGTGGTGCAGTGAATAGAGCACTGGCCCTGGAGTTAGTAGGGCCTGAGTTCAAATCTGGCCTCAGACACTTAACACAAAATAGTGATGTGACCTTGGGCAAGTCAACCCTAATTGCCCTACATTTCCCCTTCCAAAAAAAAAAAAGAATAGTCAATAAGTTGACTGAAGTGAATGTAAAGACAGAATGAGTATATGGTATGCATTTTCTTTATAATCTGATTGACCTAAATCTCAAAGATTATACTATACTACTAGTATATTCCAAACTTGGATTTACCATGTTTTGAAGAAATGTATGTGGATAGCAATATACCTTATGAAATATCATTAGCTTTCTGCCTTCCCTAGTAGTCTTGACTTTTATCTTGCCACTGGACTTTGATTGTTCTGGAAGAGAGAGTGAGGCTGATGACTTTGGGCAGCTCTGCCTCACTTAAATCCAATTCATGGTCAAAAAATGACAAACAAATAATGTGCTAAGATCTGTGCAAGAAAAGAGATGGGGGGCATGCATCCCCTTGCCTCATCTGTCTAGTTTAAAGGTGTGGTTTTATTATGTGTATATTTAAAAAGAATCACAAGTTGTGCATGATAGAATTGCAGTTTCATGTGCAGCCATCTTTTTTATTATACCATGTATAGAAAAGCTTGTTTTATTCCATAAATTAAAAAAAATAAAGATGTGGTTTTATCACTAAGCTGTGACAATCACAGGATTCTAGATTGAGAATGGGAAAGAATATTAGAGGTAATCTAGTCCCACCTTTTTACAGATTTTACAGATGAAGAAACAGAGGCCCTAAGAAATGACTTGCCCAAAATCACATAGCTAGGATGTCCACTTTCTCTGATTCCATCCCGTCCTTAGACTACTACACTACATTTAGCCTCTCTGTTCTTTCTGTATAATGGGAATATTATATTGATGACATAGAATTACAGATGGAAAGCAACCAACAAAACAGTAGAAATCTCAAAAACCCCAAATGACCAATCCTACACTACAAATGATACACACAACTTCATAATATCACTCATCACCAGAAATGAGAAATATTGTGTTCTGATGATTAAATTCCAATATTCCTCCTGTGGTCTTCCTTTTAGGCTCTACTGCCAGCTCTGGAAAGCCACAACGGAGCAGCTTTCTCACTCTATGGACACCAGTAGAACAGTAGCTGAAGTCTTTTGGTGGGGGGGTCCCCTTTAGCGTGCAGGGTTAGAGAAGGGCATGAATCCAAATCTCCTTCTAGGAAGGGTTTGGGATGGGTATTTTAAAAAATCCTTGACTGAGTGAGGCTGGCTTTCATAGAACAAATCTGGAAGCTCCTAAGGAGAGTCAGGAAAGCACTGCAGTCTCTTCTGTGAAGAGGTAGGGCTGGAGGAACCGAAGTGGAAAATTGAACTTTGAATGCATGGAGTTTCTATTGGAGAGTACCAAGGATGGGAAGTCAGAAGACATAGGATTCATACTGGTTGGCTGAAAGATCTTGGTCAAGTCACTAAAGTTTAGTGACTAAATGTCTTAGTGACTTTAGTTTCATTTGTAAAATGAGGTATGAGACCTGGAGATCTCTAAGCCCAGGTCTGACTTTTCCTGGCTCTGACCTTAGGCAAGTTGTTAACTTCTCTTGATATGTTTCCTCATAGGTAAAAATTAGAAAATTGGAAGAAATGATCTTCTTAACACTGAGATAATCTACAATTTACTCAGTCTATATCTTATTTATTAAAGAAATGTTCCCTTGAAGACAGGAACTGTTTTTGTCTTTCTTTTATCCTTATCACTTAACCACAGAGCCTGGCACCTAATAAATGCTGTTGACTAAATTTTTTATTTCTAACAGATAGTAGACCATGACACAATGAACTCTTTAATTTGTAAATCTATCTTTAAAATTATTTGTATACCTTACTATTTACTTTGCTTACGGTAATAATTCCTCCAAGGCCTAGCACAGGGGAAAAACAAAACAAAACAAAACAAAACAAACAGGAATCCTGCCCTCCTCCCTCCCAGTAAGTAAAGCATTTCCCCTTTCCCAGCTGTCTGGTATACCCAAATTCATCTATTCATCCAAATAAATACTATGGCTATACAACCTGGGATACTCAATAGATACTGTCCACTCTAATTGGTAAGACAGTGATCCATTTTTTAAAAAAGTTCAGAGATGACACCCAGACACACTTCACAAGTCAGGGCACAGTCAAGTTTAAGTGTAGCTAGAAGGAGTAACAGAAGATGAAAGAAAATGCAGGAGCCAGCTAACAGGGATTATAGTTTAAAAGTCTATGAGGATATCACTAGAAATCTGATACTATGACTTCATCTTTTTCATCACCTTTATCAGCATCATTGCTGTGTTTAATCAAAACTTTTATCGTTTTTAAATCAATCTAATATTCCCCTGGGCCCTAAATCTAATTTAAAAAAAAATAGAAACCCAGTACTTTTTTTTTTTACCCCTTAGGTCTTAATTGCAATGCATTATTATTTTTGTGAAGGGTAGTCTCACTGTGGCAAAGAGTTAAAGATGTCACTTTAAATAACAAAAGCTGAACACTTTACCCCACTTTCAGTCTCTCATCTATTCATCCTTTTCATTGTGAACTTCGCTATTTCAGCTTTCTAAGCTCTTCAACTACCTGCCCCTAATTTGTATTCCTGGGAAGAGGCCTGGCTGGTTATTTTGCATTTGTGTGCTAATGTTGATGAGCTTGCTTCTCAGGGGGGAGAGGAGGGCAGGAAGGTCCCCAAGGGTTGAAGTGGGGGTGGGGGGTGAAGGTGCCAGAGGGGTTGTTTGCTGGGAGAGTCATGCTGAATTTTAACCTTGAATGCTTTCTTATACAACTCAGCACAAAGCCTTCTTGGCCAAACTGGGGATACCCTGTGAAAAACCTTCCTGTTTCATATACACCTTTAAATAAAACAAATAGCTTCCTTGAGACTCTGATATCTTGGACACAGAAAAAGTCTTTAGCCACTCCAGGCATAACTGAAGAACAGGAAAATATATGTGTGAAAGAGTCTAAATAGACAGTTTCTGGAAAAACCTTATCAGTCTGGTTTAAAAAAAAAACAACCAAACACTTGTATTTGGAGCTCTAAGGGAGGAAGAGAAGGGGAAAATGCTTAACATTTTATTAACACCAATGTTGGTGGTGATAGGGTGGCTACATGAGTGAGAGAAAATGAAGGATCACCCCCAGCAAAGAATGTTTTGTTGTCTTTAAAACATTCCAAGTTCACAGGCTTCATGGGAAAAAAATCATTGATCAAAATAATTTTATCAAAGGAACTTTGAGCTTACATGTTAGTGCTCAAATTTCCTTCTTCAAAGCTGTTCTTTGTTTTGTTGGATTTTATCCATCCTAATCATGCTGGCTAAATGGCTGTAATACATACATGTTTGTGTATATATGTATATGTCATGTATGTATGTACATATGTATATGTCAAATCATTTTTGAAGTTAAATACATTTTAGGTTAAATGTTTAAAAAATTCATTTAACAGTCCTTTAAACAGAGGTCACAGAAAAGAATGCAGTCATTAGAAATAATTAGTAATGTAAGTAATTTAGTTTTTAATTAACCAGGGCTATGCCAAAATATCCATTGGTAGGCATTGCATTTAGCTGCTGTCAAGGTGTGCTTATTAACCAATGTTTCTCCAGAAAAATTTGATTTTATTTCTAGCTTTGACCCCAAATTGACCTTCTACTGAAGGGCAAAGGAGACAGAAATACGGTAAGCCTTTCTATGGTATGTTTTCTGCTATCCTTGACTGTGACTCTCCTTAAAGTTGGGAATGACTTACAAATTGAATATTAGCATTAAACCCGAGAAAGATTTAATCCTTTTTTTTCCTTTGAAGAATTCATCCCATCTCTAACCTTGGAAAAACAGCATTCAAGACAGACTTCAGAAATTCAGTAGTTCCAGAACAATGAATCAGAAATCATTGCTCTAATTCCAATGGTTGCAGCTAGTTAGGAAGAGTGGGACACTAAATAAATGTTGTTAATAGTTTAGAAAATCCTTAGACTTACAGAAGAAAGGCAACTTAGGGATCAACAGATCCCTCATTTTAGGGTTGAGGGTATTAAGGCTCAGAAAAATGAAATAGTGGGGGGGGGTGGCGGTGGCTAGGTGGTGAAAAGAATAGAGCACTTGTCCTAGAGTTAGGAGGACCTTAGTTCAAATCCAGCTTCAGACACTTAACACTTACTAGCTGGGTGACCTTGGGCAAGTCATTTAACCCCAATTGCCCTGCCCTCCCCCCCTCCAAAAAGAGAAAAAAGAAAAACAAAGAAAAACCAAATAGCTTATTTTAGGTCACATAACTAGTCAAGTCAGTCGATAAACATTTAAGTGCCTACTATGTTCCAAGCACTGTGCTGATACTGGGCATACAAAAAAAGAGGCAATGGTTAATAAGAGCTAACATTCACATTGAGTTTTAAAATTTGCAGTTTTACATGTTTATCTCATCTGAATCTCATAATATCCTTATGAGAAAGGCACTATTTTACCTATGTTATAAAGAATCTGAAACTAAAAAGTCTTCTGTAGGATAGTTTTCCCAGTTCCCTGAACTGCTAATGCCTCTGCTTTCATATTACTTTTCAACTGCTTTGTAGCTATCTTATATGTACTAATTATTTGCATGTTATTTCCCACATTAGAACATGAGCTCCTTCAAGATAGGGGCTTTTTTTTTTTTTGCCTTTCTTTATGTAACTAGAATTTAGCATTTTACTTGGCACATTATATATGCCTAACAAATGCTTGCTGGTTGACTACTGACCAAAAGGTTAAGTCACACAGATAAATAAGTGGTGTGGAAGGATTTGAACTGAGTTTTCCCAGACTCCTAGTCCACTACTCTCCATTAGAATAAGGTCAAACTCAGGTCCTCCAACTCCAAATACAGTTCTATTTCCAATAATGATGATATGTTGTCGTTAAAACATATCAAGGTCACAGTTTCATGAATAATATCAAATTCTTAGATTACCTGTGATTCAATTCTCTCATTTATAGATGAATACTAATTCTAAGAATGCTTTTTTTTTTTTTTTTGCTTTTTGGAGGGCAATTGGGGTTAAGTGACTTACCCAAGGTCACAAGGCTAGTTTTTGTGTTAAGTGTCTGAGGTGAGATTTGAACTCAGGTCCTTCTGCCTCCCAGGCCAGTGTTCTATTCACTAAGCTAGCTAGCTGCCCCATGAACACTAATTCTAAAATCTACCTGCAATAGTTTTTAAAAATTAAAACAAAAGATCACAAGGACAATTACTAGCAATAGAAAGTTTTAGAAAGTACTGAAATTGGACAATTAAGTGCTAAGTGTTAGCAAGGATAGATTTCATTATTTGGACATTTAGATAGTTTAGCTCTATTGTAATATTGGGCCTCTCCTTTTTGGGTTTAATCTATTTGTTTTATAATAGGGATGAACTCTAAGTGCTTAGGTATTGAGCTTAGTCAGTGCTCTATATTGTTGAGGCCTGAAGTTTCCCATTGACCTTCCAGTCACAGTTTCTCATGGAGACAGAAAGCGATAGATTTCTGTTTTGTAGGGACTCTCCAACCATTATCCAAACCATCATTCTCTGGATGACATCACGGGGCATAGGCGGGCATGGAGTTTTTAGCTAAATCTGCCAGCATATCCTTGAAGAGACCCTTTCCCAGAGGGAGTGTTTGACTCAGGGTATGTTTGATCCCAAATCTCATTGTACAGAGGAAGGTTTATTAATGACTTGCCCAAGTTCATACAAATAGTAATGTGGGAGATGGAATTGGAACCAAGACCCTGCTTCCAAATTCATTGTATTTTCCACTGCATCATATTGCCTTTCTGGCAGTATAGATTTAGTCTAGGGGTTTATAACTTTTTCCTGCCATGGGCCCCTTTGGCAATCTGGTAAAACCTTCTTAGAAGGCTTAGATGTTCTTAGAAGACAGATGTTCTTAAATGTTCTTAAATAGCCTAAATACTTGGGATTACGAAGGAAATCAATTATATTAAAATATGATGTAATTTTTTTTTACATCCAAGTTCACTGATTCCCAGGATTCTAACCATGAACCCTTTGGAAGAGAGGAAAGGTTTGTAGATAACTGTTTAAGAACCTCTGGGTTAGTACAACCTTCTTACTTTATAGATCAGGAAATTAAGATACAGTAAACAACACATTTTCCTGTAAAAACATGCCTTGGAATCAATGATAAAGAAACACTGGTCAGTACTGAACAAGAATTAGGGGTAAAAATTCTTGAATTGATATGTTTAGTCTTGAAATTACTATATTGTGCAAAAATCACAAGCATATTATTATTGAGTCAAGATTGCTTACACTTAAAAGGGGGGTGGTCTATGGCTGCTATCTGGATCTACTTTGTAAAATTCTTTTATTACTTAGATCATCATAAGGTATAAAATCGGAAAGGTTAAAATGCAATTGAGGTGAGGATTAGAGGGTATTTAGAAAAGGAGGCACTGAAAGACATTGACATAAGGTGCAAATTAGTGCTGGGGATGACTCCTAGCCACTGAGGTAGAGTTTAGATCCTGCCTTCCTACCTCTACCAAGCTCCAAGTTCTACTGCAGTTCAGGTTCTCAGCTAGTATCGGAAAACATTGTGTAATGTGGAACTTAGCTCAGGGTAAAGCATATAATAGCCCCTCACCACCTGGCTGTTGAAAGAATAATTAATACTGTATATCCCTGAGAGGGAAGAGATTGGACTGAAAGGTGTTGAGGGCTAAGCAGCAACAGCCTAGCACTGTTTGATGACCGCCTTCTTCCCAAGCAGCCATTCAATGCCCAATAACTGTACATAATCCTTTCTCTTGCAACCCAGATGGAATGCTTTGAGTTTCTGAGAAAGTGCTATATCAGTATAAAGAGAAAGTATGTAGAGGAAAGAAAGATGGGGGTCAGCGGGTCTGAACAGCTTGAGAAAGTTTCATAGTTTAGGAAATAGAATCCTCATTCAAGCTATTTAGCACTGTACCTCTGCAAAACCATAGCAAAAGGGAGTAACACTCAGAATTTTTAAACTCACTTCTAGTCTTGATAAATGAATAGAGGCACAAAATGAAAAATCCAGCAAAAATGAATTTGAATAAGTTGTTTCTGCTTTGGAGCTTTGGAGCAAAATTAGATGTAAGCCATTTGAGAGAACCTGGAACCCTTTTTTAATGGTCAACAAAATAGGAAGCAAGGGTGTGTCAGTAAATGTTTAACAGCTGACTCTTTGGGGAAATAAATGCACAATATGCACATATCTATATATACACATCTATGATCAGGTCACATGTTTAAATTTAATTTAATTTTATCTGCATTTTCTCTGTCACTTTATCAAGTCTAGACTCCAGAGTTAAAGAAAAAAAAAAACAGTAAGCCAAGCCCTGCTTTGTAGAGTTTGCTGTTTTTCATGGCGTAAACATTCATGCTGACAATCCATTCTCAGAGTCTATATGGGCGAGCTCCAGCACATCTCCTTGTTGGAACCACATAAAGTAAGGATGTTATTTACTGGTTAGGAAAGAGCCATGTGTGTAGCATCTTGGAATTCAATTCAACTAAATAAGTATTTAAATGGTGCCAGGTACAGCATTAGATGCTAGGGGCACAAAGATAAAACATGAAATGGCTCTTATCCTCAAGGAGCTTACATTCTCCTGTAAATAATTAGAGTCTGATTTTGGAGCAAGAATAAACATTCCTTAATAATTCATTTGTATCAGTGTAAAGATTTTAGGTGGGGACAAAAGAG
This sequence comes from Gymnobelideus leadbeateri, assembly GCA_011680675.1. NCBI lineage: Eukaryota > Metazoa > Chordata > Mammalia > Diprotodontia > Petauridae > Gymnobelideus > Gymnobelideus leadbeateri. Next base: position 998,499 of record WOXC01000460.1, read on the forward strand.
CAATCAATTCTTTTTTGTTTTTTAAGCTTTTTGGAGGGGGGAAGGGAGAGCAATTGGGGTTAAGTGACTTGCACAAGGTCACACAGCTAGTAAGTGTTAAGTGCCTGAAGTTGGATTTGAACTCAGGCCCTCCAGACTCCAGGGCCTGTGCTCTATTCACTGTGCCACCTAGCTACCCTAAAAACAATCAACTCCTAATTCTGGCCACCTTTGATGGAGAGATTTAGATGATAGTGTACATCTTTTATTGCTCATTTATTTTGGGTTTGCATTTTAAGTGTTTTATTGATGTTTCTCTCTCTCTCTCTCTCCCTCTCTAACCTTATCAATTCCTATTCACCAATAGGACCTTTCCTTCTCTCTGACAGGAATCAAGCAAAATAAATCAGAACTTTAGTTATGTCAGAAAATGTATTAATATGTTCATTTCTACCAAGATCTTGGCAAACTGTTTATAGGGACACATACAAGGACTATGAATGACTTACAAGTGATTTTCTTAGCTAGAATAAAAAGGGACTCAAAATACTCCAAAATCTTGGATTAAGTTATTATGTACAGAAGAACTCCAGGATCGTGAAAAGGAGCACTGCACTTGGAATCGGGAGAGAGCTGGGTTTGGATTCCATCCCCGACGTTTTCTAGCCGTGTATTGAGGGGCAAAATCACTTGAACTCTGTAAGCCTCTGGCTCCTCACTTGGGTTCTACTCTTATTTCTTTGGATTTCTTTTTCCACTATGGCATAGCATCCTTCTCACCCTGGAAAATCATTCTGCCCCTGAAACCTCTTCCTCTGATTGGTCAGTTCTTCCAGAAATTTTCATGTCAGGGAAAGTGGCCAGGCCAGCCAGGTTTACACTCATTTTGGAGGGGGCTACCCTCCTGACTCTGAATTTGTTTCTCCATCAAGCCTCCTCTCCCTGTCTCCCCACCCCCAGAGTAGATATTTTCTTCCCTTTTGGATTCTTTTTTATGTGTTGTCTTTTTCCATAAAAAAGTAAGTTCCTTGAGGGAAGAGACTGTTTTTCATTTTGCTTGTAATTATAATTCCAGAGTTTAGGACAGTACCTTGCACTTAGGAAGCTCTTAATGAATGCTTTTTGATTTGACTTGTTGGATTAAAATAGGGTTAATGATAGCATCTACCTCACAAGATTGTTGTGAGAAACAGATGAGATAATATATGTAGATTACTTTGCAAATCTCAAGGTGCCATATAAATGTTAATTATTCTAATTATTTCTAAAACCAACTTATTATTAAGTATTAAAACTCATTCTTAATAACAGAGTTTGATTGCACTGAATGGACTTAAATTAGCCAAAAGCCTAGTGAGGCCAAGATGTGTTTTAATCTTCATGCTCATGTAGGTTAAAGTATTTCCTGTTTGGCGGTTACTAATTGTACAAATCATGTCAGGTTATCTGTGGAGATTTTGAAACGAGTATTGAAGTTATTAAATTCTGTGCAGATTAATTTTGTTCAGAACAGTACATTTATGTTGGATACACATCACAGACTTCTGTAGTATGTGGGTCCAGACTCAGCAACTCTGTTTCCTGGTACTCATTGTTTTCATTATAAATTATTTTAGTGAGGCTTTTAGGAGAAAAATATATGACAATGCTTTACAGTCAACTTAATTTTCCTTTTCCCCATTCTGGATGGGGAAAAAGTCAAGTAATCTGGTTTAAAAGTATGTTAGAATACACTGAATGCTTCCCTGTGCTCTAATCAGAGATGTCAAAGGGAGGGGAAAAGGAAAGGATAAGAGAAAAATCTCTCCCCCCTCCCCATATGCATGGTAACCATTATTGTTCAGTAATAAGACTGGGAATCAGTTACAGGCTCTGAGTTTGAAGTTCAGGTTGGCCATGTACTAACTGTGGGACTTTGGGCAAACCACAACTTCTCTGGGAGATAGTTTCCTCATCTTCAAAATAAAGGTTTTGAATTAGATAGCCTCTAAGGTCTTTTCCCACTCTAGATTTATAATCCTATGACAATATGTCCCAGTCAAAGTTATGTTTGTGACCTGGATATTCCAGGATGGGTCAGGAGCCCAGGGAAACTAGGGGTGATTTACCTGTCTTTCTGTCTGTCTTTTAGGGAATAATAAATAAATTCTCACAGGTAAGAATCGGGAAGAAATTTCACTCCCACTTTATTTGGATAGCTCCTTAGTGGAGTGTAGGATCAGAAGATCATAGTTTTAGAGCTAGAAGGAACCTTTAGAAGTCAAATGGTCCAATTATACAGATTTGGAAACTGAGTCAGAGAGGTTGAATGATTTGTCCAAGTTCAAAGAGTAAGTGGTAAAGCTGGGATTCAAATCCAAAGCCTCTGTCTCTAAATTTAGAGCATCTTCATGTTCTCCTTTATAGAAAGATAGGGATAAGAACTGCATAGGATAAAGCATCAGCAAATTGCAGCAATCTGTAAAGGTGAAAGGAATACCTAAATTGAGATCTTGAAGATAACAAAGGACTGAAGGACTGATCCTGAAGATATTAAAGGACTTGGTTGGAGGAGAAAGTATTATGAATATATTACAGGACAAAAATTAACAAGGAAATCAACAAGGATTTATTAAGCAGTAATTTTATTGAACCATAAAAAATGACAAATATGGAGAATTCAAAGAAACTTCAGAAGATATATGAATTGATACAGAGAGAAGTAAGCAGGACCAGGAAAAACATTTATACACTGACCAAAATAACGTAAAAAAAATCACTTAAAGACATAGGTGTTGGGGAAAATGAACTGCAAACACAATGGCAGTGTTCTCTCATATGAGCCAAGCTAAGAGAAACATTGATTTCCCTCTCTTCAAAAGGGTGTGTTATGTGTTGTTTCTAAGTGCATGAAAGAATACTTCCATAACTTTTGGACATCCTTTCTGCAACACAGGAAATGAATACTGGCCTCACCATACAGAGGTGCTGTCTAGCCTGGAGAGACCCTTCATAACTTTGGTGGGAGGGAGGAAAAAGCTGGGTAAGGTAGGCTCCCTTCCTTATTTGGACTGTATGATGTCATAGTTAGAGGAAATCAGGAGCAGTAAGAGGCTAACACATCTCTCTTTGCCTCTTTGTTCTTGGGATAGCAACAGATACTACTTGGTATCTACAAATTTAATTTTCTTCTTTTAAATTTTTTTTTAAATTTTTTTCTTCTTGTGCCTTGAGTAGACCCTTCTGGATCAAATCATTGCAGGAGTAATTTTAAAAAAAAGCAGTCTCATTATATCCCCCAATCTGTGTGCCAAGTATTTTAACTGGAGAATTTTATCTATTTCTGGCATTAAATAAAAACAACTGATTTGATTTTTATATGGAAATCAAATGGACTAATAACTATATCATACTCATTATTATTCAGTAAGTTTTATGTAGCACTTTTTTTTCTGACTCCATTAGTTAGGTGGTACAAATATTATCATTCCCATTAGAAAAGGTGAGGAAAATGGAGCTCAAATAGGCTAAAGGACCTGCCCAAGTTCAGACTGCTAGGAGATGGAAGAGCTAAGACTCAGTGAAAGTCATAATATCATAAGTAATATCATAATATCATAAAGTCATAAGGACAGACAGATGGAAAGGACTTGGTTAATTATCTTCTGACTTGAAATTCAGTGCCCTTTCTACTATATCATGCTAACTCTCTAGAATGTCAATTGAACTGAACCCTTCAGAATGCAAGATAGGATATTACAACATTTTTAATAGTAAATCTTAGGTAAGAATGTCATGTGTTATCTCCTCTTTGGGAACTGAGATTTGGGTCAGATTCATAAAATGAGTAATTTTCCTATAACTATATCACCATGAATTTATTATAAACTATAGTCATAATTGTAATATAGGCTGTCACAAATAACTTGCCATGAAACTAATACTTACTTTAGTTACAAAAACACATTGATTTACACAACCAGATATGCAAACATTATAGATGATATAATGGCAGATAATAGATTCAAAGCAGGAGACAACAAAAGAAAATTTTCCATTTCTGATCAAGGCTACAGTTCAGGATGAGATAATCTGTCATAGTTGAGATAGAGGAAAGAAAAGCAAGAGGTTGACATATTTTGGCTTGATGATTAGTTCCAAGTATGGTTCAGATAGAGTGGGGAAAACAACTAACACAGGTCTTTGCAAAAGAAAACAGATGCAACATGGAAATGTAAAACCCAACTTTGTTTTTTAAAAAGCTAAGTAAGCACATTCTTAGTCTTGAAAAAGAAAACTTTTGATAATGTTTCCAAAAGGATTTCATTTGATAGCTTAAATACAGTTTAAAGAGTGATTGTTTTCATTTTAGTGCTCCTTTCTATTCTCCCACCCAACAGACTTTCTCATATAGACTTCTTTTAGTAATATTGCCTCATGCAAAGCCCTGCTTGTACGCTGGGGGAAAAACATAGCTAGAGATATTCTTGCCCCATAATCCCACGGTATACTAATGCATTATTCCGCAGGGTGATGTGCCAGTTCATCTGTAAGAGACTGTAAGAATACTTAGCGTGCTGATTTTGTATTCTCCAATAGTCAGCATTACATCAAATGAGTCTTTTGAGAGGATCTTGGATAGCAAGAAACCCATTGCTTATGATTATGTGATTTTTTGACAGGCAGCTAAAAGACACATGTCTTTGAATATGCTGGCAACATAAGCTGGCCTAGGAAAGTTCAGAATTAAGGAACAAAATGAAAAGGCCAAAAATAACAGAAAAAAAGCCTGCAAAATTCATTTCAAATGTGTATGTGTATATATATATGTAAATGTGTATTATGTATATATTCATACACATATATATGTCATAGATAATTTATACTAGGCATCAACACGTGAAGTCATGTATGCATTCTGAAGTATGTTTTAAATAATATCTTTGTACATGGTGCTTATATCTATAGAAAGTGAGCCATTAAGTCTTAATTTAATTTAAATTTATGATTATGGCAGCAGCAACCTGATTTATTCTAAGTCTTTAGTAGGTCATAGTCTCATTTGCCAAATTCCCCCAGTTTTTTCCTCTTTCCTACATGTGTGAAAAGGAGGGAAAGCAATAGGGATGACTAGCTACTCTAGCACATTTTTTTGAGGTAAATTTAAAGCATTTATAGAGTTTTCCTCATCCCAGCTGATCATAGCAATTTTATTTTTGCGGATACAGTTGAAATGGCCAGATCAGGAAAGCTCCAAAATATCTCAAAGAATCATAAAGGAAAAAATGAAAAATAATAACATTAATGGTTAGGACAACCTTATTTTTTTTCATTCCCGTACCACTCCTCTGTGACCCTTCCCCCTCCTTCCACTGTCTCTTCCCTACCCCCACTCCCCCTAAAAAATGAGGCCCTCAACATAAACAAGAACCTGGATGTTTACTGTGCTTTGTGCACACCCTCCAGTAGGGCATGGATTTGGACACCCCCTCCCCCGTGGTTCCACAGTTCAGTGGCTTGGCTTAGGTGGGTTTGGAAATGCCGTAGAATGGCTCTTTGTTGATTTTCGCTTGTGCTAGGGCCTAGTGTTGCCGTGAAGCAAAATGCTATTGAATTTGTTCACTCAGGCAGAACACTCAACAGGAAGGAAGGAAGCAGCCATTCTTTCTGGTCCTATTGTCTGACCACCAGGCTTAAGCAATCAAACAGCTCTGTGGCCAGGGCTCGGGTGCTTGCAGGCCTGTCTGTTTTCTGGTGGGCGTGGGGGGAGGGGGGGCACAGGGATGGATGGAAGCCTGGCTCCTTATGGCTTTTACTTTGTTCTTGATACACTCGAACTGCATCTTTTCATGGCTCAGACTCAGGTACCCATTTCCCGGCCCTGGAGAAGAGAAAAGAGAGCAGGACACAGACAGAGAAGGGGGTCAGAATGTGCGTGATTTGGAAAGGCAATGAAGTTCTGCACTGTATTTGGCTGTGCCTCTCAGATTTTCATTGTAAGAGTCCTCAGCTGCTGGCATAGCTTTTTAACGAAATTCATGTTTAGGGTTAGTCAGCATTCTGGATGTCTACAGCCCCAAGGAAGCTATGTCACTATTTAAAGTGATTAGCTAAAGAAAGTGCCTAGATGCTTAAAGCTGCAACAAAATACTAATTTGAAACAATGAGTCCTGCATTGAGATGCATGTCCTGTCTTTAAATTCAAACTTTAGCTTCTGGGAAAAAAAAATCCCCATTCCCAGGATAGTTTTGTCATTTCCCCCTAAAAATCCATATAGTGAAAATGTGGCTTAATTCTCTTGTACATGGTAACAAATTCTATTAAGAAATATTGATTCCTTCCTAAGTATATTTTTCAGTCACTGAGTGCAGTTTCAAAATACGATTTTTTTTAAAGGGCTGAAATTTCACATGGCCAATCTCCATTTACATGTGATTTTTAGGGGAAAAGAAACCAAGAATGACCTATCTAGTTAAATTTGATTAATAGCTTGGCAACACTTTTAAAATGGCTCTTACATTTCACTCATAGTGGTTTGAAGATGAACTTTTAACTTTCATGAGGTTAAGCAACTGTAATGCTTAACACAATAATTTATAAATTTCAGTCACAAGCAGTTGCCTAATTTGCCTTTGTAAATTAGTACTTTATGCCACAATTCGCCTTAAGCAGGAATAAACACCAAAGAGGTGTAGATCATAGGATCCAAGGGCTTATAGCTGGAAGGTCATTCAGTCCAAGCCCGTCATTTTGCAAATGAAGAGTCTGGCAAGGAACTTGACCTTCTTTTGAAGACAGATGGTTTAGACCACTTAATCCTTAAGGTTCAGTAGAACTCTAAAATTCACATTCTAATAATAGAGATAGAATGAGCCTCACAAATCATCTAGTCTAACCCCTTCATTAAAAAATTTATCTTTTATTTTTACATTACGTCCATGTCCCCCCTTTATTTCTGTCTTCTTTTCTGTCTGTCTCTATGTCTATCTCTGTCTCTTTTCTTTCTGTTTGCCTTTGTCTCTGTTTCCCTGTTCTCTGTTTCTCTCTCTCTCTCTCTCTCTCTCTCTCTCTCTCTCTCTCTCTCTCTCTCTCTCTGTCTCTGTCTGTCTGTCTCTGTCTATCTGTCTGTCTCTCTCTCAGAATTTTCCCCTATAATAAAAGAGCAACAGGAATGAAAAGAGATTTTATTTTTAGTCATGCCCATCTCTTGGCTACCCCATTTAGGCTTTTCTTGGCAAAGATACTGCAGTGGTTTACCATTTCCTTTTCCAGTTTATTTTGCAGATAAGGAAATTGAGGCAAACAGGGTTAAGTGATTTGCCTAAGGTCACACAGATAAATAAGGGCCTGAGGATGAATTTGAACTCAGATCTTCCTGACTCCAGGCCCCAGGCACTCTATCCACTGTGCCACCAAGCAGCCTGAAGAGGGAAAAGGCTCTTACAAAAGGTAGTATTTGACCTGAGACTTTAAGGAAGGTAGGAGACACCGGGGTAAAACTAGAACATTTTAGATGTGGAATTTCAAAAGCATGGAGTTGGGACATAGAGTGTCTTCTGTGGGAAATAGCTGATACGCCAGAGAGCTGGATTGCAGAGTGTTAAGAGGGGAATAAAGTATAAGCACACTAAGAAAATGGAAAGGCATCTGATTGTGAAGGGCTTTAAATGTGAAACAGCATTTTGTATTTGATCCTACGAGTAATAGAGCACCTGGAGTTTATTGGTGGGGGGAGAGTGAAGAGGGGGTAAGGGTTGTCTTGGTCAGATCTTCAATTTAGTAAAAACCATTTTGATAGCAGAGCAGTGCAAGAATTGGAGTGGGGAGAAACTTGAGGCAGAGAAACTAATTAGAGTAGCAAGTGGCTAGGGCGTATGCTAGGTGATAGCTGTGGGACTTCAGAAAAGGGGGTACATACAAGAAATTTTGTGAAAATAGAAACAACAAGCAACTGCCCTTTCTATGTCTGCAATACACTCTCACAGAATTTTCCTAACAATCATAATACTTGAAAATTTAAAGTTCATCCTTTGAAGGAAGAGGTTGAAGACCCCCTGAGGCAGGTAGGCTGCCTACCCCCTCTGAATTCTCCTATGTTTATCTAGTGTAGAAGAGAAAATTAGTATGATGCCAGATTAAGAGAACAGTATCCCAATGGGCAAAGCTTGAAGTTTAGATATAGGTAAAGAACAGGGGAATTGATATAGCACTTAGCTCATTGTTTCTAGCATATAGCAGTCAGTTGACAAAAGCTTGCTACCAGCCTAACGCTAAGGATGGGAAAACTTGCAGTGATTACAGTCTTTCTTGGTGGAGAGAATGCTCCATATTGATAAAAGCATGGTTCCTTAACAAATCAATTAATCTAAAGGACACTGTGCTATGTACTATGTACCCAGACACCATTCTATAGACTAGGAATATTAATAAAAGAATAAGACAAGTCTAGTCTTGAAGAAACTTGTTTAGTAAGAGAATACAGCGAGTTCACAGATGGGCATTTGGAGGGTGGATGGGAAATAAATACATAGCCATTTAGAGTGAGAGCATTAATACGTGGGGGATTCAGGAAAGGTTATTTGAAAGAGAAGGCACTTATTCTGAGCTGTAAAGGGAGCTAGGAATTCCAAAAGGTAGAGCTAAGGAAGGAGATCATTCTAGACAAGAAGGAAAGCCTGCGCCAAGACAGACAAAAGAGATAGAATTCATCCTATGGAGAACAGCAAGCAGGACAATTTGGCTAGATGATAGACTTCCTGAAGAGGAGTAAGGTGATGATGGCAAATAGAGAAATTTGTAGTTCATCCTAAGAGGAATAGGAATGAATTAGAAAAGGGATAGAATGGAAACTGGGAGACCAATTAAGAGGCTATTGTAATAGTCCTAATGAAAGGTGCTGAGAACTCAGACTAAGGTGGGTGTGGTATATGCTGAGAAGAAAGGGGATGTGAGAATTGTTAAGTAGGTAGAATCAACAAGCCTTGGGAACCTAATTGGACATTGGGGAAAGTGAAGACAGTGAGGAGTCATGAATAACCGCTATCTTAAAGCATGCACTACTAAAAGAATAACAGTGAAATTAGGACAGAAATAGGAAAGTTAGAAGAAAGGATTAATTTATATGGAAAGACAAAGAGTTCTGGTTTTTTACATGTTATTTCTGGTGTACCTATGAGACATCCAGGTGGAAGTGTTCAGCAGGTAGTTAGAGATACTGGACCTAAGCTCAAGAGAGCAATAATGGTGGAATATGTAGATTTGGGAGTCTTCTGCATAGAGGTGATAATTAAATACTTGGGAGTTCAATAGAATGTAGAGACTGAAGTGAAGAATGTGGGCAATTGTTGTTCATTCCAGTTCCTTTCTTGGTGAACACTTTTGAGGTTTTCTTGGCAAAGATATTGGGGTGGTTTGCCATTTCCTTCTCATTTTACAGATAAGGAAACCGAGTCAAACAGGGTCAAGTGGCTTGCCCAAGGTCACACAGTTAATCAGTGGCTAAGGCCAGATTTGAGCTAATGAATTCCTGACCCCAGGCCTAGCTGCATAGGGGGTGGGGCATAGAGGATGAGCTTGCAAAGGAAACTGAGGACTATTCTAACGGGTAGGAATAGAATCATGACCAAACAGTATCATAAAAACCCAGGGAAGAAAAGCATCCACAAGGAGAAGATGATCAATAGCGCCAAATACTATAGAAAGGTCAAGAAAGATGAGGATGGGGAGGCCATTGGATTTATGCAGTAATAAAGAGTTCATGGAGAAAGTAATCTTGGAAGAAGCAGGAAAGAGAGTAAGAGTAAGTTCAGCAGAGACAGCCAAACTGAGTTCAGTTAATGTGATAAAGTTGAATTGGGTCATTCTAGGTCCCATAAGACCTTTTCCTGACATAACATTTTACTTTTCACATCTCATTATAAAGAATATATCACAATTGGCTTTCAATCCTTTTAATACATAACCAAGGGGCAGCTAGGTGGCGCAGTGAGTAGAGCATCGGCCCTGGAGTCAGAAGGACCTGAGTTCAGATCCGGCCTCAGACACTTAACGCACACACAAATAAAAACCTAGCCGTGTGGCCTTGGGCAAGTTACTTAATCCCAATTGTCCTCCAAAAACAAAAAACAAAAAAAAAAATACATAACCAAATGAAATGACAGAATCTTGAACTTAACCAGAGATCATCCTATCTTTCTTGTTCCTGAACAAAAATTTCAGATTAGTTATCCTGACATTGCTTAAAGACTTCTAGTGAAGAGGATCGGTATTTTCAAAAGTGGACCATCCCACTTTTAGATAGCTCCAATTAATAGACTGTTCCTTGCATTGAACTGAAATCTACTTTTCTGCAATGTCTATCCATTATTCCTAGATTTATCTTCTGAGACCAAGGGAAACAAATCTAATCCCTTCTCTCCCACATGACAATTTTTCAAACACTTAAAGATAGCTACCATGTTCTTTATATATCTTCTCATCTCTACACTTCCTTGATGATATCTTCACTTTCTCCACAATGCTGATGGCCCTCTTCTAGCTTATCAGTATCTTTCTTAAAACAGTATATACCTCAGATGCCATCTAGTTGAATACCTTCTTTTTACATATGAAGAAAACTGAGGCCTAGGAGTTTAAATGACTTGTTGGAAATCACACAGGTGGCAATTTTCAGAGGTAGTAGTTGAACCAAAGGGTCTTTTGACTTCAGAAACAGTGATCTTTCCTCTGTACCTTGCTAATTAGGTCTGATCAGGGTACAGCTGGACCAGCTAGTCCTGGGCATTATGTCTTTCTTAATAATGCCCAAGATCACATCACACAACACATGCATACACATGCTTACATTATATTATATACATTACAAGTTTTACAATTTTACATACATATATGTGCATATATGTTTTAAGACGGCAGGCATATTATACTGTTAAACTCTATTTGACTGAGAGTCCACAAACACAAACTAGATCTTTTCAGATGAATTCTATCTATTTCTCTTCTATCCTTTATTTGTAAGATGATTATTTGGGAGTGAGACTTTACAGTTTTTCCCTGTCAAATCTCATTTTAGTTATTTGCCCCAGTGCTCTAAACTGTTGAGAACTTTTTTGGATCCTAACTCTGTTAACCAATAAGGTAGTGATCTCCCCCACTTTTGTATCATCTGCATATTTGATAGACATGCCATCTATGTTTTTATCAAGGTCACTGGTAAAAATTTTAACCACAAGACCAAGCACAGGCCCTTGGGTCTCTCTAGTAGAGACCACTTCCCAAGTTAACATTGAGCCATCAACCATTTATGAATCCACCTAAAAAGATAGGATGAGAAACTTTGTATATGCTTTTCTAAAACATAGGCCAACTAACTATATGTACAGAATTTTTGTAATCTACTAGTCTATGTACCCTTCTGCCCTCCTCTCTACCTCCAATAAAAAAAGCAATTGAGGGGCAGCCAGGTGGCACAGTGAATAGAGCACCAGCCCTGGAGTCAGGAGGACCTGAGTTCAAATCTGATCTCAGACATTTAACACAAAAAACTAGCCATGTGACCTTGGGCAAGTCACTTAACCCCAACTGCCCCACCAAAAAGCAAAAAAAAAAAAAAAAGCAATTGAGCTTAGTTTGGTGTGTCCACCTTTTTTTCTTCCATCTTCTGTACATGTCCTTCAAAATTCTGAGTGGGTTAATGATTACTCTGTACAGCCACAAAGTCCTATTTGGCCAATTTCTCCTTTTTCTTCTTCCAGAGTCCTCTATCTTTGGTTTATCAGATTTTTGTTGCTGAGAGTCTTCTATTCTTTTTTTTTTTTTAAAGCAATTGGGGTTAAGTAACTTGCTCAAGGTTACACAGCTAGTCATTATTTATGCGTGGGTGCTCATTTTCTGAGGCCGGATCTGATCTCCGGTCAGAGGCCGGCGCTCTTACTCACTGCGCCACCTAGCCGCCCCTTTAGGGCAATTGGGGTTAAGTAACTTGCCCAAGGTCACACGGCTAGGTTTTTGTTTGTGTGGATTAAGTGTCTGAGGCCACCTAGCCGTCCCTGAGAGTCTTCTATTCTTACCAAGATGACTTTCCTTCTAGAATTTTTTCATCTTACTTTACTTATTCTTTCTCTTTTCTCTTAGAAATACATTCTCCCCAAATCTAGACTATGAGTCAGAATATCTGTTTCTCTCCACACCTATCGTGAAATCTAAAATGGTGTGGCAATTTCTGTATTGACAGGTTTTCTAAATGTACATTTTCTCTTTATTATGAACTTGATAAATATTAGACCTGTGATTTCCTTGATATAGAAATTCTTCAGGTAGCAAAACTCTCACTACCAAGGCAGAACAGCATCCTCTCTGCATTTTAGTCTTGAGAGACTTCCTCAGAGCACTGAACACTCAAATGATTTGACCGGTCAAGCGAGCAGCCACTACATCTCACAAGCAGGACTTGAACCCACCTATTCCTGGTTTCCAAACCTAATGTCCTGCATTCATCATGCCATACTACCTCTAAGCAGGACAGTTTCATTTAAAAAAATTATTGATGTCATTAGTTTTTGGTACCAGAATCATCTCCTGATTTCTCTGCCTTCCTCCTCCTCCCCACTAAACATTCCATTGTAACAATGGAACAACTGTCAAGCAAAAGTGACTGACAACACAACCTTGTCTGAAAGAGAATGCAACATTCCACACCAAGCAGTCCCATGTCTTTCTAGGAAGAAGAAGGAAATGTGTTACATTATCTGTTCTTCTGGATCAAGAATTCATCATTGTAATCCATCTGAGTTTTAACTGATTTTTAGTGTTGACAAGTTTGTTTTTTAGTCAAAGTGCTCATCCCTGAGGAGTTCTTTCAAGAGCATTATATTTTTGGAATTATATAAAACTGTATTTAAATTTTAATGGAAGTTTCACATCTCAGATACCAACTTCTGAGATATATATGCATATGTATGCAAATCATATGCATAGCTATATATTTGATAGTGGTATCAGCTTCCATAGATAGATGGTTAGGTTGGCTGGCTTCCTTGCTAGCTATGGAACTCTCTCTAGAAACTGGTTTACAGTCAGGATTCTATGGAGTTGAGGCTTCCTGGTCTTGTTGGATACTTTGTTTTTTGTTTGTTTTTTCTATTGCTCAGAATTTCATAATCTTTGAGAATCAGCTTTTGGACTAATGTTTTATGTAACACCAACACAAAGGAGTCCTGCAAAGAATAATTTAATTTTTGTTTTTTTTTAAAAACCACTTCCCAAGCCCCAGCTGGGCATATTTCTTGACCCAAATTGATACATTGCCATTAGAATCACACACACAGATATGCACACATGACCTAAATGTGTCATATTAGAGATATTTTTGGCATCATGATTATTTTTAAATAAAAGGATAGAGACCACTAAGGCTTTTATTTCCCCAAAGAAATTTTAATGAGGCTCAGTATTCTTAAAAGATATAACCTGGTTTAAGTGAACTAAGCAGCTAAGCTAACTAGAGTAGCTAAAAAGCTCTCTGGGGGAAATAGGACTGTCAAGAGTTCTGGGTGACAAATGAGCTTATCAGCTGGAAGAGATTTGATTTACAATTAAAATCTCTGTTGTGCACTGAAGATATCTCATTTAGAAGCAAAGGACCTTATTGTGATGAATGATGAAGCAAAGAAGAACAAAAAAGAGGAAGTTTATTGGGCATGTTGAAGATTGACCCAAAATGATTAGACGAATCAGGTCTGTCAAAAGTTTGACAGTATGACCCAGTTCTTTTATAGCAATTAACCTGGCATTCATGAACTTAAAAAAATACTTTGATAATTGTATTTTAATATAATTGGATTCTTGTTTTATTTTATGCATTTAAAATATAATTTTAGAAGGGATACATATGTTTCAACAATCTGCCCAAAGGGTCCACGACACAAAAAAAGGTTACAAACTCCTTATTTTCTAATTCACAAGTATTCTTACCTTTAAAAAAATAGCAAATGACCCTTCTTTCCTCAAGTTCTGTAGGCAAAAGGGCTATAAAAGCAGGCCCCATCAGAACTTGGTTCCAAATCTTCAAATGCACCATTTCTTCCAGAAAGAACGAGTGTGGGTTTTTACAGTATAATTAAGGACTTGGGGTCAGGAACTTGAAATATATCCATTTGGTTATGGTTTTATGGTTAAAGAGTCATAAACCTATAGTAGTGCTTATTAAAAAGACTTAAAAAAACCCATGTGATAGCTTCCTTGGTATGTTTAAGGGCAACTAAATACATGTTTAAAGAAAGGATGCTGTCGTCCATGGCAGTAATTAGGTATGCTAGTCCATAGAAAAGCTTCATTATCCCCATTCATTGTTGTGTATGCATTCTTCTCCTTCCTCAGTAAAAATGTCAATCTAATCCTCTTCTCTATCCAAAACACAACCTTGGAATCTTTTACTATCCTTTCAGAAACAGTGGCTGAGAGGAAGAAGAAAGACACATTATTTACAGGTGGGTAATGCTTATTTTTGTCTATGAGGAGCATTGTTCTTACTTTGACTTGTTTTACAGAGGTATGTAATTCCTTTGAGATCCCCTCCAAATTTTCTTTTGTTTTTGGAATATACATAGTCAAGCTAAACAAATTGCCACATCCACTATGTCCAGAAAATTTGCTTCTCAAACTATGTTCTGGGTCCATCACCTCTCTATCAGATGTATAACATTTTATCATTGGCTCTCTGGATTAGAGTTGGTCATTCTGCTGACAAGAATTTTTAAGTTTTTCAAAGTTGTTTGTCTTTACAATGGTGTTGTTATTATATAAAGTGTTCTCTTAATTCTACTTACTCCAGTCTGCATCAGGTCACACAAGTCTTCCCAAGTTTCTCTAAAATCAATCCCCTTATCGTTTCTTGTAGCACAATATTATTCCATTCCATTTATATATTATAGTTTGTTCAGCTATTCCCCAGTTGATGGTAACTCCCTCAGGTTCTGATTTTTATGCTACCATGAAAGAGTTGCTGTAAATATTGTTTTGTACATATGGGTCTTTCTTCAGTCTCTTTACTCCCATTAAATTAGTTGCTCAATCACACTGGATAAGTCATCCATCAAATTCTGAGCTAGCACAATTCTGAAAGAGAATAAAATGAAATTGAAGAAGCTTGGTAATCTTTGAGAAGTAGTTTAAAAATATACATTGAAAAGAGAATAAGGTATTTTAATTTAGTTCATTCAATTTATCAAACATTTAATATGCATTTAGTATATAATAAGTACACAAGGACAACAATGATGACAGTTTCTGTCTTTAAGGAGCTTATATCCTCCTCAGGGAGGGGGAGAGACAATATGTTCAGAAAAACAAATACAAAATATTTACAGGTGAAATAGGATTTAATTTCATGGTAGAGAAGGCAGCTAGGTGGTGTGGATAGAGTGCCAGGCCTGGAGTCAGGAAGACTCATCTTCCTGAATTCAAATCTGGCCTAAGACACTAGATGTATGACCCTGGGCAAGTCACTGAACCCTGTATGCCTCAGTTTCCTCATCTGTTAAATGGACTGGAGAAGGAAATGGCAAACCACTTCTCTATTTCTGTCAAGAAAAACCCAAATGGGGTCGCAATAACAAATAACAGGAAGCAGCTCCAGAACATTGGCTGAGGGGAGGAGAGGAGCAAGGGGGAGGGGAAGAAATCAAGAAAGACTTCTTGGAGGAAGTGACATTTGATTTGAAATGTGAATGGAGGTTGGGATTCCAAGTGGCAGAAGTGAGGAGGGAAATCTTTTAGGTATGAAGAGAGATAAATACTCAGCAAATCTCTATCTTCGTTCAAGGTTCAGCTCAAATGCCATCTCCTACAGGGAATTTTTCCTGATCCTGCCCTCTTCCCCCCAATTATTAGTGATTACTCAACTCTCAAATTTGCTTTATATTAGTATATACAAATATATTCATTTGTATTTACCTTGCCTGGACAAGGGCAAGAGGGAAAGTTTGTCTGGAATATAGCATGCCTTGGAAGGAGGGATGAGGAGTGAGTCTGGAAAGGTAATTTATGAAGTATTTTAAGAAGCAATCTTAGCAGTGGCGATAGTGCATGGAACATTGCCAAATGTTCCGATTTAAAGATAGAATATATCACTTTCCCTTTCAGCTTTTCTATTTGTGTGTGTGTACGTTTGTGTGTATAAGTATCCATATTCCATTCCCTCAGTTCTGGCATGTAAATATTTGGGATAATTAAATCAATCTTTTACTTACTGTGGAGGCAGGTCCTAAGGGTTGACTAGGCATTTTAAAAGAATTTGGGGAGTTGAAGCATCACCATGTCCTTGTGTCAGAAACTAGTACCTAGTACTAAGTGCTATATAATCAGTAATAATATGAAAATATAGAGATAAACCAATCCTTAGACCCAAGCCAAGAAAGATGATGAAAGAAAGATAAAATTTCTAGGCTTTCTAAAGCTTCTCTACAGCTTGAAATTCCTTGGGCCACCAAGAAAGCTGAACCACAGGAAAGTAGGAAAATCTGTAAAGAAGTTACAAACCACTCTTACTAATTAGAACTGTGTGAAACGTCTCATTTTCACTTCATGACTATGTTACACCAAGATTCAAACTATATAGGGCTCAGCAGTGTGGGTCAAATTGGATTTTGTTAAGACTTTTCAATAGCTTTGATTTTGATCTCTTTGGAATTGAGTTTCATCTGTTCCCACATGGCAAAACCCCAAACTGGATTCTTCTGTCTTATAGATTTGGGGTTGTCACAAAACCAAAACAAAATATGGACTCTCCAACTGTGAGGTTTTCATGGTTTATGTAAGAGAGATTAGCATGGCACCAACTAGTTGTATGAAAGCATTTTTACACAACCAGGATATAGAGATTGGAGAAAAGTCTTTCTCTCTTAGAAAAGTCTTGGCCTATAAGTGAAGGGAGCAAAAGGATACATTTTTGAACAGTGGCACATTTACATTTCAGCTGCCAAAGTCAAATTTTGCAAAGATGTGAAATTAGAATTCATCTCACTGGCCCAAGAGATGTCATATTGTAACCCCCAAATTTATAAATACTCAATCTTTTTGAAGCCATGTAGAGGTGAAGAGGGAAAGATTTTGAGATGACAAGGAAATTTTATTGTGCATGATAACCTTACCTAACATATAACCAATATGAAGTCAGGTTCTCTCAGTCCTCCACAGAATCTAGATCTTTTGGAAAATAATAGTAATGAAGAAGGTAATTGAATAGTCTCCAAATAACAATATTCCAGAATTTTTACCCCTCTAAGAGACATCTCATCTTAGGTCCATAAAGATGAGATCAATAACTATCAAACAATCAGCATGCATTTATTAAGCACCTTTTATGTGCCCACCACTCAATTAAGAGATGGGGACACAGAGACAAAGACCGAAACAATCCCTGCTCTCATGGAACTTCTATTCTTTCAAGATACAGAATGTTAGAACTAGGAAGGAAGTACATGTCATACCTTATACATGTGTCCAAAGAAGATGGTAGAACTCTCCACTAGTATTAGCTATGAATCATCAACCAAAGTTAACCAACTAGTTAAGCACCCACTATGTATCAGACTCTGTACTAGGCACAAAGGATACAAATATAATGAAAGTGAAAAGATCCTTCCTCTCAAGGAGTTTACTTTTTACTGGAGAAAACAACAAATGCATATATAAGTATACAACAGAATAAATACAAAGAGACTAGATAAAGGGGATGGAACCAAGATGGTGGTGTAGAAATAGGAAAACTCCCTGCGCTCTCCCCATAACCACCTCAAATACCTATAAAAATTACTCTAAACAAACTTTAGGGCTACAGAACCCCAAAAGTGACAGAGAGAAACCTCCCACTGAAGGCAGCCTGGCAGGCAGACAGGAAGGGTCCCTATCAGTTTCCTTGGATCAGAGCCCAGCCCTGAGTGAGCCTGTGGTTTTAGCCTCAAGGTGCCCTGAACATGAAGCAGACTTGGGGAGAGTGGATCACCAGCAGCAGTGGTGGTTTCCAGATTTATTAACTTATAAATGCCAAAGACAAAGTGAGAGGTCAGTGGACTTTGGGAATAGGGGGTCCAGGAGTGAAGTGCGGCATCTGCCCACACATGGAGAAGCAGCTGAGGTGCAGCCACCACAGCATGGCTGCTTCAGAGCTCCTGGCCTGCAGATGGTAAGGAAACCAAACAACCAGTCTGGGGGGTAATCACTCTTGCTTTAACCTGCTTGGATCTGGATTGCTGTCTAGGGTGGAAGTCCTGGGGTACATCACAAGGTGCCAGAGCAGATGGAGGCTTCAGAGAGGGCACCCAACTAATAGCTCCAGAAGCTGTAAAAACTCCAGCAATTTGGGACAAAGTTCTCCTCTCTGGAAGCAGATTCCGATTGTGGCAAAAAGCTCAAAAATCAAATAATTGAATGGCAAAATGAGCAAGCAAAGGAAGCAAAGCAAGCACAGCAGTCAAACCTTAGATTCCTTTTTGGGGGACAAAAAGGATCAAAGCATGGAAGAGGAGGAAGATAATGAAATTAGAAATCCTGTACCAAAAGCTTCCAGGAAAAATATGAATTGGTTACAGGCCACAGAGGAGCTTAAGAAGGATTTTGAAAACCAAATAAGAGGAGTGGAGGAAAAATTGGGAAGAAAAATGACAATGATGCAAGAAAATCATGAAAAGAGAGTCAAGAACCTGACTGAAGAAAATAACACCTTAAAAAATAGACTAACTCAAATGGCAAAAGAAACTCAAAAAGCCAATGAGGAGAAGGCCTTAAAAAGCTAAATTTGCCAGATGGAAAAAGAATCTCAGAAGCTCACTGAAGAGAATCATTCCTTCAGAATTAGACTGGAAAAAATGGAAGCTAATGACTTTGTGAGAAATCAAGATGCTGTTAAGCAGATCCAAACAAACGAAAGAATAGAAGGCAATGTGAAATATCTCATGGGAAAAATCACTGACCTGGAAAATAGATGCAGGAGAGATAATCTGAAAATTATTGGACTACCTGAAAGTAATGATCAAAGAAAGAACCTAGAAATCATCCTTCAAGAAATTCTCAAGGAAAACTGTTCTGATGCTTTAGAATCAGAGGGCAAAATAGAGGTTGAAAGAATACACTGATCACCTCCTGAAAAAGATCCCCAAAAGAAAAAAAATAGTAATAACATAGCCAGGTTCTGGAGTTCCCAGATGAAGGAGAAAATATTATAAGCAGCCAAGAAGAAACAATTTGAATATTGTAGAAACACAATCAAGATAACACAGGATCTGACAGTTTCTACACTGAGGGATCAAAGGGCTTGGAATATGATATCCTGGAGGTCAAAGGAGCTGGGATTAAAACCAAGAATCACATACCCAACAAAACTGAGTATCATGTCTCAGGGGAAAATATGGTCATTCAGTGTAATAGAGGACTTTCAACCATTCTTGAGGAAAAAACCAGAGTTGAATAGAAAATTTGACATTCAGATACAAGAAGCAAGAAAAACATGAGAAGGTAAACAGGAAAAAGAAATCATAAGGAACTTATCAAAGTTGAATTATTTACATTCCTACCTGGAAAACCGATAATTGTAGCATGAAACTTTTCTCAGTATGAGAATAGTTGAAGGGAATATAAATGTGTATATATATATATATATATATATATATATATATATATATATATATATATATATAATGTGTGTGTGTGTGTGTGTGTGTGTGTGTGTGTGTGTGTGTGTGCGTAATTATGTATGTATGTATACATACATATATGTCTATATAGGAGGATACATGGGCATATGAATATACACATGTGAGTATGTGTATATATGTGTACAAGTATACATAGACAGAAGGCACAGTACTGATTGAGTAGAAAGGGATGATACTTAAAAGGTGAAATTGAGAGGTAAGAGACAAATATAATGAAAGGAGATGGGGATAGACAGAATGGGGTATTTTATCTCATATAGAAGAGGCAAGGGAAAACTGCTACAATGGAGGGGAAGAACAGGAAGGCAAAAGGGAATGGGTCAAATTTACTGTCATTGAATTTGGCTTAGGGAGAGAATGACATACATAATAAATAGGGTATCTCACCCTACAGGAGAGTAGGGGTGAAGGAGATGAGAGGAGGGATGATGGAGGGGAGGGCAAGTTGGGGGAGAGGGAAGGTAGAAGCATACACTTTCGAGAAGGGACAGGGTCAAAGTAGAGAACAGAACAAGTGGGGGGTAGGATAGGATGGGGGGGAAATTTAGTCAGTCTTTTAAAATATATCCCCTATGGAAATGTTTTATGTAGCTACACATGTACAATCTATACTGAATTGCCTATCTTCCCAGTAAGGGTGGGTGACTAGGGAGGAAGGGAAAGAATCTGGAATTCAAAATTTTAAAATCAAATGTTTAAAAATATTATTATTATTTCTTTTTACATGCAAACGGGGAAATAAGATATACAGGCACTGGGGTATAGAGATCCATCTTGCCCTACTGGACAGTTGGAGGGGACATGGGGGAGGATATAGGAGAGAGCAGACTGAGGGAAGGGGTATACAGTGGGACTGTTGTTTAGGGGTGGTGGGTAGGGGAAAGATAGGGAGAAAACTTGTAACTCAAAATCTTGTGGAAAGGAATGATGTAAACTAAAATTAAACATAAAATTTAATTTAAAAAAAGAGAATAGATACAAAAAAATACCAAAATACTAATACAAGGTAGTCTGGGAGGGAGGAAACTAGTTGTTGGGAAAGATAAGAAAAGGTTTCATGTAGAAGATAAGTCTTGAAGAGAGTGATTCTGTGAGGAGAGAATCAATTTAAAGAATGAACTATGGTCAGTACAAAGGAATAAGGATGTGAGATGGAATATTTTTTTTTTATCTTTTTTGGGCGGGGATGGCAGGGCAATTGGGGTTAAGTTACTTGCCCAATGTCACACAGCTAGTAAGTGTTAAGTGTCTCAGGCTGCATTTGAAGTCAGGTCCTCCTGATTCCAGGGCTGGTGCTCTATTCACTGTGCCACCTAGCCGCCCCAGAATACTCTTGAGAAGAAACAGAGAGAGGATCTCTCCAGATCACCTTGTAAAAGGAAAATCCTATTAATAAGGCTGGAAATATAGATTAGGGTGAGATTTGTGAAGGACTTTTTTAGTGTTAAACAGAGGAGTTTATATTTTATCATATATGCAAAAGTGGGGTTTAGTAAGGAGGTGGGTAATATGGTCAGTTTTGTGCTTAAGGAAATCACTTTGGCAATAGTTTTGTAGGTTGCATGGAAGTGGGGAGAAACTTGAGACAAGAATCCTAGTCAGTTGGCTATTGTAAAAATCTAAGTGAATGGTGATAAGGGCCTGAACTAAGATGCAGTTCTGTGAGTAAAGAGAAGGAATTGAATCAGAGAAATGTTGTAGAGGTAGAAAAAAGGAAGATTTGACAATTCATTAGATATATGGGATGAGGGGAAGAGAATGAGGAGTCAAGGATAATGCTGAGATTATAAGGATGGAAGACTGGAAGGAAGCTAATGCTTTCCTTGGGAATAAAGAGGTATAAAAGAGGGGAGAATTTCAGGAGGAAGATAACTGGAAATACTGAGTTTGAAGTGTCCATTGGAGACATAGTTCATCAGTACTCTAATCAGTATGCTTAAGTCTTTTTTAATTATTTATTTATTTTTAAGTTTTCAACAATTATTTCCACAAGATTTTGAGTTACAAATTTTCTCCTTGTCTCTCCCTTGGTCCCCACCCCAAGATAGCAAACATACTGAATACCCCTTCCCCCAATCTGTTCTCTCTTGTATCCTCCTCCCATTCTGCCCCCCCCTACTTTCTTGTAGGGCAAGATGGATTTCTATACCCCATTGCCTGTATATTTTAGTACCTAGCTGCATGTAAAAAAAAAATTTTGACATTTGTTTTTAAAACTTTGAGTTTCAGATTCTTTCCCTTCTTCCCTCCTTACCCACCCCCACTGGAAAGACAGGCTATTCAATATAGGTTGTACACGTGTAGTTACACAAACACTTCCATAGTAGATATGTTATGAGAAACTAACTATATTTCCCTCCATTCTATCCCACCCCCATTTATTCTATTTTCTCCTTTGACCCTGTCCCTTTTCAAAAGTGTTTGCTTCTAACTACCCCCTCCCCCAATCTGCATTCCCTTCTATCATTCCCCCTCTTATCCCCTTCCCCCCCCCCCCTACTTTCCTGCAGGGTAGGATACCCAATTGAGTGTGTATGTTATTCCTTCCTTAAGCCAAATTTAGTGAGAGTAAGGTTGACCCATTCCCTTTCACTTTTCTGCTCTTCCCCTACATTGTAACGGTTTTCTCTTACCTCTTCTATGTGAGATAATTTACTCTGTTCTATCTCTCCCTTTCTCCTTCTCTCAATATATTATTCTCTCACCTCTTAATTTTATTTTTTAGATTTTTATCCCTTCATATTCAACTCATCCTGTGCCCTCTGTCTATGTATACATGTACACACACACACACACACACACACACACACACACAAATATTCCCTTCAACTATTCTCATACTGAGAAAAGTCTCATGAGTTACAATTATCTTTTTTCCATGTATGAATGTAGTTCAATTTTAATAAGTTCCTTATGATTTCTTTTTCCTGTTTACCTTCTTATGCTTCTCTTGCTTCTTGTATTTGAAAGTCAAATTTTCTGTTCAGTTCTGGTCTTTTTGTCAAGAATACTTGAAAGTCCTCTATTTCATTGAATTTCCATATTTTCCCCTGAAATAGTATACTCAGTTTTGCTGGGTAGGTGATTCTTGGTTTTAATTCTAGCTCCTTTTACCTCCAGAATATCATATCCCAAGCCCTTTGATCCCTTAATGTAGAAGCTGCTAGGTCTTGTGTTATCCTGACTGTGTTTCCACAATATTCAAATTGTTTCTTCCTGACAACTTGTAGTATTTTCTCCTTTACCTGGAAACTCTGGAATTGGCTATAATATTCCTAGGAGTTTTCTTTTTGGGATCTTTTTCAAGAGGTGATCAGTGTATTCTTTCAACCTCTATTTTGCCCTCTGGTTCCAGAATATTATGGCAATTTTTCTTGAGAATTTCTTGAAGGATGATATCTGGGTTTTTTTTTTTTGGTCATGGCTTTCATGTAGTCCAATAATTTTTATTAATTTGTTTATTTTTAGTTTACAAGACTCAATTCCATAGTTCTTTGAGTTTCAAATTTCTCTTCCTTCCCCCTACCTCCCAAGACTGCACACAGTATAGGATTTGCAAATACTTTCACATTAGACATTAGTCAGATTACAAAGGAGTATTGTACTAGATGGAATGAAAAATGGTAAGGAGGAAATAAAACCAAACGATGAAAAGAAAAAGATCAAGTAGTTTGCTTCAATTAGGATTCAAACTCAGTTCTTTCTAGTTCTTTCTCTGGATGTAGGTATCTTTCTCCATCATGAGTCTTTTGGGATTGACTTATATCACTGCATTGCTGAGAAGAGTCCAGTCCAATAATTTTTAAATCATCTCTCCTGGATCTATTTTCCAGGTCAGTGGTTTTTCCAATGAGATATTCCACATTGCCTTCTATTTTTTCATTTGTTTGGATCAGTTTTATAATATCTTGATTTCTCATAAAGTCATTAGCTTGCATTTGCTCCAATAAAATTTTGAAGGAATTATTCTCTTCAGTCAGTTTTTAAAATTCCATTTCCATTTGGGCAATTTGGCTTTTTAAGGCATTCTTCTCCTCATTGACTTTTTGGGCCTCTTTTGCCATTTGAGTTAGTCTATTTTTAAAGGTGTTATTTTCTTCAGTATTTTTTGGAGTCTCCTTTAGCAGGCTATTGACTTGTTTTTCATGATTTTCTTACCTTATTCTCATTCCTCTTCCCAATTTTTCCTCCACTTCTCTTATTTGATTTTGATTTTCAAAATCCTTCTTGAGCTCTTCCATGGTCTATAAGCAGTTCATATTCTTCTGGGAGTATTTTGATACAGGAGTTTTGACTTTGTTGTCTTCTTCTGGTTCTATGCTTTGATCATCTTTGTCTCCAAAAAATGATTCTATAGTTTGTTTGTACTTTCTCTGTTTGTTCATCTTGTCAGCCAGTTACTTGACTTTTGAGCTCTTTATCATGGTAGAACTCTATTTCCAGAATAGAGACTGCTCTGTCCCAAATTTCTGGGGTTTTATGCAGCTGTTGTCAGAGCTTTCTGCCTCAGAGCTGTGAGGGTGACTGCCTTTCCACTGTCTCAACAAGTTCTTCCATGTTAGTACTCTTCACTAGGAGTGCTAGGACTGTCATCCAAGGCTATGACATAGATCCAAGCAGGTCAAAGCAAGAACAATTACCCTCTGAATGATCGCTTGGTTGTTGGGTCCCCTTATGATCTATAGGCCTGGAGCTCAGTAAGCAGCTGCAGCTGCCACTACTTCTGCCACATTGGGGGCAGGGACCAGACCACTCTCTTTTCTCACCCAGTTCCAACAGAGGTCCCCACTGACTTTTTACTCTGTCTTTGGTGTTTATGGATTGAGAACTCTGGAAATTGCCAGAGCTCCCAGTGAATCAGTCCCCTAAAGTCTGCTCCAGATGGTCTGTACCATGGGTCTTGGCCTGTGTGGCTCATGTAGGACTGTGCTCCACTCCCAGCTTGGTGTCATAGACCCTTGCTCTCAGCCTACCAGGCTGCCTTCAGCAGGAGATTTGTTTCTCTCTGTCACTTTGTGGGTTTTGTAGCTCTAAATTTTTTTTAGAGTTATTTTTTTTTTCAGGTATTGGAGATGGTTGGACCAAGAGCTCAAGCAAATTTCTGTTTTTACTCTGCCATATTGGCTTTGCCCCCCCCCCCCGCTTAAGTTTTTTTTTTTTATCTTTATAATATTATTCTCTTGTACATTTTTCCTTCATGTCTCTATTCAATTTATAATGAATCCGTTGACATGAACCAGGGTTCTCTGCAATTGTTTCTTTCACCATTTATTTTTTTTGTCCAATAAAACTGAATTATATTTATACACTATGATTTGTTTTGCCTTTCCTCAGTTGATAAATACCCTCTTAGACTTTTTACTTCTTTTCTTTTATTGTTCATTCCCTTGCCCCCCTTCAATCTCCACTTCAGGATGAGGAAATTTGTTTTACTTATAACTATTTCCTCTCTGGCATTATTTTCCCTCTTAACTCTCCCACCTCCCCAGTTCCTGATTGTTTCTCTGTTGAGGTTGATGCATTCCTACACTCTCTGTGTGTATGTATGTATGTGTGTGTGTGTGTGTGTGTGTATGTGTGTATATGTTTATGTGTGGATTAAATCCTTCTTTGTCCGTTTCAGGTGGCTGAAGTTCATGTGATGCTCTATCCTCCCTTTACTCCATATTTGTAGATTTTTCATGTATTCTGATGACTAGAAATAGCAAGTTCTGGGGCGGCTAGGTGGCACAGTGAGTAAGAGCACTGGCCTCGGAGTTGGGATGACCCGAGATCGAATCTGGCCTCAGAAAATGAGCACCCACACACAAATAATGACTAGCCGTGTAACCTTGAGCAAGTTACTTAACCCCAATTGCTTTAAAAAAAAAATAGCAAGTTCTATTCCCTTTCTTCCTTCTTTCTATCCTAGAGTAGTCTTTTTATCCTTCCTTCTATTCTTTCAAACCCTTAGAATACAACCCCAGGTTCTGTTTTTCTTTTTTTTTACTCCCTCACTACCTTTTAAAGAAATTTAGGTTCTGAAAGGAGTCTATTAAAATATTAATACTACATCATCACAAAACCCTTTCCAATTACTGAAATAAATTCAACTTATCTTGACTTGTGTTTGTAATTCAAAGTTCCTACCCAACCATGGTCTGCTCATCAGAAATACTTGAAAGTTCTGATTCCTCTTAAAGGTCCATTATCTCCCATGTTAGATTATACTCAACTATTTGGGTTATTTATTCTTGGTTATAAGAATATCCTTTGCCTTTTGGAATACTGTATTCTCAAATCTCTCATTTATAATTAAAAGCCACCCAGATCTTGTGTGATTCTGACTATGATTCTTTCATTCTTGAATTATTTTCTTTTGGGTGTTTGCAATATTTTTCCCTTGATATGGGACCTCTGGATTTTTGCCATTACAGAACCTTTACATTTTAGAAAGTAATAACTAATTTTTTTCTGTCTTCATTTTGCCCTCTGGGTATAATGGATCTGGGCAGTTTTAACTTATTATTTCTCAATTTCTAAAACCCATAATTAAAAAAAAAATATGTTTCAGGGAGTCCAGTGATTCTTAAATCACCTCTCCTTGACATGTCTTCTAGGTGACCTTTTAAAAATATCAAATATATTCATTTTTATTCTGTTTTTCATTCTTGTATTTTAACATTTCTTGTTTCCTCATGGAGTCCTTCATTTCTATTTGATCTATTCTAGTTTTCAGGTTAAGGCTTACAACTTTCTCTTCTAAGCTAGTTATGCTTCCAACTCTTTCCTGGAGATCTTTTATTTCATTTTTTTAAAAGTTTGCTTCACTTCTCATAGGGATTAATGTAATTCTTTTGAAAAAAAATCAATTTATTCTTTTGAATTCCTCCAGTTGTTAAGGAATTTTTTTCTCTTTTCAGACAAATTTTTAGGGATATTGCCAGATCTACAATTTAAAAAATACTGGTTGTCATCTTTATTTTGTTTATCTTTCTAACTTTAGTCCCTAAATTTTGACTTTGTGCCTCAGTCAGACCCTTCCCCTTGCTGTGAATTGGTGGTTGGCCCATACAATAGGTGTGGTAGGAAATTAAAATCATTAAATTAAATTAAATCAAAAAATTAAAATCTCTTAAAATCTGCAACTTTGTAGGTTAGACTATTAAAATGAATTAAAACCATCCTCAAGATTTAATTTATTCAGGTCATTGACTTCATTTCCTAGTCACCTGAACAAAGAAGTCAGGAGGAACTCCAGTCCTTTTCCTGTTTGGCTTGTACATTACCATGTGCAACTTAGAAGCAAGGGAATTCTATTCAGCTGATCAATATCAGTGTCTTCATTGTATATCTTTGGTAAATATTCTTTTCTGCTATGGCTAAGTAAATTCTCTTTTGTAAACTGTTAATTAACTACGTGTCTCACTTTATTTCATTATCAGATTTGTACTAAGCGACTAGCCTGACTCAGACAAACCCACAAGAATAGGTTCCTTTATATCTTTCTTTTCTTCCTCATTGGGATTATTCATGATTATATCATCACAATTCCAATTTTTAAATTCCCCTATTTCTCTTTAACTAGTGAGGTACAATGGGAACCCCCCCCCCCCCCACTGGATTTGTAGTTAGAGGACTTAGGTTTGTGCCCCTTTTTGCCACTTACCCAACTGTGTGAACTTGGACCAATCATTTGAACTTCTAGTTTGAGTTTCTTCATCTATATAATATTCTGAGTTCTGATTAGATAATCTTTATCTGATCATATGAAGTTTTTCCTTTGAAAGTTTCTCCACATGGATTCTTATATATCATTATCCCAAAATTGTTAAAAATCTGTTTTCTTAAAGCCTAGGGACATGTCTGACTTGATGGTGTAATAATTCCAAGATTCATAAGCCGCAAAGTGTAAATGTGCAACTATTGGGTGACTAAAACTAAACTAAAGTGTGTGCAATGTCACTGGAATTTTTAAAGGTTTAGGATGCTCAAGGCCTGGGTGTTAGATGGTCTTCAGCATAAATTTGCTTATTTTTTAATTGAATTTTAGCTGTTTTATTTTCCCCCTACTGAATTCTGTATGAATATTTGTAGGTGTGTATATATATATATATATATATATATATATATGCATATATATGTATGTATATATACACACATATAATATATATAATATATATAAATACATATAATATATGTGTATATCCATATGTATGTTACAAAGATACCCAATTTAAAGATTCAAAGATCAGCAAAGATGAAACAGTCTTTGAACAGTGAATGGAAGGACTTAACAACAGATATTTTTCATTTATGGTAAAATGTGATACTTTAGTGAGATCTGAAAATCAGAACATGAATCAATATCACTACAGCCAAATTTTAGAGGATCAATGTAAAGAAAAGGCAAAGTAGATTTTAACCAGTCTAATAATCACTTTCCGAGCAAAGGTCCCATTATCTAGCATAGAAAAGAATAAATGTTTCTTTAACTTTCAGGGCTCAGAAAATAATCTTCATCGCTTTATGAACTCTAACCAAAAGTTAATATAAAATAAAAATGTTCTAGTAAAAAATATGAGCATGGGTTTTTCCCTCAGGTTAAATCTTTCAGCCAATCATATTGTGACTTCTTTCTACAGAGTATTTTAATATACTTGAAAATTAGTATAGTAGCCCAGGAATAATTTCTTTATACTAGTTACTATCCTTGACTGGCTATCCCTGAAATTTTGTTTCATAAAGATAAGGGATAATGGTAATCTTGACTACAGCAAATTTTTAGCCCTGTGTACACGTAGATGATGTCATACCAAAGGCCAAGACCAGTTGTGTGACATGGAATTTTTTAAGACATTCAGTTAGATGTAGGATCGGTTTGGGGGTGAAAGTGGGAAGACAAAGAAGGGTTTGTTTTGTTTTCTTTTGTTTGTGTGAAGACAGTGTCTACATTTGAATATAGATCATTTGAACTGGATTATACTTGAAAATTTTTAGTTGTTAATGGTTGTTCTCTATTACACTTATTTTTTGTTATTTTGTATATTTACTTATCTATGCATATATTTTATCTATACCACTTCCCTCCCCCATTGTTGCCAATAGAAGGTAAGCTCCTCAACCTCAGGGATTGTTTCATTTATGTCTTTATACATAGTGCAGTGCCTAGCATGGAGTGAATAACACTTGATAAATCCTGTTGAATCAATTTTTGTGAGTTTAGTCAAATAATCACTGTGAATGACATAGTTTTATACTGAATTAACTTCTTAGTTGACTTAGTTGATTTAGCTCTGCAAGGTCAGAGATTTCATCTTAATTATATTTTTATCTTCTCTGGCACATACATTAG